>OX456526.1:25941616-27164116 GCA_949748255.1 Eustalomyia histrio | reverse complement strand
GCCAAAGAATTGGAGATATTTTAAATGGAAAATCCTAAGAAACTGCATCGGGAAAAATTATGAAATATCATAAAACGATTTTTAAATACTTACGTCTATGAAAATGCCGATGTTCTACCCTTCTGTAGGTACGCCATGTCTTTGCAAGCCAGATTTGTTGAGAAACTTGAGCTACACGATAATTTGCTTGTCAGCCAAATATACGAAAACGAGAAAAACAATATCAATGGACATATTAACGACAATCCAGCTCCTCTGGACCTTACCTCATTCTATATGAGCCCAGCCTCCAGCAATCATAGGGGCTGAATATGATATACGTTGCACTGTTATAAGAATATGTTTTGTCAATTTATATAAAAGAACTTTTGTTATTTAGTTTTAGTAATGTTATTTGTTTAGTTTAAGTAATGTTATTTACAGAGGTCTGCTCTGTTAGCGACTTTAACAATGTTGCTTTTTACGTTAACTTAGTTATTACAGTAACACACATATAGCTCTAAGAATGTTATTATTCTCATAGTATGAAAGACAATAAATGTAGTCGAACAAGAAGAAGACTTGATAACATTTTTACTTACTTAGCAGAAAATTAAAATAGATACAGAAAAATTGTACAAATTTGTATGGAAAATTTAGAGGTATCTTCACATTTTCACTCATAACTTTTGAACTGCTAAACTGATTTCGCTCATTTCAAATACCAAACTGCTCGGGAGGATGTTCAATAATCTGGGTAAAAATTGGCACCCCCGCTTGCGTCTTCGCGTCGTGATCGCCATTTCAACAGACAGACAGACGGACAGACAGACGGACATCGCTAAATCGACTTAAAATTGCATAAGGATCACGAATATATATACTTTATGGGGTCTTAAACCTATATTTCGACATATTACAAACGGAATGACAAACTGATATATATATATGGTGGAGGGTATAAAAATGTTGAGTGAACTTAAGTCATAAATGCCTAAAGAAATTGAAGCACCCAATGCAACAACCGTATAACTCCACTTTTTTGCGAAATAGCTTTTTTAATGAAGAAAAAACCAAAAAAAAAATATGCGTCGTTCGGTGCACAAAAAAAAAAAAAAAAGTGGAGTTATCTTGTTGTTGCACTGGGTGCTTCAATTATCGTATATTCTTTTGCAAATTCTTTATTATTTGTAGAAATTTGTCAAAAAAAGATGATGACAGCCTTAATAATTTGATTAAAACTATTCCCACAATCTAGAGGGGTCCAAAAATTATATCGAATATTTATCTAAATTGATCAATCAAATGTTAAAAATATATTTTTTTAATTTTTCCAGGCCGCATCAAGAATATCCCGTAGTATGCATCCAATTTTACGTAAAATTGTTAATTTTACATTAAATCGGGAAGGTGGTGGTTTTCTTATGAAACACACAGCCATCGAATGGTTATTCGATGGTTTCTATGAAGACATCTTTGATTTTGTAGAACGATTACATTCACCTATATTTCCTGTATATGACAATCATTTTGCTTGGTTCTATGAACGTAATAATTCCAAAGAAGCTGAGGGTACCATTACCATACACACCGGTAAAGGAGATTTATCACAAATGGGTGATTTAAAATTCTGGAATGGTTCTGATCATACCAATTTTTGGGAGGGTGAATGTGGCCGCATTAATGGTAGCACTGGTGAATTATGGGCTCCCGGTAAAGCATGGAATGATCCAGTTTCTATATTTACACCTGATGCTGCACGATATATAAATATTTTTCCGCAAACAAATGAAACATTCCGTGGTGTAGCTGCTCGTAGATATACATCGACAAATCAGACATTTGACAGTGGTTATGTGGCAGCCGATACTAAATGTTTTTGTGTTGAGGGGCGTGAATGTCCTAAAAATGGTGTTATTGATTATTCTCCGGTAGCCTTTAGAGCTCCTATGTATCTATCACACCCTCATTTCTATATGACAGATCCTTTGTATAGAGAAAATACTACAGGTTTAAATCCTGATGCAAAAAAGCATGGTATTAATGTTTTGTTGGAACCAAAGCTTGGTGTTCCTTTAGAAGTAAATGGTCAAGTTTTAATCAGTATATTTGTGGAGCCGGATGAAAAAATTGAGTAAGTCGAAAAGAATTTAAATAAGTTGTGATAATTTAGTTACTACCCTGTAGGAAATGTCATAAAGACGTCTTCATGATACTTGGTAAAATTATAAGGCATCATGAAGAGATTTTTTGAACATTTTTTAAACCCAGATTTAGTAAATAATTTGTAGAGCTCGAAGTTTTTACAATTTTTTTTTTTAAATATATTTTTTCATTTACCGTTTTTCCTTTCTTTGATGTAAATAAAAATAGATATTGAAAATATTTTAAAGTATTTGTAGTTATTTACATCAACTCTGATGATGTCATTCCCAGAAAAATATAATATTGGTACTAATCTATAGTACCAATAAAACAGTGGTACTAAAAAATCAAGATATTGTTTATAAAAAACTACAAAGACATCGAGCTAAATTATTTAATCAATATAATCAGTAACATGTTGAAATATTTAGACCCCATAAATTAATATAGATTCTTGGTCTATATGCGATTTTAAGTCGATTTAGCGATGTTCGTTGAAAAGGTGAACACGACGCAAAAACGCAAGTGAGAGTGGTAATTTTACCTAGATTAATCGACATCCTCTCGAGCAGTTTGGTATTAAAAATCAGCAAAATCGGTTTAACGGTTTAAAAGTTGTGAGTGCAAATGAGAAAGTAACTCTTAATTTTTTTAATCAAATTGGTGTATTTTAGTACAATTTCATAGTAGCGACTGGTAAATAAAATATTTTTTCACCAGTCGCTTAGAGTTAATAATATTTTATATTCACTTCAAGTATTTTTTAACCAATAGCATTTTTTGTTTACCACAAAATATTTTTTCACCTCAAAAATCTTTTTCATCACAAAAATTTTTTAATTTCAACAAAAGTTTTTCACCTCAAAAAAATTTTTTTTTAACCTCTACAATTTTACTTTTAAATTTTTAACAATATTTATGACAAAAACACTGTAGAGGACAGGGTGATAAAGTTTGTACTTATATATTTTTTGTGGTACTATTAGAACGATCAAAGTACTATGGTACTTCTTTGACTCATTGGGTACAATTCACAAATGTTCCCTTTTAAAATTATTTTAATTTATAACAACTTTTGTGATATAATTTCTTTTAAATGCTGTTTGATAGAAAATAACTTTGTCGGAGATGATACATTTGAGACTATAGTACAGTTTTTGCCACAATTAAGAACCTCAAAGGTACTTTTCTGCCTAAAAAGAGTTTTAAATTTCTCTAACATGATATATTTTGGTGTTATTTTTGTTTTTACAGGAGAAGATACAAAGCTATGTTTTTATTCTAAAGTTTCTTTATGGTTTTGTTTCTTAGAAATTAATTGTCTTCATTTGGGTCCACTATGTTTACGCTTGCTTTTTAGAAAGCTCTGTAATTTATTGTTTTGGAAAATTTTTAAATTTATTTTCGAATCGCTCCCTACACTTAAAAAAGTTTGTAAGTTAAAATAACTTAAAATATCATTTAAAAGAAATGATAGTTCATTTAAAAACCGGTCTACTTAATTTTCATTTAAATTAAATGCCATTTGTTATTTATTTTTAAATGTCGATAAATCAACTGACACATCCGTAAGAAACAACTGATAAAATCAGTTAAAATAAATGTCAAAATTTTACCTACCAATCCTTAAAAAATAAATGTTTTTTTTCATTCATTTGAAATTATTTACGTTTTTGTATTTCTTTTTTAATATACTCGTACAATACAAAATGTATGTATGCATATGAAGCTATAAACACTTTTTGTGTAAATGTATTTGTGTATGTATGCATGTGTGCTTATGAAGTTCTTGTAATTTGTATTGAAAAATTTTGTATATATACAACCAATTTAAATAAAAAAACAAATTGAAATTTTTTGAATATTTTTTTTTGAAACATACAGCAAACAAAATTTAAATTTGAAATTTGTAATAACTGTTACGGACACAAATAAACCACAAGTTTCCGTTTTGTGGGTAAATTTTTATTAAATTTCAAACAAATGAAAAAAATAAATGAAACTGAAAAAAATCGGTAAATGATAGTAAATTATTTCGAATAAATGTATAAGTTAATATAGATATTTCTTTGAAAAATAAATGTATCTTCCTTTATTTTTAAATGGAACGGAAAACTTCTTTATTAAACTACAAACAGTTAACTACATAATATTCTGAGTGTATGTAAATTAAATGTTAAATACCTCTTGTTTTAAAACATTGTGACTGAAAGTGCTCCCAAGATTCAATAAAAAATTACAAAAAAAAACCAAATGTGTTACAATATAATATTTAACGAAAACATCTATTATATTTTAAAATATTTTCTTGACATGTGTAGACATGGGTTGGGGATATTCAAAGATTGGTCACAGCTGAATTTATTATGTTTTTACTTGCTTTTTTTATTTATTCAAAGATTCGTCACATCTGAATTTTTGTATGCTTTTAATTGCTTTTTCTATTTAAACTTTATCTTTTCAGTTTTTTTAAAGATATAGCCTGGAGCTTTTATGCTCCACTATTTGTTATACAAATGAAGGCCGATATAAGTGATGATCTCTTTAGATTAGTTAAGGTGAGTTCTTAAACGACCAAATTTATTCATTGTGTTGTACAGAATTTTGAGTATATTTAATATTTTATTTATTCTGTTTTATTATTTTTAGTTTGTTTTAAATGTTCCCAGCATTGGCCAATATGTTGGTATAGCATTTACGGTCATTGGTGTTATAATGATTGCTGTTGGTATTTTTGTAACCAAAAAACATAAATGGCGTGGTGATGTTTATCCGCCAAAAGGCGAACATAATAAACATTAGGTTTAGTTATTAAATTATTTTAATTATAAATAATTAATTTTAGAATTCAGCTGTAATATAAATATATAAGAGTAGATTTATAAGTAAATATTCAAATACTAATTGCTAAATAAAAATAATTTTATTTAAAGAAGTTATTTTTATACAATATTATAAATATTAATATTTTTTTATTGTGATATATGAGGTCTTCAAAAACCAATTGAGTTAATGCCATTAGAAAGCCTTTTGAGAAAGTTTATTACAAATTTTACCTGCAAAAATCAGATAATTCCGTAGGAATAAGAGCAGTTATGCAATTTGGAGCCGCTATACACCGTAGACTATGTCGAAGTTCGAAAAACTATGTGCTAATTCTCAATCATTTCTATAAGTATGATGTATCCGAAATCCGTTTCGAAATTTTTTGGAATGACTCTGTTCATAATGTTTAATTTTTAGTGTAACGAATTTTACGATTCGCCTACCTCCTCTGGACCAGGGCCAACTCTTCTCAGGTCTGAAGTGTGTGTTCTCGCCCCGTTAAAGGTAGACTCTGTTCCGATAACAATATAGTAAATGTAGCAAAAGAAAGAAAACAAAACTAGTGATAAAAGAAGAAATTAAAAGGGATGTTTGTGATTGTTGGGCAAATCTCGTTGTCGTTTGGTTTTCAGGTCCTAATAAAATCCACCCTGGATCTTTGACAACAACAATAATAAGATTTAGAAACATTAAAAAAATAACAATTTTAAAAAACTAATTATGTAACGGAAAAGTTAGATTTAAGAAAGAATTTGTCAATTAGAAAATATATCTTCAAAAAAGGTAAAATGAATTTCACATGGCAACCCTATTACCATGTCATTTAGTTAATTGGAGAGTTACTCGAAATTGAATATTTAAAAATTATGTTAAACTTTTTCATATATGTATATAGTGTTAGTGTAGAGTTAAGTAACTTAAATTTAAACTTACATTAGGCATTCATTCGTGTTACCCAAAAAGTTTGCTACAACAAAATTAAAACTAAAATGGTATTTAGTATTATTTTATTGCATGAGATTGTATGTGTTTATCACTCTCGCAGAAGGAATAAAAGTCTCCAAGTGTTTATTGTAAGAGAATAATATAAGGGATTGTTTAGATGTGACAGGAAATGAAGGAATAAAGTGATTATTTTAATAAATAAGGTCCTGTGCGAGGTGGCTAAATAAATTCTTAACTAAATACAATATGGACAAATGTGTTTAAAATTTCTTTAAAAAATATTTGAAAATATTTTAAAATTTTAAAAACATATTTTTTTTAAATTTTATCAGGCTCGAGATCATAATTAATTGTTATTAATGAATAGTAAACACTATTTTTTTAATCCATGATAAAATTACAAAAAAATATATATATATTTAATTTAAAACAATTCCATTTATAAAAAATAGTGCTTAATATTCGATAGTAACATTTAATAATAATCTCGAGCTTGATAAAATTAAAAAAAAAAAAATATATATATATATATGTAATTAAGAACAGAGATATCGAATAATACATACAAAATTTACATTTTATAAAAATTTGAAAACCTAAAATTATGCTGTATGCAGACTGGCTAAATTAAAGCTGAACTTAACTTATTCTTCTGTCATACCTACAGCTTTCAAAAATTTAGCCCGACAAAAAGTTATGGGAATATATAAAAATACTATTATAGAATAGAATGAGGCACAAAAATATTTATAACAAATAATTCCTTTAAATTTTCAAAAGAAAACGTTTTAAGTTTTTAAAACTTGACAACAAATTTAATATAGGTTTTCAAATATATTAGTTAAGAATTATGTACTCTAAATTGTGTTGTCAACAAAATATACAGTGGCTCGCAGCTTATTTCGTGTGAGGAACTTTTTTGAGAAATCAAGCTTAAAATGGGTATATTTTATTCTGAACTCCACAAATAAATGATGCAGTTTTGTAGATAATTTAGTCTTCAATATAAAACACTAAAAAAAATTACACAAATATCAACAATGAACGATTTTTTAAAAGTTAAACTAAACAAACACATAATTTTCATGTCACAGCTTATTTCGTGTATGACAATAGAACATTTAAAAAAAAATATAAAAATTGTTGAAAAATCATTATTTAATATTTTGTAGGGTAGCCTTTTTGCTTTATTACTGCTTTAAATCTGGATAGCATAGAGTCAACCATCTTTTTAGTGTATTGTGGCGATATATTTGTCCACTCTTCCTTTTAAACTTTTAACATTAGATATACGGTGTTTTTGAATACCCAGCCCTAGATCGTGCCACAAATTTTCAGTCACATTAAAACCTGGTGATTGGGCGGATGTTTGGATGAAGTGTGGGCAATTTCAAATTAGCCATATTTGCATTATACCGGCTTTGGGCTTGGGATCGATTTCTTAGTAGAAGCGGAATTTGTCACGTATGGCCAAGTCTTCAGCAATTTGGAATAAATATCGATTAAGCAAATCTATGTATACCTCTTTAGTAATAGTGGATTTTATGAATACCAATTTACCGACACCTGCTGACGACATGCACCCCAAACTGTTATAGGTTCGTATCCATGTTTTACTGGGCCACGTAAATTATTTGTTTGGAGCGCAGTATTTGGCTAACGCCACATATATAACTTATCATCTGATGCTGAAATATTAAAATTGCTCTCATCCCCCATGTTCCAGAAAGAAATTTTTATCTTCATGGTATTTTGCGAAATGTATGTAGACTTTTTGATTTTGCTTATTAATAAACAGCTTGTATCTTGATGTTCGCCCATGAAAATTAGCATATCTAAGTACCCTGCGTGCAGTTTCTGGATGACATTTTTGTCAAAGAAACATTTCAACATCCTTGGCCACAGCTGGCACACTCAACATGGGATCTTTTTTAATCTTTCGCAAAATCCACCCCACATCATTTTTAATATTTTTTTTTGGCCTTTCTTCCCTTGTTGTACACACGATTTCCTCGGAAAAAAAGATGAATAATATACTGAACCGTAGATGGACTTCAATCAATAATTTCAGCAATTTTTTTGTCTGTTTTCCCACTTTGGAAGTTTTTAAGAACTAACTCACGTTTTCTATTGAAGTGCGTCGACCCGTCTTTTAAAACCACGGAAATATAACCGATTTTAATACTTTTGAATATACGAACTCTTTCTGATATTATTATTGCTTATGTTTTGATTTACAGTTAGTTTTTAGAATACGTTATTTCAAAAAAGATAAGAATAAAAATCAACACACGAAATAAGCTGTGACATGAAAATTATATGTTTGTTTAGTTTTGCTTTTAAAAAATCGTTCAATGTTGATATTTGTGTAATTTTTTTTAGTGTTTTATATTGAAGACTAAATTATCTACAAAACTGCATCATTTATTTGTGGAGTTCAGGATAAAATATACCAATTTTAAGCTTGATTTCTCAAAAATGTTCCTCACACGAAATAAGCTGTGAGCCACTGTACATAATATATTAGTTTAGTTTTAATTTAACCTGTGCACCCACCCTTAATTTAGATTTAATCTATATCCATAACTACTTGTAAAGAAAACGACTATCTTTTCTTATCTGACTTGTCTATTTTTTTCTTATATGGACTTCGCCGGAACACGAAATAGAGAAATAATATTGTGTGCCCTGCTCTATCCTTACCAAGAAACACTGTTGCTGTTTTTAATATTTTATCAAATTAAAAATAAAAAAATATTTTTGTTTACATTTAAAAGAGAAATGCCACAAATTTCTAAGCCTTGGCAGCATTTTTAAAAATTCTTAATTTTTAAGCATCTAGATCTATAACTATTTGTCAAGTCTATATCTACGATACTTGAATTTGTATGGAATATTTATATAAAATTAAAAAAAAAAAACAAACCTTTTATTTAGCCAGTTCGCACAGGGCCTAAGTATTAAAAATAAAAATTAGTAAGAACTACAGTATTAACGAATCTTTTACAAATAAATTGTAGTTCCACTTATCAAACTAAACGTTAAAAAGTTAAAAGTAACTGGCCACCTTAAAAAAGCTGATAATAAGGGTGGACTAGTCTCCATTGTGGGAAATAATATACTAAAACTCCAGAAACATCAGTCTAATCGTATGAGTTTTTTAAATTTGAATAATATTTGTTCAACCTTTTTTTCGTAATGTTGTTCCACTGCTTAATTTTCGTCAAAAAATTATCTTCTTCATAGAATAAAAAATTCTTAAAAAAAAATTTATTAAATGAATGTTATTTACATAATAGAATTTTAAATCATATAATCGTATTCTTTTTAGAAATTGTTTTTTATTGCAAAGACACATTCAAATTTTTATTAGTAAATTATAGAGAATTAAAATTGAACAAAATTCCACAGAGCCAGCAGGATAGAATACTTGTGATTTCGGTTGCCGCAACACAACCCTCCCTATTCAGTATCCACTCTGTTGTTGGTTCATTGGTTTGAGTATTATCTATTTTATATTGAGTGTTTGGAAACAAATTAACAAACCCGTTAACAACACACAATTAGACTGACATCAACGAAATTTACCAATTTATATTTTTCCTCTTGTTTTAGAATTTTTGTTATGACCTTTAATTCTTAAAGTATCCAACAACAATGCTTATGATGCCGTTAATTTCAAGTGTTTGTCCTAATCAATTTTAAATTTACAACATAGTCTACGTTGATAGTTAATGATAAGATTAAGTTAATGATAAGTTAATTATACTTTGCACTGTATCCTTATGTTTAAGGTAAAGAAGTTTTTATGTATTGTTGATCTTATATGTTGTTAAATTAGTGGTATTTAATATGATTTTATATCACATAATCTTATTATTTTTATAAATTGTTTTTTATTGCAAAGAAACAAGATTTTTTTTTATTTTATTAAATTCCTTTTATAACAAATTTTATTTTCACAGAAAATTTTTGAAATTTCTATTTTAATGTCTCATAAAAAATATTAAGAAATATTTTTTTAGAGAAATTTTCGGTAGGAAAATTTCATGGAAAAAAAGTGAAATAATTGTCGAAAAAAGGGCTGGGAAAACTGCTACTGAAATTTGACTACATGTTTGAGTCCAAAAGCTATTATTTTGAAGCTAGTCGAAGTAGTATAACTTGAGGGCTTTTAGTTTGTTGACGCCTTAAGTGAATTATTAGTGTTTAAATATAAAACGATATTACACTTAAAATAGTTTGTAAGTTAAAATAAATGATAATACCATTTAACATAAATGATATTTCATTTAAAAACTTTTAACTTAAATCAAATGGTTTTTATTATTTATTTTTAAATCTTGTTTAAACATCTAACAAAAGAGTAAAAAAAAACAAATGATTAATGAGTTAAAAATAAATGATAAAATTTTACCTGCCAATTCCGTAAAAAAACTAATTATTCATTTATTTTAAGTTGTTTCTGATTTTCCTCTGGTTTTTAATTTAGTCACACAGTCTTTAGACACATTTTGTGTGAATGCCTATATGTGTATTTGTGTGTGTTTATGAAGTTCTTGTTATTTGAATTGAAATAATTTTGCAATACAAACAAACAATTTAAATTAAAAAAATTAAATTTTTTTAATATTTTTTTTTTTATACATGCAGAAAAAAAAATTTAATTTGTAATAACTGTAACGAAAACAAATAAACCAAACATGTCTGCCTTGTGGCTAATTTTTTATTAAATTTTAAACTGAAACTGAAAAAAATCTGTAAATGACAGTAAATAATTTTGAACAAATGTATAAAAAAAGTTAAAATAAATATTTATTTGAAAAATAAGTATGTTCCTTTATTTTTAACTAAACTTAAAAGTCTTTTATCTTTATATTATTATAAAAATGGGCGTTCAAATCAAAATGCATCAAAATGCTGATGTTGGCGATAGTGTGTCATGAGGTCGGCCAAGCATTTACCGTAAATGGTGTTCGCTATCGTGAGATGATAACGAACTTATTGTTGGCAGGAATTTGAGGATATGACCCTGAACGATATGTGATTTCAACAGGACGGTGCCACTTGACACACAGCTAACGAAACAATGGCTCTTAAGTGGTGGGGATGTCAATTGGCCGCCTAGATCATGGGATTTGACACCGTTGGCCTTCTTTCTTTGGGGTTATTTGAAAGAAAAGGTAGCCAGCAACAATTCAAGAGCTAAAGGGTGAGATAATTCGGCACATTAACGGCATAGTACCTCAATTATGCCTCAGCGTCACCGAAAATGTGGACGATAGGATGGAGGTGTGCCGCCGAGGTCGCGGCGGCCATTTTGCCTATATTTTGTTCCATTCATAATTGAACTATACCATATTATGATAATGAAAAGAAATGACAATAATTTCCTAAATAACACTGTCCAACAAATTAAGACTTTTTGAATGGAACAGAATAGCGACCCCATAATTCTGAAAGGGTATCTTGAGTAGATCATTTTTGTAGAACAAACTTATGGTCCAGCACGTCTGAGTTTTTTTTTACAGTGGGTCAAAGTTTTCATATTTTGGTCGAAGGGAGCATTATACTATATGAAAAAAATGCTGTAAGTTAATGTCTGAGAGAATTCTTATGGTCAGAGTTGTATTGTGGAATTGTATGAGAATTATTTTTGTGGAAGATCTTAAACCTCTAACTGGTCTCTTTATGGATCAATTTGACTCTTTTTTCGAGAAAATCAAAAATATCCTTTAAAAAAGGACATTTAAGGATTCAAATATTCTACGAAAATGTTTGCCGGAAAATTTCAGTGGGGGTCACCAAAGAGACCAATGTTGTAAATAAAGCTCTTTACGCTTAATTAGTAAAATTATACACCAACGTATACAAAACAGGTAAAAACGGCGTCAAGTTCGGCCGGGCCAAACACTGAGTTCTCGCGTCTAGTCAGCTGTGACTTACAAATCGGGTGTGATATTTATTAAAATTAATAATAAAAAATAAAAGAAAAAATTCAAGCATAATTGAGCTACTAAGCAGTACATATCGGATGTGATTTTTACTAAAATTAATATAAAAAAAGAAAAATTAAAGCTTAAATAAGCATGGCGGATTCTGTTTGCAAATTAAGAGATTGGTTTTGTTTTATTTGTGGACATTTTACGCACCATCAAAGCAGAAGAAAGATATTCCCTACAATTGAAGAACCATATTTTCTTTTCTTTGGAATACGATTTTTATCTGAAGCTTGGATACCAAAAACCGTATGTACTACTTGCGAAAGTGGTCTTTGACCTGCGCCTGCGCCTATTACATGGATTGAACCTGAAGATCACAAATCAGATACATGCTATTTCTGCGTAAATTACAAATTTGGTAGAAGCCAAAGGCACTACGCGATAATGACATACGAAGCAACAAATAATGTCATTTTACCAGAAGTGCGTTGTGAAGGTGTTCCGGTGCCTCAACCGCCTACACATACATTTTCGGCCAATATGACAGTCGCCAATACAGAAATAACAGCGGCGGTTGAAAACATATCAGATATAAGTTACTTGCCTCTTGATGGTTTGAACATATGTCCTAATTTGATAGACCAAGTTTATTTTGAAGATCTTGTAAGAGATTTAGGACTAACAAAAGAGAAAGCTGAAATATTATGTTCCAGATTGAAAAACAGGAATTTGATAAAAGCCGATGTTAAAGTTACATTTCCAAGAAAAAGACACAGACAGGGAAATCCCAAAGTGTAATGCTTGCTGAATACGTATGGGGCTTGTACAGAAACCTTGACCCATCGGAACATTCACGTCAAGCTTAATACAGGAAAGCATATTAAGTTTAATCTTTAATCCATTGTCATACTACTGCTATTTCCCAATTCCCTTTTACTCGAAAATTTGAAGCAAAAAAATAAATATGTACATACTATAATAAACCACTATTAAAACAAAATTATAATTTTTTTTATAGAAGTTGGCGTGTAACTTTGCCAATGATGTCTTTGGTGACCCCCACTGAAATTTTCCGGCAAACATTTTCGTAGAATATTTTAATCCTTAAATGTCCTTTTTTAAAGGATATTTTTTTATTTTCTCGAAAAAAGGGTCAAATTGACCCATAAAGAGACCAGTTAGAGGGTTAAGATCTTCCACAAAAATAATCCTCATACAATTCCACAATACAACTCTGACCATAAGAATTCTCTCAGACATTAACTTACAGCATTTTTTTCATATAGTATAATGCTCCCTTCGACCGAAAAATGAAAACTTTGACCCACTGTAAAAAAATACTCAGACGTGCTGGACCATAAGTTTGTTCTACAAAAATGATCTACTCAACATACCCTTTCAGAATTATAGGGTCGCTATTCTGTTCCCAAAATGCTGTTGGACAGTGTAATTTGTGTTTTATTCAAAATCAACATCGGCCCTTAAAATTTAACCATCCTTTATAAAAAAAAATAAAAAAAAATTCGTTATTACTGTTTTATTTTATACTTAAAAGTAAAATTTCTTGTCAAGGTTTTTAGCTGCCCATCAAATCTTTTATAATATCGCCAGTTTAAACATTTCCCTACTCTTGCAGTTGAGCATTTTCGCCGATGCTTTTAACGTGGGTTTGTCCAAGTAAGGAAACATTCCTTTATGATTCTTCGGATGTTGTTTTTCATAAACAACGCTTTTGAAAATTATTTAGTGATATTAATTTTCTTGCAATAATATAACTAAATAATGTTTTTAGGAAAAAAATACATCCAAAATATTATAAAAGAATGATGCCTCGCTATGACAAGCCCATGTTAAAATTCATTAATGAAATTGATAAATGAGAAGGGCTTTTTAATAGAAATATTTTTTTTTGTTTGGTTGTAAATTTATGAAAAACACAGGATTGGCAAATTCTACATAGGAATTTATTTAGTTTCATATGTATAAGATACTATATGCCTTAAAACTTGATGCACACGTCAAACATCCCTGCCAACTCACATCTATTATTTCCCAGCATTGCGGTTATGAAATGCCGATTTCATATGCAATTTGATACAAATTAGACAAACAATACTGGGAAAAAGTATAGTGTGTTATTTTAGAGTTGTAGAAATTTTAGTAAAAATAAAATACAGTGTTACGAAATACAGAAAACAATGCTTCCTACTGAAAATATATTTATTATTTTATTATTAATTTCTCTAACTCCCACTGGAGCATATGGCACCAAAGTATGTTTAATGACAATTAATTACTTACATTATCATTAAAATTCTTTCTCTTGTTTGGACCAATTTATCAGCAAAAGTGATACAAATTTTTATGTTTTGGCGTAATTTTACCTTCTGCCCTAAGTTTGTAATATGTGACCTTCTCCGAGAAAAGGGACCTAGTGTGTGAAAATGAAGTTTTGAGAAAAACGCATTTAAAGTTTCCTAACGCATTATCACTGTGAACACACCTACAGTTGGGAGATGCGATTTGGTATGGTTAGTTATGATTGGGTGCCGACTTTGGTGACGTCATGCCTATGTGGGGACGTATTTTTTTCGCTTTTAGTGTGACAATACCTTTGCTATTGTTGCTGCTCTGTTCGTTTTCAGCTATCTGTTCGCTCTCAGCAAAGGGTTGATGTGCGTACGCTTATACGAAGAACATTGTAAAAATAACTATAAGAAAGGAAAAGAATAAAGTGACGCTTCAGTGCTAACTGTATAACGAGTGTTATCAATATCTTAAAAGTTGTTTTGCAATTTTAGTTCTTTTGTAATTTTGTTACTAAGCTGATGTTAATTTTAAGTAATTTTTATGAAAATTGATATATCTGACAGTTTTGATGATGATGTAAAAAGACTAGACTCGATTTATGGCGATGATGAGATCGATATGACGTTATTTGAAAGTATCGGTGCTAATACTTCGGGACTCGGAAAAAGAAAGATTTAATCTGCGGTTAACGGCTGAGCTACCAAACGAATTACTCATTGCACCAAGCAGTTTATCGTTAGATCGCAAATGGTATTTGTATGAGAATGTCAGGGTCTTATGTACTGATTCACAGAAACGGGATTTTGTAGCTCCTAAAACGAGTGAACCCAAATCGAAAACAAAATCGAAAAATAAATCTGAACCTGCCAGCAAGAAAAAAATCACGAGAAAAAGAAAGCTTAAGTCAAAGCGCCAAAAAAAGAAAAAACTGAAATTGTCAAACGGAAGATAATCGAAGTACCAGATCACGAAACACCGAAAAAAAGTCCAAACTCCAAAAAAATTCAAAGACTGACGAAAAAACAATTTAAAACCAAAAAATCAAAAAAAGTAAAATTTTAATGTTTTTCTCATTTTTATCGATTTTCCCAAGTTCGTTTTGTACGTTTTTATGGGGTAAATGAATTTTATCAGAAATCTAACACATTTCATCTTATTCTACACCCTTTTAGCTACCAGAATCCACTCTTAAGTCCAAACACGTTTTTTGACACACTAGGTCTCTTTTCTCGGAGAAGGTCACATATAAGTATTATCTGTAAAATCATCAGGCAGAGGTTATTTTTCACGATGGTCAAAAATATATTTTTCACTAACACAATTAACCGAATAAAAATATTGAAAATTGAACCTTGAACCGAATATGTTAGAGATGGTTGTGGTAGATATTTGTCCCAAATTACTTCTAATTACTCGATTCGAAATAATATGTTATCAAGTAAAATCATTTCGTTAGCCGTTTTGTGTTTTATTTTAAATAAAATTTTACACCTCCAAAAAATACACCCTCTATTTACAACTGCTTGAAAGTACATTTAATGTAAGAACATCAATTGATAATAGATTTCTACCTCATGTAACCGCATTTTGCCACACTTTACTACCAAACTAAAATGGGCTTAAATCATCCGATATTCATACACTGAAGTAAAAGTAATTCACGGAATGAATTAAAAAGACCACATCTCGGAGCTAGTTTTAATATTTTAACACCACAACTTAAATAATTGGTTAGATTTATAAAATTAAAGAAATGAGGTTTGCTTAAATTTCTAATACTGTACCTGTGGTTTAAATAAATTTATAAGAGAAATATTTATATCGTTTAAAACTAAAAAACAAATGTCATAACTAAATATGTAGAAGTATAAAATCGTTTCTGACATTTATATTATTTGTGAAATCTTATCCAAATGCCCTTTTTTGTGTATGTAATTTAATATTTACACAATGTTTTTTATTTACCAGAAAAATATTACAATTTACTTTTCTTAATTTAAATTTTGTTAAATGCAAATATGTGAAGCCATCATAACAAGCTACTAAATCATAAATTTATTATAAATAAACACGCCAAGTTACGTTTTATTAAGGTAAAATAAAATATGGAAAATATTTTGCAAAAACAAAAGGTAAATTAAAAGGTTAATAATAATTTTATACTCGTATTATGAAATTATGAAATATGACTGATGACATTTTTTAATAAAACTTTAAACATGAAATTTTATAAAAATAAAAAAGTTGTAAAATTTATGCAATAAACTAAACTTTAAATTAACATAAAATATTTAAAGCTTAAAGGATTTTAGAAATCGGCTTAAATTTTCTTAGTTCAAAAAGTTATTGTTAAAACTAAAAACAGAATTAAATATGTAATATTGTGGTTAATATTATTAAATCAATTATACATATATTTATAAAAATTATTTAAAATTGTAAACATCTTGAATTTGTAAACATTTATTAAAAATTAAAACAATATTTATAAATGTTATCCTTCTATATGAAAGAAGAAAATACAAAATGTACAAGTAATGTTGTATATACCCGAGTAAAAAATAATTGATCTGGCGCAATATTTAATCATATCTAAGTTGATATTTTTTAATATCTGTTCTAATATCAGATCGAATTAAATCACATTTGTTAAATAATTTTGGTATTTTAGCAAATTTAACGAAATTAATTTTGTTCCCGATAAATATACGTTTTTAAAAGATCCACCTATATTTTTGGGGATTAAGTAAGATTTTAACTGATCCGAAAAATGACAGATCGAATCGAAAACTCATAAAATATATTGAACAAAAAACTCAAAAAAGTACAATGCCTAGATTTGAACTTGGCCTGACAGAGTTGTATTCAACCACTTAACACACTCAGTCAAAACACAGGTAAACATAATTGATATCATTAGACTAAACTGTGTAATTGTATTATGTATAATTATATCTTCAGCTCTTATATATAATTATATATAAATTTATATACAGGAAATTGGAAAATACGCTAAATATCATGACTGAATTAATAAAACTAAATTTTTCCTTTAATTATCTGATTTTATATAATTATATATTATATTATATAGTCACATATAACACTAGTTTACACCGTAAATGTACATTTGATCAGAGGTGGTTTTCCTTATGTATTTTCTCCCGCTGAATTCGAAAATCAAGGTTACTCGAGATATGATTCGTCAAGTGAAAAAGGTCGAAAAATTAAAAAAATCACAATATCTCAAAAACTGTTCCATAAAAAAAAATTTAACCTTGATTTTCGAATTTAGCGGGAGAAAATACATAAGGAAATCAATCTCTCATCAACTGTACATGAAAAAAATTTCACTTTGTAAGCTAGTGTAATCATATCTTATTGACTTAGAAAAAATGTGGAACAAAATTGTAATATTTAAAACCGAAAAAAAATATATAAATTTTCACCACAAACATTAAATTTGGAAACATAAGATTATTTTAAACAAATTATATCTTATATCCTATCAAACATTTCTAAAGTTTTAATAAACAAAAAAAAAATAAAAAAAAATTAAAAATTACAAGGAAACTATTGACTTGGTAGCACTTATAATTATATATAGTTATATCATATATTCAAAATACTTTTTATATGGAATCATATATAAAACTGTTTCATATTTGTTTGCAAATGTTGAACCATATATTATTATACCCTTCACCACAGGTGGAAGGGTAAATATAAGTTTGTCATTATGTTTGTAATTTCTACCTAAAAAGTATATATATTCTGAGTCTTTATAAAGAGCGAAGTTGATTTAACGATGTCCGTCTGTGTGTTGAAATGGGTTTTCCGAAGACCCTAGACATGATGAGGACTTGATTGTTATATATTTCTGTTACATGTGATCCATTTCTGTGTGCTATTAAAAATCAGCCAGATCAGTTGATAAATGGCTGAGATATTAGCAAAAAAAAAACCAGGACTACCTCTAATTTTTTCCGTAAAATCCATTTCATTAATATGTACATATGTTGAATTTTACGCATAACAAACACATCCATTTATTGAAATTTTTTTCTTTCACCTCTTCCCCTTTTATACACAAACAACAAACACATACAAAGATTTACAATTTAATAATAATAAAAAAAAAAAAAACAAATCTGTATTATTTACTTATATTAACGACGGTTGCGTATGAGCTTCAATGGCTCAGTGGTCTAAGCGCTTTGTCAAAAATAGATTATTTCTTTTAGTCGCGCGATCGAGCCCCGTCTATTCAACTTTTTTTGTATAATTTTTTTTTTTATATTTTCTTAAGACATTTTGTTTTTCCTTAAAACCTTTTTTGTTTTTTTTTTAACATTACATATACGTACAGCACAGTTGATTTAACGATGTTGGTCAGTTTTTCCTAATAAGGTACAAGCATCTGGGGTATCAATACACAAAATCTGATAAAATGTGGGCGGGATCCTTGAATTGGGCGTGCCACAAAATAGATTAATTCATATCTTAAGAACAGTAAGACCGTAATTAAATACTCCATAAATGGGCTAAAAACATCAAATTTTTATAAAAACTAAAATTTTAGAGCTGTAATATGACCTATGGATACGTCTTATATATCCAAAGATCGAAAATCTTTAGTAGAACAAATTTGCTGAAAAACTGGGTTTAGATACAAAAAACATACATTTTTTTAAATACCTATTTTCGGGAACTATAAATCTTCCCGAGTCCAAGTTTTATCACCAAACTAAATGGAAAATTTCCTCTTAAAGACGTCCGTATATAAATCTGTCCATTCCATATATGCCCATATATAAACTTCACTTTTTTCCCAACCATGGTGAAGGGTATATAAGATTTTGATATAAGGTAATATATTGAATCATATATAATTATATGCCATAGCATATCAAAAAATATTTCTTATATTGGGCAACATAGTTAATCATATGTATCTATATCATACTATCTTAGAAAATATTTTTGGTAAGAGTCTATATATTATAGTATAAATATTTATTGTTCTGTATAAGCCATATTAGTCATAAGGTCCTGTCATATTGCATTCTATATAGCCATATATAATTATACATAGCGACATATGTATATAATTTTATATGATATATATCATTTCATATCATATAAATTATATCTAATTTTATAAATATCAATTTATAACTAGATGTGGTTATATATGGCACAAGATATAATAGTTTTAAAAAAATAAATATTACATATAATTTAATATGGTAACTTATACCGATATATGTTTTTATATATTAGAATATCTAGCCATATATGATTATATACAAACTGTTTTACTGGGGTATTTATCTTTCAAATTTTAAACTGGATGTATTTTCAGTGCATATGTAATTTCATATATATTACAGTCCATTCAAATTAATCTGCTATAGAAAACAAGTCAAACAACTTGAACTGAAGAATTTATAAAACCCTATAAATTGAAAAACTGCGAGATAGGTTTGTAATTTTTTACTAGAAAAATATAACTTTTATGACAAAATGGAGTTTTGTGCAGTAAAGTATTATTCGAAATATTTGTACGGAATGTCTGATATGTATGTAAAGTAATGTACACATGACATGTAAATAAACATTAATAATAAATAAGCAAAATAACTATGAAGCATCATAAACATCTAGATAACAACAGTAAGATGAACATTAAGAAAATTAGAATATTTAATAGAGTTTTCTTACACTGTGCAACATTTTTTAGGTCATTGCCGTTAGCATCAAGGGTCAACTGGAACTTTTATTTTATAACCTCTTAAAATAATGATCTCTTTTAATGGCTTTCACAGTTTAAATGCGTAATGTAAGCCGCTAATTTTTACACAGACTTGTTTATTTTTATATTTTTGAATTCGGTTCAGCACTTCAGAAGTCGTGAGTAAAAATCTCCAAATTTTTCATAACAAATTGTAAATTTTGGTGATTTTTTAAAGATTCACATTTTCTCTTCCTAATTCTGAGCTGCTTAACCATTTATATAATCATTTTAATACCCAACTGTTAGGGACAAATAAAGAACCTATATTGTGTCTTCGCACCATTGCTGCCCTTTAAAGAGAAATGTCATTCAGGACGTTATAACGTAAAAATTCGGGCTAACTTTTCAAAACCTTTTAGGGCTGATGGTAGGTATGCTTTCATTATTGATGGTGGGTATACTTTCATTTTGTGTTGGAACCATTGAGTTCAAAATTTGCTGTTACACTGTATTACTAAACTACAAGTGTGAAAACTCTAATAATCTGCAAAAGACAAGATATTTACAATAGTTTTGTTTTTATTTGATTTAATTTAACAAAATAATAGTTAGTTATCAACACACACTCTCCGAGTAATATATGGACAACATACTTTTCGAAATGTAAATTAAGTTTAAGCAAAGAATACAAATGTAAGGTATTATAATATAAATATATGAGTGCTGGCAAATTTAAACAAAAAACTTAAATAAATATTAGTAAATGTACATAAAATTGTATAAATTGCTGTTTATTCAAGGAAAAAATATGGAATATAAATATAAATAAATCTGTTTATAGTTTTAAATGATTTTAATTTTTTGAATATTTAAACTAATTAATTTGAACAATATGGGGAAAAGCTGCATCATTTACAAAGCTTTATCTATGAATAATTGTTACATTTCTGAAGTTTTCATAAATATAATGAAACATTTTATTAAATATAAAAC
This sequence comes from Eustalomyia histrio, assembly GCA_949748255.1. Taxonomy (NCBI): domain Eukaryota; kingdom Metazoa; phylum Arthropoda; class Insecta; order Diptera; family Anthomyiidae; genus Eustalomyia; species Eustalomyia histrio. The sequence continues at coordinate 27,143,239 of OX456526.1, read as the reverse complement.
ATGTTTCATAATTTCTTCAACTATTTCATAGGAAATTACCAATATGTCGGAAACTGAAAGAAATCGTACATATTTTTCTAAATTCTATTGTGGTCCTAACTCACTTCGATAACAAAATTTGGCAAGGTCTGGATGGAATTTCGAACGGGGTAATTTACAAAATATTTTTATAAAACAGTTTCATAAATATTTATGAAACCATTCATTGGACGATTAACTATAAAGTTTTTATGATAATTTTAAAGAAATTTATAAAATTGTTTATGCTTTTCTTTTCAGTGTATATTGTTTACAAAAATTTGACAATTTAAATATTTTAATTCCGGCCGGTAACTGAATATTAATTTAATTTTATTCTTATAAAACCTTGAGTTTAATTTTATTTCTAAAATAATAATACACAAATACCTATCAAAAAAAAGTAGCAAAAGAAGAAAAAAGAAGCAGTGATTTTGATTCCGGTGTTGTGAAAATTTGAATCGGAACCAATGATTTTTACATAGAAGTCCCACAGGGTGGAAGTTTTCTTTTATCGTATGATGCTTTTTTATTGCATCTAAAGCAATTTATATGGTTTAGTGAAAAATTAAATCTTTTGATGTTCCCAAATAAATTTTGAATATTTAATGTAAATTTTAACGGGACACTCAGTAATCGTGCATTAGCCTAATTTTCTCAAATCCCGTTAGCTTCTACCAAGGAATTTAAATGACACATTTGTTATTGTTTCCCATATAAAGTTATAGTTTGACTGTTGGTTAAATTATAACGGGACATTCAGTGATCGTGCCTTATTTTCAAAATTCCTGTATTCGAAATTCAAATTAGATCCAGCGATGTATTTGGGGATTAAGTTAGATCACAATTGATCCGAAAAATGGCAGATCTAATTAGATACAGCAACATATTTAGGGATTTAGAAAGATCTAGACTGATCCGAAAAATGGCAGATTGAATTGTATATTTCCCTAGTTTTCATTATTTATTATAAAATTAGACACGACATGGCGCCTTCTACCAATTTCTTTGGCGATTTGATTAACAGATTTCCCGGAATCATTAAAAATTTGTATTTTTATTTTTACCGCTTCACAACAAGTGAACTCTTAAAAAACTCGCATCAACTAAGACTGTTCTATTCAATTGGCGCGAAAAATTGCAAGAATTTCGATCATCTATAAAAAAAAAAAAACCTAAAAAAAGCAACGGTACTTCAAATAAACTAGAAAAAAGGCTCTCAGAGTGAACAAGTGTAATTTACCGAATGAGAGAACAAAAGAGACTTAGAAAAAATTACACGCTTTTATTCTTTAGCAACTTTTTAGGAAAACTATTAGGGGTGTTCTATTCAAGTGGCGAGGACTGTACATATCATGGTGAAATTAATAAGACTAAATTCGTTCTGTACTTATCTGATTTTATATACTTATATACACGCAGATAAAAAACATGATTAATAAATGGTCACTACGACCATATTTATTCATATTTATTATAGCCCTAGAATAAATTGAACAAAAATTTTTTGTCTTAAGCATTTTTAAATTCACAATAATAATATTTTATGGTGTTTTACACCATAAATATTAATTTATGTGAATTAATAATGTGGAAAAAGTGTATGTTTATTACAAATAATTATGTTTGCCTTTAAACACATTCTCTTAATGAGCAAACATTTGTTGTCAACATAAACAGTATGTGTTTATAAAACAAATAAATTTTTCTGCCGCGTCATTTTCCATTCGCCAGCGATAGTTAATAACATGAGTGAGTATAAAATAATAAAAACATTTTTCGGGGAACAAAAAGCCATGCTGCCTTGCTAATTTAATAATATAAATTATTGTACGTTTATTGAATACATATAATTAAAAAATACATACCTAAATTCATATATGTATAAATACGTATAAATTACATTGTCTTTCTTGCAGCCAAAAAAAAAAAACATACAACATTAAAAACGCCATTGAAATTTTGACGCAGAATTTTGTGATAAGCCCCGAATTTTTTTCAATAACAGTTCAACAATATATTGATACAGTCGATTTCATAATAGAAATTAAAGGTACGTGTGCATATATAAATGCAGTTATTTAATTTATATTTTAATGTATATATGTATACCTTTTGAATAAAAAAAAAATTAAATTACATTTACTATTTGTTTTATTGTGAGAACCATATAACATGTTGACATAGACATTTTGCATGGAATCGGGAAATATAGAAACATGGTTTGAAAGATCGTTTGGGTTTTTTCTTGTGAACATAATAATATGTTTGAGATAATTAGCTATAAATATTATATCTGAACATATATTGTTACTTATAACCACAAACATTAATGATAGTTTGCGATTGTGATTGTATCAACCATGTTTTTTCTTTGCGTGTATAACTATATATAATAATATATATTATAATATATTATAATATATCCCAGCAAAAAATTTTGGAACCTGTTGCTATAGCTATCTGTTCTAGAACAGGTTCTCTGGTAACGAGCCCCCGTTCTATTAATGGTTCCACTGAATCTGTGGAACTAAACATGTTGTAGAACGCGTTGTAGAACTAGTTCTTCAGAATTAGAACACATCGAGTTTAGAAACATAGCTCCAAAAACACGAAGTTAGGGGTAAAATAGATGCCCATATTTTTCCAAGTTCTTGTTAAGCTTTACGGAATCTATTCCTTTTTTAAAATTCCCATATAAAATTCACCAATGGAACAACATATTCCAGAACAGGTTCCAAAGAACGGGTATATGTTCTGCTTTTGCGTTAAAGAACCAGTTGCTTTTGGGACAAACTCAAACAAAAATCACCGATGATAGAACCTAAAGTAGAACAGGTTGCATGCAAGTACAAGTTGTTCTACAACCGGTTCTTTGCAGCCGATATTTTTGCTGGGATAATAATATATTATAATATATTATAATTTATTATAATATTTTATAATATTTTAAAAACAAAAATCATATATAATTTAATATGTACCTAGATTGTTATAAACTAATTATATCCTGAAATGAGTTAAAATTTTATAGTTTTGTAAAACAATATTAAATTAAAAAAATTCAAATAAAAACACTATAAAAATGTATCTCACTGACTGGGATTCGAAACCATTGACATGAAACAACATATAATTATATCTAATTATATCTTATATCATATCAAAAATAATCAAGATATGAAACTATATATAAAAATATCTCAAATTTGTTTGCATCAAAAAATTTTCTATATTGGACCATAAATTGAATAATATATAATTATATCTCACACCATATAGAAAAATATTTTTTATAATGGGCCATACATTATTATATGTCAAATATAAGATAACATATTGTATATAATTTTGTATATGACTCTGTATAAGCCATATATAAGTATATATGGTTCTCTATAAGTCATATATAAGTAAATATTGTCCTGTGTAAGCCATATGTATGTAATTATAAATAGTGATATATATAATTTTATATTATAGAATACATACCATATCTTATCATAAAAATTATATCTAATTTTATATAGTCCAATATATAACTAGATGTGGTTATATATGGCACAATAAATGGTAATTTTTAAAAAATAATGTAATATATAATTATGTATCGTAATGCATACTAACATATGCAATTATATATGATAATATATTATTAAATGTGGCCACATATGATTATATATAATCTTTTTTACTAGGATTAATCATATTTATGAATATAAAATTTATAAGAAAATATCTATTATATAATTATTTTTAAATTTCGTTAAATATCACATTTTTGGAAGTTGTGAAAAAGGACTACTTAAGAATGTGAAAATCAGAACTACGTGATATTTTGGAATCAAGGAAAAGTTGATTCCTTAAGAATAATTTCCATTTATTTTTGCTGGGTAAAAATGATTAATATTTGATGCAAAATAAATTCGTAATATAAAAATCTGTCTTCGGATTTGGCGAAACTTTGGTAATAAATCAAATATTTGTATACAACAGGTTTTTGATCATACACTCAGAATATTATGTGGTTTACTGTTTGTAGTTTAATAAAGAAGTTTTCTGTTCCATTTAAAAATAAAGGAACATACATTTATTTTTCAAAAAAATATCTATTGTAACTTTTTTATACATTTGTTCGAAATAATTTACTATCATTTACCGATTTTTTTAAGTTTCATTTGTTTATTTCATTTGTTTGAAATTTAATAAAAATTTAGTTACAAATCGGAAATTTTTAGTTTCTTTGTGTCCGTTACAGTTGCTTTAAATTTAAAGTTTTTTTGCTGATTCACACAAATAGTGTCTATAGAAAATTGTTTAAGGAATTGCAAAATGTTAACATTAATTTTAACTTATTTTATCATTTGTTTCTTACGGATGTGCCAGTTGTTTAAACAACATTTAAAAATATATAACAAAAGCCATTTGCCCAGCAAAAATATCGGCTGCAAAGAACCGGTTGTAGAACAACTTGAACTTGCATGCAACCTGTTCTACTTTAGGTTCTATCATCAATGATTTTTGTTTGAGTTTGTCCCAAAGGCAACTGGTTCTTTAACGCAAAAGTAGAACATATACCCGTTCTTTGGAACCTGTTCTGGAATATGTTGTTCCATTGGTGAATTTTATATGGGGATTTTAAAAAAGGAATAGATTCCGTAAAGCTTAACAAGAACTTGGAAAAATATGGGCATCTATTTTACCCCTAACTTCGTGTTTTTGGAGCTATGTTTCTAAACTCGATGTGTTCTAATTCTGAAGAACTAGTTCTAGAACGCGTTCTACAACATGTTTAGTGCCACCGATTCAGAAGAACCATTAATAGAACGGGGCCTCGTTACCAGAGAACCTGTTCTAGAACAGATAGCTATAGGAACAGGTTCCACAATTTTTTGCTGGGTGGTTTAAATTTCCTGTTACTTTAACTTACAAACTATTTTAAGTGTACCTTATCTTACCTTATCAAGGGCCCGCTTTGATGATATATGTCGAACCACTATTATATCGATAGCCGAAATACTCGAAAACCGAATTGGAATATATATGAAGAATTACTGCATCAGAATTTTTATCCCATTCCAAGAAATTGCGCACAACTCTGAATGATTGCTATAAGGCTGTATGTATGTTGAGGAAAAGAAGACACGGCTTCCGGTCTTTGAGATCATGAACAGCTTAGAAAAAGATCAACCACGCTTCTAACTAGAGCCCTAAAATCTATAAAGCATATTGGCTGATACAATTACCATCTCATACAAATGAAAACTAAAAAGAAGGTGCGGCAGTCAATGACATTATATTATACACGCACTTTAAGGGATGTTAGGAATATATAAGTATTCTCTGTCCCTGGATGTTGTAAAGTAAAGTTTGTCAAAAAGTTTTAGACTGATAAGTTTATCATACTTTTCACTGGAAAGTCTTGAACGAATGGTGAAGAAATTTATTCGGTCATTGATATTGATGCGAAACCCTCTTAATTGTCAACAATTTAAATAAAAAAGTGCTAAATCCTTTGAGTCGGCACTTTATGATCTAGTTTTTAATTTGGGAAAAGAGTATAGACAAAAAGAAATACACGCGGGGTGATTTTGTTGATGTTGCAGGGGCTATTTATAATACTATTTTTGACTCAGTGGATGCAGTTCTTGTTATACAAAAGGCTGTTGATCGCTAAAAGTCAGTGGTACCCTCTACTTTGCTGGAAGTCGACTCACTTTTTGTGTAGTACTTGTACCACCTGTTAAAGTGTCCTGTTAACGCTATATTTGTGACTGGGTTATTTACTTTCTTAGTATTGATTGTCAATAATTCAGCACACACACACATGTTATGTTATTTGAAAATTTAAATTTATTTCATCAATTTTATATTTTTCTTGTTTACTTTCAATTTGTTATTTCCGTTGTTTTTCTTACAATAATTTTCACTTTGAAGCATTATGAATTGTAGAGTTTTTTCTAACAAGGTTTTTTTTTCTATCAATTTTATTTTCACAATCAGCACACTGTCAAAGAAAATTACTGCATCTTATATTTCATGCATAAAATTGCAATAAAATAGAAACACAACACTCATGTTTGTTCCTGTTGTTTTGTATTTCTATGTGGTGTATGCAGGTAAAATATTTATCTTGTTGTTTTCATACATACATATTTATTTATTGATATTTTATGAGAATAATATTTGAAAAAAAAAAAATTGGAAAAGAAAAAAATATTTGACATCAAAATAAATATTTTACAAGGTTTTGTATTATATTTTTACAATAAGCATACAAAAATATTGGTAAAGACATGGATAAATTTGTGTGAAAATATTTTGATTGCATGGCTTAAATATATTTATGAAAAACTGTTGTTGTGCATTATTTTGAAATTACACAAATGCAAATAAGGAGTGAAAGCGAAAAAAAAACCAACACACATAAAGTTAAATAAAAATTCAATTAAATGAATAAACAAAATTGTAATTTTTTGTTATAATGGGGAATATAAAGAAAAAGATATTATTACAAAAAGTATAATTTGGAAAATAAAAATGTTTATGATCTCACATAGAAAAAAGAGCATCTCACAAAACATTTGTACAGATTTTTAGAGCGCCCCGGTGCATGTTGGCAGCGTACTAGCTTATCAGTGCAGGAGTCGTGGGTTCGATTCACACAACAAGGTGTTGGAAATTAGGATAAAATAACGTCCAGGGTATTAAGATATAATTTCTAATTATATGATTAATATAAATAAATTATAAAATCAATTAATGTTTGTTTTTGATCTCTATGCAATCACTTGTTTTTTCAGTTTTTCCCGAGAACCTTCGATTAAAGATTTTATTGTTGCATCTGTCCATTTGTAGGAACAGGCAGTAAACTTACGTTTAAAATCTGTTATGTCCTTGAATACCTTTATTGTGGCTTTCATATTTCGTTTTACTAGAGCCCTGGGCAGTTTGGTGGGTTTGACTCCTTAGATACAAAAAGTACATTATTTTTTGAATACCACTCGACAACAGTTTTTCTACAGTGGCATGATGGCATATCTGACATATAGTTTCGTATAACGTGCTTGCCAAACAGTCTCTCGAATGGTTGATACTGAACCTGATTTTTGGAAGGAAATTTTGATGACCGCTGAAGCCTATTTCACACTCTGTAATGGTGATAACAAGCAAAACTGCCACATTTGGGGAACGGAGAATCTACCCGATATCCAGGAAATACCATTGCATGAGAAAAAAAGTGACCTTTAAGTTCGGTGTTTGCACCAAATGACCAGTAGGATATTTTTGTCAATGACAAACGATATCGGTGGATGTTGGGTCATTGAGTCTGTCTGAAAATGCTTGAAAAAGGACTAAACTGTTTATGGTTTCAACAAGATGGTACACCATTCCAGACTTCAAATCAAAGAATGTATTTTCTGCAAAAAAAGGCGACATTGGCGGGTCACCCATATCTCCAGATCTGGCCCTCCGGAATTAATTTTGTCAGGTTATCTGAAAAGAAGAGCTGAAGGAAAACACTTGTACCGAAATCATCGCAATACTGCCCAAGATGCTCAAAAAAGTTAAGGAAAATTTAGCAAAAGGGCACATTTTGTTGCGGCCAATAGAGGCGGTCATTTGATTATTGTTGTACTCAAAATGTGATCCAAATGCATTAAAAAGGACCACATTATATAAAAATATCACACACTGAAAATCGATTATTTTTTAAAGTCATTCAATATTAACATACCGAAATAAAAGCTGGCACACCTTGTACATACATATTTGCTATTAAACTGAGACAGAACTCACACACGGTTGGGTTCTTCTGCCACAACTGGAAATTGCTTGTAACACAAATAATTTTTTTAGGAAATTTTGTTTGGTTTGTCGATCTATACTTCCACATTTTATGATTGTAATTTTTGGTTCGTGATCGTACGTGAGCGTAAGTCAAAAATCTTTCACGTGCCCATCTCTAATCTTAACAATCTTAAATATTGAACTTAAAGTAGCTTAAAATATATATTTTAAAATTTTGTTAGCAAAGGATAAAAAATTTCGAATTTGCGCTCTTATGTAATAATATTGTTTGCTGACTACAATACAAAATATCGCAGGCACATTTTATACATTACGGTATAATGACTTTCCTATAGTTGACGTAGCGCTTATTAAACTTTAAATTTGTATATGTCAAATAAAGTTTAAGCTAAAAATCCCATAATATAAACTTATGACTTTTCCATTTTCCAATAATAACAAGAAATTTAACTGTGATATTTTGTATTTTTGCAACAATTTTCTTAAATTAGTTAATTTAAGAAGACAAAGGACCCCCAGTTAGCCATAGATGCCGTGTGTCACGTAGGGCGTCCCTTTTTGTAGTTCTCTCAAGCAAAACCGTTAATTAACTACGAAAATGATCAGACTTTGTTACAATTTATTAAGTTTCAGGATATCCTGCAGTACATTTTTTTAATTTGTTTACTTTTTTGCTAATGAAATTTAATTTATATTTTAAATACATGAATTTAGTATAATTCAATTTAGTTTTAAGACAAAATTGTATAGCAAAAAGCTTGTAAAGAGCAGTGTCCTCATAAAGCGGAAGTCCTCCGAAGGTGGGAAAATACCTACTCAATGAGTGTAAAGTACTTTAAAATGTATGGTAAAAAATTATAGAAGTAGAATTAGGATAATTTTCACTTAAAAGAAGTTCTGTTTAACTTGTTGTTAGAAAATATTTTCTTATTTTTAGGGAGTTTAGTCCTAGTTTTTAGTAAAAAAAATATCTAATGAACTTAAATAAAATAAAAATTTTCTCTAAACCAAGAAAACATTTATAACTAAAAGTACAATTTTAGATGATGTATAAACTAATTAGAAGGAAATTTTACTGTTTTTTAATAAAAATTTACTTCTCAGTAGTAAAATTTTTCTATAATTTAGAAATTTTGACCAAATTTTAAGTAAAATTTGTTTTTTAATTTTAAGGAAAATTTTAATAAATATTGGAAAAAAAAGTGTCTTTGGCGCCGTTTTCATTTTAATTTTTCCTCGTAATAACTTATTTTTTCTAAATTCTAGTTCATTTTTTTTTTTTGAGTGTACAGACAACTAATGAATATTCTTCAAACTAAGTAACACGCTTATCCAGGGTGCGTGTTGTACATAGGTCACATCCTTTGCGTGTCCTTCCAGGATCCTGGAATACCCTGCGAGTGTCCTGGAGAATGGACCCTAAAAGGACGTTTGCTATACGCAGGTCACATTCTTACTTGCCCTTCGTGAATCCTGGAATATCCCGCCAGATTGCTACCAGGAGGTGTGCCATGCATAGATCACCTCTTTCGGGCTCCCTACATATCAAACTTATTTTCCTCTTGGTCGTGTGCCGTATGCAGGTCACGTCCTTACATGTTCTTCTAGAAGCAAAAAGCATCCTGTCAGCATCCTGGAACGTGGTTTCAACAAGAAAGTGTGCCTTCGTAGGTCACATTCTTTGAATTTGATTCAATAATCCTAATACTCTGCAAGTAGCCTGTAACCAGATATCCAGCAGAAAGTGCCCTATGAGTATTATGAGCACCCCGCGAAGGTACTAGAAACAGCCAGCGGAAGAAAAACAAATTTTTAAAATTTGTTTGTTAACAATGTTTCTATATCCATTTGTTAATTTAAGATATGTTATGCTGCTGTTTTTTACTTTCATTGTTATAGATATCACATAATTCTAGTTAATTTTTATATTCATTTATAAAATTTATCCAATTTTTATTATTTCAAATTCTAACCAATTTTGTCTCTCGCACACAACGACTGCTCACAACGAAGCATTAGATATTACTAATGAGAACCCATTACTGAGATTTTGCTGGATTTTGCTATAAAATTAAATTTAATATCTGGGTACCCCTTAACGTATACGTAATATTTATTATAACACAAATAGGTTAATTATACGCCCAATTTAAAAATTTTGCTTCATTTCAATTAATATGAAAATTTTTTAACATATTTTGTATTTAAAAATTTTTCTTTAAATTTTATGATACTTTTACACGTTAAATTTCAATTATTATACTCTTTTTATGAAACAAAAATCTTTATACATGTTTTTTCAATTGCAGTTAACACATATGAAATATATATTTAAAAATAAAGAAATTATATGCTAAATGAAATATTCACAAAAAAAAAAGGCGAAGAAATAAAAATAATAAATATTAAATATACACTGGCAGACTTTAAAATAACAACAAAAAATACATGTTAAAAAGCCATGTTTATATTTAAATTATTAAAATACAAACAAAAAAACAAAAATTACTAAACATGATGATATTGCGTGAACTAACAAACGATAGAATAATATAACCTTAAGGCAGGGAATTCGACTGATGGCTGTTCCTATAACGTAGGTGAAGTTACATTTTTACCTTTACATCAGTCCAGCAGTTGGCGTGTTAAACATAAACATTGTTTGCATTTTAGCTATAAACACGATTACATGTTTTAAACTTATCGTTTGTTATGTTCGTTACAAAAAATTTCTCAAAAAAAAAAGAAAAACTTGCAAAGAATGTTAAACATTTTTACTAATCTGGTCACAAATCAGCCAAGTAAGTGGTAAAAAGATCCTTAAAAAAATGTAACACTTTTAAAGCTTATAAAACAGTTTTGTTATTTTTATGACATGTTTCTAAGTCTTAAAGGAAGGAGCAGTAGAAGAAAAAAACGATTTTCCTGATAAACAACAAAAAAAAACAGAAACATAAAATTTATACATTCGGTAAAGCTACGAAAAAAAGGGTTCAATCTACATAAGAAAAGGTTAAATAACCAAAAACCGAGTAGCAGCATGTACAAAAAAAAAAACTCATTGAGAACGAAAAAGACTTTGAAAAATCTTGCATAGTTTAGGTAAACAATCTACAAATAAGTCATTGTAATAGCATAATAGTTTTTGTTCGTTGATTGTTTATACCCGGTGCTACGTAAAATATATGGATGTATACAATTTAGTATGATGTTCGTTACACTTAAATTAAATTTGTCTGTTATGCACAAAATATGGACTATTCAAATGATACGAATGCGATTCAATACAAAAATATTCCACATTTATGACCTTTGTCGTCGTCCACATTTATGGACTTTGTTAACTCTACAGGTTGGTTGAAGAATTCTGTTTTTGTTACGAAATATATTTGTTTATTCAATATAATCTCCTAAAAGCTCAATACACTTGTTCCAATGATCTTCCAATAATTTTATCCCATCCTTATAATGGTTTTCCGGAAGCTCTGCAAAATAACCGTCTACGGCTTCTATGGCCTCTTCATTCGACGAAAAATGCTTTCCACGAAGGTATTGTTTGGCATTTCTGAAGAGATAGTAGTCACTGGCAGCCAAATCTAGTGAATACGGTGGATGTTCAAGCAATTCGTACTTTAATTCTTTGAATTTAGCCATCATCAAAACACTTTTGTGAGCAGGTGCATTGTCTTGATGAAAATTATTTTTTTCTTCTTTAAACCAGATCTTTTCTCACGAATTTTTTCATCCAGCTGATCCAAAAGGCTGCAATAATATTCAGAGTTGATTGTTTTACCTTTCTGAAGATAATCAATCAACAAAATTCCTTTTGCATCCCAAAAAACTGATGCCATAACCTTCTTTGTTGATCGTTGTGACTTCACCTGCTTTGAAGCTGAACAATCAGCTTCAGTCCACTGTAAACGTTCTTGTTTCAATTTAGGATCATGGTGGTAGATCCAAGTCTCATTCATAGTTACAAAACGACGCAATAAGTCGGTTTTATTCGGCTTAAAACGCTCCAAATTACGCTGAGAAATTTGTTTTCGATCCAGTTTTTGTTGAATTGTTAATGTGTACGGCACTAACTTTCCAAACAGTTTTTTCATGCGTAATTCTTCATGTAAAATATGGAGTACTCGTTTGTCTGGGATGCCTATGGCATTAGCAATTTCACGCTTAGTGAAACTTTGATCTTCACTAACCATATTAAGTACCTGCTCAATGATTTCTGCTGTGGTTGCAGTTTTTGGTCATCCTTCGCGTGGATCGTCTTCAAGGCTGGCACGACCACGTTTAAATTCACCAGCCCAAAATTCAATGGTGCGTTTTGAAGGTGAGGACTCCTTATACACTTCTAACAATTGTTCATAAATTTCCTTTGCTTTTAAACCCTTCAAAACAAAGAATCTAATGACTGCACGATATTCAATTTTTTCCATATTAAAAAAAATCAATGACACGTCAACTTCAAATGGCTTGTAAACAAAGAAAGAATTGACAGAATGACTTGCAACTTTGCATGTGTTCTCAGGACAGTTATATCAACTTGAGAAAAAAAAGTTTGGAGCTAGCAGTGCCATCTCTTGGTGAACACAGGAACTTTTCAACCAACCTGTAGCTTCTTTTTTTTGGCTATGAGTTTCTTATAAAGCGTTAAAAATTTTCCAATATTGTAAAGTGATTTGTTGCAATATTTTACTTCTAGTCGCATATAAATTCTTATGATTGCGTATGATTGATCATTATTTTATATTTAATATTACTCATGCGACAGAGAAACCGGTATACGAATATTTATTTTTATATTTGGCCTGCATGTCTTACATTAATATTTACATTTTTTTCAAATGTTTAAACGCATGTTAAAAATTTAAGATGATTTCCTTTTGCTAGACTTAGCTCAAATTGTCTAAGTAAGGTACAGAAAAATCGACCTTACCGAATTACAAACTTTTTAAGGTTTTTATTAATGTAGTTTTGTTTCTCAATTTAGTACATGCTAAAGATGTTATGTCGTATTGTTATTTTCGTAGATAGTTTCGTTTTTGTTGTAAAGTGAAGTTTTACAATTCTGTGCACAAAAAAAAAGCTTAAGGATTTTATAAATGTACAAGAGTGTAAACTAGAGTTTACTACTATTACATGGAAAACATCAAAATAAAATATGTTTCAAAAGTATCTTCAATTTGTCAACTAAAAAAAGGTAAATATAACACCATTACTCATTTTGCAAGGACACATGGTGTAGCCATGACTTCTGGCATTATCCCAGCAACATTCTTATGAACCGTTCACGTAATAAACTGCTTTAGAACAGGTTTTTCTACCGGTTCTAAGGAACTGGTTCTACAAATTTGTTCCCGAGAATTAAAATATAAGATTTCATAGAACCCGAATTGGTTCTTGAACCAGTTCCGGTTCCTAATTTGATTTAAGAATATATTGCTATTTGATCAAGAATCGTATAAAAATAACCGGTTGTAAAACATAAATTAGAAAATAACGGAGGTATATATAAAGTTAAAACTTTATCGCATTGTACGCTTAACGGTTAAAGATTTTATTAAAATTTAAATCTTCCTTTATTGCTTATAAAATATGCTATCAAACTAATGCACACAATTTTGTCTGTGTCCCTTAACGAATTTTTAAGAATTATTTTTTTTTAATTTTCTAATTATTACAAGGCACGACAGCCGTATGTCCCAGTGATTCCCAAATTGGATTTTGAATAAAACACACAAGTTGAAGGCTTTACAAAATGTGTATTTCTCAATTTTTGAAACTTTGTCGTTGTTGATAGAAAATAGTTAATTATTTGGATTAAGAAAAGAAAATGGGGAAATTTCCTGATGCGCTCTGTTAATGTGACTTAAAAAGCAGACACTGGACAACAAATTTATCTTACACAGGTGAAAATGATCATATATGTTCATATATCGCATATATTATGTCATATATGGGCATATATGGTTTATGTATGAGCATATGTATATATATATATATATATATATATATATTACCTTCACGTTTTCCTTCATAACTCAGGAACCAAATGAGTCTCCACCTTAAAATTTTGCCACAAATGTAGAAAGCCTTAGTTTTTAACATATATTTTTTCAGAATTTTAAAAAAATTGGATTTTGAGATATGGGTCTTTGAAGACTAAACTTAAAAAAACTACCTTTGACCTCTTATTACAAAAAAATTTTTTGGGACGCCATTTTGAAGGTAATGTTTTCACCTTTGAAATGCTACCAACGAAGCAATTTTAGGTTCTATAGTTTAGAAGTTATCGACGACTTTGTATGGACACTTTTTCGATATTTGGAGGTTTTTGCCAATTTCCATGACGTCATATTTCGAAAACCGAAAGGGTTTAGGGTCGACAGGTTAATGATTTGATAAACACTACCCATTTATAATATTTGTAGCGAATTTCATTCAAATCGGAGATGACAAATCCGAAAATGATTGTTTTCTGTGGGGTTTGACATGGAATGACCCATTAATGGGCAAATACATTCAAAAAAAAAGTGCATATATGATAGTACTTTGCATATATTGTAATATGTTTTATTTTTTTATCAGACACGGCAAATATTTTTTTCCGAATTAAGATCCAGTTCGAATTCTTAAGCAAAAATTTGTGCTTTTTAGTAATTTTCATTCTTTGTCTTATCCCACTTTGACCAGATTTCAAAATGTTTATTATTGAAGAAATATTAATTTCCAAAACAGAAGCCAAACGGTAGAAAATGAATGTTTAAATGTCATAGAAAAAATATTCATTACTGGTGAATATAAACCTAGAGAAAAGATTGGTTGCATTTCGATCAAAACCATTAACATTTATTTGTAAGAATTGTATTTGGAAATATTGGAAATATTGGGAATTAAAAAAAAGGAAAAAGAACTAAAAACGAACATAATTGTATGGTATTTCCAATCAACTTTATGAATAAAATTCGTTTAGAAATTGTGCAACCATTTATTTAGTGAATGATCTGGAAAATTAGTACAATCTATCACATTTATTAATAAATTGTCGATATTCGAAATACGGTTAGCCTGATCAAATATATCATTAAATTAGGATTTCAGTTGAACCAACCGAATTGTGGATTGTATTGATTATAGAAGACACTAAATATTGGTATTTGTAAACGAATTTTCGACTTATTTATTTTCCCAAAAAATTATTTAAATTCAAAATTAGTCATTAAAGTTTATAAGTGTTTGTGCGCCAGTGGGTAGAGAGCTAGCCTAGTACTCATAATTTCCGATTTTAAATCCCTGTAAAAGCAAACATTTACAAAAAAAAATTTTTTAACTAAAATTAAATATTCAACTTTTTAAATAACGAATATATCAAAGAAAATTAAATTTAATTATGGTGCAGTAAGCAGGGGTATGAACTATGAATCTGAATGCCCAGAAAAAATCTAAAAATAAATATTTTTTAAATGAGTAGTATTAGTAGAATTTTAGATCTATATGATCATATTCTTTTTTATAAATTATATTTATTGCAAAGAAACATGAACATTTTTTATTAGTAAATTATAGAGAATAAAAACTGGAAAATTCCACAAGAGCCAGCAGGATAGAATACTTAGTATTTTCGGTTGACGCTACCAAACCTCCTCAGTATCGACGCTCTTTCCTATTGGTTATTGATTATTGATGATTGTCTATTTTATATTGAGTGTTTGGAAACAAATTAACAAACTCGAAAACAATACACAATTAGACCAACATCAACGAAATTTAACAATTTATATTCATCCTCCATTTTTTACAGTTTTTGTTATGAACTTTAATTCTTAAAGTATATGAAGCCGTTAATTTCTCAAATGTTTGTCCTAATCCATATTTAATTTTTCAATTTTTATTCTCTATAATTTACTAATAAAAATTTTCATGTTTCTTTGCAATAAATACAATTTATAAAAAAGAATACAATTATATGATCTAAAATCCTAGTAATACTATTCATTTACAAAATAATAGATCAACAATACAAATATTAAATTAGACAATATAAATATTAAATTAGACAATTTAATATTGGCTTTCACAACTAAAAAAAAATATAAGTTAATATGAAGATAGTTGTCGTAACCGCCAGAATTCGATTGGCAACAAATTCGATGGCCACAACTGAAAATGTTTTCTGGGTGTTCAATACAAATAGAGACCTAAGCCAAAATATTGGCGAGATTAAACGGCTCCAAAAACGGCACGATCGCTAAAAAATTTTTGAAATTTAATTCACTTTAAAGTATTTTTAAACTAAATGAATTAACGTAATTTATGTATTAGTTTGTTTTTATTTTATTATTTTTAAAAATTAGATATTCTTTGAATATTCGAAACTTATACGTTAAATGTTCGTTAAAAATTCCTAAATTTCTTTAAAATGTATGAATTCATCAGCAAAATGTAAATAATATTTAGTTTCAATAAAAAAAAAACAATATTTTTGTTGGAAAATAAAAAAAAAAATTGATATACCGAAAAGTACTCATATGTGACCATATATGAATATTCATATACATATGTCCATATATGAGTATATATGGAATAATATATGAACCCATATATTAACATATATGAACATTTTCACCTGCGTACTCAAAAAAAATATTCTTACATGTCCTCAACTAAATTAGCTTACCACTTTTATAAAACCTCTCTTGTTTCAATACTTAAATATTTTTTAAAAAAGCTCTATAAAAAATGTAAAAAATAATTTTTTTTTACACATTATATGGAAATCGGGAACAACAACAGCGGTAGAAAAGTTGTGAACAGGGCATCGACTTTCATGTATTATAGTCCGTAGCCCAAAAACAATTTTGACCAAAAACTTTACCAAATCAAAGAACTTGCAGCAAAATGGCATCGAATTATTGTAATATATTTTTTCATATTCTGTAATGAATGCTTGAAGTGAATATTTTTCCATATTAAATTTTTGCATATTTTGCATTTATATTGTACTTCAAATTTAAATAAAAGTTTCCGAGTAATAAATATGATTTATAAAAATCAAATTTTTGGTAATTTTTTTTTTTATATTTTGTGGTTATTTTTGGATTTAGAGTGCATATATTTTTGTGGTTTTTAGTGCATATTTTCGTACAAGTGCATATTTTAAATTTTTTTACTGCATATTTTATGCGCATATTATGAATGAAAATGTAAAGGTAACTTTAAATATTCCGTACAAAATTGTGTATTTTAATAAAATTTCATATTAGAGTCTGGTGAATAAAACATTTTGTCATAATTTTTCACCAGGCGCGAAAAAATATTTTTTTTATCTCAGAACAGTCGAAATTATTAACTTTTCAAGTTAATTGGAGTGAATATTTATTTTTAGACACAGGTGTAGTCTTTGCGTCAGTTCTGCGACTGGTTTTTTGAGTTAGTCCTGCATCAGATTCTATTACGCAATTCCTGTGACATTTTCTTTTGTGTCAGTCCTGTGACATGTCACAAAGCGCACTTCACTCCCTCCATTACAAGCCCATGTAAAGTGTTCCGTCCTTTTCGTGTAAGAGAATTCGTCAGGTCCACAGACTACCTCATTTCGATTTTGTAGAAATTTAAATACACTGTAAAGAAGGCTAAATTAAGTTTCGAACATGTTTTTAAATATAAACATCATCCATCAAATTAAATTTCCAAAGAAATCAGAGGGGGAAAATATAAAAAGATTTGAAAAAGTTATATTGTAGATACATTTAATTAATTAATTTGATTTATAAAAACTAACAAAATGTCTTTAAATTTTGCTATTAAAATATATTTTTTTTAATACATACAAAATATTCTTTTTCACCACAGTGTCTACCAGAGGAGACACGTTTTAATGTTGATTAACAACATGCTTTGTTTCAATAAAGTGTACAAACGAAAAACTGTAAACATTTTTCATTTTCTTCATAGAATAAAGTTATAAATGTATAAACATAAAAAGGAAATAACAATATAACAACATACAAACTTGACATTCCCTAAATTGCAACAATTTGATAAAATTGAAAAAAAAAATATGAAATGCAATTTCTTAATAGAAATACCATACACATTTGTTGGTAAATTTGTGAAATTGTAAGAGAACTTTTTTTTAATAAAATTTTTAATAAGCCCGAAATGTTAGGCTTAAAAAAAAATTGGCTAAAAATAGCAAATAAAATTTTTTAAATCTATAAAAAAAAATTGTTATGTTAAAATAAATATGGATTTACAAATAATTTTATTACAAACAAGTTTTTGTCAACACATTTTATTCTAGGCCGAACATTGAAGGAACATATTTGCAATAATTTATTGACAAATTTTTTTTAGGTGTAATACTTGGGTTCCAAACCTTAATAAGAAAATCACTATGATTAAAGTTGCCGCCGAGAAATTTTAATAAAATTATATTATAATATTTGTGAAATAAGACAAAATGTTGTGCACTCTAACGTATACGTTATATAATATTTTTTTATATAAATTGTATATTAATCATACGCCACGCTATACCAACTAAATGCATATTTATCTGAGCACTGTGAGTTCAAATCGAAATAAATTTTCCTTTCAGAATAAAAGTAAGCTTTAGAAAGGCCGAGAATTTCAATGAGATTTTATTTGCCGTATATACATTCAAATATTTTCAACGTAATGTGCTTTAGTGTAACTAAGTTGTTGCTTCAAGTGTTTTTAAATTGTTGGCAAAAAAATATATGTAATTTTTTAAATAAAGAAACTATTTTTTCAAGGACTTTATTAACTGTGAATGTTTAAATTAAATTAACATGCAGAGAGTATATACGTATTTTAAATTAATATACAACGAAATAAACTAAAGTTTTTCAAAAAACTTTTTTGTGATTAAAGCAAATCGTACAGTTTAAAAAATTTAATAAAATATAAAAAAAAAACAAAAAAGCATATGTCAGAATATTAAAATTATTAAGAAAAATATTACTATTTATTTCGTTGTGTGTTGATTTAGGGAACATTTTTTTCTGAATTAAGTTATGTAAAAAGGGGAACGATTTATTTTGTTGTTTATTGACTTTAAATGTGTACATAAAGGGTGTCCCAAGAAGAACGCAATTTTTAAATTTTAAATAAAACACAGATATTTAAAAAAAATCGTGAAACTTTATTATATCGTAAAGTAGACAGAATGAGGTTATGTATGGAACAATATATCGTGCAGATGGCAGCCGCGGCTTTGCTGGCATGCACGCGATCTTTTAATGAAATTTTCAATGACCGTTTTGCATGAATGCTGCGGTATTTCATTAATGCAGCGCCCAATTTCCTCTTTTAAGGCTTGAGTCGTCGTCGGCTTATTCGCGTAAACCATCGACTTCAAAAAACCCCAAAGAAAAAAATCTAATGGTGTTAAATCGCACGATCTAGGCGGCCAATTCTGATCTCCAAAACGCGAAATAACACGACCGGGAAATGACTGATGCAGTAATTGAATTGTTTCTCTGGCTGTATGACATGTGGCGCCGTCTTGTTGGAACCACATGCCCTCCACATTCATTTCTTCAATTCTAGGCAAGAAAAAACTGGTTATCATTTCACGATACCGAACACCATTGACTGTTTGCGCTTGACCTGCCTCATTTTCATAAAAAAAGGTCCAATGATACCTCCAGCCCAAAAACCACACCACACAGTGACACGTTGAGGATGCATTTGCTTCTCGTGAATCACTCGAGGATTTTCCTCATCCCAAATGCGACAATTCTGCCTATTGACGAAGCCATCAAGATGAAAATGGGCCTCGTCACTGAAGATGATTTTATCGGCAAAATCAGCATTTTCATGTTGTCTCTCCAATACCCAATTAACGAACTCCCTTCGCTGTCCATGGTCAGCTGGCTTCAGTTCATGAGTCAATTGAACTTTGTATGCATGAAGATGCAAATCTTTCGTCAAAATTCGCTGGAAAGTGGATTTGGAGACACCAATTTGCTGAGCTCGGTGTCGAATTGAGGTGGATGGAATTTGCGAACTGTAGCCGCAAAACTTTCACCATTTTGGTAAAACAATTTCACAATGAGAATGCGTTGTTCATTCGTGTAGCGCTCCATTTTTACTAACCTCGTACCTTCTACTAGCAAACAATAACAATTGTTCAAAAGTCAAACAATGACACTTCGAATGTTGCCAGATTTAAAAATTGCCTTCTTCTTGGGACACCCTTTATATGCGTTACTATTAAATTTACCCTTTAGTTTGAAGTACATCAGAATATGAACATGAATCTTCTAAAGGTATTAAACTTATATTAATTTTCTTTATATTAAGGAATAACGTTACTGACTGAGTTTAAGCTAAGAAGGTAAAATTTTGAATATAGGTTCGTTATCCAGCGCAAAAATTCGCAAGGAAAATTGCTTTTAGAATTTCCTCCAGAAACATGGGTAAGGATTGGCTTAAAGAGTATCCCCTCTTTAGGGCCTGTACGAAGCTCTTTGTTTTGAAACCAGCACTTTATATTGTAACAGAATGCATTCCCTGACGTATGGGCTGATAAAGTACTGATAATGTACGTCATAAAATGGGGACTTAAAAAGGGAAAAGTGCCCACCTTAATGGCTTGCTCAAATCGATTTGGATAGAAATCTGAAATCTAAAATTAACACTAAAATTGGAAAACGAAATGGAACAGGGAACGAGCAGAATTGAAACACTAGAGAAGAGGAACGCAATGCAATGGAATGGGGAACGAACGAAATTGAAACCCCAGAAACGAAAATTAAAAATGCAACGATTGGAAATGAAACACTATACAAGATCAACGAAATGGAACAGGGAACAAATGGAATTGATATATTAGACAAGGGGAACGAAATGAAAGGGAACCGGTGGAATTGAAACACTACGCAAAGGAAACGAAACTGAATGGGGAACGACTGAAATTGAAACACTAGGCAAGGGGAACGAAATTGAATGGAACGCAGAATGAGTGAAAACCACAATAAACGAAATCAAATAAAGCAAGCCTAGATTTTACAGATATTTATCAAGTTGAATATGTTTTCCTATTTTAGAGATTTTTCTCCATTTTTTACGATTTTTGAAAACATTTTTGGAAATGGTAATTATATGTGGTAATTGTTCAAGAAATTAAAAATTATAGTTATTAATCAGTGAAATTAAATCCTTAAAACATTATTATTAATTTAAAAGATGGTAAGGAAAATAAAATCATTACAGACTTATTCATAGAATTTTATTAAATTTTTTCAGGGTGTGGCAAGACAAAACAACTGCTGCTAGAAGTATATGGGTTAGGTGAAAAAATAGTATGTATGATATTTCTATCCCTCAAACATACCGCAAGGTTATCCTTCGGTGTTCCCATAGCACTTAACACCACCGAAGTAAAGTAACATTACTGGGCTATGAACTACAAAGCTTTATACAATTTCACCAACCTTCCATCCTCTGGCGTGTAATAACTGTTCTGAAATTTAACATTATGCGCAATTGCAATATTGCCATATCTATCCCATTCACAAGAGAGCAAGATAATTGATTATGGGAATAGTACCCTCTTAACGTCAAGCTGGAAATCCGAAGTTTTAAATATGTTCCCTGTAGGTACGAGAGCAGATCAATAAGTCCGTGACTTTTTGAACTTCCTTCGTAGTTATATGAAATGCAACACTGCTGTCATCGTGTACCACCTTTTGAAAGACAACTGTCAAATTTTGAGCAAGTTCCGTTATTTACTTTGCGTTTAACAGCAGGATTTTTCGAGGTCCATAAAATAGCCATTTGTTTGATCAAGAACTTCATCGTTGGAGCTAAATCTCTTTCCATTCCTTTAGGTTTGCAAATAGAAAATAGTCACTGGGGGCTAAATCCGAAGAATAAGGCGAATGAGGGGGGCAATTCGTAGTCTACTTCATGGATTTTTGCCATGGAAACTAAGCTGCCACATTATTCCGTTGGTGGTCAATTGTGAGCAAACGCGGCAGCCTTCTTGCGGAAAGCTTTCTTATACCCAAGTGATCGTTCAAAATTGAAACCATTGAGCCATGTGAGATGCCTATGTCTTCCACAATCTATTGCACATTCAATCTCCGATCGGCCAACACCATATCGTGATTTTTTCAATTGTTTTGGGTGTAGAGACCTCAACTGGGCGTCCAAAACGTTCGGCATCTTCCGTACTCGTAAGGCCACAACGAAAGTCAGTAAACAACTTTTTTAGCTTTGAAACCGATGGTGCAGAGTCCCCATAGTATTTATCAAGCTTTTCCTCGGTTTGATTGACGTTTTTTTTTTCGAAAAAAATAATGTTTAATGAGCACTCGAAATTCACTTTTTTCCATTTTTAAAAAAATGCACGAGGTTGTATGTTCTGATGCTGTTAAACGTAAAGTAAATGGCGGAACTTGCTCAAAGTTTGACAGTAGTCTATTAAAGGGTGGTACTTAATGGGAGCAGTGTTGCATTTCATAAAACTATGAGGGAAGTTCGAAAAGTCACTGACTTATTGATCTGCCCTCGTATAAGTTAATTCAGCGATAGGGCATTTTTTAGAATAAAGAAAAATATGATCTTAAATCAATCTCAAATTTTAGCGTATATATCCCCAGAGATGGGAATTTTGAAAATTGTAGTTGTGTATTTTTGTAGTGTATAAAAACATTCGTCTAGATGGATTTAAACACTCCATATTGTTATTTCCATATTCAATACCAATCAAAATAAAATTCAGTTTTTAACGTAACGTTTCGTATATTTATTTACATCTCGTCCTAGATAGAGCAGACATACAATTACATGTCCATAAAAATAAATGAATTGTTTGTATGTACGTTTGGTTGTATGGCTGTCTGTAAGTAAAGATCTATCTGCTTAAATATTTTTCATACAGTAGGTAGCATCATTAACAAAAAAAGCAACCTTGTGTGTCATGTTTTTTAATTGAATTACAATTAATTAATATTCATAAGTTAACGAATGTAGATACAACAGACACGCACTATTGCACACGCAGCACGAACACTTAAATACATCCACACAATCATACACTCTTTCACACACACATACAGATCCATTTAAATTTATTCGTTATTGCCAATATATGAATATACAAATTTACAAATGTATTTATAAAAATTGTACAACTTTGCGGTCGAATTTCGAAAATTGACGTTGTCATACAAATCTTCTCACTTACTTTACGAAAAAAAAAACATTCAGTAAAGACACAAATATTGGCCACTTAAAATATATATCGTACATAAAAACCAAAAAAAAATCATATGACGTTAAGGTCACCATTAATAATGGTCGAAACAAATGCATACATACGCATCCTATAGACGCTTATAAATATGTACAGTTTTTTTTCTGTTTTTATCAATGTTTTTTGTTGTTTTCACTCCTCATACATAAAACAACACGCACTTAATTTATATACAAACACCAGAATGCTCCACTGAACTGGGAAAAATTTTAAAAAACAACATGTGAGAAAAAAATGAAATAAAAAAATCAATTTAAAAAACAGCATCGGTATAACCCGACTAATAATAGACAAAATTTGTTGATATTTGATGGTTAAAGATTTTAATATCTCCTTCCTATTCGAGTGACCTCTACTAGGAAATGATTTAGATTTTTTATAATTTAGATTTTTTATGACACATTGTTTACCACACAAAGAATACAGATTCATTGTAACAACCGGATTTCTTGCCAACCGAATCCTTTGGTTAAAGCCACCGACATATTTGTTTGTCGCAAGAGAAATTAGTTTAATGCAACAGAATTTCCGTTGATTCCAAATATTTCAATTGTATCAGGAAAACATTTGGTTGGGATAAGTAATAATTCGGTTGCTACAGCCAAAATATTCATTTGGCAAGAAATTTGGTTGTCCCGCTGAATCTCTGTTTTATTTTAATTTAACGGGACATCGTGTTATTGGGCAAATGAGTAATAAAAGTACGAGGTAACAAACCATTGAGTCATTCCCAGAAACAAGCCATTGAGTCATTTCCAGAAAACCCAATTTTAAGGCTGTGACTACCGAATTATTAATGAGGCAACCGAAATATTGTTGCCACAATTAAATAACTCATGTCTCAACTGGTTTTCTGTTGTCACAACCTAAAAATTCGGTTACCACTACCGAACCATTTGAGTGGCTACAAATTCGGTTGTCAGCACGAATCTGTTTTCACTGTGTGTCTGAAACTTGCCCAAATGTTTGCAGCAACGATTTTTTATCGTCAGAATTCGCACAGCATTCGTATCCACAGAGTAAATATCGTGTAATTAATTTAGCCTTTCGGAAAATTCAACAGCTGGTCTGTAGAAGCGGTCGCCCCATTTCGAGCTTGTATCGAAATGGGTCGACCGCTTCGACATTTGTCGTCATGATAGCTCGTTTGGTAGAAATTATACTAAGGATAATATGCTAGACATACTATTTAGTTTATTTAAATCTCATCCCGTTGCAAATTCGACATTAAGGTTTCATCCATTAGCTGGAGAAAGTTTATGGGGATTGGCTTCTTTTCAGAAATTTATCAGACAGAGTTTTCTAGAAACGTTAAAAACCTTAAACCTTTTATTGAATTTATTTAATTAAACGAATACAATAAAAGAAATAAAAAGTGTATGACAAAAAGTGAACGTCTCGGTACGCCACCTAGCTACAATAATTGCACTGTTCTTCTTACAGGATCTTCGTGGAATGCTTGTACTACTTCCCGAAGGGCTCATAAGGATGTGACTTACGTACAGCACACGTTATTCCTACAAGCCCTAAAACAATTGCAGGATATTCCAGGAATCGCGATAGTTGCACATGTCCTAAAAACAACGTCTGATATTATGAGTACTAAGAGTTCAACGATACTCGTAGGTTGTATGCGGAGCTGCTGAGAGAGGTGAACTATGTGCGGCGCACTTTTAGGTGGAAATCTTGTTCAAAGACACAAGTAGGTTATATATGCACGAGTTCTTAAAGTAAACTCAAAGCACAAGACCTGTGAACGTCACACGTCCTAGCTCCGCATTGCCAGGACTCTTTCAAGGCACTTCAGAGTTATCAGAGGAGGCGGCCTATTCACGGCATTCGTATCTGGATACTCAGAAGTTGTCTACATACGACACACTTAAAAAGGATTGACATTTATACGGCGCACTTCCCGGTGGAAAACTCATACAAGGACACTCGAAGGACCTCAAAGGATATTCACAAGATCTTAAATGATATACAAATCCATTACGCCAGTTTTTAAGAGTGGAAATAAATGTAATGTGGAAAACTACAGACTGATTAGTAAAATATCACTATTGCTAAGCTTTTTGAGAGCATAACTTGTACCAAGTTATCATTTTTTGTAAAGCCAATTACACAGTTCAACACAAAAAAAAAATTACGGGGTTCCGACGATTGACTCTTGTTAAGGAGACCAAAAAAAATTTACGTGTGTCAGCGTTTTGATAGTTTACATCGGAATTTCATTTAGAGGCGGTTTAAATTTCCCAGGTCTAGCCTGTTATTGCAGCATATCGGTATATGAAAATATGTTTTGTTTACATCTGAGGTGTAGGATATGTTCAGCAACTTTGTAGATAACGGTATGACAAATATATTTTTAGAACATATTAACCCTCTAACTCCCCCTCATAACGCCACTTTTTGGCTTTATTCTAACAAATTGTAAAAAACATCCCGAAAAAGGGGAAATGTTCTAAAAAATGTTGGCCTTAAAATTCTACTATATATGTCAGAAAACTTAACACAAACTCCAAAAACCAAGCAAATTCGAGATTGTTCATCAGATATCTAGTCAAATTTTGGGATCACCAACATATTATAAGTCAGATTTTGGGACCTACATAATATTTAGGTCATCCAAAAATCTGACTAGAAATTTGAGGAGCAATCTTGAATTTGTTCGGTTTTTGGTACTTGTTTTAAGTTTTGGGCTTAAGTGTGTTATAACATATATAGTATAATATTATGGCCAAAATTTTTGTAGAACATTTCATTCCTACCCTTCCCCTTTTTCGGGTGGTTTTTACAGTTTGTTATAATTTAGCCAAAAAATGCCGTTATGTGTTATATGCCATACCATTATCTAGGAAGTTGTTGAACACCTCAGATGTAAAGAAAACTTAGTATTATATACCGATATGCTGCAAAAACAGGCCAGGCCTGAGAAACTTAAACCGGCTTTAAAATGAAATTCCGATGTAAACTATCGAAACGCCGACACACGTATAGTTTTTATGGTCTCCTTAACAAGAATCAATAATCCGAACCCCGTAATTTTGGAAAAAGTTTGAAATTGTTGTACATGATCGTTCAACTTTGACAAATCTACTCAATTTTATATTAATGGCTTCGAAAATGGGAAACAAATTAGCACAATCTATACAGAAATATCTAATGCGTTTGATAAAATTTCTCACTCAATACTTTTTGCAAAGCTTGAGAAAATAGGATTTCATTCCATATTTCTCAAATGGATGCGATCTTATCTAATTAACAGACTATGTTTCGTTACAATGAATGGATTTAATTCTACTGGTGTTTCTCAGGGAAGGGTTATTGGTCCACTTTTTTTAATCTTTTTATCAATGCTATAGCTGTTTGTTGTCAAAATTCGGAATTTTTATTGTACGCAGATGATCTTAAAGTTTTTAAATCTATTTAAAATTTTTTGGATTGTATTTTATTACAGAAGGATTTCGAAAATTTATTTTCTTGTTCTAATCACCACAAGTTGAAACTTATCATTAATAAATATTTTCAAGTATCTTATAATGGAACATAATTTTTGATTATTAATATATATAAATAATATTTCATAATTTTCCCTAACTTCTGTGAATTAAATATTAAATTTAGGTGTCGTATTTGATTCAAAATTAACGTTTGTAGGCCATATTGATTACATTATGCCTATAGCTTATTCTCTAATGGCTTTTGTTTGTAGAAATTGTAAAGAATTTCAAGACCCTTACACAGAGAAACTTTTATATTCTAGCATTGTTCGCTCTAAGCTTCATTATGCCACTTTTATCTTAAACCCTTATTATATTGTTCACACTAGCCGTACTGAGCGAATTCAGAGAAAATTTATCAAGAATGCTTAGTCTTCTTTAGTATTTTCCGAAGAAACTCCATCATATGAATCTCAATGTAATTTAATTGAATTAGAAACGTTAGAAAAAAGGAGATCAAGTCAAGTTAAATAATGTTGACTGTCCATTTTTACTGTCCATTATAAATTGGAACATACCAGTAATACATTTACGCAAAGTGATTATTTTCCATAGAACGAATTATGCATCTTATCAACCAATCAAAAGAGTTCTAAACTTATTTAATAAAATTAACAATAAATCCAAAGAAATTAATTATTTGCCATTAAAATTTACGCAATCTAAGAGAATTTTTAAAAACATTGTGATTTACTTAATAAGAAAATATTGTTAGTGGTAAGCTTAGTCTGTAAGGATTTTTGTCTATCCATAGACGTAAATAAACGAAAATGAAATGAAAACTGAAATTAAATGACCTCGAAGGATATTTACAGAATCTCAAAGGATATTCACAGAACTAAAAACAACCTCAATGGATACTCACAGAGTCTCAAATAATACTCAGAGGACCTCAAAGCATATACAGAGGCCCTTAAAGGATGTGCTCAAGAGCTAAAAAGGGAAACTATTGGAAAATTTTACATTAACGGCTGCTGGCAAATAACCAAGATCGAAGCGTGTGCAGACAAAGGCGTCTGTTGGCGAGTTCTGTCGCTGCAGTACATTAAGTTTAATTAATAATAACAAGTCAGGACAATTGATATTATAATTGATTATTACATATATGTGTAAAGTCACTTGGAAAGTTTGACGAATTTCTGAAGTTCGTTAACCAATAAACAGGCACAGACTCCAGGTAATCCAACAGGTGATCCAACAGCAATTTTTACAACTAAATATTGAACTCACTCAACACGAGAGACATAAGGATTACAAACAACAGAAGCATATTTTAACATTGATCTCATGAAGGAAGTATAAATAGACCTAAGTGTGTAAGGATTAGAAAATTCAGAACAATTTATATTTAAAAAATGTAAATATTTTTTTTAGATTTAGGAAAAATGTTCTTAATGAGTGCCCCCAACGAGATTGGGCATACAAACATCATATCTAAATCGAGTTTAGAGAAACCTATAACGTGAGAAATGCAGACATTTGATAAGATTTAAATATCAAACTTCTAGATAATTCATTATATATTATATAAATTTTATAAATTATATCCTAAATCCCTAACCGAGCACTAGCAACAAAGGATATCGGCTCGTTGTAGCGAAAACAAACCAGAGCCTCTGGTGGGAATCGAACCCACGACCCCCGTACTGATAAGCTAGCACGCTACCAACTAGCCTACCGAGGGCCAACACCAGAATTCAAAAATGTTTAGCTTATAATGAGGGTATTTACGGTTATAATCAGCATACCATACACAAAAGGCTTTGGACTTTAATCACTCAAATGAAAAAAAAGTTTTTTACCAGAACGCACTAATTTGTATTAATACGAGGCTGGATCAAACGAAAAGTAAATGACGGAACTTGCTCCAAATTTGACAGTAGTCTATTAACAGGTGGTACTTGATGGGAGCAGTGTTGCATTTTATATAACTACGAAGGAAGTTCGAAAAGTCACGGGCTTATTGATTCGCTCTCGTATTTACGATTATAACACGATACACAAAAGACTTTGGACTTTAATCACTCATATCAAAAAAAAAATATATATATATACACTTTATTTACCAGACCGAAGTTATTTGTATTATGTTTTCTTAAACAGCACGTTACTATTTGTAGGGTACTGTTTTTATGAAAGACACCTCATGATTTTTAATTGCTGTGAAGGAAACATATAACGGAAACGGATGTATTTTAACGGAAGTTGCATTAAAATATTGCAAACAAATGTGTATATTTCAAGTGTAAAAATGATTGAACTTATTTTTTGTTTTCAGTCTATGTGATTAACAATAATTGAATACAAAAAATCAGAATCCTATTAGTAATGTTAACAAAAAAAAAAAACATTAAAAGATAAAAAAGATAAAATACAAATAAATATAGGAAATGGATTTGTTACACTCAAAATATTATATAGTTTCATATAAAAGATTTCAGTTCGGTTAAAAATAAAGGAACATCAATTAATTTTTTCAACGAAATATTTATATTAACTTTTTAATAACTAATTTATTTTGCGAGCTTAAGCTAAAGAAAAAGGTTAAATAAAAGATAAGAATTATTTTAACTTTTTATACATTTGTTCAAAATGATTAACTGTCATTTACCGACCCTTTCAATTTTATTTAACTTTTTTTTCATTTGTTTAAAATTTAATAAACATTTATCTTTTTTCTGTTACAGTTATTAAAAATTTAAATTTTGTTTGCTGTCTGTTACAAAAAAAATATTCAAAAAACTCCAATTTTGTTTTTTATTTTAATTTTTTTATACAAAATTATTTCAATAACTTTATAAATACTCCTAAGAGTGTGTGAGTATACAATTTGCAAATTAAAAAACAAACAAAAATACAAAAAATCAAAACAATTTTTAACAAATGAATAATCAGTAATTTTTTTTTACGGAGCTGGTAGATAAAATTTAAACATTTATTTTTTACTGATTAAACAATTGTTTATTACTAATGTGTCAGATGCTTAAACAACATTTAAAAATAAATAACAAAAACCATTTGATTTAAATGAAAAGTAAGTATACCCGTTTTTAAATGAAATATCTTTTGCATTAAATCCTATTATCTGTTATTTTAACTTACAAACTATTTTAAGTGTTTAAAAGGAAATTTCACATGACAGGTGTTTTAATATATGATGAAGTTAAAATAAGCAAAAAATGTTAAGCAATATATCAATGGATTAATGTTCAAAGGTCCCAACTCCATTTTTATCTCTTAAGAAGTCAAGATATAAACGCAATATAAATTAGAAAAATTTTGATTATAAAATTTCTTTTAATTACATTTATTCAGTTTATTGTTGTTTGTATTGCTTAATATTGTATTAAAAAAATGTTCTCCTTAACGTCTTAAGCAAAACAAAAACGAGTTAGGGCCTTTCTGCATAAAGCCATCGATATTCAACATCCCATATATAGTTTTTCTTGTTATTAATCTAGTTATTCACTTAAATAATTTTTAACACTTAAACTCTTGCACCAAGTTTCAAACATTTTTTCTTCCATCTGCTGCCTGTTATGGTGAGGAAAACTTTATATAAAAGTATAAAAAGTTTCAATAATATCCATCTTATTTTATAATTTCCCTTTACTTTAACTCTAAAATATTATTTTTAATAATTTCTTTTTATTAAAAAAAAAAGAACAAGAAAATTGAATTTTTATAATTTTCTTCTTTTTTTGTTGTTATATCTGACAATATTGCATAGTTTGCACTATTGCAACAATCTTAGGAAATTGAAATTTTACTCTTTCTTGTTGAAATTGTCGTTTTTCTTTTTCTTTGCAAATATATGAAACACATGTGTTTCATGTATCTTGTTGCTGATGAGGATGTTGATGTTGGTAATATCGTTGTTGCTGTTGCTTTTGTTGTCACTTATTTTATAACTTTATTTTATTTAATATTCTTTGTTGGACACCAACACCGAAGTGTCCTGTTTTTTTGTAGGAAAATTTTCTAATAGAAATTTAACACATCCATAAGTGTTTCATACATATTCAGTAAGTGAAATATATAGGAACATAACATACATATTTACTATATAAAGCAGTAGAGGACATGCTATTGTTAGTGGCTTTAAATGTATAACTAAAATTTTGTATTACTTACAGCTCTTCCGGCACTTGACACTGTCTAAAATCTTATAATACAGCAGACATTCTATACGTTTTTTTATAATATTTTTATTTTCCTTAATACGTTTTGTCATACAAGTATGTACAAAATATCTTTTTTTAACAATATTGTTATCCATGAGAGATAAATAATTTATAAAAAATTATATATTCTGGAGTTACATGTTGGTAGTGCTTAGTCATTTTTTAAAAAAATTTCACAATTTTATAAAACAATGATTAAGAATCTAAAATATTTCAAACTATTTCATTATAAAATAAAATCCGAAGATTAAGCGTCGATACAGGATAAATGCGAGGAAGCTGATGGCTATCGCTGTGGTGAAATAAAAATGCATCAGTAGAGACAAAAAATGAATGTGGGCCACAGACCATAAAGAGTCTTTAGTTTACCCAATCAGAAATTGCCAGTGACAAAAAATATCAAGCACTGGCAAACCATTGGGCGACCGTAAAATTACATAAGTTTTTTTTTTTGGTTTTTCAAAACAAAGCACTTGCAAAAAAATAGCTTAAAACGATATGCCGGCATTTGCCAAAATTTTTTTCCAGTACCACCCAGTCTAAAATAGCCAGCTGTATGGGAATCAATGCTCTAGCAGAGATTGAATTTATAAAAATTACGAGGATTTGTTGAAAAAAAGGTTTGAAGTCGGAAGGTGTCGAGTCCGATTTCTTAATATTTTTTTTTATAAAATTGATTTAACTTTTTCGCGAAAAAACTTTTTCATTTCAATTTTTATGGGTTTGAAACCCGGCATAACCATAAAAAAAATTAACTTTATAAATTTAACTTTGGAGAATATAACTTCAGGCCACCTTATATCAGGGTTTGTCATCGCTTTTGAAAATTTTGTTTTCCTAGTGTTTCTCCGACCTTTTTAAACAGCTCTCTTTATGTATGATCATACATAACCATATGCGTTCATGCAATTGTTCAAAATATGGACATACATGATGTTATATATGGTATATGTCCGTATACGGTCATATATAAACATATATGTTCATATATGACAATATACAATACAGTATACCTTTAAATTGCGGATCCAAAAATATATGCTAATATATATCATATAATGAATGGCCATATATAAAACTACACATGGAGGTATATGAAGGTACATGACGCCCATGTATGAGAATGCTCGTATTCAAGTCTATTTAGGACTATTGTGGGCGTTGTATTTTAATAGCTCTAAACCCCACCGAATTAAAATAACATAACAGGGCAATTAACTAAAAAAAAGCTTCAACAATTTTAGCCAACTCCCCATCAGACGACGAGCAACAACTGTTCTAAATGTTGCAATATTTAAAGTCTTCCATCTTTCAAAAGTCTTTCCCCTTTTCAATAAAAGCAACACATAACGAATAATAAGAAGACAGAATAATTAGAAACTGGGGAACTCTAATTTCATTAGCTGCATCTGAGAGAAACAGGCTTTTGGAATGATATAAAATACTTTAAGTGCTTGAAGACATTTTTAATCTGGAGGCAATAGAGTCTTAGTACCTTTTAGGCAAAAAAATACTAACAAGAAAAGTACCGCCAATTAAACATTTCAATTTTGATTAAATTTTAATATATCGTTTGATAGAAAAAAGATACCTAAGAACATATACCACTGTTTCGGCCACTTCGGGGGTGATATAAAGAAAATTTCGCTTGCTTTCAGAACCTGTTATGGAACAGATTATTGTGCCTTAAATTTCGAGAAAGTTGAAAAAATACCACATTTTGGATGTTTTAATGTTTTATTAAAGAAGTTGTGCATGCTTGGACATGTTTTAAACACATTTAAATCATTAATATCTTTAACTTGATACCTAATTTGTCCGATTTTACTTTTTTTTACTGTGCACAATATAAAATTTCGTAAAAAAAATGGACAGAAAAAAGGCAACATTTTAAACATTAGTTAAATTTTTCAACCAATTAGAATGCGATTTCGGATAGGTGATTGGTCCAAAAATATACAAACAAATTAAGAGTACTCTAATTTGTTTGGATATTTTGGACTGATAAAATAAAATTCGAAAAATAGCAGAAAAATTCCCTTTCAGCCAAAACTGCTGAAAAAATTGTATTTATAAAATTTAAATTATTTTATATAAGAACAATTTTGTTAAAATCAGCAGAAATATTTTCTAAAAATATGAACAAAGGGCTAAATTTTCGCATTAAAATAATCTAAAAAAACGTTCAAAATTAAAAAGTTTTTGTGATGTTTTCAGCCTATTATTAATCAGCATTTTTTTTGCTGCTTTTAGCACAGTAAATTGTTTTACTTAAGTCAAATTTTATTGCTGACTATAAAACTGGTCTTTAACAGTTTTATTTGTGATTTTCTTAACATACTAATATTTCACAAAAAAAATCTGCCTACATCAGCAGTTTTTCCATTATCATATTATCTATATTTCAATAAAATTAAATTAAATATAAATTAGATGAGACCTAAACTCCAAAATAAATGAATCAAAAAACATATATTTTATACCATATTTTATATAATTTTATTTTCAAAAATTATTTTTAACTAAATTATGTATTTTTCAATAGAAATTTCTTTGCCATTTAATTTTTCCCTTTTGTTGCAACCACACCATATATTAAAAAAAAATATTTAATGCAAAATTTATTAACATGCTATTGCAGTTGTCAATGTTATAGCTGCTGTTGTTATTGTCAGTATGTAAATACTGCATTCCATAATTAATTGACCATAATAACCTTGTATTGGTATTTAATTAAAAGGATCACATTGCATTCATATAACATACATATATTAACAGCGAATATAACCCATCAAAACAAAATGCAGTAGTAAGTAAAAAAAAAAACAGGAATGTTAGCAGTTAACAAAAATATTATACATAAAAATCAATGTATTAACAGTGAAAAACTTTTTAAGGGGACATTGGTAGGTAGTGAAATATTTTTCTCTTTATAACAAGTTGCTTAAATGAAGATTTTTGTTAAATAAAAACTTTATGCAAAACATTGATAAATATTTTTGGTTAAAACGTGTCGATTCGTGTTTTTACTGTAGCTTTGATAATAAATGATGATTTTTTTCCGGTCAATTTCAGAGTTTAATAAAATTTTACGTTGTTATTGTTAACAGAATTGAATAAAAAAACAGTTGTATTTTAAATTAAGTTAAATGAATCAATAAAGTAAGGAATTTACAGATTAAATTAAAAACATAAATGAGGACAACATGCTAAGTTATTTGCAAAATTTTTAACAAAAATTTAATATTAAAAAATAAACAAATTTAAAATTATTCGAACAAATGCTATTTATTTTATTATCTTTTGACTATCAAATAAATTACTTTAAAATTCGTCAAAAGTAATCAACTACAAGGTCGTTGTTCAACTGGAATCCCAAAAATTTCATAACTACTAGTTTATTTTTATAACAAAACTTATTATGTACATTAGAGTTGTCCAAAAAAAAATCATCAAAGTTTGAATTCGCAATGTCCATAATACTGCCCCTATTCAAATTTCTCAAATGTAATCTAAATTTTTATAAAGATTACGAATAATGGCATATTTGCAGGGTTGTGGAGCTCGAGAATTCGATGTTTTTTTTGGACTACCTTAATTAGAATTTAGAACATTTAAATTACAACTTAAAGTATTGTTGTGTGTATTACATATTAATATACTTTTACGTGTTATTTTTGAGAACTGATTTTTTTTAACAAAATATGCCATTAGATTTTTAATTTTATTTCCCAGTTGTAAATTTGTATTCAACTTATCAATTTTAAAATTTATCTGTCGTTATACGTATCTACACGACGAGTGATACACACCAGAGAACTGCATTTGCTGATTGCAAAACGTTCATACGCAATCAACACAAGAATAAATATGTGTTTGCGTTCAAACGCTGAATATATTTCAACACACATATTTGTTGATGATTTTAAATCAATCATTGTTGTGTCACTCCCAGCAAAAACATTGTATCAACTACTTACCAGGCTATTTATTCGCTTAATTACTTTTGCTCGCCATGTCCAAAAAGTAATGGGTACTCATTATTTTTGGGCTGTTTGTAAGCAAAAGGGTAATGACCACCCATTACCTTGTGTTTTTTGTAAGTGAGAGAATAATGACCACTCATTACTTTTGGGACATCGCGAACAAAAGTAATTAAGCGATTAAATAGCCTGGTATGTAGTTAAAATCCTGTTTTTGATGGGCTGATTTAAAATCATCGGTCATTGTTATACTTATACCATTGATTTTGTTCTGTTCATTCGAGCCAACAATAATTATTTTGATGTAGAATAAATCAGAAAAAACAACAAACAAACGTTAAAACAAAATAGTTTCTTATCTATAAAAAGGGATGGTTTTGTAGAAACAAATTTCATAAATGGTATATGTACATTAGAATGAGTCTAAAATAAAATACCAAAAATTTGTGAATTTTTTTTTTTTTTTTGATTTAGGTCGATATCTCAGTCTCGCCCAATCTAGTTAAAGTTAAATATTGCCTAATTTTCCAATCAAAATGGATCAAAAAAAATTTTGACAATATGTATTTAAATTTTTCCGGATTAAACAAGCCTGAGATATCGACCTAATTTTTCTTCCAAAAAAATATTTTTATTTCACAAAGAAGAATATTACTAATAAAAATTCTAAAAAAGAGGATTTAAGTCCCACCCTAATGTACACTATGGCATTTATGAAATGTGTTTCTATTTTCTTTTAATTATTAATACACACTGAGTGATTACATTTGCATAAAACATAATCGACAGATGATTCAAACTGATCCGAATTACGCGTTCAGTAACATAATGCTGATTTTATTCTACAGTGAATTTTGTTGAATTATTAAATGTAAACAAGAATTTTTGTGTATGATTAAATCAAGAAAAAAGTTGATTTTGCAGTTCTCTGATACACACCCTTTATTTACCTTTGAATTTAAGTATCTAGACCAAGGGTGTCCAAGCCCTATGCGCATGATGCTCATTTGTTTTTGTAAAAGCGCTTAGCTATAGGCTGTGTGTTTTAATACACATAGAGTACTCAGCAATAGCAATACGAAATACACAAACAACTTTGCCTTATTAGTTGTTTTGTCGTTCTTCAATGTATACACGCAAGTGCAAACCAACAACACTTTCGTATGCTTTGCTGGTAAACATTGACGACAGCGATGATCAATGTAGATTTTGATTTTGTTTAACTTATGATATGAAATATTTTTTTTTCTTTGTATGTATTGGTTTTTGACAATAAAAAATATTGAATAAAAATTAGTTATTCTTTTGGGCACCCCTGATCTACAGACTTTCAAAGTAGTTATAGATAAAGCTGCTTCAAAAATAAGAATTTATAAAAATGCTGCCAAGTCTTGGAAATTCTTTTATATTTGTAATTTTGTAATTTTATAAAATAATTAAAACAACAAAGGCTAACAAATGATTTATACGTTTGTAAGTAAATATAGAGCATTGCAAACACCAAAATTGCTCTATTTCGCGTTCCGGCAAAGTCTATATACAAAAACAGCTAAATGTTCAAATTGTATTTGTTTAGAAAAAATAAAACAATTCAACAAATATTTCTTTAATTTTATTAAGCGTTTTTTAACTTCAATTGATGTTTTATAAATTACACTTGGAGTCATTCCAAAAGTTTTCAAAACAATCTATGCAACTGTTTTTGAAATGGTCGTCTTTGGATTTGACTAATAATTTGCACGTGGCTATTCCACGTTCCGTTATATCTGTGCTGTTTTTGTTTTTCAAAATTCGATGTAGTTCACGACGTATCGCGGCTCAAAGCTGGTCAATTTTTTTAAAAAATCAGCTGGGTTTAAAAAAAAAAATATGCGCAAATAAATAACCTTTTGCATTTTTGCAATATTTCTGTAACTTGTCCGCTCATTATATAAAAAAAGAAAACCTTTAATATAAGATGCAATTTGTAAAAATAATTGGTTAAAACGTTAGATCAGTTTATCCATTTTTGTGCCGCTAAAACTCAACTTTTAGCATCGCATTGCACCGTGAATTTTGAAAAACCAAAATAGCA
The DNA here is from genome assembly GCA_949748255.1 of Eustalomyia histrio. Taxonomy (NCBI): domain Eukaryota; kingdom Metazoa; phylum Arthropoda; class Insecta; order Diptera; family Anthomyiidae; genus Eustalomyia; species Eustalomyia histrio. Next base: position 27,106,376 of record OX456526.1, on the reverse strand, counting down.
CAGATACTTGGAATATCCATATCCAAATTTTCATTGATCTCCATAAAAATGACATTATAACATTTGATAATTTTTAAGTTCAATTAATATTTTTAATTTCTAATGGTGTTTTTTGAATTTCAAATGTCACTTTTTTGATATACAATTGCTATTTTTTAAATGAAATTGCTGTTTTTTGACTTTTCTTCAAAAGAATTTTGTAGCCTCATAGAACTGTATCAAAATGATCTGAAAGTGAAGAGAAGCTTTAGAACACAAAAAGAATGAAAACGTACTTAATTCAATGGGCGAAGTAAGATTTTCAGCATTAGCTCTAATGTATGTATATCGTGGAAGTAGACCCAGACAAAATTGTTAAGTTCATTATTAAATGTATACATTAGAACTGACAATGTACAAAATAAATTTAAATTTAAAAGCTGTAAATTTTGTTTTAAAGGCTTTAAATAGGTCAAAAATTCAAAGTTTTGAAATTACCAGCTTTTGAAGAAAAAAATGTATATACAAATATTTTTATATTTGTATTTTCAAAGAATTTGTATACACTCACAATATATTTTCCTTTACCGACTGTAGTTTATTTAAAAAGTAATACGTAAAGTTTGTTTTTAAATGAAGAATCAATTGAAATTCATAGAAATATATTTTTTTAACTATTTGAATCAGTCATTCAAAAAACAAACTATAAAAATTCACAGACATTCAGTAGGAGTTGATATTTTCCATTAAATGTAAAATTTTATGTTTTCTGTTTTTTAAAATATAAATTTATATAATTCTTTATTGTTTTTTTACCAAAATAGTTTGTTTATATACAAAATTATTTCAATAAAAATTACAAGAAATTATTCAAATATACATACACACAAAGCCAATAAAAATATATACATGTGCGTGTGTTGTCTTCTGTTTTGTAATTAGATACAAATAAAAAAACTTTCAATTTGAAAAACAAACCACAAAATAGTTTTTTCTAACTTTTTATCAGTAAAAATTTGATGGTTATTTTAAACGACTTTCTGTTGTTTTTAATCGATTATTAAACAATGATTGAAAATACACAACAAAATGGATTGAATATAAAGAAAAATCACTAGTCCTCTTTTTGATTGCATTTTCGATTAATTTAATATGTATTTTAAGTTGTTTTTAACGAAATAATATTGTGAGTGTATGAAATGTAACAATTTACAAACATTTCAAACAAAAAATTGTTAAAAATAGCACTTAAATTTTAACAAATATTTTTAATTACTTGAAGTTTTGTGATACTTTTTTCTGTCTACAAAGGTTTTTGAATTTTTTTTTAAATCAATAATAATTTTTATACCCTCCACCATATATGGTGAGGGTATATATTAGTTTGTCATTCCGTTTGTAATATGACGAAATATAGGTTTAAGACCCCATAAAGTATATATATTCGTGATCCTTATGCAATTTCAAGTCGATTTAGCGATGTCCGTCTGTCTGTTGAAATGGCGATCACGACGCGAGGACGCAAGTGGGGGTGCCAATTTATACCCAGATTATTGAACATCCTCCCGAGCAGTTTGGTATTTAAAATGAGCGAAATCGGTTTAGCGGTTCAAAAGTTATGAGTGCAAATGTGAAGGTACCTCTAACTTTTCCATACAAATTTGTACAATTTTTCTGTATCTATTTTTTTTCTGTTAAGTAAAAATGTTATTAAGTCTTCTTCTTGTTCGACTATATTCATTGTCTTTCATACTATGAGAATAATAACATTCTTAGAGCTATATGTGTGTTACTGTAATAACTAAGTTAACGTAAAAAGCAACATTGGTAAAGTCGCTAACATAGCAGACCTCTGTAAATAACATTACTTAAACTAAACAAATAACATTACTAAAACTAAATAACAAAAGTTCTGTTAGATAAATTGACCAAACATATTCATATAACAGTTCATCCAAAATTTAGTATATACGTATATCATATTCAGCCCCTATGATTGCTGGAGGCTGGGCTCATATAGAATGAGGTAAGGTCCAGAGGAGCTGGATTGTCGTTAATACGTCCATTGATGGTGTTTTTCTCGTTTTCGTATATTTGGCTGACAAGCAAATTATCGTGTAGCTCAAGTTTCTCAACAAATCTGGCTTGCAACGACATGGAGTACCTACAGAAGGGTAGAACATCGGCATTTTCATAGACGTAACTATTTAAAAATCGTTTTATGAAATTTTCATAATTTTTCCCGATGCATTTTCTTAGGATTTTCCATTTAAAATATCTCCAATTCTTTGGCTACTATAGGAGATATTGTAAACCTGATTGGGTTTTTCTGTTAAACTTTGTTGGTTTTTCGTTTCATTCCATAAAATGTATTTTTTGTTTTTGTAACCAAAGACATTTATATCTAAAGAAAAATCAAAATACATAATTGCTTTAGTGCCGCTACTTTTGAATAGGTATCGCTGAATTAACTAAAACAATACCCTGCCCCATGGCTAGGTCCAAAGAAATTGATATATAAAGAAAGAGCAAAATGCATAATTGCTTTAGTGCCGCTACTTACTAATAGGTGGCACCCCATGGCGATATAGCCTTGGATTAGGCTTTCAATTAATTTATTTACCAAAAATATTAAATTAACTACAAACGTCAAATTTTAATGCATTAAGATGTTACTGGTGGACTTATTACATAATTTTAAAGTCAAATTTTCAAATTTTTGACGTAATAAAATAGTATTTTTTTGTTCCATTTGTATTTTTGAGAGTTGAGGGATTGGCAAATGTATATTTATGTTAATGTTTTCTTTCATAAAAAAATACACATGAATAAAGTGCAATATTGTGCTCTTAAACATCTAAATGAATAATGATTTAAAAAATTAAGGTATAATATGCACATAAAACATATATTTTTCACAGTTTTTGGCAAATATTCATTTATGTTACGAAGAAAATAGAAAATCAATAATACTCTACTGCATATTGTAGCACAATATGGCTAATGGAAACTAGCTCTGCAGCAAAATATGCACCTTCTGATGGGCCATCTATTGACAAATAGTTACAACTCATGTTCTTTCTTTAACAAATTAATTTCTTTGCTGTATTCTCTCCATTAGACAAACACACTTCAATTTTTTAAAGAAAGAATATTCGTTGCAACTATTTATCAATGCGTGGCGCATCAGAAAGTACATTCTCTCCATTAGGCATATTCAGCTGCAGAGCTAGTCCCCATTAGCCGGAACAAAATTGAGTATTTGACAAAAACTATGCTTTAAAATGTTTTTTTTTTTTGTGCAGTCAATGGTTAAAAAAATTAGTGAAAATGTAAAGGTGCCTCTAAATTTCCCATACAAATTTAGTACAATTTCATAGTAGCGACTGGTACATAACATATTTTCTCATATTTTTTTCACCAGTCGCTTAGCAGTAAATATTTTGTATTCACCTCAATCATTTTTTCACCACTAAAATTTTTTTTCACAACAAAAAATTTTTTCACCTCAAACATTTTTTTTCACCTCTAAATTTTTTTTCTTCAAAAAAATGTCCACATCTAAAAAAGTTTTTCACCTCAAAAAATTTTTTCACCTACATAATTTTACTTCAAAAGTTTTCTTATATTATTCGTATCAAAAACAGTAGAGAACATCTTTTTAGGATATTGGTGGAGGGTATTCAAAGATTCGGCACAGCCGAATTTAGCTCTTTTTTACTTGTTTTTTAAATATGTTTCATTTCTTGTGGAAAAAGTACTTTAATATCAAAAAATATTTTTTTATAAGAAAAAGTCTGTACAAATTACTAGATTTTTAGAAATTTTCTGATAGAAACATTTTAAGATTCTCAGAAACAGAAAAGAAACAGTTTGCAGTATCTGTTTCTTAGATAAAAATTCATATATTCTTAAAAAACTTATATTCTTAAAAACACTTAGATTCTGAGGACTTTTTATCACTTAAAATTCTTTGATTCTAAGAAATTTTTCTAGTAGTAATACTCTTAGATTCTAAGGACTTTTTCTAAAAGAAAAATTCGGTGTCTCTGAGGACTATAAAAAAAAACTTAAAAATATCCTTATAATCTAAGAATATTTCTATTAGAAATAGTTAAAAGATTAAATGTTTTTTATTAAAAAAGTCCTTAGAATTAAATATTTTTTTGAATTATTTTTCTCTAAAAAAAAATGTCCAAAGAAGTTTTCTTGATAAAGTCCCTGATATCAAATTATTTTCTTTAGGACAAACATTTCTTGAAGAAATATTGTGGTTAATTTTTGGTTGTTTTATTATCATAATATGATAACAAAAATATATCATGCTCATCCAATATGATTGCCTCAATCGTGTTTTTTCTCTGCGTGTGCTTAGATCGCGCCTAGGTATAGTTAACTTTGTTATTTGGGTTCGATTCCTACAGCCGGTGGCATGTTGATCACATAAAGATAATTTGACAAAAACAATCCCAGCAAAAATGAAGCTGCCAAAGAAGCAATAAAAGCTTCACTACTATGGCAAAGGCAACACTTCTTTTCTGATGTTTTCATCGATGAATTTAACATTGTCGTGTCATAGGATGGAAGTATTTAAATGTAGCTACTAGCATAACTTATACTTTACTCTAAGGAAGCAAGCGAAATGTATGCATTGATATACAAATACTCTTTATTATCAAATAAATAATTATGCATAAGTGAAAAAGCATTTTTGAAACATTTTTCAAAAATTTTATTGCATTTTTAGAAAAATTTTAAAATATTTTTGGATGATTAAAAAACTGGTTGTACAATTTTGAAACATTTTAAGATAATTTTAAAATTTTTTTTGAACAATTTTAAATAATTTTTGCACAATTTTAAACATTTTTGGGCAATTTGAAATAATTTTTACACAATTTTAAAATTATTTTGGTAAATTCTGAATTAAAACTGGAAATGATGTGGTGTTAAATAAAATACATAATGCAAACATGCACAGATTGTGTCGTCATAAATATTTGAGGCTGAAAAATGCAAATGGCAGGCCAGATAGTTTCAATTAAAGGTAAAAAAATCTGTTTTTCTTGATTTTTCAAAACATTTATAAAAATTGCAAAACTGCATAAATTCTAACCCTCATAAAATTTTAAACTAAAATATAAAAAAATAATTCAATAAAAAAATTAAAAAAGTTCATCAGAACTATTTTCTCAATTTAAATAAATGCTTTAGATTCAAAAAATGTACGATATACTTTAAGTTATGCTTTAGAAGTAATGAAGAATGATATTTTAAGATATGCATCGGGTTTATATCCAAATTACTACATTTGAAATATGAACACATGAATTGTTTTGGAAGTGCTATAGAATAACACCAAAAAATCATAAAAGAATGTCAACTAAAGTTTAGGAAGCAATGAAAGCAGTTATAGTCACAGAATGACTAGCATTTATTTTTGCTGGGACTAATTCATTTTGATGGAAAATCACTGATGACGCCAGTCCATAAAAAATCGGCAGAAACTAGTCCAGTCCGATTTGAAAATTATTTATTTATTTATTTATTTGCTTCATTTGTAATATAAGGCCTTCATGGCCCATTTAATAATATTACATAGTTATTAACATGAGATTAAAATTAAACTAAAATTAACAGGGTTTTATAATTTTTAGCCAAAAAAAAATTATTCTTCTTATTATCCTTGAACTTACTAAAAGGTAATTTTGACTAAAATTCAAATCCGTAAAAATAACAAAGAATCTTTAACTACTTCTTTGGGTTAAGACTCAAAAAAGAACGCTCACATTTCGAAAACGTGATTTGATAGAACGTTTTTGACTTCATAGCAACAAATTACTTTAAAAATTTGTTTGTAAAATTCTAATTCACATCTTGAAATTTGGCATTTCGCCAAATATCTAGCTGTCACCGTAATCACTTTGCCATTGTTAGTAATATATAATTTACTGTTTACATTAACATTTTCGCTTTAATAAACAATTTTATTTTTTCTTTTGTTTTTGTTCAGTACATATGGGAAAATCCAATATTGAATTTTTGTTATGCTGGGCCAAATGAATATCATTCACTGGATGGAAATTAACTAACTGTTTGCCATTTCCTTTGGCTTTAAAACCCATTTTTATGGTAATAGTATGCAAGGCTATGTAAACTCTTCTATGTGTATGTGCTGTATATGCTTTTGTTTGTTCATACTCCATGGAATAAAAGAGTACACATTTTCATTTTAAAAACCAATATCAAGAGTTAGAACTTCAGTAAAATAAATAAATAAAAATATATGTTTAGTATTTTTCCTACTAATCCATTTAAATTTGAATTCTAATGCTTGTTTTCATATAAATCATTATATTTTAAATAATATTTGTTTATTTGTAAGCAAAATTAAGTTACCCTTAATACATGTTTTTGTTTTTTTTTTTTTTTTTTTTTTGACTATCCTAGCCTGAGGTTTGTTTTTATTATATACATATTTGCTTGACATCTTTCCAAAAACAAACTTTTATATTAAATTTTTTTAGAAATATTTGTAGGAATGTTATGAATAGCTTATAGAGCTCTTAGATGTACGAGTATAATAAACTAAATTTCAATAGAATTTTAGTTGGAGATATATTAAAATTCAATAGAAAATTCAGTTGGTTTTTAAGATGATTTTTTTTTTTTGTATTTTAATTTGTATAAGGCCTGTATAATAAGTGTAAGATAAAATTAAATTTAGGCAAATTTTTGCAAGACTCTATATAACAAAATAAAGCAAATGAATGAATCCAATTATTTTTTAACAAGTATTTTTTTGGGTACTACGAGGGGTCATATGGATATTTTTTGCAAAACGATAGAAATAAAACAATTTTTTTTTTTTCATTCTGTATCTTATGTTATTTCAAAATATATTTCCATTAAATATATGCAAATTTGCATTATAAAAATCTAGTTTTAGAAACATTTTTTCCACTCTAAACTTTATCAATCAGAAACATTTATTTTAAACTAACTTATTGCTTCTTCAGGAGTTTTAAATCGCATTCCTCGCAATTTATTTTTGATAAAAGTTAACAGATCAAATTTGTTGGGCGCCAAGAGTCATAATTATAATATTTTGTGGGATTAAATAATACTTAACTAAAACCTTTTTTAATGTGGTATAGTCTCCTACTCCCTAATCAGTCTTTTTTTAACACCTAATGCATTTCGAAATACTTCATGAACCAAAATTGTGGAGAAGTTCTTTAAAATATGAAAATGTAATTTTAGCCTGATTCGAGATCATAGAAAAGTTTTTTTTTCAAATCAAAAAAAAATTAGCATAAATAGCTTTTTCCTTTGAAATGTGAGTTAATAAGAAATATTTACAATTAGCACTTTCCAGGGCACGAATAATGTTGATGAAGATCGTAGTTGACATTCGGCTTCTATCTAAATAACTTTTTCAGTGTATTCTGCATTATTACTAAATAAAAATAAGAAAAATTTGTTCATTTGAAAAACATTTTCTATGATCTCGAACCAGACTAAAAAAACATTTTCATATTAGATCAACTATAAAATTAATTACTTGTCATTTATGTGAAGGTGGAGAAGAAGGAATAAGAAGTGAACTGCATGCAATAAAAACAAAACTAAATAAGTTGGATCAGCTGACTGAGATACAAGAAACAATACATTTCATGTCAAAGCAGTATGATGATATTTTAAAGGGTGTAGCCGAAAACAAAAGGAGATTGAATGATGTTGAAAAAGAAAATCGCTCATTAAAAAAAGAAATAAAAGATTTAAAATCATCAGTAAAGCTTTTAAACGAAGTTCGTGTAAAGAATGATTGTATCGTTAGTGGATTAAAGGTTGCTGATAGTGTAACAGCTGTTGATTCAGTTCTGGAGCTAGCCAAGAGTGTTGGTGTCAATATGGTACCTGAAAATATTAATGATGCATACTTTCTTAGCAAAAAAACGGGCACAGATGATAAGAAAAGTGTTGTTGTGAAGTTTTCTAACAAATCGTCAAAATACAAACTTATGTCCGCTAAACCTAAGTTGAAAGAAAACAAGGATTCAAGAGAAGTATTTGTCAACGACTTTTTGAGTAAGGAAACCTTGAATCTTCTTAATTACGCTAGAGCTTTAAAAAACGTTGGTTACTCGTATGTGTTTGCAAGAGGTGGAAGAGTTTTGTACAAGAGGAGTGAAATTTCCAAGGCGCAAGTAATTAATTCTGAAGACGACGTTGATAAATTGCTCCTGAATGCAACAACTGGCCAACCCTGGAAACGTAGATCGATGCGCAACAATAATGATGCTGCTCCAGATGATGATGGCACTGATGATGATAAAGAATCGTATGTTTCTCCATCTTAAACTGTATATTTTGTTCTTTTTAATTATGATTTATTTATTTTTTTCTTATTTTTATGATGTATAATCAATATTTTAATAATTTTTCTAAATACAATAATTATATATACAATTTAAATAGCACATTTCTAAATATTATTTGTGTAAACATTAGAAGCGTTTCGTCAGTTACAAAATTTAATAAATTTAAGTCAGTTGTTGCGAGTTTTTCGAAGTTGCCGGATGTTATTGCTATTCAAGAGACTTGGTTCGATGAAAAGATATTACAGATATTTTCGATTCCTGGATATTCTAACATTCATTGTTGTAGGAATGATGGATATGGTGGAACATCGTTGTATATAAACAAAACACTACAATTTACTGTAGATCGATGCAAAAGTAAAAATTTTGTTGATTTTATTTCAGTTTCTTTACACAACTTTCGGATTTCTAATAAACCTTTAAAGATAGTGTCTCTTTATCGTTCGCAAAAGTGTATGGTTGATCAGTTTTTAGTTATGATTGAAGAATTTATGGAAGCTCATGCTCAAAATCCACTCATTATGATTGGGGATACGAATATTGACACATATCAAAACCCACAATATCCTGACTTATTAAACTTATTTCTTAATTATGATTGTCACAGTTGTCATTCTCTTGTGACAAGACCGATCAGTCGTACTTGTATAGATCATGTGTTTAGTAATATTTATGGGAGAATATCTGTGGATTCAGTTGAGTGTACATTGACAGATCATAATATTATATGTTGCAAGTTGAAAAGTGACTTTGTTCTAAATAAAAATATTGAAGTTGAAAAAATTCAGTGTGATTACAATAAAGTCATGGAGTATGTGAAATGCAAATTAAATGAAATTAATACAAGTTCTAATTCATCAGACTTAACTGAGGATCTAATACGTTTTATTAGTGATGCTGTTACTAATTCAACAAGTTATTCTAAAATTAAAAAACAACTTCGATTTGAGCTTTGTCCATGGATAAGCAAAAACTTACAAAATTTAATATTATATAAACGTAAGCTGTTAATTAAGAGACGAAAATCCAAAGAGTTCAAATATGAAGATTTGCTTAAAAGAATAAGTAAAATCATAAATATTGCCTGTAAACTGGCAAGTAATAATTATTATTATGATAATTTGTGTAGAGTTGATGGAGATCCGAAAAAATGCTGGGCGTTTTTGAATAACATACTGGGCAGAGAGCCAAAAAGAACCGTTAATCTAACAACATCTGAAGGTGTACCTATTTTTGATGACTTAGTAAAGGCTAATAAAATAAATCAGTATTTTGTACAGTCAGTTAAACAATTGAGGGCACAGATACAAACATATCCTGGTGATAATTGTAATCAACTTAGAACATTATCTCGAAGTACCGATCGTTTTTCTTTTCAACCAGTTACTAATTTAGATTTAGAAGTTATTATAGATGATTTGAATATAAAAAAGTCAACTGGATATGATGGAATTTCGCCTAAATTAATGGTTTACTGTAAAGAAGTTATTTTGCCAATATTAGTTCATATTTTTAATAAAATGATAAGCTCGTCTGTTTTCCCAGATTGCTTGAAAATCAGCAAAGTTATACCTATTCCAAAGGTTTCAAATGCTTCTGCGGTAAATAAATTTCGTCCAGTCGCAGTTCTTTCCACTATTGACAAAATTTTGAAAAATTAATCCATCAAAAGCTTTTGTTGTACGTTGAAAACAATAATTATCTTTACAAATACCAGTTTGGTTTTAAAAAAGGTTGTGGAACAGAAGAAGCAGTTATAAATGTTGTTAATTATATATGTAATGGTTTGGATACAGGTTCAAATGGAGTTGCTGGGCTTTTTCTAGACTTTAGTAAAGCTTTTGATTTAGTTGATCATGATATAATGCTAGAAAAATTGAAATACTATGGTGTGGATGGAAGAGAGTTGATGATGTTTGAGAGTTATTTTAAAAATCGGAAGCAATATGTGCAAATTAATAACATTAAAAGCGATATGTTAAATGTTGAGTGTGGCGTGCCACAGGGTAGTTGTTTAGGTCCTCTACTATTCTCCATTTATTTAAATGATATATGTAATTTGAACTTGACTGGCCGTTTGTATATGTTTGCAGATGATGTTTGCCTCTTTTATCCATATAAATATGATTTGGCTTTAAAAACAAATATGGAACGAGATGTATCTCTGATTTTTGAGTTTGCTCGTCTAAATAAATTAGTATTAAATGCTGATAAAACAAAGTTAGTTAGATTTAGACCGCATGCTGTAAGCGAAAATTTTAACATTTATGTTGATGGTAATATGATTTATGAGACAAATTCAGTAAAGTATTTAGGCATAACACTCCAAAATAATCTTGCTTGGGATTTGCATATACGAGAAATAAAATCAAAAATAGCTCCAGCTATTGGTATATTGTATAAAATGAAATATAAACTTAATGAAAAAACCAAGCTTTTGTTATATCATGCACTAATACAAAGCCATTTAAATTATATGGCTATAATATACGGCTTTAAAAATACAACAACTTTAAAAACTCTACAAGGTATGCAAAATAAGTCGTTAAAAGTAATTTATAATCTGCCTGTTTTATTCCCAACCCTAATTCTTTACCGTGATATTTGTAACCCGATTTTGCCAATTCATGGTTTGTATAAATATAAAGTTCTGTTGTACATATTTAAATCATTGAACAATATTGGTTACCATACTGTCAAATTTGTTCAAAACCAATCACTTTTTAACACACGCAATCAGCAGAATCTTAGAGCACCGAGATGCAGATTAGAAACTACGAAGCAGCGTGTTGAATATACGGGTGTTGTTGAATACAATAATATGCCTGTAACTTTGAAAACACCCAACAAAATTTCAGTTTTTAAATCAAATCTTAAAGACTATTTGTCACAAAATCTTGGAACGCTTCTACTGTAAATATATCTTTCTAATATTAATATGATTATTAATGTAAATATGTATATAAATTATTATGTAAATCATTTTGTACACGAATCTATTTTTGCCAACTTGTCTCAATAATGCCTACATGGTGCTGAGACCAACATAATTTCGAAATTATTTGTACATGAAATGTAAATAAAATTTAAAAAAAAAAAAAAAAATCTTTACTATGTTTTTTTAAATTTTTTATATTTTTCATGAATTTGTATGCTACATTATCTAACCTTTCATTTGAGTATAATTGTATATGTTCAAGGCTATTTGAAGGTCCTAAAAGCTTTGAAATTTTCTAAAAAGTTTAGAGTTATAAAAACTACGCTCATACAAGACACTTGAGTCGACACAGATTTCTCGACTTTAGATTTGTATTTAGGAGGCCAAATTCCTTTTGAAAATTATTAAATATTTAGGCACACAAACCGTAGATATCTTCTGGAAACTTGGATCTTGAATGTTATATGCGACCATAAAGCATGCCTTAAAATTCAAATAAGAAATTTGGATCTAGCCCCCATACTTTTTCCACAATTTCATTCAGATTCATCACTATTATTTTCTGCCTTCTTCACAAAATAATAATTAAAAACCTTTTCGGAATTTAGATAACTTTCCTAAAAATCACTCAATCTAATACTTGGTAGCACTCAGCGACAAAAGTCATAAATTCTTCATCATATTTATAAAGTTTTCATGTATTATTGATGAAAATATATGTATGACAAATATTACATAAATCTTCATCAATTCTCTTTGCAAAGAAAGCAACGCATTAATTTGTAGGTAGAATTTTCTGAGTGTTGCTGTTCTTTAAAAAAAAAATTATAATGTCGAACCCGAAAAATTCTAAAATAAAATTCAAAATATGCAGATCGAAAAAATACATACAAAATTAACATACCACACATAGGGTACAATGTAATTTATAATCTAATAGGAGAACCAGCACCCAAATATGTTGTGGAAAACATTATTACGATGGCCGTTTCAAATGTTCTTAGCCTGATACAGAGATGGCGGTATAAATAGCAAAAAGTTTAATGTATTGGAAACTTCCGTCTGTCACATACTTAGAATATTATGTAGTTTATTGTTTGTATTTTAATAAAAAAAGTTTTAATTTTGGTTAAAAATAAAGAAACAGACATTTATTTATTTTAACTTTTTTACACATTAAATCAAAATGATTTACTGCCATTTACTGATTTTTTCTTTTGTTTGAGATTTATTAAAATTTACCCACAAAATGGAAATTTGTGGTTTGTTTATTTCCGTTGCAGTCATTACAAATTTAAATTTGTTTTGTTAAAAAAAAAAATATTCAAAAAATTCTAATTTTGTTTTTTATTTAAATTGTTTATATACCAAATTATTTCAATTCGAATCACAAGAACTTCATAAACACACACACAAAAGGCTGTTCACACAATATGTTTTTATAGAGTGTGTGTCTACATTTTGCAGTTAAAAAACATACAAAAAAAATTACACAATTTCAAATAAATGCATAATCAGTTATTTTTACGGAATTGGTTGGTAAAATTTTAACATTGATTTTTAACGGATTAATTATTTGTTTTTAATAATGTTCCAGTTGTTCAAGCACCCTTTAAAAATAAATAACGAATTTGATTTTAAAGAAAAGTAAGTAGAGCGGTTTTTAAATGAAATATCATATCTTTTAAATGATATTCTTCGTTACTTTAACTTACTTTTTTAAGTATATTTCTTCAGCTTCCTTTGTTATCTGCAGTATGCAATTTCGGCCACCTTTTTTGGCCTTTTCGACATGTATCTTCAGCTCTATAGTGGGAATGTCAGGATTTGACTTTCGGCGAAATCATTACTTTTGCCTTGGGAATTGCCGAGATATTAGAGCAATCCATAATCTTAAGTTGTGCGCCTTTCCACTGGCCTTTTAGCTTCGCAACCACAATTTGCACACATCCCAATGTGACAGCATTTAACTCAAGATCTAAATAAGGTTTGATTTTAAATAGCGCTCATCCTTGAGCCATATATCTTTATATTTTCAACCTTTAGTTAGATGGCATAGTTTACATGGACAAAAGACAGAGCGTTGGACAGACAGAGGGTTGGACAGACAGAGTGTTGGATAGACAGAGTGTTGGACATAGTTAAATCAAACTAGGAAATAATTCTGAGTCGATTGGTATACCACAGGGTTGATCTAAGCCCGATATTTTTGGAAGTTACAAACAGCAGCATAAACTTATTATATCCTGTACATTAGAGTGGGTCGCACTCCATACAAAAAAAGTTGTGTCGGTCATCCCCGAGTGCAAGGAGAAAATAAAATTGATCAATCATCTATAGAAATTGAAAAAAAGACAAATTTCAACGAAATCAAGATCAAAGGTAAAGCAAAGATTTATAAATCATAGTTTATGAATATTGGCATAAAAAGTGAAATTTATACATAATCGTATTTTTTAAAAACCTCTGTAACTTTTTTCTTTAGGAATAAAAATATATACTGTAAGAGACAAAATTTCATGGAATTTAAAAAACTTTTTTATCGTTTAGAAAAAAAAAAATGGAAATTCCAGAAGTCACTTCTAGAACTTAAGGTCGGAGTCAAAAGTAATATGTAGAAAATGTAGCCGTTGTCATTCTAAGAATAATGATATATCACACGTTACGATCAGACTATAAATAGAGGCACAGGAAACAAAAAAATAAAAGCGCGTGGCAAATAAACGTTTTTCATTTTTAAATCAACTAAAAATAAGAAAGTAGGGAATGTAGTGAATGACATCCTAAATAATATATATGAAAATCTATTGAACATTAATTACAATATCTCAAGCAATATGCAACTAAATAAAAAAAAAAGTTCTTAAAACTTCTTAAGTTTTTGCAGAATATTTTTAATAGCCCAGCAAAAAAAATGGTAGCCATTCTTTGGCTATAACTTCTTTCATTGCTTCCTAAGCTTCAGTTAAAATTCTTTTATGATTTTTAGGTGTAATTATAAGGAACTGCCAAAAGAATTAATATCCTCATATTTTATTATATTTTTATATTTTTCTTTAAAATTTCATACAGGTTATAATTCATACAGTAGCAATTTTTACTATAAGTTTTCAAAAATCAAGTAAAACACATTTCTTTAACCTTTAATTTAAACTAGATACACTGTGCATTTGTATGCAGTGTATTTTATTTAACACTACACCATTTTCAGTTTTGATTTAGAATTTACCAAAATAATTCTAAAATTGTGTAAACATGTATTAAAATTGTTAAAAAAAAATAATTTTCAAATTGTGTAAAAATATTTTAAAATTATCCAAAATAATTTTTAAATTGTGCAAAAATTATTTAAAACTGTTCAAAAATATTTAAAAATTGTCTAAAAATGTTTCAAAATTGTACAACCGATTTTTAAATTATCCAAAATTATTTTCAATTTGTCTAAAGATTCATAAAAATTTTTAAAAAATGTTTCAATGTTATGCAAAACTGCTTTTTCACTAATGCAAAATTATTGTTTTGTTTTAATAAACTTATTTTTCAGCATTCTTATAAATTAAATTTTCATCAAAGCTTAAATACTACAAAGTATATGAACATTTTCAACTCATGCATCAGAATATCTAATCACATTGCTTACTTAGACTAAAGTATTAGTACTAATAGTAGCTTTATTTGAATACTTCCATCCTATGACACTCCAATATTTAATTTATCGATGAAACCATCAGAAAAGAAGTGATGACTTTGCCATAGTAGTGATGCTTGTATTGCTTCTTTAGCAGCTTCAGTTTTGCTGGGATATTTTTATTTTTTTAATATAAATTTTTATTATTTAACAAATATTGCTTCCCTCTTTGAATTCCCCACTAAATAACAAAAATATTGTAGAGTATGTCAAAATATCTTTACATAACACAAAAAAACTGTTTTAATTTCTTTGCATCAACACATCGCGATTTTATTTCAAACACTAGAAAAGTGTTTCAATTTTCAATTCCCCACACAATAACACAATAAACTCGTATACAATAACAAATAAAAACAACAACAACAAAAAAGAGAACAAGGAAAATTTGGGTGACCTGAAACTTAGCGGTTTCACTATAATTTTACTACTTACGCTTTACACACACACACACATCCATAAAAATACAGGAATGCACACATATGTAGTTGTTCAAACTCTTATTGCTTGTATTCCCAGCTAATGTGTTTGAGTGGCAGACAACAACCGTATACTAACTAATACCAATACCACTACATTCACAAATACATGCACACATGAGTAGTACATTATTATTAGTACTAAACATTTATGGGTAACACCAGCAACAACAACAACAACTGCAACTGAAAAACAATACAATTTTAATGAAAACTCATAAACACTTTTGCAATTGTATACTAAACTTTCGTACATGCATGTGTGTGTGTGTCAACAGTACAACATTAGTATCATCACTACTATAAGAGTATTGTCAGTTTAACCAATATTCATACACAGATAAATGTATTTAAGTAGATGAGTGTTTGTTTGCATGCGTATTTGTGTGTGTGTATGTATGCATTTATCTGTACATTGTACATGTAGTTTGTTCTAATAGCATATAATGTGTTTTGTTTTCTGTAATTATGCGTTGTGGTTAAATTTTAAATTACATACGAATACGACTACTACAACTACATAGTTAATATAGTATAATAGAAATTGTTACTGTATTTTTGTTTCTGCATATTTGGTTAATAAAGTATGAGTATGTATGTTTGTGTGTATGCACAATATGTTTTATTTAAATTTGGTAACATACGTTGACATAAGTATATATAGCAACTATTGTAAATTTTATTTTGAAACTTTGTGGTGATTAGAAAAAAATGTAATAAGTACTTAAAACAACAAATTATTTAAGTTGATTTTAGTGGTATTATGTTAAATTGATTATATTGAAAAAGTAAAATACGTTGAGAAATTAAAGGGTGCTAAAAAAAATTAAAAACAATTTTTTCAACTGTACTACAACAGCACTAATTTTCTAGATTTTATTCTAACTAATACATTTTTGATAAAATAAAATTTTTATATAAAAATCATTATATCATTAAAGAATAATTAGTTAATTTTTAATATGAACAATTACCCATCAAAAATAAATAAAAGTGTTTCTTAAGGAATCAATTCTTCACTGATTCCAAAGTATCATTTAGATCTGATTTTCCCATTTTAAACCAGTTCTATTTAATAACTTCCAAAAATGTGATTTTTAATGAAATTTAGCTCTTTTCAAATCTATGATGTGTAACTTATTTTAAAAATAATAAAAGTTAAACCTTAACAATAGATATTTTCATATAAATTTGATATTCATAACTATATCAAATTTTAACCTTGAATTTCGAATAAAGTAATTTTTAAAAATAAGGCTCGATTACTGAATGTGAATAAATGAAAGTTTTGTAAGCTGCCGAAATGCACTTTTTGTACTTTGCACCATTATATGTCTATAAATATAATCAGTTGAACGCCGATGGTCATAAGTTGCCAACTACGCTCAAAAAAAGACATGAAACAAAATGTAATCAAAAATTTCCTTCAAAATAGCTTATAAATTGTACTCAATTCAAGTAAAATTTTATTAAAACTTAGAAAAATTTTCTTAAAAATAATAAAAATTCCTAAGTATAAGGAAAAACGAAATAGTTTATATACTCAGAAATAGTTCATATTTTTCCCAAGTAATATTTCTTGATTTTGGGAAAAAACAAGTCAATTAAATAAAAATGTATTAATTTTAAGAAGAAACATTTTAGTTTTAAGAAATTTGCATACTCAAATGTAATAAAATTAAGTTTACTTAAAAAAAAATTTAGGACATAATTTATGCCCCGGTAGGCTAGTTGGTAACGTGCTAGCCTATCAGTGTGGGGGTCGTGGGTTCAATTCCCACCAGAGGCTCTGGTCTGTTTTTCGCTACAACGAGCCGATAGCCTCTGTTGGTAGTGCTCGGTTAGGGTGTTAGGATATAATTTGTAATTATTTGATTTAGTTCAAAAAAAGTACTTGAACTTAATATGTGTTCAATTTTTGTTCGCCAGTAGTAAAATTAACTAAATTTTAGAAACCCTTTTCTAAATTCAGTTTTTAAGTATACTACTTTCTACTTTTAAAGAATTGTTTCCTAAAAATTAGTTCAGACAATTAAAAAAAAGGTAATAAATTTTTTCCTATGTAATAATAAAAATTTACTTGATTTTAAAAACTGATGAACTATTTCTAAGGAAAATTTTCATGCAACTTAGTTCAGATAAATTTTAAAAATTTTAATAAAATATTCTTTTTTTTCAAGTAAAAGTTTTCTAATTTTTAAAAAATAATAAAATTTGGTATAGGATCTTTTTTTTTTGAAAACGTTTAAATTATTTTCAATATTCTATTTCAAAAAAAAAACAATAAATTAAAAACAAACTAGTTAGTTTTCCTAATTTCCAAGAAAAAATATTATTAAAGGAAACAAATTAAAGTAACCATTTAAAAAAATTATCGTGTATGATAGTAATTTTTGGTGCGTGATTCAAAAATGGCTCACAGGCCCATCTCTAATCTTAACAGTCTTTAACATTGAACTTAAAGTAGCTTAAAATATTTTTTTAAAATTTTGTTAGCAAAAGGTTAAAAATTTCGAATTTGCCTTTTATGTAATAATTTTGTTTGCTGATTACAATACAAAATACCGCAAGCAAATTTTATACATAAGGGCGTAATGGTTTTCCTAATTGACGAAGCGCTTATTAAACTATTTTTTTTCACTTAATAATAAAAAAGTTTAAATTTGTATATGTCAAATAAAGCTTAAACTAAAAATCCCATAAAATAAACTTATGACATTTTTCCATTTTCCAATAATAACAAGAAATGTAACTGTGATATTTTGTATTTTTGCAACGATTTCCTTAAATTTATTAATTTAAAAAGACAAAGGACCCCCAGTGTTCCTTAGCCATAGATGCCGTGTGTCACTTAGGGCGTCCCTTTTTGTAGTTCTCTCAACTACGAAAAGGATTTGACTTTGTCACAATTTATTACGTTTCAGGATATCCTGTAGTACATTTTATTGATTTGTTTACTTTTTTGCTAATGAAATTTAGTTTTTATTTTTATTTACATGAATTTAGTATAATTCAATTTAATTTTAAGGCAAAAATGTATAGCAAAGAGCTTGTTAAGAGCAGTGTCCTCACAAAGCGGAAGTCCTCCGAAAGTTGGTTGAGTAAAATGAGTGTAAAGTACTTTAAAATATATAGTAAAATATATTACCTTTTACATAGAAGCAGGATAGGGATAATTTTCACTTAAAAGAAGTGCTATTTAACTTGATGTTAGAAAATATTTTCTTATTTTTAGGGAGTTAAGTCCTAGTTTTTAGTAAAAAAAATTATTTAATGAACTTAAATAAAATAAAATTTTTCTTTAAACTTAGGAAACATTTCTTAACTAACAGTAAAATTTTAGATAATTTATGAACTAATTAGGAGGAAATTTTACTGCTTTTTAATAAAAATTTAGTTTATAATTTAGAAATTTTGACTTATATTTGTTTCTTAATTTCAAGGAAAATTTTATTATATATAGGTAAAAAGTATCTTTTTCCTCAAAATAAGTTATTTTTTCTAAATTCTAGTTAATTTTTTTTTTTGAGTGTATTAGGTATAAAACAGTTTTACTTAAGAAAAATATTCCATATTACTTTTATAAAATGGAAAAATTGTTAAGTACGCTTAACTTAATTTGTCAGTTTGTTGTCTGTTACAAATTGAGAACTTATGACTATTGATATAGAAAATTATATATTGATTCTACAAAACTGTTTCTATATGCGTTAAAATTTAAATAAAAGCTTTAAAATTTATTTGGGAACATCAGTTTTCATCATAACCATAAGAATTGCTTTAGATGCAATGAAAAAGGATTATAAAATAAAACGTACACCCTTTGACACCCCTATGTAAAAGTCATTGGTTCCGACCCAAATTTTCACAACACCGGAATCAAAATCACTGCTTCTTCTGCTTTTGCTACTTTTTTTTAAACACTCTTCACTTCGTATGATGTAAATTTAAAATATATCACATATTTTACACGCAACTTTAAATGAAATAGCTATATGAGAATAAATTCACGTATATTTATTGGGTTAAAATGAAATATACACTCAGCAAAAAAGTCTGTAATGGCAACTGAAAATTATGCTGTTACAAGTATTACGGAAAATTCTGCTAATTTGATCCCAGCGGTATTTTTTCTTATCTTAGCAACACGTGTCCGCTGACGTGTAGTACAATGAAATTTGTAGGAAAAAATAGCTGCCGCTACTAAAGTTTAGTAAACTTTTTGTAAAGTGGAATTTAAAATCGGTTTGCTAAAATCAGCAAAAACAAGTAAAAAAGGGCTAAATTCGGCTGTGCCGAATCTTTGAATACCCTCCACCAAAGGGGATGAAGATGATATACGTATATACTAAATTTTGCATGAACTGTTATATGAATATGTTTTGTCAATTTATGTAACGAACTTTTGTTATTTAGTTTTAGCAATGTTATTTACAGAGGTCTGCTCTGTTAGCGGCTTTAACATAGTATGTAAGACAATAAATGTAATCGAACAAGAAGAAGACTTAATAACATTTTTACTTACTTAACAGAAAAAAAAATAGATACAGAAAAATTGTACAAATTTGTATGGAAAATTTAGAGGTACCTTCACATTTTCACTCATAACTTTTGAACCGCTTGACCGATTTTGCTCATTTTAAATACCAAACTGCTCGGGATGTTCAATAATCTGGGTAAAAATAGGCACCCCCGCTTGCGTCTTCGCGTCGTGATCGTGATTTCAACAGACAGACAGACAGACGGACAGACAGACGGACATCGCTAAATCGACTTAAAATTGCATAAGGATCACGAATATATATACTTTATGGGGTCTTAAACCTATATTTCGACATATTACAAACGGAATGACAAACTGATATATACCCTCACCATATATTGTGGAGGGTATAAAAATACTAAATATTAGTACAAAATTTCAAATTTATTTTTTTATAGAGCATCAATTTTTTTTTATTTAATTTATTAAACAAAAAAATCAGAGGCTTAAAAATTGTAAAAAAAAAAACGAATTTATCAGTTTGTTTTAATTTGGTAATTTCTGTTTTGAAAAATATTTTAGTCAATTCTTTTTTACTTTTAAGGTCAAATTTTAATTTTTTATAGGACTAATTTGTAGAACTAAAAAAACTTTTTAATGCTATTTTAAGTGCATGTCCTATTTTCAGACATAAGTCGGTATATTCACTTCCGATCTTTTTTTTCAACCTATGTAACATTTTAATGCAATTTAAGTTTGAAGGTGTAAGTTTTAATTAGAAATAACATTTCCTTCAATATCAACTTTTTTAAATTCGTAATTTTTTTTTGCTAATTTTAGGAAAACGGTTTTCAAAGATTTGTAAAATGATTACTGAAATTAGCAACAAAAATTTGTAAATATTCTGTACAAATTCTGTAATTTGTAAAATGTAAATAGTAAAAGATTTACAAAATAATAATTTTTTTTCTTAAAATCAGTACAAAAATAGTAAAGTGGTATTGAAAACCGTTTACAAATTGTTCTACTAACTTTTTTTTCTGAGTGTACTTATCAACTTTCACGAAGCACCATGCAGCAAATTTTAACAACAGATCTCCACAAAGAATAATGGTCTGTCATCAGAACCGCGGAGGCCGTTTGAGGGATATTTTATTCCACACTTAATCGGAACATGTCTTCTTTACAATCCAATAAAAAAAATCACAACTATCTCAAAAAATAATATATGTTTCTATTTAAGATACTTAAATTTAAACTTCTAAACAAAGTCATATAAGAGCATAAGTTTTCTTCTTTAGTAAAACTTTAATAAGATTTTTTCTAAGTATATTAAATTTTTGGAAGATTGTAGAAAAACACTACAGTCAAAACTATGATATTTTTAAGACAAAATAAATATATAAATACAAAAAATATTTATTTATATTCTTAAATTTTTAATAACATTAAGCTTTCTTTGTGTGTGTGTTTTAAAATATCTACATGATATTTATTTATTTTTAAGTCCCTCCTTCATATTGAAATTATAATAGATTTTTGTACTGTTTGGTAGTAATATTTTAGATATTTGAAATAAAAAAAGCACATAAATACAACAACAAAATAATACCATACAATTGTGTTGAAATATATGCATGTAATTTTTGGTAAATTTTATTAAAATTATACACTCGTTGCTACTTTGGCTTGAATATGTTGATTTTTTTTTTTTTTTGTATTTAAACTATTTGCTTCTACAGCCCCAAATACAGTTTACATCTATAACTTTTTTTAATTAAGGTAAACAGTGCCCAGATGCTATAAAATGATTTTGGAAGTTAAATATCTACCATGTTACATTAAAATTCAATTTTTAATATTGAAGTTTAACATTTTAGCAAGTAGCATCTTTAAAATGTTAGAATTTTAACTTCGAAAGTGGACAATACTCTGCGCTCGTCGTATATAATTAGAGTACAGTTTTTTTAATTGTTGGAATCACTGTATATTTTTAAATTTTTGCATTGTTGTCATGTATGTAAAAGTGCTTTTATCGCATATTTAAAGATATTGTGCAAATCTAGTCATCAGTGTAATAATTTGAATATCTGTGTAGTAAAGAAAATAAAATTTTGAAACATTTGAATGTCTTGCTCGAATAAGGACATTAAATTAATTTTCAGAACTTTACAGGAATCGAAAAATCATGGAAAATATAATTACTGCTCATATATATTTTCTATTATGCACATTTGAGAAATTGTTTTTGAATTATTTGAATATTTTTTTAGTTTAAAATTGTTTCATTTTTAATTTGTTAAAGGGAATTTGTTTTGAAATTTTGTTAAGACATTTAGGAATTTACTAGCACGAGTCTAGTTCCATTCGTACACAGGATTTTATACGCAAATCTTACCAAAAATATATCAGATTCTGAAATGAGATGCAGAATAATCAAAATTTAAATTCATATCGCAAACACATATTAACAATTCCCTGGGCCAAAACCATCATCTGATTTTCTTAGGATATAACTTTCGTTTAAAGTAAAAACTCCTTTACACTCGGAAAAAAAGTTAGTAGAAAAATTTATAAACGGTTTTCAATCCCACTTCACTATTTTTGTACTAATTTTTAGTAGTAAACTTTTTTTATTGACATTATACAGAATTTTTACAGAATATTTACAAATTTTTGTTGCTTATAAAAGAAATCATTTAACAAATTTAAGAAGACAAAGGACCCCCAGTGTTCTTTAGACATAGATGCCGTGTGTCACTTAGGGCGTCCCTTTTTATATTTCTCACAACTACGAAAAGGATCTGACTTTGTCACAATTTATTTCGTTT
This sequence comes from Eustalomyia histrio, assembly GCA_949748255.1. Lineage (NCBI taxonomy): Eukaryota > Metazoa > Arthropoda > Insecta > Diptera > Anthomyiidae > Eustalomyia > Eustalomyia histrio. The sequence goes on along the minus strand of OX456526.1, from coordinate 27,083,594 downwards.
CAGGATATCTTTACCTTTTTGCTGATGAAATTTATGAATTTAGTATATTTCAATTTAATTTTTAGGCAAAAATGTATAGCAAAAAGCTTGTTAAGAGCAGTGTCCTCACAAAGCGGAAGTCCACCGAAAGTGGGTTGAGTAAAATATAATGTTAGAAAAAAATATTTTCTTATTTTTAGGGAGTTAAGTCCTAGTTTTTAGTAAAAAAAAATTATTTAATGATATTTACAAATTTTTGTTGCTAATATAAGAAATCATTTAACAAATTTTTTAAAACAATTTACTAACAATTTACTAATTTTAAAAAAGTAGATATTGAAAGAAATTTTATTTTTAATAATTAAGGCATATATGTACTTACAAACTTAAAATGCCTTGAAATGCTACAAGGGTCAGAAGTGAAAATACTTTTCACAACCAACTCATTTCCAAAAATAGGGCATCCACTTAAAATAGCACTAAAAAGTTTTTTTTTAGTTTTAACATCCAAAAAATTTACTAAAAATATTTTTAAAACAAAAATTAGCAAATTAAAACAAAATGATAAATACGTTTTTGTTTTTTCTATGTTTTAAGCCATTGAATTTTTTTTTTTTAATTTTGTCCAAAATATTTTTTGAAAAAAAAAATTGTATATTCGAATTCGTAAGACAATTTCAAAAGAAATAAGCAGCTTTAAATTGTAACAACACTCAGAAAAAAAAGTTAGTAGAAAAATTTGTAAACAGTTTTCAATCCCACTTTACTATTTTTGTACTGATTTTAAGTAAAAATATATTGTTTAGTAAATTTTTTTGATATTTACATTCTAAAAACTACAGAATTTTTACAGAATATTTACAAATTTTTGTTGCTAATTTCAGAAATCATTTTACAAATTTTTGAAAGCCGAATTGCTAAAATTAAATTAGCAAAAAAATACTAATTTTAAAAAAGTGTATATTGAAGGAAATGTTATTTCCAATTAAGTCTCAAACCTAAAAACATAAATTGCCTTAAAATGTTATATAGATTCAAAAAAGGGATTGGAAGTGAATATACCGACTAATGTCTAAAAATTGGACATCCACTTAAAATTGTACTAAAAAGTTTTTCAGTTCTAAAAATCAGTCCTAAGAATAATAAAAATTTGACCTTAAAAGTAAAAAAAAAAAAAATTGACTAAAATATTTTTCAAAACAGAAATTACCAAATTAAAACAAATTGATAAATTTGTTTAAGTTATTACAATTTTTAAGCCTTTCATTAATTTTTTTTTTAATTTTGTCTAAAATATTTTTTGAAAAAATAGATAAAATAAAAATTAATTTAAAAATGTTGTACTAATATTAATAATATTTAGTAAATTTTTTTGCTGATTTTAGCAAACCAATTTTAAATTCCACTTTAAAAAAAATTTACTAAAATTTAGTAGCGACAGCTAATTATTTTTTACAAATTTCCTTGTACTGGCACATCAGCAGACATGTGTAGCTAGAAAAATACCGCTTGGCTCAAATTAGCAAAATTTCCCATAATAACAGCAAAATTTTCAGTTGCCATTACAGACTTTTTTTTGATGAGTGAAGTGTATCTAAATATAATTACATTAATTTGTGCATTTTATTAATATTTTTTATAAATTAAAATTTTGCTATATTTTAAAATTCATTGAGATTACAGCAATTTACTAAAATTTAGTAGCGCTTACTAATTTTTTATAATATTTTCATTGTACTAATATTAATAATATTAAGTAAATTTTTTTTTCTGATTTTAGCAAACCGATTTTAAATTTCACTTTAGAAAAAGTTTACTAAAATTTAGTAGCGCCTACTAACTTTTCTACTAATTTCATTGTTCTACACGTCATATGACATGTGTTTCTAATATTAGCAAAAAAAATACCACTGGTCTCAAATTACCAAGATTTCCCTTAATAACATCAAAATTTTCAAAATTAACTGATTGTGTTTACTGGCACTTATAAATTTTATTTCAACTAAATGTGTATAATTATTTCCGGCAAATGGCTCCTACAGTATGACAAATAAAGACGTCACTACCCTCTTCGTGATTTGGATATTGTGTAATGGTGTTTCATGACTTATTCGTGGATTTTCTGTCCCCTACAACCATGACTTTTAGGCGTACATTGATATTTTCCATAAATTCCGCAATGCCATTTGCAATTAAATCCCTAAATCATGTAGTAATTTGCTAAAAATTAAACATTATGAATTTTCTATTTTATAAATTTCACGAACCCTGCAAATGGTATCTCCGAAAAAAAATCGCATTAAAAATGTATATCAGAATTTGTTAAAAGCAGCCTATATTTACAATCCACAAAAAAATATGTAGTATTTTAAAAAAATTGGATTTAACGCCCTTATTCTAGCGGTATATTCATTTGTTTGGTTTTCTGTTAGGTTTATTTGTTATATACATTTTTTTTGGTATTGTTTTTATAAAACGTCTGTTTTAAAACCACAAATATGTGCAAGACTTGAAGTGTAATAATTTCTAGTGCTGTAGCTAGTTGCAATTTTATATTATATTCACAATTTTTTTTACAAATTTCAAGTATAGTTTTTATTACACTCTTGTTTATTGTAACAAAAATTATAATAACACTATAAACTAGTCCCAAAAAAAAAACACCAGTGCGAACTATTGATTGTATATAATTAAGACATGCTGATGACCTACGCTATTTTAAGGGACGCTATTTTTCTCTACTGTGTGCTACGAGCCACATGCCAAGGAACCAATATTTAAAATTTTAGATACTCAGCCGCAATGATTTTGGCAGGCTGTTATGCAGGGAATTTTCCCATTTTCAGTCACCATTTTTGCCAACTACATTCTTGTCGAAAAATGGATAAAGTGTTTTAAGACGAAATCAACACAGGGAATATATACACAAATTTTCAAATTTCCAATCAAAATCTTTTGAGCAGACCGTTGAAGAAACTTTTCCCCATTTTTAAATTTTAGGTCTTACATTTTAGATTTCAGCCAATATGGTATGGGAAGACCATTAAGAGAGGTAATTTTTACACTTGAACCTACATTTTTACCAGTTTCGTGACAAAAATTTCAGAAGTACCTTCATTCTGAGATTTGGCCACTACCTAATACAACATATGTATTTTTAGCCCATGAGGTTTTGGCAGTTAGTTAAACCAGAGACTTTTCCCCTTTTTAAATGAGATTAATAAATTAACACTATAATGGTAAACATCGCTATTTTTTCGATATTTCCCAATCGCTCACTCGTATTAAAGCGTCTCTACAATATGCTTAAGATATTTTAAAAATAAGTTGTTTTTTGTTTGCATATGTTTTGGATTTTATAAATTTTTGTTTTTTAAAGGTGAAATGTTTTTTTTTTAAAGTCGCCTCACAGGCGAAGTTTACCATTAAAGAGTTAAAAAATATGTTTACCATTCTATGGATAAATGGACTAATAAATTGATGATTTCAATAATATTGCACTCATACAAATTCTATTTAAATTATTTTCATTGCCATTATTTAAATGAATCCTTACGATTCAAGAATACAGTTTCTGTGATTAACTGAAATTATTTAAAATATCAGTACCACTTATTATTCAAGAATTTAAAAAATTAGCATTGAAAAATATTACTAAAATCAAATCTCCCTCACTTACAATATATTTTCCGTTACCGACTGTAGTTTATTTAAAAAAATAATACGAAGAGTTTTTTTTAAATGAAGAATCAATTGGAATTCATAGAAAATTTTTTTTTTAATTATTTGAATCAGTCATTCAAAAAATAAACTATAAAAATTTACAGACTTTCAGTAGGAGTTGATACATTCTGTAAAATGTAAAATTTTATGTTTTCTCTTTCTAGAAATAGAAATTCATATGCTTTCTTATAAGAAATAATTCAAAAATAGATACACATATAGAAAATAAAAATATATACATCTGTGTGTGTTGTGTTTTGTAAAATTACATACAAATAAAAAAATTCAATTTGAAAAACAAACCACAAAAATCGTTTTTTTTTCTGCGTTTTATCAGTTATAAATGTATGGTTATTTTAAACGACTTTCGATTGTTTTTACTACTTTTGTAGATTATTAAATAATCATTGAAAATAAACAACAAAATGGGCTGAACTTAATGAAAAATCAGTAGTCCTCTTGTTGATTGTATTTTCGATTAATTAATGTTTTTAAATTTTTTTAACGAAATAATATTGTGACTGCTCCATTCCATCTCGTTCTATTGGCCTAGTGTTTGAATTCCGCTTGTTCCCTGTTCGATCTTATTTCGTTCGACTTGTTTTTTATTTGAATTCCAATTTAATTCATTCCCTGTTCAATTCCATTTCATTCCCCTTATATAGTGTTTAAATGGTCCTTGTTCCATTCTATCTTCCTGTCCAGTATTTCAATTCCAATCATAGCCCGTACCATCCCATTCCTGTTGTCAGTTGTTTGAATTCCACTCGTTCCACCTTCCATTCATTTCTCCATGTAATGTGATTCAATTCCACTAGTTCCCCATTCCATTACATTTCGTTTCGCTTGTTTGGTGTTTCAAATTCACTCGTTCCTCTTGTATATTATTTCAGTATCACTTGATCTCCATTCTATTTCGTTCCCTTTGTCTAGTTTTTGAATTTCACTCGATCCAAAATCCATTCCATTTTGTTCCCCTTAGTATTTCAATTTCCAATTCGTTTCCTTCGTCTAGTATTTCCAATTCGTTCTATTTGCCTAGTATTTTAACTTCACTTGTTTTCTATTCCATGTAAATGGCCTTGTCTAGTGTTTCGATTCCCCACGTCCATTCCATTTCTTTCCCTTTGTCTAGTATTTCAATTTAACTCGTTTTCCATTCCATGCAATTCCCCGTTCCATTCATTAATATTGTTGATTGTTTTAATTCCAGTTTTAATTTTAGTGGTTGAATATCCATTTTGTTCCCCTTATCTAGTATTTCAATTTCACTCGTTTTACATTCCATTCAATTCCCCTTGTCCGGTGTTTGAATTCCCCCATTCATTTCCACTTGTTGACTGTTTAAATTCCACTATTTCCACGTCCCGTAGCCCTTACTTAGTGTTCAATTCCAATTGATTTCCTTGCCATTTTCCGTTTTTAGTGTTTCAATTCTATTGGTTTTTTAAATAATTTAAATTTTTAGTTTCTAGACAAAGCGGTCGTTAGGGGTGAGACATTTCCTGTTTTAAATCTCCTTTTTTACTACGTTCCTGGAGAATATTCCAAAAATTAACTGTTCAGTAAATTATCCTATAATCCGGGGAATGCATTTTTTAATTCCAGAGACTAAGGCAAGCAGTCAAGGAGAAGGCTTTTCCCCATTTGCACTTCTAAAAATCCAGTTTCAGGGGATGCCGTACAGGAACCTATTTAGCAAATTTCAAGCATCTAGCTTCAGCAGTATAGGCTGATCGATGATGAGTCAACAAACTACACAGAATAGAAATTTAAATATTTTAGAATCAACTTTACCCATTCACTTCTAACTCCGAATCATTGATGCGAGTATAGCGAAATTTAATGCAGACAATATGTTAGTATTAAAGTAGAAATGCTAAATCTTACTTTTTAAATCTGTTTTCATACTTTTTACCTAAGACTTGTAGGCAGCAAGAGGGTTTTCTGATATCCGATAAATTAAATTTGCAGACATTTAATCAGCAATAAATTCCACCCATGCACGACAACGTACATATTTTTTACTAGTTCTATCCTTTTAGGGAGACCCAATTTGCAGAAAGTCTCACCTAAGTTTATTTGTGTGTATTTTTCTACACATATATTAAATTGTGCATTTAAGTAAGTTTCAAAAAAAAAAAAAAAAATACCAATAAATTCCATATCAGTTATATTTTCAAAACCATTTAATTACCTGATTTAACGCCAACATTTAACATCTTTTTAAACAGAGTATGAAAAAATTAAACAAGTCTTATCAATCTTATAATTACATCAAGGGAATAATAGTAAACAATAATGATGTTACTTATGCAGATAATAATGATAATGTTGCTGATATTACTGTAACATAAAAGAACCAAATTCAACCTCCTCTAACAACAAAGATAAAAAAGCAAACACATCTTTTTTTTTCTAAGAATACCAAGACACAAAGATAAGTGGTTGTTACTTTGATAAAAAAAAGGAAATATCACTTAAGCAAAATTACGCTTTCTCTTTAAGACTGTGATTGTGCGTTGATTTTACCAAATAAATGTGTCATACTATAAAATAAACAGCAGAAAGATATTTCTTTTTTTCCCCCCTTTACATAAACACTGTTTCATGTTGAAACTCTTATAGCTTCAAGTGAATGTTGTTCACCCTTATTATACCCAATGCGCCAATTATTACTTCACGCTTTACACTTTTTCCACTTTATGTTTTGCTTGCTTAACAAATGGGCACAAGAACAAAAACAATACGTAGACAAAAAAAAATATAGAACTTACGGCTACAAACACAATGATTTTGCCAACACATAAGTGGTATTAGTGTCTTAGTGTTTGAATTTCTTCGAAGTCTCTGAGGTTTAAATAAAAATACTGTCTAGTAGAATACACTCAAAAATATCTTTAATACTAATAGAAATAAACTTCTAAGTTACGTACACTTTGAAACAAAATCTAAGCATGTAATGGCACATTACTTGTGCTATCCAAACACACTGACATTTTAAGAAGTTACTTTGTTAGTAGATGAGTTTGTATATTTTTGTGTAATTGTTGTTGTGTTTTTATTTTCTTGTGATTGCATTTAATGTTGTTGTTTTTATTTGTATTGTACTATTTCTTTACTTCGGTTATATTTTTACAGTAATTCTAGATATGATGGTAACACTTTCCTTCGAATTGTTTTTCTTGATGATAGAACAGTGATTTGAGCAGCCTCTGTAATATGTATGTATTGAACTGTATTGTCTCTGCACAAATGATTTTAATATTTATATTTGAATTTCATGTCGAAATGTTAAAACCATATTGAAACAAAGGTAGAACTATTTTCGTTATTTTTAGTCCACCTTAGCGTATACGTAATATTAGTTTACGATATATAGCGTCAACAAGAGTGGCAAAAATCCTAGATAGACAATTTAATTCGATACAGCAACAACAAAAATTTTTATTTTGATACTTCCCCACATTTAATTTTTACTTAAACTTTTTTTAAAGTTCATATGTTGGCCTCCAAAAGCCTAATCTGACTTACAGAACTATTATCGCATCCACCATACAAGTTGTTGGCCTTGTGTAACCGCTGATCCAGGCAAATATTTTAAGAGTCAATACAGTGCAGAAGTATTCCAAATATTTGTATATTTTAATGGATTCATTTGAGTATAATTCCGACCAGAAATATTCAAGGGTGTTTAAAGGACCGCGAAAAGATTTAAAAATTTTCATCCAGTATCAGTGGGTGCTCGACGAAGCTATCAAGGGGCTAAACGCACGGTAAGGTTAGTTGATTTACAATTATCAGCATATTTCTGCTTACACTGAGAGCTGTCTCCAAAAGACAAGGAAGACAAGGAAATACATTTCCGTGGCATGACGGTCTGGAGAAGGTCAATAGAAAAGCCAGAAGAATATTCAATAGGGCAATTATGAGAAAATCTCCGATCTCTCAAAAGCTGTAGGACTACAAAATGCCCTACTGCAGGATCATTAAAATTTCTCTGTACTCTCAAGAGACCATACGGTTCCTACACTAACCTCCTGATGAAACTCTCGAACTCTTGATGCTTTCTACGCTTTTAGCGTAACCTTCTGCGAGTACGTTGCGATTCAACCCCAAACCTGAGTGAAAAAAGAATCCTAAACCTAAATATATCCATTGATATTTCTGGAGGACCGAGTGAGATGGGTAATAGGTGAATTTCGGTCCGGTCGGAATGTTTTCAAGATTGATACAGAGGACGATGGACATAAGTTTTCTTTATGCCAAAGTTAAGAGGACAAACCGAATAGCTACCTAAATCGTACAGGCCAATCAGTCTCAGTTCGATTTTCTTTAAGACAATGGAGTAGATTTTAGATCAGTATATGAGGGACACTTACTTCTGTCTCAAACCTACACATAAAATCCAGTTTGCGTAACAATAGCCTAAGTCTACCGAAACCGCTTTCCACCATGTTGTCACAATAATATAGACGATACTAGGGGCAAACAACTTTTCCTTTTGTGCCTTTGACAGCACTCTCTGAGGTGCGCTTAGAGCATCCATTCTGAGCAAGGGCATTTCCCCAATTACGGGTATTGTCAATTAGACTTTGGAGATTATTGATCACGTTTATCATAGGGACTACTTGTAAGACCGTGAACGGGACCTTAGAGTATCCTCAGAGCGGCGTTTTACCGCCAGTACTATAGACACCGGACATTGATGAATTTCTCGAGGATCTGACCGACTTAGGCTTCAGGACCTACGGCTACGATGATGATCTTGTTATCTCCGTTGTAGGCTATATTAACAGGATCATTTATGAGCTTATGCAACAGGCTCTGAACTTTACACACACGCATGGTATCAGGAAAACGGGTTGTATATCAACCCTCCTAAGATAATCCTGATACGAAGCAGGGGAATAAAGACAAGGGCGGGTAACTATATTCATTGGTTCCAGCATACTTAAGTCAAGGGCAAATACTCCTCTATCATTTCGGTGGATCCGAATCTGAATTTTTTAGGTACTGTTTCTTAACAGGGGGAAGTAAGGGCCTTAACGGGATACATTACATGACATTGTGGTCTCAGATACCAGGGCACATGTTTCATTTAACAATTAATTGGGCGTAACGTATTAAAAAACTCTGCTTTTTCACCTTCGCAGAAATGCAAAATTAATAGAAAAATTAATAGAAAATGCTATTAGCGTACATATAATATTTTGTCGGTGATTGAGCTGGACTCAAAGGCCCATTAAAAACGGATCTTTGGAAAATTTACTGTTTAGAGCAGCAGTTCCCACAAACTTTTACTTCACGGACCCCATAAGACATTTTTACTGACAGACGGACCCACAAATTTGTAAATATTATATATTTAAATAAAAACATTTAAATCTGAAAATTTCCACAATTTACAGAATTTAAGAGATTTACAAAAAAAATTTTTTGGATAAATCTTTCAATTAAATTACCCTACAAAATCTTAAAAACTGGGATTTTGAGGGGTTTTTTATAAAAAAAAAGCTTCTTAGTATCTGTTATTTTTTAATGGGAAAAATTGATTCTTAATTTTAATAATTTTTTCGGATCTGAGAAAGTTTTTTATAGGAGAAACAAAGAAATAATGTGTATTCAATTAAACAAAAAAATTACCAGAGTCTGAAAAGTCCTATAAATTGGAATACCCCAACTTTATATCAGTTTCTCTTTAAGCAACATATTTATGTTCATTATATTTTTTGGCTTTTTTAACAACTGACATTGGAAGATTATTCATTATTATGGTTTTATTTTGCCAGAATTTTTCAAACTCTTCTCGGATAATTTAGGATGCATCTACGGACCCCTAGAGAGTCGCGACCTCACATTTGGAAACCGTTATTTTAGAGGTTTACTTTTTTTTTTTAATTTAGTACCTATATTTAAAACAATACGTCTGCGAAAAAATTATGTCAAATGTGTTTTAAATAGATTTTACTAATTCTTAATAGATTTTTGTTGAAACACTGATTTAAACAAAAATCAAAATTTAAAAATTTGTTAAATTTAACACAATTTATCGTTAAAATATAATATTTTCTTGTCTTTGCTATTACCCAGTAGAAACTGCAATTTAAAAAATGCCCCTTCCCGATTCTTTAAAATGGTCTATATTTTAATAACTAAGAGAAATACATCAAAATGGCCCCAAAAATTGATTTCGGGGTCTTCAACTCTCGAAAGATCTTTTAAAGTACTATTTTATAAAATGGTATATATTTTGAAAAATAAGTGAGATATGTACCATTTTAGAGCACAACGGACAAAACTGTTTGTAAAGGGTGGTTAAATTTTAAGGGCCGATGTTGAATGTGAACCACACCTAAACGTCAATTTTTTTTCTGCATTTCATTTGACATTTCTCAATTTTAGATAAACTCAATTTGAACCATGGAAAGATACACAATCGAGTAACGCGTTATAGTTATTCAGGCTTATCATGAAAATGGGCGTTTACTTCGTGATGTTTTTTGGTCAGCATAATCGACCAAATGTTTCCACAATCGGGAGAATTATGGGCAAATTCCAGCAAACATGGTCTGTGAAAACATCTGTGCATGCTCGCCCAGTTCGTTCTGCGGAAAACATTGCTGTTGTTTGCGATAGTGTGTCATGAGGTCGGTCAAACATTTACAGTGAATGGTGTTCGCTATCACGAGATGATAACGAACTTAATGTGGCCAGGAATTGAGGATATAACCCTAGACAATATGTGGTTTCAACAGGACGGTGCCACTTGCCACATAGCTAACGAAACAATGGCTCTTTTGCGTGACAAATTCAATGGCCGTGTTATCTCACGTGGTGGCGATGTCAATTGGCCGCCAAGATCATGTGATTTGACACCGTTGGACTTCTTTCTTTGGGGTTATTTGAAAGAAAAGGTGTACGTCGATAAGCCAGCAACAATTCAAGAGCTAAAGGATGAGATAATTCGGCACATTAACGGCACAAAACCTCAATTATGCCTCAGCGTCATCGAAAATTTGGACCATCGGATGGAGGTCAGCCGCCGAGGTCGCGGCGGCCATTTGGCCGATATTTTGTTCCTTACATAATTGAACCATACCATATTATCATAATAAAAAGAAATGACAATAATTTCCTAAATAATTTGTGTTTTATTCAAAATTAACATCGGCCCTTAAAATTTAACCACCCTTTAGTTTGAATTAACTTAAAATGTGGTTTGAAATAAATGAAAATTCATTTAAAAACCGGTCTACTAACTTTTTATTAAAATCAAAAAATATTTTAATTTTTTTTTTTTTTTATGTTAATAAATTAATTTGAAATATCCGCAAAGAATAAGTAATTTTGTTATTTGTTTTAACTAATAAAGCAATGAATCTTAAATTATACAACCATTTTTGCTGGGATATTTTCCAAGAGTAATATGAAAGTCCTTCCAATACGATTTGTGAGATATAAAGTTAATACGTTATATATAACTAAAATAGTTTATCTTAACAACCAGTTAGCCCTATCCTAGACAACAATGCTTTAAGTTACCCCCCCCCCCCCCCCAAAAAAATACATTTCAAACCACTGTTTGCTTCATCTAGTAGTAGACTCTCTAAATATGACTTTGGCTTCACTTATTTTTTTTTTTTTTTTGTTTTTATTCCAAAATGTTATCCTTTATCTCCTAAAGAAATAAGAGTACATATAAAATATAAACGTAGTGTAAAGTGTATTAACGTACAAACTAGCGAACCATGAGCAAAAGGTATTACCATTATTTTAATGTTGAAGACGATGGTTGTGGCTGATGTTCACGCGTAATAATTGTAATATTTAGTCCTGAAGCATTGTTTCTTCATTGACGTTTATCTTATTGTATGGCTGGTCGTTATAACTGCTCTTAGTGTTGTTGTTTGACGGTTTATACACTGCTGGGAAGTCTAGTTATTTTAGTTTGTTCAGGGTAAAGTGATTATGAGAGTATTTTTTTGGCTTGATAACAGATAATAAAAACGGATTGTTTTACTAGTGTTAAAGACAATACACATCACGAATGAAAATAGACAATGTAGCTGTTAGTGGCAAAATATTATTATGACGAAGATAAAGATGATAAAAATAGCATAAAGTCAAAGATTTAACTTAAGCATAAATATGAGATCAAGTTAATGATGAATGAAATAAGATTAAGGATTTACAAAGCCAAAAAAGTTTATATTTATAGAGGTGTTGATGGAGGTTTTTGAGCAGCAATGTTTGAAGTTCTATAGAGGTACAAAAATATTTAAAAAGATCAAAACTTTTACGGTATTAGGAATATTTTAAATTGTTTCCTTAAATTTATTTTAAACTACCAACATAAGTGTTTTCAGTCTAAAGCTGAAGTGAAAGTCTTTAACACATTACTCAAGGTCTCAAACACAAAATAATAAAGTACTTAAAATACTCTTCCATCATCAAGTTATATAATACATACTTAAGTATGTTGTAATAATAATTTCAATTTATATGTCTATACGTAAAAGTGCCTAACAAGGGAAGTATACCAACTGATATAACCCACCCTTTTTTTTAAATTCAACAATGTTTTAGAGAAAAAAAAATTAAGCCAATCCTGTCTTTATTTAGATGTCTTATTATAGGTTTAGACGGTTGATAAAGGGACTTTAAGAATAAAAATTTTTGGGTTTTCGTTGCTTTACAAATTGCAATATAAAAATCAATTGCTAAACGAAAGTTACTGTAGATACCTATTTAGAGATGCACAAAAATTGTTATAAAATTAAAAAATAACATGAAATTTTAAATCTCATTTTTATCCCAAAAAGAACTATGTGTATACATTAGTTTGGTCCCCTCTATAACATTTCCAAGTTTCATTATAATGTGTATATCCCAAACATACCTTCCTTCTAAGTCTAATGACAGTAAAGAGTTGTATAATTTTAAAAGTAATTTAAATGTGTTTGTTCACCCTACCTAAATACTATTTGTTATACAGGGTATGTCATCTGTCAAATTTCAATTTGGTACAATTTTTCTCCCTATGTCGCTTTCCAACAAAACAATGCGTTAAAAAAGTAACGCTTTGCTTTAAAAATAGTATGAAAAGAGAAACAAAAAAATGGCGAGGCACGTGCAAAAAAGCTCAGATCTAAACAGATGTCATTAGATCAAATTGTACCAGATCTAATAAGATCTTAAAATTGGAGACAAATTTGAGATCTAATTAGATCTGACCAACTCTAGACAGATTCTGCGCATACAAGTATATATTATAATATCTTATCAGATCCCAGCAAAAACAGAGTTTCAACTACTTACCAGCCTACGAGTATTTACTCGCTTAATTACTTTTGTTCGCCATGACCCCAAAAGTAATAAGTGATCATTACCTTCTCACTTACAAAAAAACTCAAAATAATAGGTGGTATTTACCCTCTCGCTTACGAAAGGGTAAAGTATGTGATGGGTGAGTAGCCACTACGTTTTGGGCATCGCGAAAAAAAGTAATTAAGCGCAGAAAGAGGCTGGTAAGTAGTTGATACCAAGTTTTTATAATGATGTAATACGAAAATAAGAACTCCAAAAATAGTTTTATTTTTAAATACACTTTTATTTTGGAGCCTTTGATTTAAATTGTTCAAATGGCTACGATCTGGTAAAAGATCTGGCATATGGCCACCAACAAAAACCAAATTTCACTAATCCCTTTAGACACGAGGGAGGGTCAATAACACCATTTTCAGACAGGTTTTTGGACAGAAATCATTTTAATTTTTCAACATAGTCTTCTTCACTTTATCCATTTTTCCTCAAATCTCGCCGTAGTCTGCTATCAATGCCTGACAACATACAAACTAAAAGACGCAGCTTGTTCAAATTTTGAAAGGAGTCAACTGAAAAATGCCTGTTGACAGAAGCAGTTTTGCCATTTCAGTTAAGAGGCAGAATCTCGTATGAACAAACCTGGCACAATATATGGTCAAATATGTCCATAAGGTGTATCATATCTATTTATTTATTTATTTATTTATTTATTTATTAATTTTTTATTTATTTATTGTCATATCCTGCACAACAAGATTTAATCTTATAATTACAGTACAGGAATTACCAAGCAAAAATAATAATGACAATTGTTAAAACATATTTAGAAATAGGTTGCAATTAGGTAAAATATTTTAAAAGCTTAAATTTAAATTACACAAGATCATATCTTATCATATATGATAAGATCTGGCATCAGATGTAATTTAATTCAATCATATCTAATTATATTTAAGAGGGTCTAATCATCAATTGTCGCTCTGTGGCGGCTTAAACAAACAAAATTGACGCATTTGTGGAACAGAGAATCCCCAAAAGATCCTGGAAATAACATTGCATGATCAAAAAGTGACTGCTTAGGTCGGCGTTTGCGCCAAAAAGACCATTGGGATATTTTTTTGCAGACAAGGTGAAACTGTCGATGGGAAACGATATCAATGGATGTTGGCTCATTATATGTGCCCGAATATGCGTGAAGAAGGTTTGGACGGTTACTGGTTTCAAGAAGACCACACTCACAATATATTTTCCGTTACCGATTGTAGTTTATTTAAAAAGTAATACGTAAAGTTTGTTTTTAAATGAAAAATCAATTGAAATTCACAGAAATATATTTTTTAACTATTTGAACCAGTCATTCAAAAAACAAACTATAAAAATTTACAGACATTCAGTAGAAGTTGGTATTTTCAGTTAAATGTAAAATTTTAGGTTTTCTGCTTCAAAAAATATAAATTTATATAATTCCTTTTTGTTTTTTACCACAATAGTTTGTATATATACAAAATTATTTCAATAAAAATTAGAATAAATTATTCAAATATACATACACATAAATCCAATAAAAATATATAAGGTACATCTGCGTGTGTTGTGTTCTGTTTTGTAATTACATACAAATAAAAAAACTTTCAATTTGAAAAACAAACCACAAAAGTAGTTTTTTCTAACTTTTTGTCAGTAAAAATTTGATGGTTATTTTAAACGACTTTCTATTGCTTTTACTTTTATCGATTATCAAACAATGATTAAAAATAAACAACAAAATGGGTTGAATATAATGGAAATTCAGTAGTCCTCTTTTTGATTGTATTTTCGATTAATTTAATATGTATTTTAAGTTGTTTTTAACGAAATAATAGTGTACGCCTTAGACCACTGACGAGCTCAAAGCAAACATCGTGCCGAAATCATCGATGAAAATTTTATAGAAAATATCGTTAACAGAAAGGGCACATTTAGCTATGGCTAATAAAGACGGTCATTTGACACTCAAAAAAATATGCTAGTATAAAAATTTTAAAAAAGGTTTGTATATTAATATACTATTATTCACCTTTTTTTCTGAAATTATGTTTTCAGCAAAAATTAGTGGTGATCAACTGATTTATAGTGCCGACAACGATCAGATACACAAAAGGTAGATGTTGCAGCTAAATATAGTAGAAAAAAAAATAACACTAAAAATACAACTCTTCCAAGATATAAAAAATACAACCGTGGAAGATTTTTGTATCTATCTTTCACACACACATAAAACAAAAACATGCCAAAAATATTGTGTTACTTCGATTTGTTTGAGTTTATCATTATGTTTATGATTTAAATTGAACATAAAATAAAATATTTAAATTTCATAAAAACAAGGTATAAATGTGAATTTATAAAAAAAATATTTATAAAGATTAATCCTACATGAAATTTAGCGAAAATAAAATAAATATGCAATTGAGATAATTTTGTTTCCAATGGAATCATGACAACAATGCGGAAGTCTGGGTATTTTTATATTTTTCAAAGTTTTGTAAATTATTTTGAGAATCAAAAAAACAATGTTTAGGTCTTAATTTTAAGCAAACAAATTAACTTATATAATTTTTTACAGTTTTTTTAGTTTTTTCAGTATACTAATATTCAGCAAAAAAAAAAATATTAATGGTTTTAGCAAAGATTTTTTATTTACAAAATACTTAGTGGTAGCACAATTTTTGCTTAACTTTTTATTAGAAATCAGCTCGCTGATTCTCACCAATACGATTTTGCTGATATCAGCAATTTTTTGCAAGCCCCTTTTTGACTAAAAATTTTCTTATTGGGCAACAAATTTTTTTTATGAAAAGCATTAAATTTTACAAAAAAAAACAAATATCACATATATGTATAGAAATTGGTTTTTTAAGTTATTCAGTATTCACAAAATATGGCGCACCCTGTATACGTATATTCACGTATTTGTAATGAATTCGAATGTATTCACGTCTATGTGAATATTGAAAAGGCATACAAATACTTATACAAGTATGCATTTATATCAGCTTAGGGAGTGTATTCTATTAGATTTCTTTTTCTAGATTATTACTAAATGCATTCTAAACTTGTATATGTGTGTGTGAATGTGTGTGTGTGTGTGTGTACTCAAATGTCTAGGGAAATGTTCGAATGCCACTGCTTACTACTACATGCTGTTGACATTGCAACATTAACAGGCTGTTATATAAACAACCACCACAGCAATAGTCGTATCAACAAAGTAAAATGACAATTGTTAGAAGTTTTAATCATTACATATGCTAAACACATACGTAAATGTTTAGTGCGCTGAGACTGTTCCAAAAATCTAGAGGGAGAATGTTGTAACATTTTGTAAAAACTTAAGCAAATGTTAAATTACGAAATTAATAAGAAAAGTGTAAACAAAACGTTTGTTAAAATGAAATTTTAATATGTGTTTGTTGAATAGAAAAAAGATAGAAAAAAAATAAAATTTAGCTAGTGAAGGCCGTTGAAAAACATTTTATTTAAACAAGGAAATAATATATTTTTTTATACAAGGATTTTCGTAATATGTTGAAGAAAAACTAAATCTAAGATTGATTTTTTCTCTTATGTGACATCTTTGATATTAAAAGATGGGATAAAAATTGCAATTATTGTTATATTTTTAGTTTCTATTCTATTTCGTTCCCCTTGTCAAGTGTTTTAATTCCACTTGTTCTCTATTTCACTCCTTTGGTTTAGTGGTCAAATCCACTCCTTTTCTATTCCATTTCATTTTGTTCCCCTAGCGTAGTGTTTGAATTCCACTCGCACTCTGTTCATTCTATATCGGTCTCCTTGTCCACTTGTTCTCCTTTCTACAACCTTTCCTTTCCTTATTTTAGTTTCAACTGCACCCGTTTTTTAAATTTTAGATTCCTAGCTAAAGCGGTTGCGATAGGCCATTAGGGTGTTTTTTTTAAAAAAAAAAAATAAAACATACCCTATCAGTGAACTGACTCATATTCCAAGAAACACATATTATAAATTTGAGGATTCTATCCAAAGCCCTTTTCCCTTTTTGTTTGTCGACTAGTGAGTAGCGAGCTAGCCCAGAACTAATAATTTTCGAGTTCAAATCTCTGTAAATTCAAACATTTAAAAAAAATATTTTAAAATGTAATATAATTATGTTTAAATAACAAAAATATCAAAGAAAATTAAATTGTGGTGCAGTAAGTACACTCAGAAAAAAAGTTAGTAGAAAAATTTATAAACGGTTTTCAATCCCACTACTTTTCTTGTACTAATTTTTAGTCAAAAAAATTACCATTTAGCAAAGTTTTTTGCTATTTACATTTTACAAATTACAGAATTTTTACAGAATATTTACAAATTTTCGTTGCTAATTTCAGAAATTATTTTACAAATTTTTGAAAACTGATTTGTTAAAATTAGCAAAAAAATTTACTAATTTTAAAAAAGTGAATATTGAAGGAAATGTTATTTCTAATTAAAATAAGAAGAAAAAAGGGATCGGAAATGAATATACCCACTCATGTCTAAAAATAGGACATCCACTTAAAATAGCACTATAAAGTTTTTTTTAGTTCAAAAATCAACCCTAAAAACAATTAAAATTTGACCTTTTTACTAAAATTTATTTGCAGCAGCTAATTTTTTCTTCAAATTTTATTTAACCATACGCCAGCAGACATGTATTGCTACGATTAGCAAAAAATACCGCTGGGCTCAAATTAGCAAAATTTCCCGTAATAATAGCAAAATTTTCAGTTGCCATTACAAACTTTTTTTGGTGACTGTAAGAGTGTGAACTATGAATCTTAATGCCCAGGTTCGATACAGGAAAAATCTAAATATAAAATTTTTCTTAAAATAAAATTTTGTGTAACGTTATAATATTTCTGTGGAATATAAATACTAAATTAGACAATTGGCTTTCACAACTAAAAATATAATTTAATATAAAGATAGTCGTTGTAACCGCCAGAATTCGATTGGCAACAAATTTGATGGTTGATACTGAAACTGATACTGTTTTCTGGATGTAATTACATTTAACAAATGACTGAACTTTTACTGAATATTTTTAAATTTTTAAAAATCATTTTACAAATTTTTGAAAACCGATATGCTAAAATTTGCAAAAAAAATTAGTTAAAAAAGAGATCAGGAGTGAAGATACTTTTCACAACCGACTTATGTCCAAAAATATGACATCCACTTAAAATAGCACCAAAAAGTTTTTTTAGTTTTAAAAACCAGCCTTTAAAACAATTTAAATTTGACCTTACAATCCAAAAAAATTACTAAAAATATTTTTGAAAACAAAAACTACCAATTTTAAACCAAATTATGTTTTAACTATTTTTTAAGGCTTTTTAACTTTTTTTAATTTTGTCTAAAATATTTTTTAAAAAAAAAATAATAATAAAAATGTTGTTCAATAAAAAAAAATATAAATTTGTTTATTCGAATTCCTAAGGAAATTTCAAAAGAAAGCTTTAAAGCAGTGCTCGGCAGAAAGAATATGAATCTATTGGTTAGAAATTTGTTTATCTTTCTAGATAAATGAATGAATTAATAAATTAATTCATTGATTTAAAATAGTTCATGTTTTTGTTTTCTCTATTATAAAAAATAATTCATAATAATGACAAAAATTTAATATATTTAAAGAAAAAAATCAAAAATTCTTCCCACTCAACATTCCACATACAATAAAAAAAACATAATAAAAAAAATTTTTAGAGTGTAGTTTATTTCTTAAACAAAGCGGCATATACTTGCTCTGTTGAAAGTTGGCGTACTACTGAATGAAATAATTGTATTTTTTGTTCTTTTAGCTGTGAGATTTCTTGTCATTCGCCGATTGTGTCGGCCCCTGAGTGATATGAGTGCCGATCACTGCTTTAAAGTGTAACAAGTGTATCTAATAATAATTAAGTTAATTTGTGCATTTTAATATATATTTTTTTTTTTTATAAATTAAAGTTTTGCTATATTTTACAATTCATTGAGTTTATAGCAATTTAGTAAAATTTAGTATCGCTTACTTATTTTGTATACTAATTTGATTGTACTACACGTCAGCAGACATGTGTAGCAAAAAATAACGCTGGTCTCAAATTAGCAAAATTTCCCGTAATAACAGCAACATTTTCAGTTGCCATTACAGACTTTTTTTGGTGAGTGTATCTTAAAAATGAATTCGCTTAGTCCCAAGGAACTCAAAATTTTAATTTCCAGGTAAATATTCTATCAGTGGGCTAGCTCTTAATCGAATACATGATTTAAATTTCAGGTTTCTAACCGAATCGGTTTGGGCAGGCCATCAAGGGGGAAACTTTCCCTTTTTGCTCCTCCCCATAACAATGTTGAAAAATCTCATAGTGGAACCTATAAACCAAACTTAAACTTCCTAACTAATTCCTAACTAAAGCGGTTTAGGCTGGACGATGTTGAGTTGTCAGACATTTAACTATTTTATATGTAGGGAAAGATAGTCGTTTGCAATTAAAATTATATCAATTATTACGGAAAATAATTGCAACTTAAGCTATTTTAACTTGTAACCACAAACACAACATATTTGTCCATGTTTGTATTATAAATTAATAAAAATCCATTGCTTGATAAACAGAAATGACAATCAAAGCCACATGACGTATGATTAATATTTAATAACACTCATACGCTGTGGTGTACTTGGAATCTACATGTGATTCAATATTAAAATAACATCGTATTTTTGAAAAGTATTTTAAAATAAATCTTAATCATTATTTATAAAAAAAAACTTTAAAAATTAGTAATTCCTACTTGTGTTTGACTCATTAATCTTAAAATAATCGAAATATCTTAATAGTCGTACTGATAATATTCCTTCCTTTACCTACAACTTTCAAGATAACAAAAGAATTTTAATTAAATATGATTATATCTAATTAAAAATTCGTTTCAATTCTAAACGTCCGCATTTTGAATTTCTGATTTCAAGCGAAGGTTTTTGTTTTGGCATTGAAATATTTAACAAGCTAACAATAGGCAAAGAGGCAAACATTTTTGCCCAACTATTTATATTTGGTTGCCATATACAGTGTTTTCTTGGTTACTGTTTTGTTATTTCTTTATTTTATTTATTTTGTTTGCCTGTGAGTAATATTTTGGGCAATTAAGTTAAATTGCCCATGTTATTAGCATGATTTGAATCTCATTCAGAACAATGTATTTTTGTTTCTTGTTTTTTTTTTTGTTTGTGGTAATTTATATGTTGCTATTCTATGGAAATATTTTATATGGTTGTAACACAAATAGGGTTAGCTGTGAAGATTGTCATGGGAATGTAAATAATATTTCTTAAGCATAATAAAATCGCTTAAATTATATTTCAAGGTTATTACAAAGTGGGTCAATTTTTATAATAATGAAAAACTACTTTTAAATTTATTGCATATTTATAAATGTTAAGGAGGTCAATATGTGCAAACCCCTAATAACAAGTAAAAAAAATGAGAAATAATAATACAACCATAATTTAATGAAAATTTATGGTATTTTAATGGAAAAACCAAAACATTTTATCTTATATGAACATGGTAAACAATTATTTAATTTTAATTAATGAGTAAAGGGCAAAAATACAATTTATATTATTGTAAAATTTAACCTTAACCAAAAAAAACAAAGATATGTTATTGAAAATTATGGTAAACATAAGAAACTTTATTTAGAAGTTATAAGTTCTTTAAGATCATAACTTAATGTTTCTTTATATAAAATAAAAAAACACTGATTTTAAATCAATTTCAGAAAAACATGGAAAAATTGTGAGAATCAGAGCTCGAGGGAGTGCTACAAAATTCCTATTAGATTATATATTGAATGGTACCTGTTTGTTTGGTATTTTCATTTGGTATTTTCGTTTGTTGAACTATAATTTTACATTTAGTTTTTAATGGGTTTATGTAGCAAAATTTCTCAGTCGGGAATAAAATTTAATTGTGTGTAATAAAAAATAAATTTTTTAAAAGTTTTTAAAAAAAAGTGAGTTTTTCGTCCACCCTAACGGCTATTGAGGGCATTTTGAAAGCTTTAAAAAAAATTTAATTTTTCTTATAGAATCGAATGGTAAAGTGAGATTTCCTATATATGCAGCTGTTTTTGCCCTGGAGGAAAAAGTTTTCCAAATCAGCGTTTTGGTGGTTACCATGCGGCATGTGCAAGAAGTTGAAATAAAAAAATATAAAAGGAATTTTTTTATGCAGAAAAGTGATAATATCGCAAAATCAAAGATATTTTTCTGACAAACTTCAATATTTATACTCTAGCCGAGAAAAAATGTTGTGCGAATAACCATTTTATAAAATGAGCAGTACTTCAAAAAACGGATAAAATTTTTTATAAGCACGATAAACACATATTCTGGCCTTTGAAATAAGGTAAAGCCGGGGGGAATCCAGAGGGATAAATTTTTATGAAACAGACGCAAGCTGACTTATAAATTTTTTTTTACCAATTTATGTGTTAAAGAAAGTAAATTACATTTCCCGTTCCATTTCATTTCGTTTCCAGTACTTAGTGTTCCAATTTCACTCGTTCCCCGTTTCATTCCATTTTGTTTCGTAGCTATGAACCAGAATATAATGAATAGTACCACATATAGGACCATAAATGCGACCAAAGAATGGCCAGAGGGCGGTATTTTGTCGCCAATATTATGGATATTGGTCGTTGATAACGTTTGGAACAGAAGGAGGGCTAATCTCTCTATGCCTGTTGTAGGAGGTACGACAATAGACTACTCGTACAAGGTGAAGTACCTGGGGTTAACTCTTGACAAATCCCTCAGATGGAATGATCATCTTGCCTGCCAGAGGCGCTTTGGAAGAACATGGGTTCTGAGACCGCGTACACCCAGAAAACAGTATCAGTTGTGGCCACCGAATTCGTTGCCAATCTGGCGATTACGATAACTATCTTCATATTACATTATTTGTTTAGTTGTGAAATCAAATATTCAGTTATCTTATTTAATATTAAAATCCACATAAATATTATTACGTTACACAAAATTTTATTTTAAGAAAATTTTCATATTTAGATTTTTCCGGCATCCAGATTAATAATTCACACTCTTACTTACACAAATTAATTTAATTTTCTTTGAAATATTTTTTGTTATTTAAACATTTGAATATTTTATTTTAATTAAAAAAATATATTTTTTTAAATGTTTGCCTTTACCGGGATTTGAACTCGGAAATAAGCATTACTAGGCTAGCTCTCCACCCACTAGCCTTCAAACACTTATAAAATTTAATTATTAATTTTGAATTTTTAGTAAAATAAATATAGCAGAAAATTCATTTACAAACACCAATCGTTAGTGGCTGTTTTAATCAATACAATCTACAACTCGGTTGCTTCTACTGAAACCCTAATTAAATTATATATATTAGATCAGTATAACCGTAAATCTGATAGATTGTACTTATTTTCTAGTACATTCACTAAATAAATGGTTGCTTCTACTGTACGCAATTTATAAACGAATTGTATTCGTAAAGATAATTGGAAATATCAATAAATGGTTAATAGTATCCTTTTTCCTCTTTTTAATTCGCAATGCCATATTTTGGGTATACTAATGGATTATGGGTGATTTCAAATAAGATAGAATCCTTACAAATAGAAGTTAATGGTTTTGATCGAATTGCAACCAATCTTTTCTTTGGGTGTATGGTGTAAAGGTTGTTCAATACTACATATTGTAAAACCTTTGCTCACCTATGTGAATATCGCACGATGGCTAAAGATGAAATAATTAAAGGCGAGGGATACTCTCAAGAGGATCTATCGGCTGGTATTGCGGGCATCAGCGGTAAGTGTTTTACAGATGCCTTCGAGTTTATTCCCATTGTGGGCTCGACAAGACTTAAAGAATTCGGTAAGATCAAATGTGACGACCTGGGTGGTCACAATAGGATAGACGAGATCTTTATAAATGACCCGATCCCAGAACATGTGTCTCGTAAGGAATTTCGACATGATGCTGTTGGATAGGAGCATGTGGACAAACCGATATTGGGAGGCTGAACTGGGAGCCCAGGTATGGTACAAGAATGGCAAATATGAACACGAGTGCAGGCGTTTTTGGATGCGGGTTCCAGCCTGCTCTTCCTATGGCCAAATATCCCACCATTTTTCAGCCCTAATGTCTTTGTGGTGCAAAGTGCCTTTGTGTGCAAAGGAGCCGTAAAGTTAGATCTCGCATATGCATTATTTGTGACAGTCAAGTGGCACTCAGTACTCTTATGGCCTACCAGGTGTCTTCTGGACTGATAATGGAGTGTATTTAGGCTCTCAATCAACTTGGTAGGAACAACTCCCTCTTTTCTGGCCATGATGTTCATGGAGGCAATAAAAGTGCGGACTGTCTGGCCAACTGTGGAGCCCGTCAGCTATTCATCGGTCTTGAACCTCTCTGTGGGGTGTCCATGGTCTATATTAGGGAGAGGATCACGTTGTGGAGAGAGTCGAAATTTTCTGATTATTGGAGGAGTTCTTGTGGCGAAGAGATTTATTTTTCTGCCCAGTGGGGGATCGGGGCGACTACTGGCTCTTGGCAGGAAGGACTTAGGACCTTGACGGGGTAATTTACAGGGCACTGCGACCCGAGGTACCAACAGTACAAGAAGGGTCAATCGGACGCTGATATTTCTAGATTTATTCATTTGAGATCGGATACATCAGACTTCGTTATCTGCGAATGTCCAGGGTTTGTGGTAGTGGACTCAGATTTCTGGATGTCCTTCTCGTGTCACCTTCCGATAATTGGAATATTAATTAGGGAAGCTCTACACAGCATAAAAGACATATGATGGTCGTGGTACGTAATTGCATTTGAATTTAATCTAATCTAATATATGTATTAATAATATCTGTATTACAAATTTATATATACATATATTTTATTTCAGATTCCCTAATTTTTTTAAATTATCATGACCTCAGCCAGCATTTTGTATTCATGACTTAACGATTTTAAAAGGCTTATTTAACGATTTTAAAAGGCTTATTTCTTAATTGCAATAATTTGCTTAAAATTATTAATCGCAAGAGAATTTAAAAACATAACACTTAGTCAATAATATCATGCAATTTAAATCATTATGAGTATTTAAAAAAATTACAAATGATATCAATACAATGTTAATAAAATCATTAATTGGTTAGTCCATTCAATTTACTAGTCTAATGTATGATAGTTTAGCGCATATGAAATATGAAGTTTATAAGAAAATCCAACATAAAATTCAAACTCAAATTTAAATAACTTCAAATTTTAATAACGAAAATTAACAAACAAGCAAAAATAGTTAAGCAAATCATGAAATAGTTTAATCACTTCCTTTGGTTAGCACATATTCAATTTTAAAATATTTGGTGAAACAAAATTTATTCCAATTGCATTTTAAAACGTGGTTTTTTGATTTTGACACAATTGTATAATTATAAATTTAAAATTCCAGTACGCTCGAGTATAAAAGTAGAAGTATGTTGCAAATTTTATGCGCATATATTTAAATGTAACTAAAAACTATTATTATTCTGATTATATTTAACAGGAATTTAAACAAAAAAAAAACAAAAAAAAATGGTGTTAACGTTTATTTTGGAAAGCTTTTAAATAAGGACACCTAGATAAACGAATAAATGAGTAAGGTGTAATGATTACATGGTGTTTCAACGGTATTTGTATGCATTTCGGTATAAAGTAGATTGCATTTGTGTGTGTGTGGGTATATTTGTGTGTAAGCCAAACACATACACGGAAATGAATAATTTAAATGCACAACACATTAAAACAAAATTTTTAGAAAAAAAAAAATTCCATTTACTAACGTTAAAACTATTTGTTTGATATTGAAATTCATTTATAGCATAGAGTTGAAAAGTTGCTAAAAGTAAAATATTTACAGGGTTAAATTAAAGGTGGTTTATATGTCTGTGTGTGTGTGTGTGTGTATAGTTAAATCCTATGCTGATATTATGCGGTTCTTTTTTTGGTAATAGTTATGGAAATTAAATGTTGAGCCAGCATTTCCGTTATCTTTAGCCTTATAATTTTTATTACCATTTTTTTTCCTCTATATTCAACGTTATAGAAAATAGAGCAAATATTAAAATATATATTTTTATGAACATATAATCCAATGAAATAATGTGTATATAAAAAAGAAGATACATGTAAAGTAGGAGAAAAGTTCTTATTATTAGCATTTTTATCTATTTAATGGTGAAATTTTTGAAAAGTTAGAACAAGTTGATAAAATATTTTTTAAAGTGAACTTTTTTAATAAATTGGAGTCAAACATTGCAGTTTTATATAGCGTTTTCCAATAGGTACTTGACAACTTTGAATGTAATTTGTGAACGCACTATTTCACTAATCATTTAACTGTTACATTTCTTTTTTTCAGTAAACTCAACATTTTCATCATTGCAAAGTACACGAACGAACAGCATATGCAAATATTAAAAATGTACTACCGAAATTCGGAGTCGGTGAACGCAACGTTAACAGTGACGAAGCTCAATGGGTTCGTCAATAAGCAAAATATGCGTTATTGGTTTGGTGAAAATCCACATGTGCTTCATGAATCACCACTTCATCCACAAAAAATAACTATTTGGTGCGGTTTGCATGCCGGCGGCGTCATTGGGCCAAATTTTTTCGTCGGCAATATCGATCGTTATTGCGCCATGATTACCGATTATTTTTGGCCCGAATTGGAACACATGGACTTGGACGACATGTGATTTCAACAGGACCATACAGCACACGTTACAATCGATTTATTGAAGAGTAAATTTGGTGAGCGTGTTATCTCAAAAAATGGACCAGTCAATTGGCCGCCTCGTTTGTGCGATTTAACGCCTCTATACTTTTTTCTTTGGGGCTACGTTAAATCATTGGTCTATGCCAACAAGCCGATGACGTGGGTAGAACTCAGAGCCAACATTGAACGCGAAAAAGCGGCCGTTACGGCCGAAATGTGTGACCGACCCATCGAAAATTGGGTCCAGCGAATTGATCGCTGCCGACGTGCCCGCTGTGGTCATATAAACAAATTCGAGTTCAATTCATAAATGTTTTGATTGTACTTCAAGTCGATCATTAAGTTTTGGAAATATCTCAAATGGTTTGCGTTTTATTTAAAAAATAAGGTGTCAAGTCCTTATTGGAAACCCCTTTACAAGTAATATTTTAACTTTTGAAATGAAACACGAAAACCCCGAGACGAATTCAGTGGCGAACCTCGTTTTTAAGAGTCAGATAATTTTAATAACCCAGCAAAAAAAAGTATCAAAAGAAGAGAAAAAGAAGCAGTGATTTTGATTCCTGTGTTGTGAAAATTTGGATCGAAACCAATGATTTTTACATAGGGGTGTCATAGGGTGGAAGTTTTCTTTTATGATCCTTTTTCATTGCATCTAAAGCCCTTCTTATGGTTTAGTGAAAAATAAGATTTTTTGATGTTCCCGAATAAATTTTGAATTTGTAATTTAGATTTTAACATAACATCAGTAATCGGGCCTTAGCCTCACTTTCACATCCTCCCGTTAGCTTCTACTTGAGAATTTAACGGACACATTTGTTGTTTGTTTCGCATATAAAGTTTAGGTTTGACTATTGGTTAAATTATAACGGGACATTCAGTAATCGGGCCATGTTTATTAAATAAATTTATTCGAAATTCTTACAATACATTTTTTACTTTTTGTAGCAATAATAACTGCGATTTTAAGAATTAAAAATCTGGTAAATTGTAAGTTACAGATTGAAACAAATCACTTATACTTAAACCATAGCTTCAAATGTCAAATTTATATAAAAATATCTATGATTAATCCTTAACTTTGGTTGTTTTAAAAATAAGTTCCCCGTCATAGATTTGAAAACTGTTAAATTTCATTAAAAATCACATTTTTAGAAGCTTTTAAGAAGGATTTCCTTAGAAGAGGAAAATCAGAACTAAACGATACTTTGGAATTAAACAAAAATTAATTCCTTAAGAATCACTTCCATTTATTTTTGCTGGGAAGATATATTTAAATTTTAAGTTTGTATTGACTAAAACAATTTTTTGATTAAATTTTACTAAAAAGACTTCGAAACTCCTTTCGCAATGACTTTATTTATTGATTTCATATTTATTTACTATTTATTATTAATATTATTTCGTTTGCAATAAAAAACAAGTAAGAGCGGCTAAATTCGGCTATGCCGAATCTTATATACCCTTCACCATGGTTGGGAAAAAACTGAAGTTTATATATGGACATATATGAAATGGACAGATTTATATACGGACGCCTTTAAGAGGAAATTAACCATTTAGTTTGGAGATAAAACTTGGACTCGGGAAGATTTATGGTTCCAGAAAATAGGTATTTTAAAAAAATTTATGTTTTGGGCATAACTTTTTTGTATCTGAACCGATATTTCCGAGTTTTTCAGCAAATATGTTATACTAAAGATTTTCGATCTTTTGCTATATAAGACGTATCCATAGGTCATAATACAGCTCTAGAATAGTGTTTGTTGTTTGTATATAAAAGGTGAAGAGGTGAAAGAAAAGAATTTCAACAAATCGTTAAAAGAAATCACTACAACTGCATGTGTTTTATTTCTACAAAATAGTTTGATTTAGCTGGCAAATTTGCATTTGGGATTTTATTTCGCTTTTTTATTAGAAATATTTGTAATTTCTTTAGCTTAATTTTAAAAATTTGAAGGAAAATAGTTTATAATTTTTTTTATAAATTATTATAAGTTATGACCTAAAATAGTTGTACTCAAAGGTAAATTATGTATAAAATTTTCTTAATATGTGAGAAATAAAATGGTTTAAAAATCTTTTTATAAATTCTTTTAAATCGGAGCAAAAAATAGAAATAAAACCGTTTGCATTTTGTTTGTATCAGAGGGTTTTTATACAAATTTTGATGTTTTTAGCATATTTATGGATTATTTAATTATTAATATAAAATTTTATTAAAATTAATTATTAAATGTAAAAAAAAACAAAAAATAAACAAAAAAAAAATCTTAACGAACCCGCGACTCTTCCACCTGTGGTGAAAGGTATAAAAACGTTTGTATTTTGTTTGTATCAGAGGGTTTTTATAAAAATGTTGATGTTTTTAGCCTATTTATGGATTATTTATTTATTAATATAAAATTTTATATAAATTAATTATTAAATGTTAAAAAAAACAAAAATAAGCAAAAAAAAAAGTCTTAAGAAAATAATAAAAAAAAAATTACAAAAAAAAAGTGAATTGACCTGACCGAGATTTGAACCTCGAACCTCGCGGCCTTAGAGAAAAAAAAAGTATTTGTGACACAGCGTCTAGACAACTGAGCTATTGAAGCTCACACAAAATCATCGTCAATAGAGGTACATATATAAAAGTCTTCGTTAATTAGAGATTTGTTTGGTTTTTATTTAAATGACAAATCTTTGTATGTGTGTTGTTTGTGTATAAAAGGTGGAGATGAAAGAAAAGAATTTTAACACATGGATGTGTTGTTATGCTCAAAATTCTACATACATATTAAACAAAGGGATTTTACTGGAAAAATTAGAGGTAGTCCTGGTTTTTTGCTAATATCTCAGCCATTTATTAACCGATCTGTCTGATTTTTAATAGCAAACAGAAATGGATCACATGTAACAGAAATAAAAAAGAATCAAGTCCTCATCATGTCTGGGTTCTTCGGAAAACCCATTTCAACACACAGACGGACAGACGGACAGACGGACAGACGGACATCGTTAAATCAACTTCGGTCTTCATAAGGACCCAGAATATATATACTTTATAGGGTCTAAGATCAATATTGTAGAAATTACAAACGGAATGACAAACTTATATATACCCTTCCACCTGTGGTGAAGGGTATAAAAACAAAATTTCGTTCAGAAAATAAAACGACATAAGAATCATTTAAATCTGTTACAATAATATTCGCATACGTAATGGTGTACCGAATTACTGGTGTACCGAATTAAACACATCCCAGTGTACAATTATTATTGGGGTATCATTATTATTTGAACTACAAAAAATTATAACTCCTTACCTTCTAGATTAATATAAAAATAATAGTAATAAATAGTAAATAGTAAATAAGTGAAAAAAAATAAAAAATTAAGCCATCCCAGGGTTTTCGTGTGTCATTTTTTGCTTTAAAATGCTTCCTAATGAAAATATTTTTACCCATAGTTGAAAAAGTATTTGTGACACAGCGTCTAGACAACTGAGCTATTGAAGCTCACACAAAATCATCGTCAATAGAGGTACATATATAAAAGTCTTCGTTAATTAGAGATTTGTTTGGTTTTTATTTAAATGACAAATCTTTGTATGTGTGTTGTTTGTGTATAAAAGGTGGAGATGAAAGAAAAGAATTTTAACACATGGATGTGTTGTTATGCTCAAAATTCTACATACATATTAAACAAAGGGATTTTACTGGAAAAATTAGAGGTAGTCCTGGTTTTTTGCTAATATCTCAGCCATTTATTAACCGATCTGTCTGATTTTTAATAGCAAACAGAAATGGATCACATGTAACAGAAATAAAAAAGAATCAAGTCCTCATCATGTCTGGGTTCTTCGGAAAACCCATTTCAACACACAGACGGACAGACGGACAGACGGACAGACGGACAGACGGACATCGTTAAATCAACTTCGGTCTTCATAAGGACCCAGAATATATATACTTTATAGGGTCTAAGATCAATATTGTAGAAATTACAAACGGAATGACAAACTTATATATACCCTTCCACCTGTGGTGAAGGGTATAAAAACAAAATTTCGTTTAGAAAATAAAACGACATAAGAATCATTTAAATCTGTTACAATAATATTACGTATACGTAATGGTGTACCGAATTACTGGTGTACCGAATTAAAACACATCCCAGTGTACAATTATTATTGGGGTATCATTATTATTTGAACTACAAAAAATTATAACTCCTTACCTTCTAGATTAATATAAAAATAATAGTAATAAATAGTAAATAGTAAATAAGTGAAAAAAAATAAAAAATTAAGCCATCCCAGGGTTTTCGTGTGTCATTTTTTGCTTTAAAATGCTTCCTAATGAAAATATTTTTACCCATAGTTGAAACGTAAAAATAAAATATTTATCCTCAACGGCCCGAGCCAACACCAATATAATTTAAGACGTATACACTAACACGAACGTATTTCTGCCAGGAACACTCTAGGTCCATGAGAAATATAAAATAATAATATAGCTGAGACAAGCCCCAAAAGATGCTGGACTTCGCTTTCGAAAAATCTGCTGTTTAATTTATTTAGATGGTCATACGGATGATCCCTCATATGGCGCGATTTGATTTGTAATTATTTTACAGTTCCCCCTAGAGATATGAAATCTTTAAAAAAAAAAGTACATCGCAAAGAAAAGGCAGTACAATTAGGAAAATACATTTTTTATTAAGAAAATCTGAAAATTTATTACATGAAAGTAAAAATTTTTATAACTAAACAAAAAATTAAGTTCATAACAATAACAATTTATATTATAAAGAAACAAAAATAAAAGACCATAAATGTCTAGTAATTACAGAAAAAAATTAAAATTAGTCAGGTTTAAAGTTTTATTTCGCAAAAATAAAATGAGTTATGTATATTAACTTATTTTTAATATCCTGTTTAATTGAATTTTTTGTTTTACAATAATTACAGTTTTAATGATTTAATAATTAAATGTACAAACAAAGAAATAAAAATTTATTTCAATTAACAAAACCGTATATTCAAAAACTTTTTTATTAAAAAATCATCGAATTAAAAAAATTGTTGAAACAATTAAAAATTTGTAGGTGTTTAATTGAAAATTATTTCAATTAAATGTTAATACATACTTTTATTGCTATTGTATACATTTCCAATTAAAGCTTAATTCATTCAATTGAAGTTTAATTGACATAGAAATGTTAAAACAAAAATCTGTTTTAATTTTTATCTTTTGCGATTTTGATTAATTTTTTAATTCACACCTTTTTTCTTACTCAAAGAACCTATTTAATTAAAAAAAATTTGGAAATATTATTTTGTGTTTATTTTATCTTTCAAAAAATTTATTAATATTTATAATTTTTTTTGCAATTGAATAACTATGGCGTTTTCGGTTTTTAAAATATTTTAAAATATCAGTACATGTGCACTCAAAGTTAGTTTTTATAATTAATTCACTTTCCAGATTTTCGATTAGTAGTTTAATGCGTTCTTTACTCCAAAAAGACAACATTAAACTGAAAATTCGTTCAGATGCCGCATTTCAATGTGGATAATTATATTTTAATATGAAACATAATGCAAGGAAGACAACTTCAACTTAAGCGTGGTTATAATTTTAAAGGCCGATGTTGAATGTGAACCACACCTAAACGTCAAGTTTTTTTTTTGCTTTTCATTTGACATTTCTCAATTTCAGACTAACTCAATTTGAACCATGGAAAGATACACAATCGAGCAACTCGCTAAAAGTGCATTTCGTGCACTACGTAATTTTTTTTTTTGGTCAGCATAATCGACCAAATGTGTCCACAATCGGGACAATTGTGAGCAAATTTCAGCAAAACGGGTCTGTGAAAACACCTGTGCATGCTCGCCCAGTTTGTTCTGCGAAAAACATTGGTGTTGTTCGGTGAATGGTGTTCGCTATCACGAGATGATAATGAACTTATTGTGGCCAGGAATTGAGGATATGACCCTGGACGATATGCAGTTTCAACAGGACGGTGCCACTTGCCACACAGTTAACGAAACAATGACTCTTTTGCACGACAAATTCAATGGCCGTGTTATCTCAAGTGGTGGCGATGCCAATTGACCGCCAAGATCATGTGATTTGAATTCTTTTTTTGGGGTTATTTGAAAGAAAAGGTATACGTCGATAATCCAGCAACAATTAAAGAGCTAAAGGATGAGATTATTCGGCAAATTAACGGCATAACCCATCAATTATGCCTCAGCGTCATCGAAAATTTGGACCATCGGAGGGAGGTGTGCCGCCGAGGTCGCGGCGGCCATTTGGCCGATATTTTGTTCCATACATAATTAAACCAAACCAAATTATCATAATAAAAAGAACTAACAATAACTTCCTAAATAATTTGTGTTTTATTCAAAATCAACATCGGCCCTTAAAATTTAATCACCCTTTAAATAAAATAATTGACATGTGGTAAATCGGCACAAAAGATATTGTAACAGGGTGTTTCAAATATCTTCAATTTGCTTTTTTTGTACTGAAAAAAAAAAGCTTTGTCGTCAAAAAAAAAAGTACAAAAAGAAGCACAGAAGCAGTTTGCAGTAGGGGTTTTCAGTAGGAAGTACAATTTGTAAAAAAAAGTACGCGTACTGCTGAAAACAGTACGTCTGGCAAGCCCAGTGTTCCCTTACTATAAGGATCTTCGTTTCCTCATAAGGATAATGTGGTGAAAATATCTACACATATTCTGTAGAGTTTCGGTAGGTTTGGAATTTTCTCCACTTGTTATTGCTTTTTGGCAAAATAAAACTAATAGTTTTATATTTTGTCATCAACGATTTTATGCAGTGACGTGCGTAAAGGACATTAAAAGGCTGTCGAATATGACAGCAAGAATTTGCACTACTATTTCGTCTAAGTGGTGAAAAGATTAGCTGAGGCTTTTGCATGTTTCTTCTATTGAAGAAATTCGTAAGATGCTGTAGATAACCGAACATCCTACCGCATAAACTAACACCACCATGACCCGTTGCCAGTATTAAATAGTTATCGGTTTAGGATATCTGATAGTGCCGGAGCCTCGATTGAATACCTTTGAAATGCCGTGGGCCTCTAGAACCGTCATTTTACAAGGGCGGCTTTGATTCAGACCGTAATTAATATCTGTGGCAATTGTCGTGCTATGTTGCTTTCGTAATACATGCTGGTGTTGGGCGAATTTAAAGTGCTGTATTAAGCTGGGGACGAGAAGCGTCTCAAGTGTCTACGCGGCTGACGACAATAGGGAGATTGACCTGTAGAATGCTCCCTGGTCCTGGTTACAGAAGCGGCATCACCATACTCATTTTCCAGACTTCGGGCACCATATGGGTGGATAAAGACAAATTGAGAACCTTTATTTGGTGCTCGACTTCCTACACATCCAATTACATAAGCATCAGCAGTCGAATATAATGTTTTAACTAAAATACTTTTGTAATACCCTCAGTTAATATAAATTCGAGTAGCTCGTTAATGCATCGGACTCCTTGTAGTTTCCTTACTAAGCTCTATATCTTCTTGTCTCTTATGGGGTTTTCTATAAACTGCCGGTTGAAAAAGCTCGCACACCACTTGGGGTCCTATATAACCCAGTGAGCGAATGTTATGGCAACCCTGTCGTCCTTCTGGGATGGATTCGAGAAAGATTTGATCGCAGACCACAGCTTGCTGGCTCCGGTGCTGAGGATGCATGTTTATAGATGATCTACCCATTTGTTCCGCTAATATGATGATCTTCCTTTTTAGTTTGCTGATCCTAGTGTCGCTGTAAAATTTTACCTCACGACCGAAATTTTTTCTAGTAGGTATGAAGCAATAGGATTCGGTTGCGAATCCATTAGGAAAAAACATACACACATTTGGTTAGTTTTTCAGATGGCATTCCTTGATTGGAGTACATTAGCAGTGAAAGGTTAATTTATGCAAATTAAAAACGATTAAAAAAGAGGATGATTGTATGGGCATTGTGGAGTAATGCTTAGCGCCCTGGACTGTTACACAGAACTTTGCGGGTTCCATCCCCAGCGATAGCAACATAAATTTAGAAAAATATTATGTATGAGTTTTATATTCCTCATACATATCGCATCGTCCTCCTTCTATTTTCCGGAAGGAGAAAATAACATAATTGGGAAGAAAAATAACATAATAGGGCCATAAGCTAAAAAACTTTAACAATTTTGGCAACTCTCCCTCAATGGCAGGCAACAACTGTTCAAAGTTCAGTACCTCTCATTTCACCTCCATCCCCTTTCCAAAGTAAGCAACATATCAGTTAGTGGAAAAACATTTCTCGAAAGATACTTCTTTTAAAAAAATTTCTTTGAAATCAGTATACCAGGCACATAACATAGAAAATAGATTTATTGTGAGAACCGAATTTCTTGTTGGAACTATCGAATTTTTTGGTTAATGCAATCGAATTCATTCCTGGGTCAATTTACATTTAATATTGCAAATGAAATTCTTTTGTATTAACCGATTTTCTATCGCCACAACCAAAAATATCGATGGCTGCAACCGAACTGCAACCAAACCATTCGGAAGGCAAAAAATTCAATTTGTTTTCTCTGTGTGGTTTATTAGAATATACACAGGGAAAATGTATTCATTGCGACAACCGAATTTTTGCCAACAGAATGACTTGGTTGAGCCACCAAAACATTTGTTTGTGGCGAATGAAATTCATTTAACACAACAAAATTTCGGTTGAGACCATATATTTCAATTCTATCAGTAATGCATTTGGTTGCGACTGCTAAATAATTCAGTAGTTGCATCCAAACTACTCACTTGGCAAGAAATTCGGTTGACACAATAAACCTGTTTTTTTTTTGTGTATTAGACTTTACACAGAGAAAATATATTTATTGTAACAACCAAATATTGTTCCAACGGAATGGTTTGGTTCGAGCCATCGATATATTTGTTTGTGGCAATCGAAATTCGTTTAAAAGAAAATAATTTCGGTTGTACCCATATATATCAATTGAATCAAAAATACATTTGGTTACGACAACTAAATAATTCATTTGCTACAACTAAACAATTTATTTTGCAAGAAATTTGATTGTCACAATGAATCAGTATTGTCTGTGTATGCTCTGCCAGGGAAGGTTCTTCAAAAACATAAAATCTGTTGAATTATGCAATTATCAAAAAAAAAAAAAAATCAACCACAATATTATCTCTTCAAATATTTAGTTGTCATTGTGAACCAAGCTATATTATTTCGTTCTTTATTCGGTACAACGTTTGTTTTGTGTTAACAATAAACACAATAAAAACTGGAAACAAATGAAAAAAACAAGGAAAGACACCAAATAATGCCATGAAAATTAGTATGCAAGTCAAGTAAGAGATTAGGTTATAAAGTGCAAAAACTTTCATCTAATGATTCGTATTATGGTTTCAGAAAAAAGAAAATGAGAAAAAATTAACTAAATAATAATCCATGAGACAAGAATTTTTGTGTTCCCTGCAACTTTTTTTTAGGAATAATTACAATATAAAGGTAGACAACAATGGAAATGTTAGCTACTTTCAATATTCGACAGGAAGAATAATGAAAGGGGATTCATCTATATTTAGCTAATGCTAACAAGGCATTTAACATCATAAATAACAGCTGATTTTTTATATTATTCACGAAATGTAAAACTTCTGTAAAAAATCACAAAAATTAAGTTTTATTTTTTTAGGTTAACAAACAAACCGAATAAATTATTATAATTTTTTAAAGGTAACCATTTATATTTAAATTTCTTTTAACAAATTTTCCATAATATCCTTGACATTTTTTCACCACATAATTGTATGGTATGTATGTATATTAAAAAAGAAAATGTTTCTAATACTCCAGTTAAAGCTTTTTGCAAACAAATTTTTTGTCTAATTATATTTATATTTAAACTAATCTTTTTCTAGCTTTTTCTATGCTATCATGTATAGTATTTTTTATCTAATTTCTTTTATGTTTTATACTCTTTTTTTTTTTTGTTAAATCATACTACGACAAAACCAAACAGACAAACAAACATTCTGGTACACCTTGAATATAATTTTAATATTCTAAACAAACACAGTCACATTTTGTATATCTCTTACTCTGGTTGGTGTACAATAACGTACTTATTAAAAGACATGAACAAGCATGCATAGAGCATGCGACATTCATAGTACACGTCTAACACATATAATCCTCTTGGCTAAGTAGCCTTACTTAGTTCAGCATTATGATTTGGCCATGACTTTAATCTGTTGTCCTGTGTAATGTTGGTTGGCTTGGTTAACAATATGCATGTAGATGAAGATTAGATGTAGCGAGATGCAGATAGAAAAATGAAAAATAATAATAAGAGGAAACAAATAGTGTCATGATTAAACGTGTTTTAATGTTATAAAATAGTCCATGATTTAATATTCAAGATCAGCATATTTATTTAACAAGTACCTGATTAAAGCAAGGTTATCCTTATAATAACAAAATAAAAGTGATTTTTTTTTCTCCCTGACATATGAGTGATGCGACGTTAGCTGACAATTAGTGTGAAACAGTGCCAAGTTTTTTTTATAAAAGCGAAGATTTTTATGTAATGTGATAGAACAAGTATAAATCTACCATTTACAGGAGAAATTTTACAATTTTTTTTTTTTCATTTCTACTTTCTATGCTGTGATTTGTAAAAGGGTCAACTGCTATTTATAACAAGCAAAGGTACTAAGTCTATTAAAGATTTATTAATTTGGCTAAGGGGATTACTCTTTTAGGAAATTAATAGAAACAACAATATTTATATAATTATAGAAATAATAAATAAACATTTTAACAAAAACAAATTAATTTTTTTTAATAAAACCGTTATTTATTTTTTTGAATTTTTTATTTTGTTTTATTAAATAATATACAAAATTGTCTTTCTATCACACATAGAAAACAGATTCAACCGAATTTCTTGCCATTAGAATCCGGCTACATACGGGCTTGAGAATTTATTCATCTTTAAAAAAAGCTGTGTTTATTTCAGATAATTCCCCACGACTGCACATTGAATTTTTTCCTATTTATGGACCGGGAGTTGAGGTA
The DNA here is from genome assembly GCA_949748255.1 of Eustalomyia histrio. Classification (NCBI taxonomy): domain Eukaryota; kingdom Metazoa; phylum Arthropoda; class Insecta; order Diptera; family Anthomyiidae; genus Eustalomyia; species Eustalomyia histrio. The sequence goes on along the minus strand of OX456526.1, from coordinate 27,046,608 downwards.
AATAAAAGGGCTAGATACGACGATTATTTCGTCCATAGGATTCAAGGACGTACCATCCATAGATTTGTGAAGATTAAACGCCTTCCCTAGGAAAAGTGGGATCATTTATGGTCCAATCCGGGAGTTATAGGGGTTCAACGATAGAGGTCTACCGGAGTCGAAACTTTCCCTAATACATTCCAATGACGTACCTCTAGGGGGTACCCCCAAAAAGCCTTGTGGAAGATATTGGGTACCTATATGGAAACTATTGGGGGGTAATGTATCCTACACTCAGAATATTATTTAGTTAACTGTTTGTAGTTTAATAAAAAAGTTTTCCGTTCCATTTAAAAATAAAGGAACATACATTTATTTTTCAAAGAAATATCTATATTAACTTTTTTATACATTTATTCGAAATAATTTACTATCATTTACCATATTTTTTCAGTTTCATTTATTTTTTTCATTTGTTTGAAATTTAATAATAATTTACCCACAAAACGGAAACTTGTGGTTTATTTGTTTCCGTAACAGTTATTACAAATTTAAATTTTGTTTGCTGTCTGTTTCAAAAAAAAATATTCAAAAAATTTCAATTTGTTTTTTTATTTAAATTTTTCAATACAAATTACAAGAACTTCATAAACACACAAACATATGTATACAAACATTTTCATACAAAGTGTTTATAGCTTCATATGCATACATACATTTTGTATTGTACGAGTATATTAAAAAAGAAAAAAAACAATAAATACAAAAATGGAAATAATTTCAAATAAATGAAAAAAAACATTTATTTTTTAAGGATTGGTAGGTAAAATTTTGACATTTATTTTAACTAATTATATCATTTGTTTCTTACGGATGTGTCAGTTGATTAATCAACATTTAAAAATAAATAACAAATAGCATTTAATTTAAATGAAAATTAAGTAGACCGGTTTTTAAATGAAATATCATTTCTTTTAAATTATATTTTCAGTTATTTTAACTTACAAACTTTTTTAAGTGTATGGTTTCAACAGAAATTCTTTTGAATTTACTGGTTGTCGCAACCAAAATAAATATTTTAATTCGGTTGCCACTACATTTTTTTTGTGTGTAGGTCTGTTAGGATTATTAATATGAAAAAAAATTTCCCAAGTGTATAATTGCTAGGAGTAATTGAGATCGCCCAGGTCTGGAAAGCACACGCATAACTCAAGAAGCACTATTACAGCCTCTCTAAGTCACCGTTTGGTGTACAATTACGTCGAAAAAAGTGATTGACGCATATTTTTTCGTAGGAGCGGACGGTAAAGCTATAATGGTGAACGATGACAACTATAGACATGCTGACTGAATTATTCTTACTGGAAGTTGACAATCTGGATTTGGAGGAGATGTGGCCCCAACAGGAAACAATGCGTATTTTAAAGGATGTCTTCCCAGCATATGTAATCTAACGTTTCAGTGATTTTGCTTCAAAAAATAGAAATTCATACAATTCCCTTTTGTTTTTTTTTTACCAAAATAGCTTCAATAAAAATTACAAGAAATTACTCAAATATACATACCAATAAAAACATATACGTCTGCATGTGTTGTGTTCTGTTTTGTAAGTACATATAAATAAACAAAACTTTCAATTTGAAAAACAAACCACAAAAGTAGTTTTTTTTAACTTTTTGTCAGTAAAAATTTGATAGTTATTTTAAAAAAATTTCGATTGCTTTTACTACTTTTGTCGATTATTAAACAATGATGAAAAATAAACAACAAAATGGGTTGAATATAAAGAAAAATCAGTAGTCCTCTTTTTAATTGTATTTTCGATTAATTTAATATGTATTTTTAGTTGTTTTTAACGAAATAATATTGTGAGTGTGGTAATGCCATAAAAGTTCAATATATCTAGGCTGAGATAAGCACATTACCATGGATCAAAAAATGGACCGATTTTTTAGGGTTCGTCCTTGTATCCCCAGCATTACGACCTGTAGTTTGATTAGAAGAGTCATTCGTTTCACGATTTTCAGCTGATTGAAAAAAAAAAATAATAATAATAATAATGGCTGGTGATATTTCAAAAACATTGATGTGTAAAGAATTTACATAAAATTGCAATAAATAATCTACTGAATTTTTGTTGAACTTTATGTATGTCAGTTTTTTTCCCAATCTCACTATTTTATTCATCTCACTTGTTATCACCCAAAAAGCATATGCAAATAACGTAAATTCTCAAAGAATTCGACATGTACCCTTTTCAAAATTTATATTACAATTTAACCAAAGTATTTTCTTAGCTTTTTATATATTAAATATTTCAAGTGATTTAAAATTTACACAGATATTTATTTTATATTATTTTATTAAATAAATGATAAATATTATTTTTATTTTTGCTGTAATTCCTATAAGTGTAATTGATTTTACAAGAACAAATAACTACCCAGCAAAAGAAATGGTAGTCATTATGTGACTATATCTTCTTTCATTTCTTCCTAAACTTCAGTTGACATTCTTTAATGATTTTTTTGCTGTTATTCTATAGCACTTCCAAAACAATTCATGTGTTCATATTTCAAATGCAGTGATCTGGATATAAAAAATCACTCTTCATTACTTCTAAAGCATAAGTTATACTATATCGTATATTTTTTAAATCTAAAGCATTTATTCAAATTGAAAAAATAGTTCTGATGAACTTTTTTAATTTTTTTATTAAATCATTTTTTATATTTTAGTTTAAAATTTCATGAGGGTTAGAATTTATGCAGTTTAGCAATTTTTATAAAAGTTTTGAAAAATCAAGAAAAACTGATTTTTTTTAACCTTTAACCTTTATGTCTACACCCACATACCCAGGTGTGTTTTTTATTTTCAAAGTTAAATATTTTTAATTTCTAGATGCGGTACGGGTTTCAAATTTAAAGTAGTCTCCTAAAATATGATTTTCTGCTGTGTTTAAAAAAAAAATTAAAAAAATATTTTTTTTACCAATTTTATAAGATATTTTATCGATATACCCCTTATATATACAGCCAACATACCCCGGTGTGTATGGGAAAATGTTTGTAAATTGTTAGTTACAAATGAAAAAAAGCATTTTTGTTTATTACAACTCATGTTTTTATTTATGTTACATTACTTCTTGTATGTATTATATAGAAAAAATAAAAAATTTCATAGCAAACAGTAATTCAAATTGGGCAACTTTCACATTTGGTGATATCTACTGAATGTTCAGCACAGACTGGCTTTTGGCAGTTGCTGCAAGCTTTTCGCGTCGGTCTTCTTCTGGTACAGATGTAACAATTTCCCTTCTGTTTGATTCTGCCGGAACTGTCATGTTCTTCTTTAGCATGTACAGTAGGATATTCAACAGCTGGCCCAACTGGATGACCTAACATACTTTCTATACCAGTACGTGATGTAAAATTTCGCGTAATTTGTGCATTTTGTGAACGTGTTTGAATTTCTGCAATGGCTAATTGTTCACTAAGCTGGTGTAGAAATAATCGTCTACGATTTGTTGATGACTTTAGATGATGGTTATTTTCCATATGTATGATGAATGCTGCAAAAGCTGCCACATCAATAATTTTATAAAAAAAGCCAAAGACCATCTGTTCGTTCTTCTCTTTGTAGAATATTCTCCGAGGCATTTATCCATGTTGTCAACACCTCCTTTGCTTCTGTTGTAATCAAGTATCATTACTGGTTTGTTTTTAGGATTTTCAATTTCGGTGTTGTAATAAGAAGTAGAAAGAAGAACAACCGATTTGTTTTTTTTTGGAACATAGGAGCACATACTTATGTTGTTGCTAAATCCAAAAATTGATGATTCAACTGCTCTACCTTTCGGGTTGGAAAATTCTGCTGGTACAAACCTACGCCTTCTATTTACGGTTCCAAGTATAGATAAATTATAATCTATCATCAAAGTAGAAGCCAGATTATAGGTTGTAAAAAAGTTGTCACATACGATGCTTCGCCCACTTCCACGAAACAGATTGCAGCACAAATCTTTTATTACACGTTCACCTTGGTTTTTTTCTCTTTCACCAGAGGGTGCCGTTCCAGTATATATTTGACCTTTTATTGGATTAGGGCGACACATGCCCACCAACCCTTTATTCCATACTTCGAAGGTTTGGAGGGAATATATTGTGTAAATCCAGTACCACCAGGATATGGAAAAAGTTGCTCATCTACGGTTAAGTCGGCTCCAGTTATGAAATTTTCTTGCAGGTTTCTATTTAGCATAAGAAAAATGTCGGATATAGCAGCAGCTGTTTAATTAGAGATGGGATCGTGAGTAAAAATCTTGAACAAAATATATGACACACCCAGGTGTGTCGGGTGTATGTTTATGTACAATTTTTTGGGTGTAGACATAAAGGTTAATTGAAAGTAGTTGGCCTGTCATTTGCATTTTTTTAGCCTTAAATATTTATGACGGCGCAATCTGTGCATTTTTGCATTATGTTTATTATTTCCAATTTTAATTCAGAATTTATCAAAATAATTTTAAAATTGTGTAAAAATTATTCCCAATTGCACAAAAAAGTTTTAAATTTGTGCAAAAATTATTTAAAATTGTTCAAAAATATTTTGAAATTGCCTAAAAATATTTCCAAGTTGTACAACCAGTTTTTAAATTATGCAAAAATATTTTAAAATTTGTCTAAAAATTCATTAAAATTTTGGAAAAATGTTTCAAAAATGCTTTTTCACTAATGCAGAATTATTTGTTTGTTTTAATAAAGAGAATTTGTTTATCAATGCATAAATTTCGCTTCTTTAAATTTATTTTTCTGCATTCATATGAATTAAATTTTCATCAAAACTTAAACACTACAAAGTATATGCACATTTTCCAATCATTCATCAGAATATCTAATCATTTCATTATCATTGCTTCCTTAGAAAAATGTAAGAGTAATGGAAGTAGTTATATTTAAATACTTCCATCCTATGACACGCCAATGTTAAATTCATCGATGAAACCATTAGAAAAGAAGTGATGCCTTTGCCATAGTAGTGATGCTTTTATTGCTTCTTTGGCAGCTTTATTTTTGCTGCGTAATAACCAAATATATTTCTCTACACACCTACTCATCATTAACATCATAACTATTTGCACAACTCTTCAGGATTGTTGAAATAGTATTATTGGAAAAAATATATATATTAAACCCCTTTTACGAAGTCATTAACTATAGAAGGTTGTAGTAATTCTCTAATATTAGTCAACTTAATAATTATATATTCAAATGACGTTATGAAAAGATAACACTTTAATATTGTAATTCAAGTGCTATTAATCGATTAAATAAATTGTACCTAATTGTAAACTCTTAACACTTAATTTATATTATTAAGTACACAGATAAAACAAATTTATGGTGGCAACCAAATATCTGGCTAACTGAATATTTTGGTTGCAGCAACCGAATTATTTAGTTGTCCCAACTAAATTTTTCTCCAAATAAATTGTATATTTTTTTTAGAGTGCCACAACTTTGAGTTGGCATCACTGCTTTATTTGACAAACCAATTAAACAGCTGATAGCTTTTGTTTAGTTTGCTTTGAAATTTCATTATGAATCGACTTAAAATTTTTAATCAAAAAGATGGTTCTATTCGTCAAACTCATCGTGCACTTCTTCCATTTTATGGCGTACGTAATCGTCCTTCAGAGCAGCTAATTCGAAGAAAAAATATATCATTTTCGGACCACATTTACTGTTACTAATAATGTGCATCCCATAAAATGGAAGATGTGCACGATGAGTTTGACGAATAGAACAATTATTTTGATTACAAATTTTATGTCGATTCATAATGAAATTTCAAAGCAAACTAAACAAAAATCAACTATCAGCTCCCAGCAAAAATAAATGGAAGTGATTCTTAAGGAATTAATTTTTCATTGATTCCAAAGTATCGTTTAGTCCTGATTTTTCTCTTCTAAGGAAGTTCCTTTTCACAACTTCCAAAAATGTGATTTTTAATGAAATTTAACAATTTTAAATCTATCACAGGTAACTTATTTTGAAAACAACCAAAGTTAAACACTAATCATATATTTTTCTATAAAAATTTGACACTTATTGTATAACTATGGTTTAAGTTAAAGTGATTTGTTTCAATCTTTAACGTACAATTTGCCAGAAACAGCAACATATGTTCTCAGGTAGAAGCTATCGGAAGTTTGTGAAAATGAGTCTTAGGCCCGATTACTAATGCCCTGTTAAAATTAAAATTCAAAATTTATTCGGGAAAATCAAAAGATCTCATTTTTCACTTAACCATAAGAAGGGCTTTAGATGCAATGAAAAAGGATTATAAAAGAAAACTTCCACCCTATGACACCTCTATGTAAAAATCATTGGTTCCAATCCAAATTTTCACAACATCGGAATCAAAATCACTGCTTCTTTTTCTCTTCTTTTGCAGTGATGCCAACTCAAAGTTGTGACACTCTAAAAAAATACACCCTATACAATTAAAATATTTGGTTTCAACCGAAATTCTATTACTTTAACCGAATTTCGGTTGCGACAAACAAATATATCGGTGGATTCAACTAAAAGATTCGGTTGGTTAGAAATTCGGTTGTTACAATAAATATGTTTTCTCTGTGTACCTATTCAAATAAATGTCATTTTAATAAGTAAAGTATATATTTAATAGAGTACATCAAAATCAGGGATGCTAAAATTTTTCGCTCTACAAAATTTCAATTTTATATAACTAAAGTATCCTAAACTAAAGTATCCTAAACTAAAGGAGTTGTCCAATCATCAGAAAACATTCAAACCCACATGAGAGCCCACAAACAAGCCTAATTTCGGGATTAAGTGTGTATGCAATTTTTGTATATGAGTCGATTGTGAAGAGTACTTCCATTTTCAACCTAACCTAAAATTATATGATTTAAAGTACACAGAGAAAATTAAGGATAATTTAATTGAAAATTATTTCCTTTAAAACTCAGGCATCTTTAAAGAATCTACTTAAATCTCGCCTTGTTTAACAACAAACTGATTGCCACTACCTGTATTTATTTACGATTTTAAAATACTCTACTAAGTTTATTAGCTAATTAAATATCAATTCATCATTATTATATTTTATCTTATGCAGCTACTACTACTACAAATAAGTACCATTTCTAATAACTAATGCATCATTTCACCTTTATGTAACCAAATACGTATAAAAAGTATGAAAAAGAGAGATTTTCAAATACAACACACCTGTCAATGAAAATCTCATTAAATTGCAATTTATAGACATTATTCAGTGTGCGTGTTTATCTGGTTTTATTATTTTGTACAACAGATTTCGTGAGAGATTTTTTTTTTTAATGCATTCAACTTGAATAAGTAGATGTACTCGTACTTATAAACTATAAAAAAATATATAATCATAAAATTTCTTTTATAAACGTAAATTTAATTTATTTGAAAAGTAATGATAAACAAAAGTAGGTACCTGGGGGGAGAGGGTTCCACCAAATACGCAAAATAAAACTTTTTACAAAATAAGGAAATAAGGGAATTTTTAGTTAATTCATTCATGACTGAAAACTGTTCTACTGTTGAAGGTTAATGTTATTCGTATGTTTGTAGCATCGGGCTAAATTCAATGCTTGTATGAGAATAAAAGTAAACAAGAGCAATTTCTATTCAGTTGAATATATATAATTTTATATTCGTTTAAAAATCATTCTGACAATATTTGTTTTTTTTTAAATATTTTATATAAAAAGTTTCTTAAGGGGACTTAAGGACTATTTTGTTTTGAATTAAAGGCCCATTCAGCCATACATAACGTGATGTATCTCCATATGGTTGTCTCTTTTGAAGTCATTTATTTATGTTAGATTGTCTCAGCTGATACGTCACGTAATTAATTCCGTGCGAATTTTGAAATTGGTTCGACCAAAGATTTGTGCCCAAGTAAGATTTTTCTCATTTGTTTACTATTCTACTATGCCCCACACTAAGATTTTGGTGTTAGAAATCCTATTTTTTTTTAATTTGTAGAGAAATGTTTAAATATGAAATGTACAACCATGATTCTTTAGAAAGTTTTTCCTTTATTTTTGAAAAATTTAAGTACAGTCCCCGCAAGGGTGCCAAACAAGAAATGACCTACATTTGAATGCAATTCAGTGGTCCATATATGTATAATTTTCTTGATAAATTAAAAAAAAATATATTATGGGGATATCTTAAAACGTTAAGAAGATATGCCCAAGCCTCTAAAAATAACATTATTTTTGATTTTCAATGGAAAAACAATAATGTAGCCTCACTTTTACCCAAGCTGTTCTTTCAATAAAATGAAAGTTGGAAATGTCCTCTTTCAATGAAAACCATAATTCTCCGAAATTTCTGGAACAGTAAGACAACTTCGTATAAAATTGGTGCAAAAAAAAACTATTGCATATTTTTGGGCCAGCTATTTATTGAATATTAAATATACACTCACAATATTATTTCGTTAAAAACAATCTAAAGCTCATTTTAAATTAATCGAAAATCCAATCAAAAAGTGGACTACTGATTTTTCATTAAATTCAGACCATTTTGTTGTTTATTTTCAATCATTGTTTAATAATAGACAAAAGTAGCAAGAACAACCGAAAAACGTTTAAAATTATAATCAATTTTTAACTGACAAAACGTTGAAAAAAACGATTTTTGTGGTTTGTTTTTCAAATTGAAATTTTTTTTTTATTTGTATGTAATTTTACAAAACACAACACACACAGATGTACGTATATAATTTTATTTTCTATTTGTGTATTTATATTTGAATAATTTCTTGTAATTTTTATTGAAATAATTTTGATGAAAAAAAACATAACGGAATTATTTAAATTTCTGCTTTTAGACTTTGGTGACGTCATGCCTATGTGGTGACGTATTTTTCCCTTTTAGTGTGACAATACCTTTGCTATTGTTGCTGCTCTGTTCGTTCTCAGCTATCGGTTCGCTCTCAGCAAAGGGTTGATGTGTTTTGTACGTTTTTGTAGAGTAAATAAATTTTTATCAGAAATCTAACTCATATCATCTTATTCTTCACCCTTTTAGGTACCAGAATCCACTCTTAAGTCCAAACCCGTTTTTTGACGGAGAAAGTCACAAATGATTATTTTATCATTTTGTAGTGAACAAAAAAAGGAAGAATAATACGATTGTTTTTTAAATTTTTATATATAATTATAAAAATGAGTTTGTACTCGGTTTCATATGAATAACTGTGTAAAGAAATAATTAATTGCAATGGAGAAATTAAATTATGAAACACTTTCATAAAAGCCAAAAATTTGACACATACTTCAGATAAAGTTAGACATGAGTCATCCAAACAGGATTTAGAATGTGAGGAAAATTAGGAAATGACAGGTGAAGAATAAACAAAGTTTTTGGTCGACTGATAAACAAAATACCACAAAAAAAATTATCTATATTTTGTATGGGTTTTTTAGACGATGGGCGGTTGCCGATGCCGATTTTGACGAAATTTGGCATGGGTCTTATTTTGTATTTTAGAAAGTGTATGTACCAAATTTAAAGAGTTTTGTTTGCATAGAAAAAATTGTATGCAAAAACAATCGTCTGGGGTTGTTTGGGCGGTAGACGTGGCCGATTTTTATGAAACCTGAAATCTTTTGTTTATTCTAGAACAAGGGTGCGCAAGCCCTATGCGCTTGGTGCTCATTTGTTTTTGTAAAAGCACTAAGCTATAGGCTGTGTGTTTTAATACACACATAGAGCACTCAGCAATAGCAATACGAAATACACAAACAACTTTGCCTTATTAGTTTTTTTGTCGTTCTTCACTGTATACACACAAGTGCAAAGCAACAACACTTTCGTGTGCTTTGCTGGTAAATATCGACGACAGCGATTATCAATGTAGATTTTCTTTTTGTTTAACGTATGATATGAAATATTTTTCTCTTTTTTCATTGTATCTATTGGTTTTTACAATAAAAAATATTGAATCAAAATTAGTTATTCTTTAAATGTATTGGTGTTTGCTCTTCCATAAGGAACTTTTGTGCACCTCTGTTCTAGAAAGTGTATGTACCAAATTTTTGCTTGGATAAAAAAATTTTATGCGAAAAAATCAATGTGGATTGTATGACCGGTGGGCTTAGCCGATTTTTATGAAATTTAATATTTTCTTTGGTGCCAACTTTCAATGATATCGGACCACTCCTTATAGCTTTTGCAAATCTGTATGAAGCTATCCCACTGTGCACTAGGGTTATGATTTTTTAAGAAAAAATTACAGGACACCACACCTGCAAAAATAAATGGAAGTAATTCTTAAGGAATCAATTTTTCATTGATTCCATGGTATCATTTAGTACTGATTTTCCTTTTCAAAAACAGTTCTTTTTCTCAGCTTCAAAAATGTGACTTTGAATAAAATTAACAATTTTTAAACCTAGGACGGGTAGCTTTGTTTAAAACTATGCAAGGTTAAATATATATTATATTTACATATAAATTCGATATTTATAATCATGGTTAAGTACTAAACTTTAGTTCTTTTGAAACAAGTTACCATGTTTGAGTGATTTGTATCAGTTTTTAACATACAATTTTTTACATTTTAAATTCTTAAAACCGTAGTTATCAATACAAAAAGTAAACAAAATTGTTATAGTAAAAATTGTAAGAATTTCGAAAATGAGGCTAAAGTCATCAGTAAAATTTATTTGGGAGCATCAAAAGATCCCATATTTCCCTAAACCCTAAGAACTGCGTTAGATGCAATGAAAAAGGATCATAAAAGAAAACATACTCCATTATGTAAAAAATAAGTGGTTCCTATCTAAATTTTCACAACACTGGAATCAAAATCACTGCCTCTTTTTCTCCTCTTGCTTCTTTTTTTTTCTGCGACGTTATGCATCATATTGTACTGATAATAAAAATCGTTTTTTGAAGTCAATTCGGAACAACAACCTTACGCACCGAATCGAATTTCTTAAAGTTTTTAATACTTTTTTTTAATATTTTGTATTATTATTTATTTTAAGTAATATATTAAATTAAAAAAAAATTAATCCAAAACTTTATTTCATTTGGTACTTTTTTAACGATTTTTAATATTTGCAAAAAATGCAACAAGTCATAATCCTACTGTGCACCTTATAGCGGAGATATTTGCAACTAAAGTAGAAAAAATTACTGAAATTTTTCAATGGACACAGATTTTTTTCAAAATTGAATTTTTGTTTTATTCTCTAAATTCTAGTCTCTATGAATATGAATTTTTAACCTTCTAAAACAAGTCGTCATTTACAAATTTAACGTGAATTGTGTCAAAAATTAAAATATTCATTCCAGTCGTTGACGACTTTTTTTAAAGCTTAAAAAATTATAAATGGTAAGAATTGCATAGTAGCTTATGCTGCTTTTTACTGAGCTGTTATATCAGTTTCTGATCCAAATACATTTTTGGGTTTTTACAGTTGTATTTTCATAAAACAGCGCCAGGAAAACGAGGCTTAAAGGTAATAGTAAGTAAATTTCATCCAAACTCAATAAAAAAAAATCAACCGGATGTTAGTATGAAATAACGTTTTCCTTTGATTTGTGAGTTAATAAGAAATATTTACAATTAGCACTTCCAAGGGCACGAAGAATGTTGGTGAAGGTCCTAACTGACCAGGAAATGTATTCCATTCAGCTAAATAAAAAAATAGGAAAATTTTTAGTTTGAAAAAAATTTTCTACGATCTTGAACCAGACTAAATATACATTTTCAATTATAAAATAAAAACTTCACTACTTTTTTATTATTTAAGTTATAAGATAACAGTAATAAAATAAATTTGATAAAAAAAATTAAAACTTATGCTGACAGTCTTTTGATAATAAATACAAATTTTTAGTTAATGTGAGGTTTCAGTTGCAAATGTTTTGACCATTACTGTATAGATAGCTACAATAATCTTACATGGTTGTATTTTTTATGTATTGGAGTTGTATTTTTAGTATTATTTTTTGTCTGTACTACTTATACCATCTGCGACATCTACCTCTTGTATATCTGATTGTTGTCCTTACTATTAATGAATTAGCACAATTTTATTGGCAAAAAAATTAGTAAAAAATTTGTTCAAATTTAGTTTATTGCTGAAAATATATATTTAAAGTTTTTGCTGAAACCACATTTTCAGCTGAAAACTAATATTTTTGATATACAACCCCTTTTACTAATTTTTCTACTAACTTATTTTCTTAAGTGCTTATTCACATAAGATATACTTTTTCGATATTCTAAATTAAGTGTGGTAACAATGGCCCCTTTAGTGATCTTTACAAACCATTTAAATTAGAAAACTGAAACCTAAAGTTGAAACATTCCTAAAATTGACGAAAATTTTTTAAACAAAAATTACTGAATTTTCTTCTTTATAAAGGGTGGTTAAATTTTAAGGGCCAATGTTAAATGTGAACCACACTTAAACGTCAAGTTTTTTTCTGCATTTTATTTGACATTTCTCAATTTCAGACTAACTCAATTTGAACCATGGTAAGGCACACAATCGAGCAACGCGTTAAATTTATTCAGGCTTATTATAAAAATGGGTGTTCAAATCAAAATGCATTCCGTGCACTTGGTGTTTTTTTTTTTTGGTCAGCATAGTAGACCAAATGTGTCCACAATCGGAAGAATTGTGGGCAAATTTCAGCAAACCGGGTCTGTGAAAACACCTGTGCATGCTCGACCAGTTCGTTCTGCGTAAAACATTGCTGTTGTTCGCAATAGTGTGTCATGTGGTCGGCCAAGCATTTACCGTGAATATTGTTCGCTATCACGAGATGATAACGAACTTGTTGTAGCCAGGAATTGAGGATATAACTCTGGACGATATGTGGTTTCAACAGGACGGTGCCAATTGCCACACAGCTAACGAAACAATGGCTCTTTTGCGCGACAAATTCAATGGCTGTCTTATCTCAAGTAGTGGCGATGTCAATTGCCCGCCAAGATTATTTTATTTGACACCGTTGGACTTCTTTCTTTGGTGTTATTTGAAAGAAAAGGTGTACGTCGATAAGCCACCAACAATTCAAGAGCTAAAGGATAAGAAAATTCGGCACATTAACGGTATAAAACCTGAATTATGCCTCATCGTCATCGAAAATGTGGACCATCGGATGGAGGTGTGCCGCCCAGGTCGCGGCGGCCATTTGGCCGATATTTTGTTCCATACATAATTGAACCATACCATATTATCATAATAAAAATAAATGACAATAGTTTTCTAAATAATTTGTGTTTTATTCAAAATCAACATTGGCCCTTAAAATTTAACCACCCTTTATATTCCTAAATTAAAAAAAAAAAAATACCATTAACAAAGTGTGGAGCTGTTAAGCTAGTTTTTAAATTTAATCCTAATCCAACACTACAATTATTATCTTAACTAATCATGCAGTGATATGGTTTAACATGTTCCTAAGCACTTGGAGAGTGTCTTAAGTTTCATTAAACATGTCAACTTTTCTCTTAATCTTTATGTAAATATAATTTTCTTTTAGTATAAAATTTGCTACTACTTCTTTTATACTACTTACTTAATATGTAACAGTAGATGTATTAAAAATCCTTTCAATGACTTGTCTTAAGTATAGTAAAGTCCTTACTTTTCTTAATATGTTTGTTGTTGATTGTGTATTTGTGTGTGTGTATGTGTGTATAGAGATAGATGAGAGGTTGTTTTTTGTTTATGTAAGTAAGTATTTAGTAGTATTTTCTGTCAAATAGTACAACATCAAGCTTTAGAAAAGTACAATACATGTTTGGCATACTAAGGAAAAACGAATCCTTTTTTTTAACATTTTTACTAAAAATTTATTGGCATTAGTTCAAATAAGCTTTTAAAAGTATTTGTAATTGTTTGCTTAATATTCAATTACAAGATAATAGTGATTTTTTTCTTAAGTTTGTAACATTTAAAAGAAAATCATAAAAAAATCATTTAATCATTAAAGATTCTGTTTCAAGTGACTTTATTGTATTTTTTCTAGAGATGATTTTTAATTTTTCGACAATATGTATCTCATGGCTGGGTTCTGTAGACCTTTCCAGTTAGATATGTCTTAAATGCGTCTTCATGATATTATTTTTATAACATTTCCAAATGCGTTGTCATATCATTTGTTAATTTCCAAAAATTTTATTTATTAACCCCTTTCTTAACATTGACCATCATCATCCATTTGTAGCAATATTCCTAATTCGTTGTTAACTTACAAAATATTTATCTTAATTGTATTTGCCTTCTTGTTGTTGTACCAATTTACCATTTTCATTCTGCATTTTTTGGGTGTGATTTTCATCACAATGTAAACGAGTTAAAACTCTCTTAAGAAAATTTGCTACTTTTTTTCATTGTTTGTTGTTTGTTCTATACACCATTAAGTTTACAGTCGCTTTGGTTGTTCGTGGAAAGTTTCTTATGCTTAAGCACAAACTATCAACATTTAAAATCTTTAGTCTATTTTAAATAGTTGACCTTAGAATTTTTGGCTTAGAGAATAGTTTAACATTGGTTGTAGAACGTAAAAGTTTTTGGGTTTTTCTTTTTTCATTCTTATTAACTTTTTAATTTAAAATAGTTTTATGCAGATATTTTACATAAGTGATAATGTTGACTTTCATCGTGATAGAAGTATTAAATGCCTTAAGGTATTGAGTTATTATTTGAAGCAGTAAATGGATTGTAAACTTAATATATTTTAAAGTTATTTAGAAAATTATATTTCTACAGAAATTTTTGAAATTTAAATTGAAAGGGAAAATTGAAAAATTTTAATCTTAAGAAGTAACAAAATTAATGTCGAGCAAATATAGTATACCCTACAACAAATAAAGATTAAGTAAAATTTTTGGCAAACGGTCAAATTCTGGGAAGCATCTTGATCTTTTTCAGAACTGAACGGAAAAATATAAAAAGATTTTTCCTGCTTAAAAAAATAGTCAGAACCACAGTTTTAGTGGATGTCTAAACCATAAAACAGACATATGATTTCAAAATCCTAGCTCCAGTGACTTTGAAATGGGTGATTATGGTCGCAAAACTACACTTAGTGTTTGCCGGAAAGCAATGAAAAGGTCCCAAAGAAATAAAAGACAAAAGATATGTTTTTTAAAAATTGAGAAAAGGTATCAGTTTATTTATATAAAAAATTATATTACCTTTGCAAAGAGCTTCGGGTGTATATAGTTGACAAGTAACTAGTAAAAAAAAGCAAAAGGCGCCTGACAATATAAAAAAGGAGTACCGTTAACGGTTTTACTAGTTAGAATTTATGTAAATACTGCCACCAATGTTGTAAAAGAGGGGAGTAAAATATAGATCCTAACGTAGTATTAACCCAAATAGGGAAGGTGGTACCAAAAGGGCACCAAAATAGAATAAACCAAAATAAAAGGTTTTGGATTAAACACTTAGAATATTATGTAGTTTACTGTTTGTAGTTTAATAAAAAATTTTCAGTTTATTTAAAAATAAAGGAACATGCATTTATTTTTCAAAGAAATATTTTTTTTAACTTTTTTACACATTTGTTCAAAATGATTTACAGTCATTTACCGATTTTTTTCAGTATCATTTATTTTTTTTATTTGTTTGAATTTAAAAAAAAAATACCCACAATACGGAAATTTGTAGTTTATTTGTATCCCTTAGGCCGAGTTTTTGGGATGTGAGTTAAGCTTGGTTTAATTAAACCGGAAACGAATTTTGTCTGCCTTTATCATGTTTATTAACATAAAATTGTCGGAACAACTTTTCGTTATATAAAATTTTGTTCTTTATTGAAATAAAATAAATTAAAACAAATTTCAAAATCAGTATTCAAGTTACAAACTGCTATAAACTGAGTTTAATGATAATCTACATGCTAAAAACTCGGCCTTACAGAATTACAAAAATTTAAATTTTATTTGCCGTCTGTTTCAAAAAAAATTTTCAAAAATTCCAATTTATTTTGTATTGAAATTGTTTGTTTATATACAAAATTATTTCAATTCAAATTACAAAAGTTTTTGGGTAAAGTTTTAATTTTTTTTTAACTGATTAATCATTTATTTTTTACTGCTGTGTCAGTTATTTAAACAACATTTAAAACTAAATAATAAAAACAATTTGATTTAAAGAAAAAGTAAGTAGTTTTAAGATGAAAGTTAATTTCTTTTAAATGGTATTTTCTGTTATTTTAACTTTCAAACTATTTTAAGTGCATCAAATGTAATTATTATTATGTTTCGTTAGCATTTTAATATAAAATAAATTTTAAATTCATTAAGGATTTCATATCATTTATCAATGACATTTGTTTTAAAATGCATTGTAATTAATAATGCACCAGTTACCAAAAACAATAAGCATTGACAGAAAAGTTTTCAAAAAATGTTAAAAGGAGAAAAAACGTTTAAAATAGAAAAAAAATGATGTTCAAATCGGTAAAAAGAAATTATTCAAATCAAGGCGCACTGCAATCCATTTCGTTCGTTTTGTTTATTGTTTCAATTTTACTTGATCTCCGCTCAATTTCATTTCGTTTCCATTGTTCAGTGTTTCAATTTCTTTCATTCTCCTTTCCAATCCATTTCGTTGCCCTTGTCAGCTGATGGAACTTCTCTTATTTCCCGTTACTGCTATTTTGTTTCCTTTATCTTAGGTTCTATCTTCACTCGTTCCCTGATTGATTCTATTAGGTTTCGTATGTCTTGTGTTTTAGTTCTATCATTCTTCGTTTCAATCCATTTCAGTCCACTTGCCTAGTTTTAAAATTCTATTCATTCCATTCCATTTCTTATACATTGTTTAGAGTTTAAGTTCCACTTAGTCCTGTTCCTTTCTATTTTATTCCCCTTGTCTAGTATTTCAATTTTGCTCGATCCGCGTTCTATTCCATTTGGTTTCCTAATCTAGTGTTTTAACTCCACTTGTCCCCTGTTTCATTTCATATCGTTCCACTGTTTGCTATTGGAAAAGTCCCCAGTATTGTCCTAAGAATGCAAAGGTTTTTCTATAGAACAAATCCTGAAAATCTGAGGATTTTAATTTTTCTAGATAAAGTTCTCAGAGTTTAAGAGTTTTTTTATAAAAAAAATATGTTCTTAAAACTCAGGGCTTTTATAAAGAATAAATCCCCAGAATAGGAGGGCTTTTTTATATGAAGAGCTCCTCAGAATCTGAGGGTTGTTTTTTATAACAAAAAGTCCTTAGAAGTTCTCAGAAAATTACCCCTAAATCAGAGAAAAAACTTTTCAATATCTAGAAGTGTTTATAGTTTTAAGAGTCTTTCTAAAAAAAAAAAAGGATATTTTGTTGAAGAAAATCTAAAGGTTTTTCTATTTGGAAAAAATTTTAGAACTGGATTGTTTTTCTGTAGGAAAAATTCTCCAGAACCTAAATATTTCTTTATATATAAAAAAAACTAGGAATTTAAGCAGTTCCCCATATTAAAAAACCCTTAGTTTCTGTGCGCTTTTCCCATAAAAAAACCTCTGTTTTCTGGGATTTTTTTATTTAAAAATCTTAGAACTATAAGGACACTTTCATATAGACAAACTCTCATATTGTAAACACTTTTTCATTTGGAAAAACCAGCATATTCCAAAGACGATTTCCTATATCAATAATCTCGCATTTTATGGACGTTTTGTTGCATGCATTTTGCCCATAGAAAAATACTCAGATTCTAAAAAATCTTTTAATAGAGTGTACAGGTTGGTTGAAAAGTTCCTGCGCTCGAAATGAAAGAATACTGTTTTTGTTACGAAATATATTTTTTTATTTAATATAATCTCCTAGAAGCTCAATACACTTGTTCCAATGATCTTCCAATAATTTTATCCCATCCTTATAATGGCTTTCCGGAAGCTCTGCAAAATAACCGTCTACGGCTGCTATGGCCTCTTCATTCGACGAAAAATGCTTTCCACGAAGGTATTGTTTGAGATTTCTGAAGAGATAATGTCACTGGGATCCAAACCTGGTGAATACGGTGGATGTTAAAGCAATTCGTACTTTAATTCTTTGAATTTAGCCATCGTCAAAACACTTTTGTAAGCAGGTGCATTGTCTTGATGAAAAATGATTTTTTTCTTCTTTAAACCAGGTCTTTTCTCACGACTTTTTTCATCCAGCTGATCCAAAAGGCTGCAACAATATTCAGAGTTGATTGTTTTACCTTTCTGAAGATAATCAATCAACAAAATTCCTTTTGCATCCCAAAAAACTGTTGCCATAACCTTCTTTGCTGATCGTTGTGACTTCACCTAATTTGGAGCTAAACAACCAGCTTCAGTCCACTGTAAACGTTCTTGTTTCAATTTAGGATCATGGTGGTAGATCCAAGTCTCATCCATAGTTATAAAACGACGCAAGAAGTCGGTTTTATTCGGCTTAAAACGCTCCAAATTACGCTGAGAAATTTGTTTTCGATCCAGTTTTTGTTGAATTGTTAATGTGTGCGGCACTAATTTTCCAAACAGTTTTTTCATACGTAATTCTTCATGTAAAATATGGAGTAGTCGTTCGTCTGAGATGCCTATGGCATTATCAATTTCACGCTTAGTCAAACTTGGATCTTCACTAACCATATTATGTACCTGCTCAATCATTTCTGCTGTGGTTGCAGTTTTTGGTCGTCCTTCGCGTGAATCGTCTGTAAGGCTGGTACGACCACGTTTAAATTCACCAGCCCAAAATTCAATGGTGCGTTTTGAAGGTGAGGACTCCTTAAACACTTCTAACAATTGTTCATAAATTTCCTTTGCTTTTAAACCCTTCAAAACAAAGAATCTAATGACTGCACGATATTAAATTTTTTCCATATTAAAAAAATCAATGACACGTCAACTTCAAATGGCTTGTTAACAGAGAAAGAATTGACAGAATGACTTGCAACTTTGCATGTGTTCTCAGGACAGTTATACCAACTTGAGAAAAAGTTTGGAGCTAGCAGTGCCATCTCCTGGTGAGCGCAGGAACTTTTCAACCAACCTATATTTCTGATTCTAATGAAATTATCCTATAGAGAAAAGCCTTTAGATTGTTAGTATGTTTTTCTAAAAGAAAACTTCTCAGATTTTAAGGGATTTTTTTTAATAACCCCAAGACTAGAAAAACCTTTCTGCAGAAAATATTTTTCGTTAAAAAGATTCTAAAGAAGATATTTTCGAAAAAACTTCGATTGAATTGACTTTTTCAATAGAAACTTTCAAATAAAGAGGAATTTTGCTTCAGAAAAACTCTTAGATTCTGAGGACATTTTCCTACAGACAATGCATCAGATTCTAAGAACTCTCCCCAATAAATTTTTGGATTCTGAATTTTTTATAACAAAAACACTCTCACATTACGAAAACTTTTCTAATAGAAAAACTTAAAGATATTGAGAATTTTTTTTCTATGGAAAAACTTTCAGATTTTGAGGACTATTTCCTAAAGAGTCCTCCAAACGATTTAATAATAATAACAAAAAATTACAAACAATCTAAATAATATAATGCTGCATTTGCATTTTCCCAATAAAAAAAAACCACTTTTATCTTTAATAACTAAGCATATACTTGAAATTTCTTATACTTTCTTCTATAGAAAAATGAAAGAAAGTATTAAGAAACTTAATACAGCTATTTATTTTTATCAATATCAAAACACATGCAGCTTCAGGCCTGATGCAATGGTTTGTTAAATTTATAAAGAAAAACATCTTGTAATTTTTTTTTTTTTCGTTCTCTCCATATTGATGTGGATTTTTACCCAGACATTAACTTTATGACATGGTTATTTAAACATCACACACATAGTTAATATATGTATAAGTAAGACATGTTTGTATATGTTTATGTGACAATATGCAACCAAGTATGTACAAATGCTTCTAACAAACTTTACATAGTTTTTATGTGCTTGGATTTTCTTTAAGATTTAACATAGTTTTTCTTAGTAAAGATTTTACTTCATTTTTTTTTTTGCTTATGACCAATCACATATATTTACAACATCTTGTAAATGTTGAAGGTGTTTGAATGCAATTTATTACTGGATTTTTTTTTAGTGATAAATATATCAGTATTACATTGGTTTTTAGTTTAAAGCTACTTATATTGGGAAGTGTAAGGATATGTAGCTTAGTTTAATATATGTATGTGTGTGTGTGTGTGTTTGTGTGTGATGAAGTTTGACATGATTTAAATTTATCATGTATGCACATGATTTTTTCGTCATCTTCTTACGTTACTCTTCTTTGGTGTGCATAAAAATAATAAATCTATTTTTTATTTAGATGTGTTTTGTATAAAATTTAACTCATGCAAATGATGTAGAACTAAATCCTCAGACTATAATACCATCAATTTTGTATAAGATGGTATACAAATACTAGAAAAGTTTGTGCACTCGTTTATTATGAAATGATTCTTAAAATATCTGTAGATGTATGAAAAAGTACTTAAAAAATTTGCCAATGTACAAAATGCGATAAAGGGACCTATACCAGGATACGTCGAGTAACCGGTTCATTGTGACAGGGACCGGTGACGGAAACGGTTTTTTTTATATGAAGTGACCGGGCCACTTTAACATGGGCTTGTCCTATGCTCTCTGTGACATGTCACAGGACTGGTCTAAAACAACATGTCACACAACTTACCATAAAGAACATATGACAGGTCTCTCACTTTCAAACTCATCAGGTAATAGAGGCTTTTAAACCGAGCATGTGGTAAGTTTTTTGAGAACCGCTACTGTTTTCACCTAAAACGGGACTAGTACTTTCAGACCCAATATGTGATAGAGACTTTTTATACCGATCACTTGATAGGTACATTAGAAATCGATCCTGAATAGTCATTGGAACTTAAAGCTTTTATACTGTGACCGGGCGGTCACCCGAGGGTATACACTCACCAAAAAAATATGTGTAATGGCAAATGAAAATGTTGCTGTCATTACGGGAAATTTTGCTAATTTGAGCCCAGCGGTATTTTTTGCTAATCTTAGCAACACATGTCTGCTGACGTGTAGTACAATGAACATTGTCGAAAAATTAGCTGCCGCTGCTAAATTTTAGAAAAATTTTTGTTAAGTGGAACTTAAAATCTGTTTGCTAAAATAGCAAAAAAATTTTCGAAATATTATTAATATTAGTAAAAAATTTCAAATTTATTTTTTTATCGAGCATCAAAATTTGTTATCATATTTTTTTTTAATATTTTAGACAAAATTAAAAAAATCAAAGGCTTAAAAATTTTTAAAAACATAAACGAATTTATCCTTTTTCTTTAGTTTGGTAATTTCTGTTTTGAAAAATATATTTTGGTAAATTTTTTTGCTTTAAGGTTAAATATTAATTGTTTTTAGAGCTGATTTTTTAACTAAAAAAGTTTTTAGTTAAATTTGAAGTGAATGTCCTATCTTTAGACGTAAGTCGATATATTTTATGTAACATTTTAAGGCAATTTGAGTTTGCAGGTGTAAGTTTTAATAAGAAATAACATTTCCTTCAATATCCAATTTTTTTTAAAATTAGTATTTTTTTTTTTTGCTAATTTTAGCAAATCGGTTTTGGAAAATTTATAAAATGATTTTTAAAATTAGCAGCAAAAATTCTGTAATTTGTAAAATGTAAATAGCAAAAAGATTTGCTAACTAATAATTTTTTTACTAAAAATCAGTACAAAAGTAGTAAAGTATGATTAAAAACCGTTTACAAATTTGTCTACTAACTTTTTTTTTCTGAGTGTATAACTAAATTGGTACAAAGTATTTTTTCCTAGTGTTTTCATATTTCAATTTTCTTCTTTTATTGTCGTCTAATCTTTATTTAGCTTTTTGTTTATTTTCTTTTCTTTTGTATTTTTTTTTTTTTTTTTTGTGAACAGGAAATCAAAACAATCGTTTGGGCGGTTGAACGAATTTTTTCAAATTCTTCCTTTTTTTATTTAGTCACACCCTGTGCCTTTTCCGTCGGTTTTGTGTCTGGTTTCTTTTTTCGTTCGTCTTATGGCACGTTCTTTTGTGTTAATTCGGTGACAGGTTCTTCTGCGTCAGTCATGTAACTGCGAAGTTAACCCACTCCTATGACAAGCTTTTGTTAAAAGTGATCGGTCTAATTTATTAGACCAATGACCGGTCTGTGTCAAAATGGGCCAGTCGCGTGACATGTACGGTGACAAGTTCGTATTTTCCAGAGTTTATTGCCCAAAAAACCTTGTGAAGACTTCACAGACTAAAAAAAAATGTTAATTTCGTTATTTTTTGATTTACATTTGTGTTTTTTTAATTGATCTTCTAATTTTTTTTTTTTTAATTTGAAAACTTTATTTATTTAAATTTTTTTCCAATTTCATTCATTTTGTGTTTCCTTATTTAAATTACATGAAAATTATTTTGAACTATTTAGGTTTAACTAAAATCTGTATATTAAGATTTTTTCAAAAATATCTAAATTAAAAATAAATAAATTAAATTTCTTAAGTTTAAAGGTTTTCATTCATATTTTTTGGCTGTATTAAAATTGTGGAATTCTGTTAATACACTCAGAAAAAAAGTTAGTAGAAAAATTTGTAAACTGTTGTCAATCCCACTCTAATATTTTTGTACTGATTTTTAGTAAAAAAATATTATTTAGCAAATCTTTTTGCTATTTACATTTTACAAATTACAGAATTTTTACAGAATATTTACAAATTTTTGTTGCTAATTTCAGAAATCATTTTACAAATTTTTGAAAACCGATTTGCTAAAATTAGCAATAAATTTTACTGATTTTAAAAAAGTCGATATTGAAGGAAATGTTATTTCTAATTAAAACTTACACCTACAAACTTTAATTTCCCTAAAATGTTACATATATTTAAAAAGGGATCGGAAGTGAAGATACCGACTCATGTCTAAAAAGAGGACATCCACTTAAAATAGCACTAAAAAGGTTTTTTAGTTCTAAAAATCGGCTCTAAAAACAATTAAAAATTAAGCTTAGAAGTAAAAAAAAAAAATTGACCAAAATATTTTTCAAAACAGAAATTACCAAATTAAAACAAAATGATTAATTCGTTTTTTAAAAAATATAATCAAAATTTTTGATGCTCAATAAGAAAAATAAATTCAAAGTTTTTTACTTATATAAATAATATTTACTTATTTTTTTTTTGCTGATTTTAGCAAACAGATTTTAACTTACACTTTACAAAAAGTCTACTAAAATTTAGTAGCGGCTACTAATTTTTCTACTAATTTCATTGTACTACACGTCAGCAGACATGTGTTGCTAAGATTAGCAAAAAATACCGCTGGGCTCAAATTAGCAGAATTTCCCGTAATAACAGCAAAATTTTCAGTTGCCATTACAGACTTTTTTTGGTGAGTGTAGATCTACACAACCAAACTTAAAACCTTCAAAAGGTCACCTTTCAAGTATATTTTCACTGTTACATCGTGTAATTAAATGAAAAGTGTGACTTGAAAAGCGTTTCAGCTCAATTATTAGAATTCTCTAATGTCATGTAGTGTAAACATTTTAAATGAGAATATAATAAAGTTACCATCAATTTGACAAATTACTAATCAAATCATATTTCACAATATATACGGGTAATAACATTTAACTACTAAATAGTATGAGTTGACAGGAAATTACAATTTTATAACTTTGTTTGCTGTAAATTCAATAAACTAAATTGTTTATCCATGCCATAAAATTGTTTATTTTATGGTAAATTTATGAAATAAAGCAACTAAATTAATATTTGCTATTAGCCGCAGATGTTATCTATACATATGGATGTTATTAATATTATTATTATTATTATTTACAAATATAATTATAAAAGTAAACAAATATTAAAATCTAAAACCGAATACAATGTAAAAACCATTTAATGTTGTTGTATGTGAAGATAGTATATGAAAACGCACACACACACACACACAAATTCAAATTAAAAATGGTCAATTTAAAATAAATAAATTTCAAATGATATACCAATATTTGGATAATTTTCGCAATAAATAATAACGGTAGATAAATTTTTTAAATTAAATTATTAAATAAATTTCTTTGGCAAATATAAAGTTTTAATTAATTAAATTTCATTTTTGATTTTCATATTATTAGAAAATATTTCTACTTGTAACACAGTAAGTACATCAAAATGACACACGAAAGTCCTGGGATACGTAAGCTTAATTTTTGGATCGTAGAATTCAGTGGCGAACCCCATTTTGAAGAGTCAGGTCATTTTAACAAGATATTTAGTTTGTATTGACTCAAAAAATTTTTTGATTATATGTTAACGAAAAGACCAAATTTATTATTTTTTCTCTTATTTACTATTTATTACTATTTATTACCTTTATTTGTAGTTCAAAAAATATTGATACCCCAATATTAATTATACACTGGGATGTGTTTAGTTCGAGTTAAAGTACCTAGTACTTTCATAATTACTGACACACTGTTAGTCGCCCCCACTGTAAGAAATCCACTGAACATACTCTCGTTACGTTGACAGTTTTTTGACAACTATCACTTAAACTTCATTTTTGTGTAAAAAGTTTTTGTCGTGCGTTACTTTAAATTATGGAATCGGAAGATATTAAAAACCGTATTATCGTAATTGGCCTAAAAAAATGTGGAATGGAAACTGGAGACATTTATTGAACATTACAGCCGCTCGGGGTTAGTCGTAGTTTTGTTTATTGTACTGTGAAACTATTTGGGGAAACTGGTGGAGTAGCAGACCGTCCGAGATCTGGCCGTCCGCGCTCTGTGCGAACTACCAGAGCCGATAAAGCTGTACATAATCGAATTTATCAAAATCCACTCCGGAAGCGGCAAATAATGTCGCGGGAGATGAATATATCGAAGGTATTAATTTCTCGCATCATTAAATATGACTTGGGACTTCGGGCTTACAAAAAACACATGGAGCTTCTACTTACGGCGGCGTTAAAGCAGAAACGGAAGCAAAAATCAAAAGCATTGATTCGCCAGTACGCCAAAAACCGCCACAGAAAAATTATGTTTACTGACGAAAAAATTTTTACTGTGGAGGAGTCGTTCAATAAACAAAATGATAGAGTCTATGCTCAGTCATCTCTGCAAGCAAATCAATTGGTTCCTAGAGTTCAGAGAGGTCACCATCCTGCTTCTGTGATGGTATGGTGGGGAGTCGCCTATGATGGGGTCACCAAGCCTCATTTCTGCGAAAAAGGTGTTAAACCTTCGGCAAAGGTGTACCAATCTGACATTTTAGAAAAGGTTGTGAAGCCATTAAATAGCACATTGTTCAAAAACGAGCCGTGGACCTTTCAACAGGACTCTGCCCAGCCCTTAAGGCAAAAACCACTCAAGACTGGTTAAAAAACAATTTACCAAACTTTATTTCTACGAATGATTGGCCATCGGGTAGTCCAGACCTGAATTCTTTAGACTATAAATTGTGATCCGTTTTAGAAGGCATGGTCTGCACTACTCACCACGAAAATTTGGAATCGCTTAAGCGTGCACTTATCCGCGCAGTGGACAATTTCCCCATGGAGGTCGTGCGTACTGCAATAGACGATTGGCCGGTCAGACTTGGGTCGTGTTGGAAGGCGAATGGCGGCCATTTTTAATAATTTTTTTTGTTATATTCTTCAATATTTAAAAAACCAAAATAAAAAGAAAAAATTAAAAAAACTCTTGTTGTTTGTTTTTTATCAAGAAAAAAACCGTGTGTCAGAATAATTGAAAGTACTAGGTACAATAATACGTATACGTAATATTATTGTGATAGATTTTAATCACACTTAAAACGGCATGTTTTAATTTCTGAACAAAATTTTGATTTTTTTTATTGCAAAAAAAAATATTAATAAATAGTAAATAAGTAAAAAAAATCAATAAATAAAGACATTGCAAAAGAGTTTTCGAAATCTTTTCATTAAAATTAAATCAAAAAAATATTTGAGTAAATACAATCTTAAAATCTAAATATCTTGTTAAAATTAACTGACTTTTCCAAACGGGGTTCGCCACTGAATTTTACGACCCAAAATTAAATTTAAATATTTCATAGATATAATGAAGCATTTTCTTTGTGTGTAAACTAATTTTTTTATTTTATTTTATTTTTATTTTAAATTATTTTACAAGTCAATGGTTAAATTTTGTGTTAAAAGAACATTCTTTTTAAAAAAATATATTTATTTCATACGACCCTGAGTTTATAGTTTTAGTGGTACACTCACAATATATCTTCCGTTACCGACTGTAGTTTATTTAAAAAGTAATACGTAAAGTTTGTTTTCAAATGAAGAATCAATTGAATTTCATAGAAATATATTTGTTAACTATTTGAATCAGTCATTCAAAAAACAAACTATAAAAATCTACAGACATTCAGTAGGAGTTGATATTTTCTGTTATATGTAAAATTTTATGTTTTTCTTTTTTTAAAAATTCAAATTGATATAATTCTTTCGTGTTTTTTTATCAAAATAGTTTGTATATATACAAAATTATTTCAATAAAAATTACAAGAAAGTATTCAAATATAGATATACACACATAGAAAATAAAAATATATACATCTGTGTGTGTTGTGTTTTGTTAAATTACATACAAATAAAAAAATTTTCAATTTGAAATATAAACCACAAATTTTACTTTTTGTTAGTTAAAAATTGATGGTTATTTAAAACAACTTTCGATTGCTTTTACTTCTTTTGTTGATTATTAAACAATGATTGAAAATATACAAAAAAAAAATGGGCTGAATATAATAAAAATTCAGTAGTCCTCTTTTTAAATGTATTTTCGATTAATTTAATGTGAAATTTTTAGGAAATAAGTGTAGTGAGTGTAGTAATTAATTAAATCAGTTTCAAAAACACTTTCCTTATGTTTGACGAGTCTTTCAATTATATTTAAACTTAAAAGTTTCAAAGCTTAAAGTTTATTACCTAGTTTTAGTTCTGCTTATGAATTAAGTTTCTCATTACAGATGATATAAAAATAGTAGTGATTTTTAAAATAAATCTTAACTAATTTTGTATAATCTAAGACCATCACGGGTACATTTACCTTAAAGAGTTTTTGGCTTAAAACATTACTTATTTTAAATTTAGAAGTCCCAAATTGTGTATTTTTTTTGTCAATTTTTTTTTAACAAAAATTTTTTGGATCAAAAAAACCGCGTGAAATATATATTCGAAATTTTTTCGAGCAAAGATATTATGTTTTTAAACGAAATTTTAATTAATTTCTTGCGAAAACCTATTAATTATATATAGAGAAATTTATCTTAAGGCACTCTTCAGGTACAAAAAATCCACCTGACTGATATTATTTTAAACAAAAATTTAATTTTTTAATAACACCTTTTTAATGTCAGAGTGTAAGTCCATGACTTTTTGAATGAAACACAGGTTTTTGAATAAAAGATCATTTTATTGTCCAACATTTCTCCAATTTTTTTTTTATCCCTTCTAAAAAATTAAAATATGTTTGTTTGTAAGTTTCTTTCCGCCAAGCAATTTCTTCATGTTTGAAAACAAGATCTAGTCACTCGGGGCTAAATCCGGAGAATAGGTTGGATGGGAGAGCAATTTATAAATTTTTGCCATGGAAGCAGCCATTTCCCTTTTTTCCTCAATCCTCAAATTAAATTATGCAGTAGTCTGCTATCAAAGGCTGTCAAACAAAAACTAATTGACGCAGCTTGTTACTGTTGATAAAAATAGTGTTGCCCTTTCATTTAAGAGACAGGAAATTCTCTCCTCAACCCGAACACTTTTTTAAAATATTTTCGTCTCCTCTATGTAGTTGTCTTTTGACATTATAGACCAATTATACGAACGAGAAGAAACACGCAGAGAAAAAACATGGTTGCAACATGATCACTGCTAATATATTGTGCTTGCTGCAATGGGATATGGTTGTCACAACCATGTTATTGGTTTTCTAACTATCAACATGGTCGCTATCATCATTGTTATAGTAAATATTTTACTATTTTATGATTGACACATTCTATTTCATAGCATGATTGGCTGTAACCATACTGTGGTAACAAAGACTCTGACTATGACAAAAATATGATAATTATGCAACCAAAAAATGCTAGCAACAACCAATAAATAATTACAGATCAAATAAAATATGACTTTGACATTTACAGTCATAATATTGTCTTGTTTTCATAAAAACCAAGATTTTATCAGTTCAGTCAGTTTGTTTATGACTTAAATGCCTTAAAAAAAAATCGTATATTGTTTAATGCTGGGATTTTGTATTAATTATAAATATGCCATAATATGATATTGTATATTAATAATCATAATATAATAAGAAGGATCATATATATGTATATACATATATATATATATATTATTGTAGGGATCATATAATAATAATCCAGGAATCATAATATAGTTGTGGGGACCATAATATGATAACATTTTGAGTATACTATAATTACATAAGATCATATTATGATAAATTCAAGATCATAATATGTTTATTTAGAATCATAATTTGGTAATTTTTGAATCATAATATAACTGTAGGGATCATGTTATGGTTAAATTATGGTTATTTTATTATCATAATATGATAACCATATTATAGTACGACTATGGTTGGCACAACCATAAACTCAAAAATATATGATGCTCTTCGAATATGATTGTCCCAACCATGTTTTTTCTCTGCGTGAAGTAATTAACGGAATAATATTGCTGAGAAGTACTTTAAAATCTCTATTTTTATGGTTGGTTGATTCAAGTAATAGTTCACGCCCTCGTTAACATCAAATAGAGTCAAAAAGCGACTCCGTTTTGTAAGACCACACCACAAGTAGGAAGCTGATAGTTTTTCGGAAAGCCTCAACCCGAACGATTGCGATAACGGACAAGATCAAGCAATTTGACGTCCGATATAACCAATAGGTCGTCCAATATATTAACGCCCAAACTTCTATGCCGAACGCCCTGAAGTTCCTCCGAACACAGAGCAGAAGGTATCTCCTACTCACGCGGTATGCCAAGGCTACGACATTGCACATCGCGCACCCGCCCAAGTCAGCCAGTGACCAGTCAGCATGGCCGTCAATCTCGAAACATCTCTCCTTCTAACACTGAGGAGAAATTAAGTACACCCCAGATTGCAGTCGGGCCATGTGAGTCTCGTGACCCTTCACGTGTCCAGTCCACGCAATCTGACCTTCGAATTGCGCAGGAAGTGCTCGAAGATCCCATTATCAATGGTGCCCAGCGGTATAAACGCCCACGGTTCCCCGAGTTCGACACAACAATCCCGTCTGAAAGCCGCTATCATGAACACTTAAACTTAAGGAGTCTTCTCTGTTGTAATCATCAGAGAACCTCCAGAGCCTACTCCACAACTCATCTTTGAACCAATGTCGTATACCTTGATGTCAATTCCAGCTGTTGTATCACTCCTGCACTAATCCTCTAAAGGTCTATCGAAGTCAATCCTTTCAAGTAAAGTAGCCAGTTGAGCTGCAGAGGCAGCTCTGACCTTCGAAGAACCTGTAGTCGCACCCCTAGCAGAAGCTGCCATCACATATAAATAAATGGGAATTATATGAAACATAGCACTGAGAGCTTGGTAGGAACAAATCTTTATCGCACCAGTAATTCCTATTCAAACCGAGCGCTGAATCCTGTACAGTTGGTTCTTAACCACCTGCTTATTAGTTGCTATTCACCACACAATAGAACACGGCATATAATGGCCGTGTACATCAACAACATCATTTTTGGACTCAAACCCCATCTCAAGCCAAACTTCTTCCATCAGCAGTAAAAAGAAACCGTCGACTTTCTAACCATTTGGTGAGTGTGAAGATTATTCGATAATTTCGGGTCTTAGAAAATGCCAATGTATATGTAGCATGTTGGGAGAGGGTGAGTTAGCAGCTCAGAAGCCAGTTAGCAGCTGAAAAGCAACAGTTGTGGTTTACTCGCATTCACTCAAAATTGCCGCGTTCCTAAGAGTACACTCAGAAAAAAAAGTTAGTAGAAAAATTTGTAAACGGTTTTCAATCTCACTCTACTATTTTTGTACTGATTTTTAGTAAAAAATTATTATTTAGCAAATCTTTTTGCTATTTACATTTTATAAATTACAGAATTTTTACAGAATATTTACAAATTTTTGTTGCTAATTTCAGAAATCATTTTATAAATTTTTGAAAACCGATTTGCTAAAATTAGCAAAAAATTTTACTAATTTTAAAAAAGCGGATATTGAAGGATATGTTATTTCTAATTAAAACTTACACCTACAAACTTAAATTTCCTTAAAATGTTACATAAATATATAAAGGTATGTGAAGCGTCCTCTAAAAGAGGACATCCACTTAAAATAGCACTAAAACGGTTTTTTAGTTCTAAAAATCCGCCCTAAAAACAATTAAAATTAAACCTTAAAAGTAAAAAAAAATGACCAAAATATTTTTCAAAACAGAAATTACCAAATCAAAACAAAATGATTAATTCGTTTTTAAAAAAATATAATCAAAATTTTTGATGCTCGATAAGAAAAATAAATTCAAAGCATTTTACTAATATTAATTATATTTAGTAATTTTTTTTCTGATTTTAGCAAACAGATTTTAATTTCCACTTTACAAAAAGTCTACTAAAATTTAGTAGCGGCTGCTAATTTTTCTACTAATTTCATTGTACTACACGTCAGCAGACATGTGTTGCTAATATTAGCAAAAAATACCGCTGGGCTCAAATTAGCAAAATTTTCAGTTGCCATTACAGACTTTTTTTGGTGAGTGTATCACAATTTGCATTAGCAACGACTTGATGATGATGATTTTCCAGCTTTACGAGAATTGAATAAATAACCAGAAGCCACAATAGCGGTGACATCACTCCACCTTGTGGTGTACCTCCCCAAACTTGTTTTGACCTCTCGCTATCACCCAGTCAAGTTTTGAACATTCGAGGATATTTGCCAAAATACGTGAAAAATTTTAAACAATTTTCTTATATAATTTCGGAAGATTTATAATAAAATAAAAAAAAAGCTCTATAGACTTCAGAAAAAAATAAGATTTTTGTAAATAAAAGAGATTTGCTTCTCACTTTAAATTATTGTTTTAACTTATGGTTAATCTTTTTCAATATAACATATTTCAATCTACTTAATTAAACTTTTAAGTAAAAAAGTCTCTATCGAATCAATCTTTATTCCCAAAAAAAATGGTTCGAAAATTTTGTAGGATTGATCTTTTTATTTTAATATTTTTATACCCTCCACCATATATGGTGAGGGTATATATCAGTTTGTCATTCCGTTTGTAATATGTCGAAATATAGGTTTAATTTTAAAGTATATATATTCGTGATCCTTATGCAATTTTAAGTCGATTTAGCGATGTCCGTCTGTCTGTCCGCCTGTCTGTATGTCTGTCTGTCTGTCTGTTGAAATCACGATCACGACGCGAAGACGCAAGCGGGGGTGCCTATTTTTACCCAGATTATTGAACATCCTCCCGAGCAGTTTGGTATTTAAAATGAGCAAAATCGGTCAAGCGGTTCAAAAGTTATGAGTGAAAATGTGAAGGTACCTCTAAATTTTCCAAACAAATTTGTACAATTTTTCTGTATCTATTTTTTTTTTCTGTTAAGTAAGTAAAAATGTTATTAAGTCTTCTTATTGTTCGATTACATTTATTGTCTTACATACTATGATAACTAAGTTAACGTAAAAAAAAATGAACAATGTTAAAGTCGCTAACAGAGCAGACCTCTGTAAATAACATTGCTAAAACTAAATAACAAAAGTTCGTTACATAAATTGACAAAACATATTCATATTACAGTTCATGCAAAATTTAGTATGTACGTATATCATCTTCATCCCCTTTGGTGGAGGGTATTCCAAGATTCGGCACAGCCGAATTTAGCCCTTTTTTACTTGTTTAATGTACTGAATGAATTTTATCAGTTGCTTTATCGAGGTGCATTTTAAGAATATGATATTAATGTGTCCACATTTTTAAGAAAAGTTTAGAGCTACAAAATTAATTTTAAAAATAATACCTAATTCTTTCAGCGCCCTTAAAACTGATTGTAATATTTTCCGAAATTTTTATGGTTATTTAAAGTAAAATTTAAACCATGAAAAGTATGTTTCAAAAATATTGACACGTTAAGTATTTTTCCCGGGGTCAGGGGTTAAATTAAGAAAGGCCCATAAATTCGAGTTTAGAAGACCAAAATATTTTCAAAAAGTTATACAAGAAACCTGTACACAAAACGTCGATTTTCGAGGAGAAGTGTAATCATATTCTTGATACCAGAAGGTTTCTATTCATTCTGTCCCGCTCAACCCTCTTTTTTTTTTATTCGGTCGAAAGATCCATGAGCAGCAGAGTTTCTATATAAAGATATACTCTTTCTTATAACAAGCTAAGAAAATCATCTTTGCTTGTTATAACTACAATTTGCACCTGCTATTTTTGTAACCACATCTATACCCATTAAAGTAATCATAACACATATTTTATAAACTACATAAACACTATTATCAACTGAGTGGAAAAAAATAATATGAACTACTTTTTTTGCAAAACTTTATTTGCAGCAACTGCAAAAAAAAAAAGTAACAATATAATAAAAATAAAATGCAAAACTAAAAATAATCGTTATGAACTTTAAATGATAATAGTAGATTTCAAAATGAAGATGTTTGTTGTGGAATTTTAATACAATACATACTCATTCATTAATATATTCTATACAAGCACAAGGCACAGACAACAGAAAACACTTATATATTTGCAAGTACACTTGTATTATTTTTACTCGATTATACTTATAACAATATACATACAATGTACACAGAAGCAGTAATACAATATAGACAAAAATGAGGAGTCGTCGTTATACGTTGTATGTATAAACAAATTATAAACTTAAAGCAGAAGCCATAATTCTCACACAAGCTGCGTCCGGCATTTGCATAATAAATGTTTAAAAAATAAAACAAACAAAAAATATGAAAAAAAACATCATCATTCAAGTTGATTTACCAACTTTTAAACGTAATTCATACATTTGCTCAGTCAAGCATTACAAGCAAAAAAAAAATATATATATTCAAATGAAAGTTACCAAAATGCTAAGGAATACTCGTACCATGACAGACCCAAAGCTTGGGGAATAGGTCAATTTATACAAAAAAAATATATACGTATGAATGCAGTATACATCTTTATTTAGACTACATTAAGGAAGGCTAAAGTTTGAAAAATTACTTTTTTTTGGTAGCTAACTATGGGTCAGAAGCCATAGTTTCTGAAATCATTTAAAATATAATTTAAAAATTGAACTTTTAGTAAAACTTTTTAAAGGTATTTTTTGGCCTACTAAAAACGAATCTGAAGTAGAAAAAGTTTAAGTAAATACTTTATAAAAATTAATTCCGTAACTCATTCAATTAAGAAGATGATCATATGTAATATTGATAATTTTTTTATTGAATTAATTAGAGAATTAATTGACTATGATTTTCTTATTTAATAAAATTTTTAATTGTAGGAATTTAGTAAATGTTTTCATTTTGGTACGGTAACTTTAAATATCAGAATGAATTTAGAAAAATTTTGATACTTGTTAATGAGCATTTTCCTCTTTTTTTCTCATTTTCGTAATAACCCTTTAACTACTAACTGGGACTTTAACTAACACATTCGTTCTTGTTTCCTAAATAAACTTTAAAAATTAACTGTTTGTAAATTTTAACTAGACATTTAATAACTGGGTCTTTATAAATTAGTTTAATCAGTTTTTAGTCGATTTTTAAATTTGGGTTTTTAATTTTCTGAACGAACATAATTTTTTATCTGATCGACAGTATGGCTTTCGGAAAAAATACAGCTGTATTACTGTCCTAGTCGATGCCACTGAGGATATAAGAAAAGAGATAGATGAAAGTAAAACCAATTTTTTGATTCCTTTGAACCACTCTAAAGCTTTCGATACAATATAAAGGGTGTCCCAAGAAGAACGCAATTTTTAAATTTTAAATAAAACGCAGATATTTAAAAAAAAATCGTGAAACTTTATTATATCGTAAAGTAGACAGAATGAGGTTATGTATGGAACAATATATCGTGCAGATGGCCGCCGCGGCTTTGCTGGCATGCACGCGATCTTTTAATGAAATTTTCAATGACCGTTTTGCATGAATACTGCGGTATTTCATTAATGCAGCGTCCAATTTCCTCTTTTAAGGCTTGAGTCGTCGTCGGCTTATTCGCGTAAACCATCTTCAAAAAACCCCAAAGAAAAAAATCTAATGGTGTTAAATCGTACGATCTAGGCGGCCAATTCTGATCTCCAAAACGCGAAATAACACGACCGGGAAATGACTGATGCAGCAATTGAATTGTTTCTCTGGCTGTATGACATGTGGCGCCGTCTTGTTGGAACCACATGCCTTCCACATTCATTTCTTCAATTCTAGGTAAGAAAAAACTGGTTATCATTTCACGATACCGAACACCATTGACTGTTTGCGCTTGACCTGCCTCATTTTCATAAAAAAAATGGTCCAATGATTCCTCCAGCCCAAAAACCACACCACACAGTGACACGTTGAGGATGCATTTGCTTCTCGTGAATCACTCAAGGATTTTCCTCACCCCAAATGCGACAATTCTGCCTATTGACGAAGCCATCAAGATGAAAATGGGCCTCGTCACTGAAGATGATTTTATCGGCAAAATCAGCATTTTCATGTTGTCTCTCCAATACCCAATTAACGAACTCCCTTCGCTGTCCATGGTCAACTGGCTTCAGTTCCTGAGTCAATTGAACTTTGTATGCATGAAGATGCAAATCTTTCGTCAAAATTCGCTGCAAAGTGGATTTGGAGACACCAATTTGCTGAGCTCGGTGTCGAATTGAGGTGGATGGAGTTTGAGCGACATCATCACATACAGCTGCGACCTGGTCGATGGCGCGTTGTTGTCTTTACATCACTAACAGACACAGTTTCGGCAAATTTATTCATTAATCTCTTTACAGTTGACTCTTTTGGAGCATTATTGTGACCCCAAATTGATCGCAATTTGCGAACTGTAGCCGCAAAACTTTCACCATTTTGGTAAAACAATTTCACAATGAGAATGCGTTGTTCATTCGTGTAGCGCTCCATTTTTACTAACCTCGTACCTTCTACTAGCAAACAATAATAATTGTTCAAATGTCAAACAATGACACTTCGAATGTTGCCAGATTTAAAAATTGCGTTCTTCTTGGGACACCCTTTATAATGTTACAAGCTTCGGAACATGTTCCGATGAAATCTAAATCATTGATAATAAGAAGAGGTGTTCCACAGGGAACAATTGTGGGGCCTCTTCTGTTCTCAATCTACGCGAATGAACTTCCAGTGCTGTAAGGTGAGAATGTATGCTGACGATATACAACTTTATATCAGCTGTGATGCATCACAGACTCAGCAATGTGTAACTGCTCTAAATGCAGAACTACAAAGGGTTAATGTTTGGGCTACAGCAAAGGGTCGTAGTATAAACCTAAATAAATCTAAGTGCCTTGTTATTCAGCCGCGATTGAATAGAACAGTTTTGATTCCTGATGTTTATCTAAATAATGAAGCTGTAAAATAAGCTAAAAACCTAGGAATTTGTTTCAATAGGACTCTCACATGGTCCGACCACATTAATTATGCATGTGGTTGTACTTTTTCGATGCTTAGAACACTTTGGTCAACACAAAATTGTACACCTGTCAAAATTAGATCCCTCATTGCTAAAACCTATCTAATGCCAATTCTAATGAATGGATGTGAATTGTATGCCGAGTGCGATGCTGTCAGTAGAGATAAACTTAACTCCTTTAGAAATATAACACGTTACATCTACGGAAAGAAAAGATATGAACCCATTTCAACAACAACAACAGCCAAACTCTATGGTTTACAGTTTGATTGATTACTCAAAAGAAGGATCTTAATATTTCTACACAAGGTTGTTTACACTAAGCAGCCTGTATATCTAAAAGATCGTCTCATTATCTCAAATTCCGAAAGATGTAAAAGAATAAAACCACTTGAACGTCGTAGTTTAATATTCAACTGGCAATTTTTCATAAATGCAATCCGGCTTTGTAATTTAATCCCATACCAATTACAAAATTTACAAAAACGGGTGGATATTTTTCTACTTTCTTTAACCCCAGTAAAAAAATCATCTTAGGGGATGCCTAGGCCGAATTTTGAATTTATAGCTCCCGTGGTTTCGGGCCATGCTTCCCTTTTAAGACCGTTTTTGTCACGCACTTATTGGAAATTCCAAAAAGTTTCTTCACAGTGAATTAGGCCATATTCTAGAGGAAACTTACTGTAAGTTTCAGAAAACGGTTTAGATGTTATGTGGGAGATTCCCAAAAATCACACTTTGGTGGATGATTTTAAGAACACATTTTTCCCTTTAGAACACCAATTTGTCCACGTTCTTAATAAAAATTCCATAGTAAACGAAATGCCTCTTCAGTAAATGAGCCCATACCCCAAGCCAGACACAAATATTTTAAACATCATATAGTATCTAGTAAAAAAAATTTTGGGCAGACACTGACAAGGGATCTTGGTATATTTTATATCCCCATTTTTAGGAGTGTGTTAGCCAATACTTCAGGGAAGACATATTTTAAATTTAAGATTTCTTATCAAAGGCGTTTCGTCAGGCCATAAATGAGGAGAATGTTTACACCACGTTTCTGGCAAAGAGGTTTGGGCAGGTTACTAAGAAACTTTTCCTCGCCATTTTTAACATGCTCAGCCAAAATGGTTTGGGCATCACGTTAAGAGGAGGAGGCACACCGTGTCAAGGGTGAGATATTTTATCATAATTTAGAGTTCTAATGTCTTTGGTAATGTTATTCCCGAATGCTATTTTGCATTTGCTGCCTTTGGACATAACTGGTTCACAGACTGCTGCAGCTGCAGCAGTCCGGTTGAGGGCGCTGTCACTTTGGTCGGACAGTGGCTATGGTCACAGTGTAATCCTTAACATGATGCCTGAACTTCCAGGCATCATTGACTACACTAAACCACTGTTCGACAAGAGGTATCAGACGCTTATACCGCATAGGGATTCGTGGAAACACGGAACTCCCAATGGGGGGCGTTGTGTCGACTTCTATACCGACGGCTCTAAACTCCACGATCAGGTAAACTTCGGGGTCTATTCCAGGGACCTACAGCTGAGTATTGCTCGGAGACTGCCGAATCACTGCAGTGTTTTTCAGGCTGAAATCCAAGCCATTAGGGAGGTAGCGAAGTGGCTTAGTTATACAGGTTGGTTGAAAAGTTCCTGCGCTCGAAATGAAAGAATACTGTTTTTGTTACGAAATATATTTTTTTATTCAATATAATCTCCTAGAAGCTCAATACACTTGTTCCAATGATCTTCCAATTACATTTATCCCATCCTTATAATGGTTTTCCGGAAACTCTGCAAAATAACCGTCTACGGCTGCTATGGCCTCTTCATTCGACGAAAAATGCTTTCCACGAAGGAATTCTTTGAGATTTCTGAAGAGCTAATAGTCACTGGGAGCCAAATCTGGATACGGTGGATGTTCAAGCAATTCGTACTTTAAATCTTTGAATTTAGCCATCGTCAAAACACTTTTGTGAGCAGGTGCATTGTCTTGATGAAAAATGATTTTTTTCTTCTTTAAACCAGGTCTTTTCTCACGAATTTTTTCATCCAGCTGATCCAAAAGGCTGCGATAGTATTCAGAGTTGATTGTTTTACCTTTCTGAAGATAATCAATCAACAAAATTCCTTTTGCATCCCAGAAAACTAATGCCATAACCTTCTTTGCTGATCGTTGTGACTTCACATGCTTTGGAGCTGAACAACCAGCTTCAGTCCACTGTAAACGATCTTGTTTCAATATAGGATCATGGTGGTAGATCCAAGTCTCATCCATAGTTATAAAACGACGCAAGAAGTCGGTTTTATTTGGCTTGAAACGCTCCAAATTACGCTGAGAAATTTGTTTTCGATCCAGTTTTTGTTGAATTGTTAATGTGTGCGGCATTAACTTTCCAAACAGTTTTTTCATACGTAATTCTTCATGTAAAATATGGAGTACTCGTTCGTCTAAAATGCCTGTGGCATTAGCAATTTCACGCTTAGTCAAACTTGGAGCTTCACTAACCATATTATGTACCTGCTCAATGATTTCTGCTGTGGTTGCAGTTTTTGGTCGTCCTTCGCATGGATCGTCTTTAATGCTGGTACGACCACGTTTCAATTCACCAGCCCGAAATTCAACAGTGCGTTTTGAAGGTGAGGACTTCTTATACACTTCTAACAATTGTTCATAAATTTCCTTTGCTTTTAAACCCTTCAAAACAAAGAATCTAATGACTGCACGATATTCAATTTTTTCCATATTAAAAAAATCAATGACACGTCAACTTCAAATGGCTTGTAAACAAAGAAAGAATTGACAGAATGACTTGCAACTTTGCATGTGTTCTCAACAGTTATACCAATTTAAGAAAAAAAAAGTTTGGAGCTAGCAGTGCCATCTCTTGGTGAGCGCAGGAACTTTTCAACCAACCTGTAATGTCCTCACAACGGTGAGGATTAATATATTCTCTGATAGTCTGGCTGCCATTAGATCTCTGGATTCTGTCTTCATGGATTCGACATCAGCCCTGAACTGTCGCAGATCTTCTAACAAGATGGCTTAGCAGTTCGGCATCCATGTTATTTGCGTGCCGGGCCACAGGGACATACCAGGGAACTGTAGGGCAGACGAGCTTGCAAGACTGGGGACTACCTTACACATTCCACACAAAATTGTAATCTGTGGGTATGCCTCTGGCCGCTTGAAAGTTTCGACTGCGGGAGAGTGCTTATGGGTTGGCAAGAGATAGGTGGGCCTCTGTCCGTGGTTGTATTCGTTCCAGACAGATGTGGCCCCGTCTGGAAAGGAAGCGCACGCACAGGTTGCTGTCACTGTCAAGGCTCGATATATCCTTACTTGTGTCCGTCATGACGGGACACCAACTGATTGGAAGGCACGCAGTTTGGTTGAGGGTTGCGGTTAGGTTGACTTTTGCAGAAGCTGTGGTGACAAAGAGGAGGAGGAGTCTATGGAGCACCTTCTCTGCACTTGTCCTGCCCTGGCTCGCAGGAGGGGACTGCATTTGGGCTCATGTTTCTTTGAGGACCTGGGTGATTTGACTGATATCGATATCGGCCGACTTAGAGGCTTTTTGAGGCAGTCGGGATGGTTCGACGGGGGAAGCTAGTAATATAATTTTTTACTAGCTTCCGTGGTATCACAATGGACTTTATAGTCTAAGTGAGTCTGATTGGTAGGCTACCACATTTACCTAACCTTACCTAACCTTTTCCCTAAAACTGGGCCTTTAACTTAAACGGGACACTTTAACATAACTCCATTTTTCTCTAATTTAAGGCCCACTTACAATTTTTAATTTTCAAAAAAATTTTCAATTTTCGTTTACCGATAACTAATTTAAGTCTCTTAAACCAATTGTAGTTGGGCCTTGCGAAACTTAAAGTATTTTATCCTGTTTTTGATTATTCTGAAAAAAAAATTGAATTTGAACATAAAAACTTGGTTTAAAACTAAATATAAGGACAGTTCGAAATATTATTAGCCTAACAATGAATAACACGAGTTAGATTTTTTTAATTACATTTATTTTTCAAAATCATCTCCTGAAGTTTCAATACACTTAGTCCAACGCAGTTTTAGCAATTCTAACCCTTGCTTAAAATAATTTTCCTAAAGCTCTACCAAATAAACGCTTGCATCGTTTTACACACAAATGAATAATAAAAGGACCCGGTCAATAACTTGCATTATTTTTTGGTACTTCAATAAACTTCAAATTATACACCTACATGTAGGAATTTCTAACCCATAGTGCCATAGCAGTATTTCTAACTAACAAACCTATGCATGCTTAAGTAGCCATAGAATGTGTAAGCAAGTATACATGTTCTAAACACTACAGACGTTTGTAGTGTAAATGTTAAAGAATACAATATATATAAAAAATATAAGTTTTATAAAATTAAAACTAAGGTGCATAGTAGTTAAAAGTTTTTTACTCTTTGGCTTACTACTATTTACTGTATTTTTTTTTTTTTTATTTTAGTAGATTGTTGGTAATAAAGTCTGTAATGTCTGAATTAATTATAAATTAATTTAACATTTTTCTCTCTTTACATATTTTGTGTGTAAGTGCAGGCAGGTACGATACTATGTAAGTAGTTCATTACAAACTATAGAGAAAAAGTTTGTATTTTTTTTTTGCTTTTTTAAATGTTAATAAATCAAAATTATTGTGAAACATTTGCACTTGTAAAGAAATTTTTAAGCACAGATTACATTATATTAAAATTCACAGTTAATGAAATATGTTAAGCAATAAATATGGTAAATTATAAAGAAATAAAAATATTTTTCTTTTTTAAAGAAAGGAACCACAATTTGCACTCATCCTTGTGGAATATGCATAATTTATTAGGGAACAGTTGGGCACAATGAATTTTAAAATTAAGAAAATATTTTTAAATTAAAAATATCATCCCAAATTTTTTAAAACTAGCCCAAATTTGTGGCAGGAGGTTCTATAGGAAATTCTACTTAATTTTAAAATTGAGGATAATTTTTATTTCTAATTGTCATGTCCTTCCACTGACTTGTTAATTTTAGTTTGTAGCTTTTACTTTAAACAATTGTGAGAATATAGCTTTAGAGTCAATTTTGTGTGAAAATCAAGTAAAAGTGTTATATAATAGTTATAACTAACCAGTAAAATTTGTTATTACCAGGTAATGGGAAATGGAATAAGAAAAAAATTTGTAATTACTTACACTTGGGTCAAATAACAAATTATTTTAATATGAGGGTGCTATTACCCAATACAAATAAAAGGAAGTAATTCTTAAGGAATCAATTTCTCGTTATCATTTAGTTCTGATTTTCGCATTCTTAAGCAGTTCTTTTTCACAACTTCCTAAAATGTAATTTTTAATCAAATTTAGCTCTTTTCAAACATATTACGGGTAACTTATTGTAAAAATAATAAAAGTTAAACATTAACAATAGATATTTTCATATAAATTTAATATTCATAGCTATGGTTAAGTACTAACCTTTGGTTATTTTGAAAAAAGTTATTAGGTTAAAGTGATTTGTATCAAATTTTAACTTAGAATTTCGAGCAAAGTAATTTCAAAAATAAGGCTCGAATACTGAGTGTCAATTAATAAAAGCTTTGTTAACTGCCGAAATGCAATTTTTGTACTCATATAATTGACTATTAATATATTCAGTTGAACCCCCATGGTCATAAGTTGCCAACTACTATGTTTCAAACTGTTTAACTTAAAAAAAAGATGCCAAATAACTTTTATAAGATGGAAAAATTGTTTAGTATGCTTAACTAAATTTGTCAAATTGTTGTCTGTTATAAATCATCAATATATGACCATTGATATAGAAACTTTTATAATAATCCTACAAAGCTTTTACATTGATCCTAAAAACTTCAAAATTTAATTTGGAACATCAAAAGATCAAATTTTTCACTAAACCATAAGAAGGGCTTTAGATGCAATGAAAAATGATTATAAAAGAAAACTTATACCCTATGACATCCCTATGTAAAAATCATTGGTTCCGATCCAAATTTTCACAACACCGGAATCAAAATCACTGCTTCTTTTTCTCTTCTTTTGCTACTTTTTTTTTTTTTTGGCTGGGTAATTTCATGTAAAAAAGGGAACAAAAATAAGTTCAGTAACACTTTAAAAATTCATACGAGGGGCGTTCAAAATGTTCTTAGGCTGACGCAGTGATGGCGAATGGAAGTATATTGAAAACTTCCATCTGTCATATAAACACATCATCAGCTTTTTATCGCTTTGACCCACCGACCATTTTTGAAAAAATTGAGGTTGGAATGAATTATATATAATGTCAATACCAGTTTTAGATATTTTGTATTATATCTGAGATATTCAGTATCGACTTTGATCTACTTGTCAGTTTTACATACAAAAATTAAAAAATATTAATCTTCTCTACCGTTTTTCTCTATAACAACTATTTGGCGTATAGGTCAAACTAATCATAAGCTGACGACATGTTAGATTTCATTTCATTCTGGTAACTCATTCGTATGGTAACAATATAAACGTAGTCGTGCAGGTATTAAATATGAACCACGAAAAGGACATCCAAAAACTGCAACATAACAGAAATAATAGCTAAAGTACATGATATGGAATTAGGCGATCGATGAGTGAAAGTGCATGAAATAGGTAATACCATAGCCATCTCAAGTAGTTGAGCCCATTTTATTTTGTATCCAGAATAACAGATGAAAAATCTTTCTGCAAGACAGGCATCTGTCTGTTAAAAGTTAATCAAAAACGCATTCGAATGAAAATTTCTCAAGCTTGTTTAGGTCGATTTAAGCGAAATAAAATGGATGAAATATGGTTTCATCACTACACACCAGAAAACTGCAGCAAAAAAGTTAAAAACAATACAATCGGCTGGTAAGGTTATGGCAATGGTTTTTGGGATTAGAAAGGTATAATATTTATCGACTATCTTGAAAAAGGTAAAACAATAAACTCGGAATATTATTGTAACCTTTTGGATCAATTAAATGTGAAAATTCGGGTTACAAGACAAAAAAAATAATTTTTTGTCAAGACAACGCATCGGCACACAAGAGTGTTTTTACAATGAAAAAAAATCGACGAATTGAAGTACGAATTTTGTTGTTTACATCATTTTGCACTCTTGATAAGGGATCCTTGTTCCCAAATTTTTTAAAAAATAGCTTTAAACGATTATTTTCCAAAACTTCAGGAAATTTTATTGAATTAAGGCATCGAATTGATAGAATAGCATTGGACTAAGTGTATTGATGTTACAGGAGAATATGTTGAAAAATAAAAATAATTTATAAAATAAGTTCTAAACTAAATACAAATTGACAAAAGGTTTTGATATTTCTTTAAAAAAATATATATATAAATTTTCAAATTTCACAAAAATTTGGAAACCAGAATTTAGTTTAGATTTTATTTAACCAGTTATAGATATCTAACTGTTGTATTAGGCTAAGAACATTTCAAACTGCCCTCATATGTAAACAAATTATTAAGCCTGGATTAATCAGACGTATGTTTATGTATATAATACATTGATCAGGTTAATTATGTAAATACAACATGAGTTAAACGTTAACTGCAAATATTTCTATACACACGCAAAGAAAAAACATGGTTGGGGCGATCATATTCGAAGAGCATCATATATTTTTGGGTTTATGGTGGGGCCAATTATAGTCTTACTATAATATGGTTTTCATATTATGATAATAAAATAACCATATTTTTACCATAATGTAGTTCCTAAAGTTATGTTATGATTCCAAAATTACCATATTATCGTCCTCAATAAACATGTTATGATATTGAATTTATCATAATATGATCGCGTGTAATCATAGTTTACTCAAACTGTTATCATATTATGGTCCTTTATAACTATATTATGATTCCGGGATTATAATTATATGATCCCTAATCTAAAAAAAAATCTTAAGGGAAAAGTTCTTAGAAACTATGAAAAAGCTCTTTATATTTAAGAATATTACTTTAGAAATGTTTTTCCTAAAAAAAATTTGGTATTAAGGACTTTATTGAAGAAAAATTGTTAAGAAAAAAATCAAAGATTCTGAGAACTTTTCTTTCCAGAAAACTTTGATTCTGTAAGAAAAATACTTAAATTTTTTTTTTATTTTTAATGACTTTTTTTAATAAAAAAAATCTTAGATTCTAACATTTTTAAAATTTTTTTTGAAAATTTTCTTTAAGAAAAAGTCTAGAATCTAAGAATATTTCTACTAGAAATAGTCCTTAGAATCTAAGTATTTTTCAAAATGCTATAATTCATTCATACTTTTTAAAGTTTCGAATAAAAACATGGTAAACATGGGGTTTGATCCACTGGTGCTAGAACTGGTGATATTTGTCAAATAGGTTCTTAAAGCAGCATAGACACTCGATAAGACGAGATTTTTAAAGTATAAAAAGGGAAAAGTCTTTCCCTAGAAGCCTGCTTAAATCCCTTCGGCTTAAAATCTAAAATTAAAAATATGTTCGCTCTAAAGACCATACTTTTTGGGATTTTAATAAAAACTTAGATTAAAAGCGAAAAATTGCCGTCCTTGGACATACCCTAGGAGAGAACACCGCTAAGTCCATCCGAGAGCCGACCATCCACATAACCTTTGACAAAGAAGTCAGTGATCCTTATACAAAACTAGGAAAAATATGGGGATTTT
Source organism: Eustalomyia histrio (assembly GCA_949748255.1). Lineage (NCBI taxonomy): Eukaryota > Metazoa > Arthropoda > Insecta > Diptera > Anthomyiidae > Eustalomyia > Eustalomyia histrio. The sequence goes on along the minus strand of OX456526.1, from coordinate 27,002,137 downwards.
GTGCCTAATTCGAGGCTTTATAACATTGCTTTTGGGGATTACGGTTAAAAACGAAAACGAGACTATTTTCGGGCATAATCCCAAAAAGCGGAAGTTGGGACGGACGTTAAGGAGAGCCCTTAAAATTAAAACAAGTAAAAAATTCTTAAATTCGGCTGTACCGAATCTTTGAATACCCTCCACCAATATCCTTAAAATATGTTCTCTACTGTAATGTAAAAAAAAATTTTAAGTAAAATTATGGACAACTTTTTTGAATGTGAAAACAAATTTTTTGTTGTAAAAAAATTTTTTTGTGGTGAAAAAAATTTTTGTTTGAGGTGAAAAATATTTGAGGTGAATACAAAAAGAGAAAATATGTACCAGTCGCTGCTATAAAATTGTACTAAAATTTTCTTTAAGAAAAAGTCTAGAATCTAAGAATATTTCTACTAGAAAAAGTCCTTAGAATCTAAGTATTTTTCATGATGAAAAGTGTTTAAAATCTATGAATTTTTCTTACAAAGAAAAGCCTTAAAATCTAAGTTTTTTTTTTTGGAATATATGAACATTTATGTAAGAAACCGGTTTGAGAATCTGAAAGTTTTAGTTTAAAAAAAAGTACATAGAATCTTAAAATAATTTTTTCAGATAAATTTCTAAATATAATAGATATTTTATATAAGAAACCTTTTCGTACAAAAAAATCTTGGGTTTTACAGAGCTTTTTTTATAAAAAAATATTTTACTAATATTTTGAGAACTTTTTACACGAAATGAATCAATAAACATATTTTTTACCGTTTGAGACCCAGAGCTTTAAAGTTTCATCAGAAAAATGCAAATATTTTCAAAACTAGTTGGTCAATTATTTTTCACAGAGACTTAATTAGTTTTCGAGATATATTAATGTAAAGTCAAAAAATTATATTTTTTTTGTGCCTGGGTCTAAAAAAAATGTTTAATTGTTTTTATTGAAAAGAATTAAAATATATAAAATCTTTTTGACAATGAATTGATTAGTGTAAATAATATTTTATGTATAAGCAATTTTCGAAAAGCCCCTTTAAAAAATCTTCTAAAGCTAAAAAAATTAACTGGATCTAAATGAGTCAATTGATAAAATGTTTTAATGCCATATGGAAGGTATTTTCTACCCATCTGATATTTGTCCAGTTTTAGTAAACAATATATAATTGTTTTTTTAAATACATTTTGTAATAAAAAAAAAACTGACTGAACTGATAAAATTTTGGTTTTTATGAAAACAAGATAATATTATGACTGTAAATGTTAAAGTCATCTTTTATTTGATGTATAATTATTTATTAATTGTTGCCAGCATTTTATCGTTGCATAATTATTATATTTTTTCATAGTCAGAATTTTCGTTACCACAGTATGGCTACAGCCAATTATGTTATAAAATAAAAGGTGTTAATCATAAAATTGTAAAATATTTACTAAATAATGATGGTAGCGACCATGTTAATGGTTAGAAAGCCAATAACTTGCTTGTGACAACCATACCCGATTGCAGCAAGCACAATATAGTAGCAGTGATCATATTGCAACCATGTTTTATTTCCAAAGTTAAATACCAAACTTTGGTTATTTAAGATAAGCTAGCAGACCTCAATGAGTTTTTTGGAAACAACGTAAATGAATAGAAAAGTTCTGTTGAGGATCGAATATGTTTACTTTTATATATATTTGATTTTAGTAAATATTTCGCATAAGATTTTGGAAAATGTTTGTGATTAATTCTTTTAAGAGAGTTGGCTCAATTGGCTTTTTAAACGCTTATGTTTGAAATGTTATTAAGTTCCCATTAAATATTTAGTACGATAAAGTATAATCTTTTAACAAATTATTTCTAGATTTATTTGTTTTACTTTTGAAACTGAGTTTTAAAAAACTTTGAATATTTTAAATTTCGGTAATTTTTGTATATTGTTTTTCCAATTTTGATTAATCGGTTTATCGTATAAAACTATTTGAATTATTCGATATTTGAAATTTGGGAATTACTCGAACAATTATTTGACAAAATTTTTCGTTTAATTGATTAAAGATTAACCGATTACGAGTATAGACATAAATAAGTCATTACCAATAAAGTACTGAAATAAGTAGCTATTTGTAATATTGAAATAACTGCTTAGCAGTAGGGAATAAAATAGGTACATAAATGTAATGAATAAAATAAGTAATGTTAAATATTAAAGCATAAACAAACAATAGCTTCATTTGTAAATTTATATAGATCGGGTAACAATAATACAAACATTTTATTTATGATTATACGAGTATCAACAATCAATGGCATTTAAATTATAAAATATGTGCAATGAATTTAGACTAAAAAACTCTTATAAAATATTACTTCCGCAATATAAGTAGTCAACATATTTTTACACTAAATGGCTGTAGTTTATTTAAAAAGTTATCCTTTAATTTAAGAAATACATTTTTCAACCTTGTTTTACATTTATTTAAAGAATTAATTACATACAAATACGAAATTTTTATTACAAATAAAATTTTCATTTAAAATAATTCGATAAAAATATTATTTAAAATAAACCAAATAAATGAAAATTCGTCTATTTTAACAAACTTTGTAATTAATTTTTATAAAATTTAAAAAAATTAAATAACGAAATATCCTATATTTTTACGGATTTTGTAGTTCATTTGTTGGCAGTCAAACAAAAACGCAATAAGAGAAAAATCATTACTTTTCAAGGACGTGGCAGTTAAAAAAATAAAGAAAAAAATAATTTATTTTTCCAGATTTGTGGTTAGTTTGTTAACAATTAAAATAAATTAAAACCCATTAATTATTTACAGATATTATAAAAAGTTCTTTTGATTTAATTGAAATCTTGGAGACCGGGTTTTTAAGTAATTTTTCATTTATTTTAAATAACATTTTCCGTTAATTTAAACTACAAACTATTTTGAGTGTATATTACAATACCAATAGCTCATTATTTCTTAATTATTTATTACATATCCCAATATCTGTAAATTACTTTTTTAAACCTCCAAAGAAGTATTGATATATATTATTGTCGGCAACTCATTATTTTATAACTCTCAAATAAGATATGACATATGACAATATTTGTAACGTATTACTTTAGGTTTCATAGTAAAGCATATTAGTAAAAGATACCCTTTACCAGGTAGAACCTGAAATAGGTCCAACCTATTACCAAAATTTTGCTGGGTAGCCTTATAAAATAAACTATCTAACACCAAATTATAACGCGATTTCAAATCTAAAACATACTCATAATCATCATCATTAAGTTAAACACATCTTTACCCAATTACATGGTGAATCTGTTTCATATTAAGTTATTTTACTTTCTACATGTGTGTCACATATTAATTGTCACACAAAACCCATAACGAACATTAATAAGGAAACAATAAGTATATCACTTGACTAATCGATAAGTCGAGCATTAACTTGCTAAATTACTTAAACTAAATGTATCAAATGCAGACGTATTAATAGAAGGCGTGATTAATATACACACACACACAAAACCACCATAATCATGGATACTAAACCAGCATGCACCCTGCAAACATTTGGATGTTATCTTTCAAGAAGATATTAAAGAAATATTGTACATTTTTAATTTGCAAGAAAAATATCAAGTAAATTATATAATAAAATTATATTCCTTATACTATTTGCAAAATATTTCGGCAAAACTGGTATATATATTAAAAAACTTTATTTTTGTGTCATAACTTTTATAAAAATATTTCGGAAATATCACCTTTTTATCATCTGTAATACATTTTTTAAATATTTTTTCATTTTGAAAAAAAAAAACAAAGTAGAGGATTATGCCAAAAATTTTTAAAAAATTTATCTAATGAGTGGAATGAATGAATCAATACCGCAATTAAATTTAGGGTTTGAGACATATTGGTGAATCGTAGTCCAAATAAGGTTAGAGATAGGTAAATTAATTTTTAATTATCATTCAGCATTTTTTTTTTTTGTTTTCAATGGTTTTTTTTCAGTCAATAACACAGGAAAGCACGATTTTGTACCTGATCGCAGATTTATTTTTCAGATTATAATTTAGCGATAAAAATTCTAAACATTGCGGATTTATCGTAAAGTCGATAATTAGGCGTTAATCTTTAAATCTCGTAGATTTATCTTTCGAGGGTTTATCTACCAAATGATAAAATATTGCGGAAGTTAAGCTTTCAAATGATAATTTAGAGATCAAACAAAAAGTTCCTAAAATGTTGTGGCGATAATTTTGGAATAATTTATGTTTTATAATATTGCCGATTTATCTTCCAAAAGTATTGCTTTCGTATTACTAAGAAGTATCATTCTAGTCCGCAGTAAGAATAAGATTATTGCCGCAACAAAATTTTTTCTCCCGGCAATACGTTTTTTTGATCACTAATGAGTAATTGACAAGGATCACGGCTAAAATATTACCTAAGCTTTGCTAGAAATTATAAGGTGATAATTTTTAAGATGGGCATATGGACCAGCAAATCTTGGAAACCCAAACTGGGGTTACAAGTGTCGTTCACCAATCCACAGACCCAATTTTGGACCATGGCAAGTACCCGTTTATATTCCAGGCCATCTTCGCCATTTATGTATGTACGTCACCCCATTATTTATGTTCTATCGGAAAGTTATGCGGCCCTTAGGGCATAATTTTCCTATGACGTGCCGTATAGATTATTCTTGAATTGCGTTGGGTCTCTCAGTTGACTCGGTGCGCTTATAATAATACATACATAAAAATACGAAAATATATTTAATTAAAAAAAAAACTTTCGTATAATAAACGAAAATAAGTTTATTCTACTAAAGTTTTTGTTGTTTTGACATTTATTTCGTACTTTTATGCATGGATTATTATGAGTGTGCAGGCAACACACTAATCCTAAGCTGCGCTCCTGAGCACTAAGAGCATGTGGGCAACGAACGAGCTAAATGACCACCATGATCACTGCAATAATATTATACTTGCTGCATTCGGGTATATATCATATTATCATATTATTATTTTATATCATATTATCATATTATTTTTATAAATTGATTTTTATTGCAAAGAAACATGATTTTGTTTCCAAACACTAAGTATAAATTAGACAATTATCAAGGCATTAATTTAACAGGGGCATGGATATTGTTTCTTTGCAATACAAAACAATTTATAAGAAGAATACAATGATCTAAAATCCTATTAAATACCATTCATTTACCAAAAATAACAGATCAACAACACATAATAATTTTTTAAAAAAGCTTAGATTCCAAAAAAAAATCTTAGGTTCTGAGGACTTTTCATTATGCAAAATACTTAGATTCTAAGAACTTTCTCTAGTGTCAATATTCTTAAATTTAAAGAACTGTTTTATAGTTTCGAATCATAGTATAACTGTAGGGATCATATTATGGTAGAATTATGGTTGTTGTATTATCATAATATTATGACTATATTATATATTATTATCATAATATTATGACTATATTATATAGTACGACTATGGTTAGGACAATCATAATCTCAAAAATATATGATGCTCTTCAAATAGGATAGGGCCCCCCTCTTCATTTCGTTGGCCCTGAACCTTTTTCTGGTATACATGCGCGGTATATCAGTGTAAAACTTAGGATATAGAGGGAATCCAATTCGCCCTGAACACGAACGACTTAAGAACTTTAACGGGATTTTTCACTTAGGAGCTAAGGGTCTGTGTGATATGAACGCTTGTAGGCTTCGCAGCAGGAAGTTTGAAAATCTATGCCGAGTATAGAGATTGGCTTTATTGGGAGCCCAAACATTTAGGGCAAAATGGGGGTGTACAAAATATATATTTTTAGTCACAGCCCTATAGGCCTTTCTAATCTAATCTTATTTAATTGTAATGTTTGCAGTGCATACATTTCAAAGACAAGTGTATCATGGTAACATCATACACATAATAAGAAGAGTACTATGAAACATAATCTAGGGCAAATGTATAGGATGTGAGTGCGTGTAATATTACTTATCTAATAACCATTCATAAAACTGACTGGACTGTCAAATAAACTTTGTCACTCTTAAATTGTTTAAATATCATTCATCATCTTTGTAAATATTTTAACATAGTTACACACATACATACGTATAAGGCTTTCCATATTATAAGAATTTCAAATATTTATTTTCCTGTACGATACGAATAAAACATGGAATAACTTTTTTAATTTTCCCGCTGTTATTGGCAAATTAAGCAATTTTTTATTACAGTTTAGTATTATTTGGGAAATATGAAAAAAATCAAAATTAGTTTAGAAATTTTAGTGTATTAAAAATAAAAAGTTCATTTTATCAAAAAATCGTATCAGGTTTTTTTTATTTGTCTCCCTTTTGGAAAACAAAATATACGCCAAATATTGTACATCGCAAATATTCTTTAATATTTTTGTTCTATATACAAATGTACACCTGAGCGTATACTTAATTCAATACTAAGTATACGCCGTAGGTACAGATTATAATGTTTATAAAATATTTGCCATACATAAAATATTATCTCTAAAACACAGCCAAATAGTAATCTGAAACTTTATGAATTGATAGAGAAACATCAGATCTTTAAAAAAAAAAAAATCTATAAAAAGTCCGATTTCAAAATTAATAAGGTTTAAAGGACTATTAATATTTTTTAAATAATTCAGCATCAGTTTTAAATAGTAAGTGTAAGTGTAAAGTTCGCAAATGGTCTTGAATTTTTTTAAAAAAATGTTTAATAACCCCATTATTAACGTAGTTAAAATTCCAGTCCTTCCATCCCATTAATTTATAACAAACTATATATGATATTTTTTTCAAAATTTGTCAATATTTAACCCTTTCTAGAATTTTATTTTGAAAACCGAGATATTTTTGGTGTAAATTTTTGCACATTCTATTTAAATTTTATTGATGTTGTGAAATGCATTATTAGCGTATGCAAGTGTTGCCCAAGTAATGAAAAAGTTTTCCAATATTTATTCTACTGATACGACGTACTATTTTTTGCTGGTCAGTGGAATGCCTCTTATGAATGCAGATCAGGGATGGAAAATTTTGTATAATGTTACTTTTTTTTTGTAAATTTCGAACTTTCTTAAAATAAAGGCATTAGAAAAAAATCCATTGATATCTAAAAGGCAAATTATTAAAATTTTTAAGAAAAACAATTACTATAACTAAAAAAAATATTAAAACTTATAAATTTCCCTAAAGATTTTGTTTTGCGTATAAAAAACGATTCTAATTTTAAATGCTTGAAAAATAAATTTCCTTAAAACTTTATCTAACCACTTTCCCATTCCTGATGCCGACACAAACATATAGACTAATTTTTATGAGTATTGAATGATTGACTACCATAATTTTGTCCTGATAGTCGCAACATCATTGTATCAAATAAATTGTAATCAATAAATTATGCCATAAGTATAATTAATTAAAACAATTACAATTTTGCTATTTTGATATATCTATCGTTAACTAATATTTACGTAAAATGTTGTTGGAAATTTGATGTAGTAACAGCAATAAATCACAACTAACTTTCATATATTCAACTAAAGAGATCAATAATAAAAATTATGATAACAAATGACTAAAAAGTCAAACTATAGTTTAGAGCAGAGATAATTTTTTAAAAGTAAATATTTTTGATACACTAAAGTAAATATTATTTAGCCATTGTACTACAAAAGAGAAATGCATACGTCTTCAGTCGATAAGAATTGCACAATTAAAGTGACCAGTGATGCCAATTATTTAGTTTTTTAGCGCTTTTTTTTTTTGTTTCGTTTATTATAACGATTTACACTCACCAAAAAAAGTCTGTAATGTCAACTAAAAATTTTGCTGGAAATTTGCGTGAAATTTTGCTAATTTGAGCCCAGCGGTATTTTTTGCTAATCTTAGCAACACATGTCTGCTGACGAAAGTTAGTAGCCGCTACTCAATTTTAGTAAACTTTTTGTAAACTTAATGAATTGTAAAATGTAGCAAAATTTTAATTTATTAAAAAAATATTATTAAAATGCACAAATTAACTTAATTATTTTCAGATACACTTCTTATACTTTAAAGTTGCTTATGTCTTTTGAAATTGCCTAACGAATTCGAATATACAAATTTATATTTTTTTTATCGAACAAAATTAATTTCCATTTTTTTTAATATTTTTATAAAATTTTTTGGATTTTAAGGTCAAATTTTAATTGAGCTGATTTTTAGAACTAAAAAAAGTTTGTTAGTGCTATTTAAAGTGGTTGTCCTATTTTTGGACATGAGTCGGTTATAAAAAGTATTTCCACTTCTGATCCCTTTTTTCAGTCTATGAAGCATTTTAATGCAATTTAAGTGTGTAAGTAAATATTTTCTTCAAATCGGTTTTCAAAAACTTGTAAAATGATTTCTGAAGTTAGCAACAAAAATTTGTAAATATTCTGTAAAAATTCTATAATTTATACAATGTATATAGCAAAAAAGTTTTCTAAAGAATATTTTTTTTACTAAAAATCTGTACAAAATTAGTAAAGTGTGATTGAAAACCGTTTACAAATTTTTCTACTAACTTTTTTTCTGAGTGTACACAATAGTCAAATTTAATAAATTTTTTTTTTTCAAATGTACACTGATATGTACACGACAGCGTGAGGCGGAGGGGCCTAAAACATATTTTTAAGTCACGATTTTTCTTTAATGATCTGCTCTGCTTTAAAATACTTTTTAAAATTTTCTAAATTTTCTTGACTTTTTTCGCACTAAAGAAAATTTTGTAAAAAAAATTTTCAAAAATATCGCAGTTTTATTTATTTAATATTATGATCTCATATGACTTTTCTGTATGTCTATTAATGGCCAATTCAGATATGATCTTTCTATGCATGGTACGTCTAAATATGAACCGATTCTCTAAATAATTCGTCCTTGGGGCAAAACTGATTATACCCATTATCATAAAGAAAACAAACATAGTTTTATTTCAAATCTAATTTCATTGAATTTAATGTTGTATTTGTGTTTGTTTTATTTTATTTTTTATTTAATTATTTTTTTTTGTGCACTTGAGTATAAAATCCAAGAACAACTTTCTGTGAAATGTTACACAACTTTTTTTAGAACCAAAAATATCTGGGTTCGAGTACGGGCAGTAGTGATAGTAACTTTTCGACAGAAATTTGTTTTTATTTAAAAATAAAACATTTTTACGTAATTTGAGGTGGTGTTGAGATGATTTTATCGGATAGAGCCAAGTATTTAGGAACCTTCCACGGTAGTAAATTATCATGGAAGAAGAAGAATACTCATGAACGACCGAAGAGGGGTCTGAATGCCTACTATACGTGCAGGCAATCAGAAAGGGTAGTTATAGGAAGATACTCGAAAAGGCTGAGAGATCAGTCAATTGCCATAACTGACGACAATGGTAGCAAACCTCAGGCGTTGGATATACTCCTAGATTTTCTATCGATTGAGAGGTATGTCGAAAGTGTGCTTAGACTGTGTCATACAGGCTCCCAGGCAGAGATCCTAGGCAGAGATCCTAGCGGTCTGGACGGCCACAGAGTTGTTAAGGGCAAACGTCATAGAGGGAATTGTAGTGGTAATTTTGGATAGTTAGGCAGCACTTAGGGATTTGAAGTGTCATTCAATACATTCAAGCATAGTGATGGACTGTAAAGGGGATCTGTAACGGAATTCTTCACAATCAGATATGGATGCACAGCAAAACCACACGTTACCAAATAATGAGTAATCTAAACCAGTGGTGGGCAGAAAGAGAGAATATGAATGTAGTGGTGTTTGACACCGTAAGAAATTATTTTTTGCTTTCTAGATAAGTGAATGAATAAATGAATTAATCTTTATGGGAATATCCGTATCAATTGAATTAAAATAGTTTATGTTTTGGTTTTCTATATTATAAAAAATAAAAATAATTCATAATAATAATTTTTTGATTACATACAAGGCACTCTGCCTCATTGAATATATTTCAAGAAAAAAAATATTTCCACTCAACGTTTCACATTTTTAATTTAAAATGTGAACGAAAAACAAAATAAATACCTACAACAAAAAAAGGCCATAATAAAAAAAAACAAATTTTTAGAGTGTACTTTATTTCTTCAACAAAGCGGCATATACTTGCTCTGTTAAAAGTTAGCATGCTACTGAGTGAAATAATTGTATTTTTTGTTATGAGTGCCGATCACTGATCTAAACTTCAAAGTTTTCACGTATAAGCCTTTATATTATAACCAATTATTAATTGACATTTGGTAAGAAATTGAGTAACCGATTACTTTTTAACTTTTAGTAACCAATTATAATATAACTTTGAGTAACCGACAAGTTAATGGCATGTAGTTTTGTGAATCTAAATCTCTAATCCATTTTCTTTTTTTTACATTATATATAAATTTATTCTTTGACGACCAATGGTTGATAAATGTCTCATTTGTAGTTTGTAGTATGACATACTTGGCACATTTTCTTAACGATTTTCCTTAATGTGGCTTGTATTAACAGAGATTTCACACAATGTCATTTGATCTTGAGTCGAATAACATTAGTATACATTTTATTGAATTCTTTTGGACACAGAGGATCAAAATCATGGTTGGACATGATCTATTACATTAAGTTTCTAGAAACAACGAGATATTTGTAATTGGTTCATTCTATTTCCTACAGATGCTGATACAATTTGGGACAAACAAGAGTAGATTTTTGTTCAGTTTTCAGCATTTAAGTAATTTGTATTTTATTTCAAAAAGATTTTTCCTCTTGATTCCAAATCTTGTCCGCAAAATTTTCTATCTCTTCACAATTTTAAAAAATTGTATATAAAGAATATTTCAGAACAACCGACATATTCGTGATCTGGATACCAAAATTAATAAAGAATATGCCACACTCACAATTTATTTTTCGTTGCCGACTGTAGTTTGTTGAAAAAGTAATACGTAGTGCTTGCTTTTAAATGAAGAATCAATTGAAATTAATAGAAATATATTTATAAACTATTTGAATCAGTCATTCATAAAAGAAACTATAACAATTTACAGACATTCATTAGGAGTTGATATTTTCTGTTAAATGTAAAATTTTATGTTTTCTGTTTCTTAAAATAGAAATTCTTATAATTCCTTTTTACCTGTTTTTTTTCCAAAATGCTTTGTTTATATACAAAATTATTTCAATAAAAATTACAAGAAATTATTCAAATATATACACACACAGAAAATAAAAATATAGCACATCTGTGTGTGTTGTGTTTTGTTAAATTACAAACAAATAAAAAACAAAATTCAATTTGAAAAACAAACCAGAAAATCGTTTTTTTTTTCTACGTTTTGTCACTTAAAAATTGGTGATTATTTTAAACGACTTTTGATTTTTTTTTTCTACTTTTGTCGATTATTAAACAATGATTGAAAATAAGCAACAAAATGGGCTAAGTATAAGGAAAAATCAGTAATTAAATATGTATTTTAGATTATTTTTATCGGAATAATATTGTGAGTGCACTTCTTTCTAAATTAATTTTGGTCATAATTGTTTTTGAATTTAAACAAATTTTTTAATGCAGTCCTTAATTTAAAATAAACATAAAGTAAAAATAAATATATTCATTAACAAATAAAGTGCTTTAAACTATTAACAATGACTCACTATAATAGAAATAATAGAAAAGGTAAGCCATTACAGGTAACTTATTTTTATTTAATTTAAAATAATAAAAAAAGTAATCTATAATAGGTAAATACATTATTTTTCATTTGAAAATAATGCTAAAGGTTAGGAGTATTCATTACAAAGTAATGTATAAAGTAATAATATATCATTACCATGTTTTTGCTGGGTATTTCTCAATTTTTTTTGTTGCAATATTTAAACAAAGAATGATAGTGTAACATAAACTATTATTGATTTTTATGTCGTATGGTTTTGTCTGTCAGGGTATGAGTAATAGTGTAAGAAATTCTGCTGGTTGGATGTCTGTATTAAAAAGGTATTGCTAATGAACAATCAACACTGGCGGGTTTGTGTGCAATATAAGATTCTTGTTTTATTTGTGTGTTACTAATGTAAATTGTACGATAATCATTTGTCATCTACATGTGTGTACGGAACGGTATACATATACGTTTGTATGTTGATTAATATACATGTTTGTTGATTACACTGCCTGTGGCATATAGACATTTGACATATTTTATCATTTTGTGGTTGTTGAAATGTCAAAAAGAAAGAAAGCAAAGGAAAAAACATAAAAAAGAAAAATAATAATTACGAAATTTTTTTACATTATTTTTCTGTTTTTTTTTTTTTTCATTTTAATTTACATCACATTTGTCACATTTGTGTTCTAAGCCAAGTTATTGTGGTTATTATGTGGTTTAAATATATTTTAACACACACATTAATGCTGCCATATGTTTGTTTGACAAATACATACAAACACACACACATATTGGGCAAATTAATTTACAAATAATGTTTTTTTTTTCTAAAATTTACAACAAAGTGTTTGTGAATTGTGTAATGTATAATTAATGTAAAATATTTGAAATTCTTTAAATGAATTATTACAATTAAATTTGCGGTGCTCACTACAAAGTGTGACAAAACTAGAAAAACTATTAAAGTAGGGCATGCCATCTATATAATACCCTACACCAAGTATAATTTGTTACAAATTTCGGCCATCGGCATAAATTTCAGAATCCTGATTATTTTCTTATGACCAGAGCAGAATAATAGAGATAAATTTACACTAAATTGCTGAAAAATTTCATTTAAGTAAATACCTGGGAAAAAAATTAGTAGAAGAATTTGTAACCGGTTTTAAATCCTACAATTTTTGTACTGCTTTTTAGTAAAAAAAATATTATTTAGTAAACTTTTTAGCTAACTACATTTTACAAATTATAGAATTTTTACAGAATAGAAAAGCACTAAAAACTTTTTTAGTTCTAAAAATCAGCCTATAATAAAATTTAGCCTTAAAATCTATGAAATGTTCTACAAAATGTTGGCCATTAAATTCCTCTATATATGTACGAACACACTAAAACCCAAAACTTAACACAAACACCAAAAACCAATTAAATTCAAGATAGCCCATTAGATTTCTAGTCAAATTTTGGGATGACCTACATATTATAAGTCAGATTTTGGGATCACCTACATAATATGTAGGTCATTCCAAAATTTTACTAAAAATCTGTTGAGCAATCTTGAATTTGATTGGTTTTTGATGTTCGTATTAAGTTTTGGGTTTTGGTGTGTTCCAACATATACAGGGTGATTCAGTCACGACGCGCCGAAATTCACCAGCGTATTTCTTGGCTCATTTCATGAAAATATGTCCATTACGATCTTTCCCGAAAATGCAAGTACGCGAAATGGCAGCGGTTCGAAAATGTTCAAATTGGTGGTCGGAGGGTAGTACGGAAAATTGCTAACTTCTGAACCAGTGGTAGGATTTTTTTATCTTTGGGCTTGTTGGAAAGGTCTTAGGTTGAACTTTCAGAATCAATTAAGAAAAAATTAAAAAAAGAAGTCATATCGCCAAGATACAGAGCTTTTGAAAAAAAAAATTGGAAAAAAAGACATAAGAAAGTGCACATAACCTCAATTTGCTCAGCCAGTTTGAAGGTAACTTATATTTCCTCTTACCATTCCAAAATGCCTTAAAAACATTTTTTTTAAATGTTAATTTACAAAAATAAATGAATGTGTGCTGTTATTTCGCTTATAAACAAACAAACAAACAAAAAATGTTTGCATTTCAGTCAAATGCTCATAACTTTGTATATTAGAATTTTATGGCCAACATTTTTGTAAAACATTTAATCCCCGCCCTTCCCCTTTTTCGGTTTTTCTTTTTTAATTTGTTAGAATAAAGCCAAAAATGCCTTTATGAGAGGGAGTTAGAGGGTTAATATGTTCTACAAAAATATTTGTCATACCATTATCTACAAAGTTTCAGAGCATACCCTACACCTCAGATGTAAAGAAAACATAGTATTATATACCGATATGCTAAAATAACAGCATACACACCGACACACGTATATTTTTTTTGGTTTCCTTAACAAGAATCAACCGTCGGAACCCCGTAATTTTTTTTTTTTTGTGTTGAACTGTATTATTATTTAGTAAATTTTTTTGCTATTTACATATTACAAATTACAGAATTTTTACAGAATATTTACAAGTTTTTGTTGCTGAATTCAGAACTCATTTTACAGGTTTTTGAAAACCGATTCGCTAAATATGCAAAAAAAATACTTATTTTAAAAAAGTGGATATTAAAGGTAATTTTATTTCGAATTATTAAAACTTAAATTACCTTAAAATGTTACATAAGTTGAAAAAAGGGATCGGAAATGAACATACTTTTTACAACCGGCTTTTGTCCAAAAATATGACGTCCACTTAAAATAGCACCAAAAAGTACTTAAAATTAACCCCTAAAACAATTAAAATTTGACCTTAAAATCTAAAAATTTACTAAAAATATTTTTCAAAACCAAAATTAACAAATTAAAACAAAATGATAAATTCGTTTATGTTTTTGTTAGTTTTTACGACTTTGAATTTTTATTTTAATTTTGTCTAAAATATTTTTTGAAAAAAATAAATAAAATAAAATAAAAAAATGTTGCTCGATTAAAAAAATATAAATTTGTATATTCGAATTCGTTAAGCAATTTTAAAAGTAATTAGCCGCTTTAAAATGTAACAAGTGTATCAAAAAATAATTAAGTTAATTTGTGCATTTTAATTATTTATTTTTATAAATTAAAATTTTGCTACATTTTACAACTCATTTAATTTTTAGTAATTTACTAAAACTTAGTAGCGCTTAGTAATTTTTTAAACTGATTTGATTGTACTAATCTTAATGATATTCAGTAATTTTTTTTCTGATTTTAGCAAACCTATTTTAAATTCTATTTTACAAAAAGTTTACTAAAATTTAGTAGCGGCTACTAACTTTTCTACTGATTTCATTATACTACACGTCAGCAGACATGTGTTGCTAAGGTTAGCAAAAAATATCCCTGGACTTAAATTAGCAAAATTTCCCGTAATAACAGCAAAACTTTCAGTTGCCATTGCCGACTTTTTTTGTTGAGTGTATAAACTTATATCAATTTCAACTAAATATTTTTTTTATTTGCGACCATGGACTGATGGACAGGCAAATGGACAGACGGAGAGTATATCCGCCCGTATATTAAATCGACTGTGGAAGCAAATTTGAGGTTATTGCTATACTACAAAAAAGTCTGTTATGTCAATTGAAAATATTGCGGTAATTACGAGAAATTTTGAAAAAATTAGCTGCCGCTACTAAATTTTAGTAAACTTTTTGTAAAGTGGAATTTAAAATCTGTTTGCTAATATCAGCAAAAAAAATTACTAAATATTATTAATATTATTAATATTAGTACAAAATTTCAAATTTATTTTTTTCAAAAATTATTTTAGACAAAATTAAAAAAAAATCAATTTTGATTTAACTTGGTAATTTCTGATTTGAAAAATATTTTAAATGTTTTTAGCGCAGATTTTTAGAATAAAAAAAACTTTTTATTTTAAGACATAAGTCGGTATATTCACTTCCGATCCCTTTTTATCTATGTAACATTTTAAGGTTATTTAAGTTTGTAGGTGTAAGTTTTGCTAATTTTAGCAAATCGGTTTTCAAAAATTTATAAAATCATTTCTGAAATTAGCAACAAAAATTTGTAAATATTCTGTAAAAATTCGGTAATTTGTAAAATGAAAATAGCGAAAAGATTTGCTAAATAATATTTTTTTTACTAAAAATTAGTACAAGAATAGAAAAGTGGGATTGAAAACCATTTATAAAATTTTTCTACTAACTTTTTTTCTGAGTGTAGTCTGACAACGTAATTGTGTAGGGTATAAGCATTTGGATAGACAGCTTCTAATTTAAAAAAAAAAAATCATATTTTATTGTAAACTAATAAAAATACTTTCATAAATTATTTTTAAACATTAGAGTTTTCTTAAATAGTAAAAAGTGTAGCATAATTTTCGGGATTATTACAAATTACGTACCAGTTAAAGCCGTATGAGTAATATTTCATGAAAAAAATCAAGTATACGCCATCATTTACACTACAGTACGCACATAAAAATAACATCATAGAAATAACATCTTTTATAGAATGGTAATGTAAGCAAATAAAAAAATATCTTTAAAAATGCACCAATAATGGAATTTGTAAATACAAAATACTTTTTTATTTTTTTAACTTCAATTTTTATATTCAAAGAATCTTGATTTAGTGGGGCCGAATTATTTGTAAGAAATTTTTAGTTTAATATTTTTAAGGATTTAAATTTTGTATGTAGTAGAATTAAGCTGCCCGATAGTCATCCTTGACTAGTTGCAGAGTAAATAAAGCTAAAAAAAAAATAATTTTTATAAGAAAAATAAAAAAATAAAATAAATGATTCAACAAAAATATTGTTAGGAATCGAAATTGAATTTTAACAAATATTTTTTAATCCTTAAAATTTTGTGATATTCAAAGCAAAGATTTTTTTTACGATAAAGTAACACTCAGCGGATGTCCCAACTAATTCAGTGCATTGTATTGGAAGTAGGAAAATAGGTTATGGAAATGATGAAAAAGGAAGAAGCGTTTGTGGACATTTGATTTGAATTTCTCTATAATGTAAGTAACTAGAAAGACCTATGCCGCAAGTTTATTCCACAAACGACTTCTACAATTGATAAGGGAAATTTCCCTGTAATATGTCCACTGGATTACAAAGGGATGTTATCCACTACAAGGTGAGGGAAATATAATTATATATTTTTGATTCGTTATAACAATTGTTTAAACTGTAAACTCATTTGGTTTTTAACTGATTATGATTACTGTCATTTATAAATTTTGTTTCAATTAGTTGTGCAAAATTATGCCCGACAAATGGCAAATTTGGGGTTTTTTAACATTTTGCATAACTGTGAACAGCATTTGTGGTGACACGTTATCAATTGTGTCGACTCGAATATTGTTCCTTAAATCTTTCAAGGTAAGGAGCTTGTTTGCTTACATTAACAACCGAAACAAGACATTACACGCGCCGGAAAGACATCCTTCAAAACGCGCATTGTGCCAGTGACCCCACTGTTTTTTTTTTGCCTCCAAATCCAGATCACCCTCTTTCGGTAAGAGAAATTTTGTCGGCTTCTTCAAATAAATAATATACACTCAAAAAAAAATTAACTACAATTTAGAAAAATTTACTTATTTGGAGGAAAAATTGAAATTAAAACGGCGTCAAAGACACTTTGTAACAATATTTAATAAAATTTTCCTTGAAATCAAGAAATAAATTTTACTTAAAATTTGGTAAAAATTTTAAGTTATAAAAAAATTTTACTACTGAGAAGTAAATTTTTATTAAAAAACAGTAAAATTTCCTCCATAAATTTATATATCATCTAAAATTTCACTATAATTTTTTTTTAATAAAAACTATGACTTAACTTCCTAAAAACAAAAGAAAATATTTTCTAACATCAAGTTTAATTTGATTAAAAATTTCTTATAAATATGAAACTGTTTCTATGATAAAGGTTATATATTTTACCATATATTTTAAAGTACTTTACACTCATTGTGTAGGTTTTTTCTCACTTTCGGGGGACTTTTGCTTTGTGAGGATACTGCTCTTAACAATGTTTTTGCTATACATTTTTGTCTTAAAATTAGATTGAATTATACTAAACTCATGTATTTAAAATAGAAATTAAATTTCATTAGCAAAAAGGTAAACAAATTAAAAAAAAAATGTTCTGCAGTATATCCTGAAAAGTAATAAATTGTGACAAAGTCAGATCCTTTTCGTAGTTAATTAACGGTTCTGCTTGAGAGAACTACAAAAAGGGAGTGTGGCACACGGCATCTATGGCTAGGGAACACTGTGGGTCCTTTGTCTTCTTAAATTAACTAATTTAAGGAAATTGTTGCAAAAATTTAAAATATCATATTAACATTTTTTGTTATTATTGGAAAATGGAAAAATGTCATAAGTTTGGCTTAAACTTTAATTGACATATACAAATTTTAACTTTTTTTATTATTAAGTGAAAAAATAGCTCTAGTGCCTTCGATAAATATAAAGTTTAATAGGCGCAACGTCAATTACAGAAAAGCCATTATGCCGTATTGTGGTAGGCAAACAAAATTTTTACATAAAGCGCAAATTCGAATTTTTTACCTTTTGCTAACAAAATTTTAAAATATATTTTAAGCTATTTTAAGTACAATGGCACGTAAGCCATTTTTGACTCACGCTTACCCACGATCACGAACATATGGGGATTTGTGTTTCCACGAGTAAATGGAATTTCTGTAACAATATTAACAACCAACAACCTTTGATCTTATCTGCATTGAAATGAACCCTTTTAACAAGACCCCACTCTGATTTTGTCAAAAGGCCCCGATTAAGTGTATCATTCATAATCTGCATTTTGGCACCCAAGCCCTAAAAGGCCTGTCCTTCAACCGACTGAAAATGAGTGACAAATGTTGATAGCATTAGCTAAATAATAAATAGTTGTAAAAGTTTGATCATGAAAAACTGAGAGGAAGAAAGAACTAACCAACTCCTAAATTAAGCTCCAAATAAATTCATTATCGACACCTAAAGTAATAAGCGTTAATAATAGTGCGCTGTTGAACACAAGATCAAATGCTTTGAAAATATTCAAAGAAACCGATTACTTTCAAAAAACTGGTAATAAAAATTGTCCAATTATTTTTTTAGTTAGATTTTTTTCTATTTTTTGCATACTTTTTTAAATAAATTTTTTCAAATAAAAACAAAAAAAAATTTTTGTTCGTTATATCATCTTTTCTTTATAGTTCTATTTATCGGTATACTTATATCCCACATTTCAAATATTAAACCTTTATGTACTTTTATTACGAAAATATATTAAATATTTATTCTTATTAAAAACATATTGTCATAAATTTACCACAAATCTATTTAATTTAAAAAAAATATGTTTCTTTTCCTTTCCCAAAATTAAGAACTTTATGCTTTACACGTATTCCCATTTAACAAAAATAATCCATTAAATGTATTACTTTTTCTTTCCTGTTAACAATAACATTTTTCCTCAAAAAAAAAAAAAGAGGAAATTTGCAACGAAAAAAATCATATGTGTTAATTTGATGTTTCTTCCTTCGTGGTTTTTCATAATTTTTGTAAAGAAAAAAAAAAAATAAAATTCTTAAAATTTAGCATACAACTTCAAATATGTTGCTGACTTTTGTTTGACACACATACATATAAAGTATATTTCTTAGCACTCATTCATATGTGTGAAAGTGTTTGTATGTGTCTTTAACATTTACTAACGAAAATGTAAAGTCTTCAAATGCTTGGTTGAATTCTTTTGGTTTTGTTTGAGCATGTGAGTATGATTATGATTATATGGAAAAGTTGAAGTTAAAGTGCTTAT
Organism: Eustalomyia histrio; assembly: GCA_949748255.1. Classification (NCBI taxonomy): domain Eukaryota; kingdom Metazoa; phylum Arthropoda; class Insecta; order Diptera; family Anthomyiidae; genus Eustalomyia; species Eustalomyia histrio. The sequence goes on along the minus strand of OX456526.1, from coordinate 26,982,553 downwards.
GGGATTTTTTGCATAATATTTTTTTTTTTAAATATATTGTACTTTAAAGCTTTTAAAGTACAATATGTTTTTTGGAAAAAAAAATATTTATGCTTTTTTTTCTTTTTTGGCAAACAATATATTCACACTTATAGTTTTGCATACATGTTATGAAAATCCTGTTATACTGATGAGAAATTTAAATGCGAAATTATTTATATTGGAAATGCAAATGTACGAGGGGGATTTAAGAAAAATTACATTTAAAAACTACTGATTAAAAAAAAAATAATTATAAAATAAATCACAAAAAACCAGAATGAAAAACTAGTATATTCCAAATCGAAAAGCAAAACAAGTAAAAGCGTTACATTTAGATTAACTGAGAAAACTGATTCGTGTAACAATCGAATTTATAACCAACTGGAATATAATTGTTTGCCGTTACAAACAAATGTATTTCATAAAAACGTACAGATGTTTTTTCTAAGCCAAAACAGAATTTTATTTAAAAAAATATGTGGTCAAAAAATTTTTTAGGTCAAAAAAATTTCGAGTCAAATAAAAAATATGACACAAAGTTTTTTGACCAACAAAAATAGTTTTGAGCCAAAAAAAAAAAACATTTGATTTGAATATATATTTTCGTGAATATAAAATATTATTCACCTCTAGACACCTAATAATAAAATAAGACAAAATGTTTTTGAGATGAACAAAACTTTTGAGGTGTAAAATATATTTAAAGGGTGGGAAAAATATTGAGGTGAAAAAGTTCATAGGTGCAAAAATTCTTTTGGTGGTCTAACATTTTTTAAGCTGAAAAATTATTGAGATAGCTAATGTGTGGTTAATATAAAATATTATTACCTTTTCAAATGAAGTAAACAAATATGGAAAAATATTTTTAAGATGGAAAATATAAAATATCATTCCTCTCTATGAAAAAATTGGCTAATGCCAATCGACAATTGCCTAATAATTGTACCTTAGGAATGCGATTTGATTCACTACAATTTGGATGAAATTTCCACATTTTGTGGTGAAGTAAAATTGTTCCGAAAATCGATTTAAAATTTGATTGGTACTTAGAAGGCGAAAAAAATTTATATTTTTTAAACTTTCTCAAAACTTTTGTTATTTAATTTATTTCTTACGCCAAATTATTACAGAGTCTTAATTTATAATTAGTTTTTCGGACAAACTCCCACATCCGGATATTAGGATAATATATGTAGGAATAAAATTCTATAAAAACGAAAAAAAAAATATTTTTTTTTGTGAAATTTTCTAATCCAACATTATTTTTTATTTCTTTTGATCCAAAAATGTCTAAAAATGATAAAAAAAATTTTTTAAAAGCATTTCCGAAACTCCAATTCATGTTTTTTGATTTTTTTTTAACCAAAATTTGAAGACTTGATAATCACATCATAGGAAACCAAAATTATTTTTTTTTTTTAACTTTACGATGCGCGATTTTAAATTACAGCAAATTTGTAGAAATACGGGTTTTCACCATAATTTGTTTGCAAAAAAATTTTTAATTCATTTACAATTGTTTAGATCCAATGAACAAAAATAATAGTATTTTGATTCATGTTATAAGGATTCTATTCTGAAAATTTTACCAAAAACCGTCGTACGTCCCTCATTTCCCGCCAAAGTCAAAAGGGAAAATTCATGGATAGTTTGTGTTTTTCTAGAAAATGTATCGAAATACTTTGTTCTGTAATTTTTATCTGAAATTTTGACATATGCCTGGAGTATGTAAAGGGTGGTCCAACCATCATACACGATGTTAATTGTAAATAAAACAAAAAGTTTTCAAAGAATTATGTTAAAATTTTTTGTTATGATAGAAGGATCTATGACAATTACGTGTGAAACAAAATATCGGCCAAATGCTTTTTTTCGCACAAAAGAGCCATTGTTTGCTCGACGACGAGTCGAGGTTGACGGCTCTTCTTCCACACTATTGCGAACAACAGCAATATTTTCCGTAGAATGAACTGGGCGAGCATATATAGGTATTTTCACATTTCTTACAGAACCGGTTCGCTGAAATTTGCGCATTATTCTCCCGATTGAAATTTGCGCACTATTCTCCCGATTGTTGGCTCCAACAATTTTAACGCGCTGTTCAATTGTGTACCTCTGTGGTTGAATTTAACAAACACTGAAACAAAGATATGTCATATTAAGTTTGACAAAAAAGTTTACGTTATGGTGTGATTCACAATTAACATCGTGCATTATGGTTGGACCACATAGTAAAAACGGTGGTTCTCAAGTAAATAAGTCAAGAAATCTAAAATTTGATATACATGGTGGTACAAAAACACACAGGCATTATTATTTTGCTAAATTGAAACAATTTTTTATTGTTTATTTGGACCTTTAAATTTCATTGTAATAACCGAATTTTTTGCCAACCGGATGGTTTGGTTTGTGTGTCGCAACCGCGATTCGGTTAATGCAACAGAATTTCGGTTGAAACCAAATATTTCAATTGAATCAGGAAAATATTTGGTTGGGACAACTAAATAATTCGGTTGTTGCAACCAAAACATTTAGTTGGCAAGAAATTCGGTTGAATTCAATGAATCTGTTTTCTCTGTGTTTCAGATTCTGAGCGGTTAAATTGGGCGACCTTGCTGGGAACTGCAAATCGCCAATACGAGGTATAAAGCACCCTTCTGCTCGAGCAGTGTGTGCGCTTTCCTATTCGAACCACCAGTACCAATACACAAATTTGCAGCAATAAAAACTCGTTGATCATTTTTCTAAGTCGCTCACCAGTCACAGTAACCGTGTTATACCCTTGTCGAAAATGGCGTACCATGCAGTGACTTTGACTTTAAATTCTCAGTGCCCGAGAAGCGCAAATAAGAACGTGGCAAAAGTGGCATTCGAACGTAAAAATGTGTGCCTTTAAAAACTCACCACCCAGACCGCTATAGCAAGAAACTTTAAATTTGGTATAAAGGTTTATTACTCTGTCGTATTCATTCACCAAAACAGGATTTTTGAAAATTTATACGGAAAGAAGCACACAGGGAAAAGGCCTCCACTTTAACTTTATCTCCAAACCTTTTCCGCTAGAAAAATTAAATTTAAAATATATGTCCCCTGGAATATAATAAGAACGTAATAAAAATGGCTCGTTATGAAACGAAAATTGAAAATTTTTTAAAATTAAAAATTTTTATTTCTAAAATTACGTTTTATATCAAAACAAAGCTTAGGGCACTTAAGCTAATCATAGTTGGGCCTTCATTCACTGGAGAGATAATTTTTTGATCTCTTATCCCTCTTAACCTCTAGCTCAGACACATTAGGCTAGAATTCTGAAATTTACAATATACGAGGTCTGTTCAATAGAAAAGGTGAATTTTAATTTTTCAGCGTCACGGTAATCGAAGAAAACAGTGAACAAAACCTTAACATTTCTTCACTTTCTCAACATTTTAATCGGGTTTTGAGCTTCCAGGACGAGCGTCGTCATTCACATCTTCTCGAACTTCTTTGAAAAGCTTGCACTACTTGTAGACATTTTTCTGACTTAGAGTACAATCACCACTCTCAGCATTTCAAGTGCTTTTGAGCACTTGATTCCATTTTTTACACAAAATTTGATGCAAATGCTTTGATCCATTTTCTTCCACAGCAGAAAATCGCTGAACAAGCAAAACACGTCTAACTGTTATGCCTTTCACCAACAAACTAAACTTAACACAAACTCAACAACTAACATATGTTCGAGACAAGTGTGCCAACATAAAAAAAATCGCTAATTGAATGCACGTAACCCGAGAAATTTAAAAATTCACCTTTTCTATTGAACAGACCTCGTATGTCCTCTGCTAAATGGACTTTAGGCCCATCTACAATTGGCTTAAGTGACTTAAGTTAGTTATCGTTATGAAACGAAAACCCAAAATTTTTTCAAATTAAAAATTTGTATTTCTAAAATTGTGTTTTATGAAAAAAAAACTTAGGCCACTAAAGCTAATTGTAGTTGGGCCTTTAGTCACTGAAGAGGTAATTGTTTTATCTTTGCTGAAAACTTTGTATAAATGCGGTTTTAAATGGGAATTACACAGTTCTTTGAAGGGGGAACTCTTCAAAGAACTGTTTAAACCCTTTTATCTAGAAATCAAAATTTTCTTATTAAAACATCAACTATGAAAAGGTTACACGAATTTATTGAAAGCGAAAATCTTTTAAAAAAAGGAGTATTTTCTTTTTCTTTAAATATATATATAGGGTGATCCATTTCGAGATACTTTTCTCAATAGCCTTTTTTTGACAGATCACGTGTGAGTCGTGTCATGTCGTCATGTTATTTTTGTTTAGTATTATTTGGCATTTCATAATGGAAAGACTTTCGCCTGAAAAACGTTTACAAATCGTTAAACTTTATTGCAAAAATTCACGTTCTGTGAGGAATGTGTTTCGTGCACTTCGCTCAACTTATGGTCAATGAAATCGGCATACTGAGCGTACTATTCGCAACACCACCACCCATTTTAAAACCCAGCATTCATTATTGGATATTATTCGACCGAATAGACCACGCCCAGCACGCTGTGAAGAAAATATAGCGGCCGTAGCTGAGAGTGTACACGAAGACCGTGGAGAGTCGATTCGGCGCTATAGTAGCATGATAACAGACTATTTGATGCCTGAAATTGAAGCTCGTTGTCTCAACGACATTTGGTTTCAACATGACGGCGCCACTTCCCACACATCGCCGGTAGATTGGCCACCAAGATCTTGTGATATCACACCATTAGACTTTTTCCTGTGGGGATATGTAAAGTCTAAAGTTTATGCAGATAAACCCGCTTCGATTCAGGCCTTGGAGGAAAGCATCACGCGTGTCATTTGCCAGTTACCAGTCGAAATGCTCGAACGAGTCATCGAAAATTGGACTCAACGGATGGATCACCATCGACGTAGCAACGGCCAACATTTGATAAACATAATATTCAAAAAATAAATACCAAAGAATGTTCTTTCAAATGATAATAAACATTCCCCATTAAATTTGAATTTTCTGTGTTGTTTTCTTTAAAAATTTGGAAACCTGGAAATGGATCACCCTATATTTCGATACCGGTAACGAAGTATCGACCTTAAAAAAATATTTTTAGATGATTATTTACAGTTTTCGAATTCCACTTACAAAAAAAATATGAGGAACGACTCTGTTATGTAATTCGAGTTATTCTGGATATTTAAATGCATCAAAATGTCCTGTAAATTAATCATTCCAACCTCGCATAAAAGTATTTTTTCCTTAAATATCAAATACTTTCTAAAGTTAATGTATAAAAGAATATGTTTAGCAAAAAAAAAAACAGCATCAATTCTGATTACAAATACTTATGGGTATATAAACCGTATGGTAAATGCCAAAAAAAATATTCTATGTAAAATGTTTTAGCATACGCTACCACATTGTTAACACATTCTATACATTATACTAATAATTCTAATAATGTTTGCTAAGGAAGTAAACGACATAAGAAACAAAAAAGAAAGAAAAAAATAAAAATTGTTTACTCAAGCAAGAAACAAAACAAAAAAAAATAAAATATATTTTGCAACAATGAAAGAAACCATTAAATTAAAAGCTCTTTATCACCTTGACTTTTTTACTTTTGCAAAAAAAAAAAAAAAACAAAACAAAAAAATATGTGTGACTTAATAAGAAATCTTAACATTTACAAGATTTTCGGTGGCTTTTTTTCACTTTTCATTTTGCAAAAAAAAAAAAAAAAAAAAACATATTTACCATATGTATGTACTTGATATTGTTTACTTTAAGATTTTCATTATTTTATTTTAGCGGCACCCTGTTGTGAAGTTTTTTTTTTTTTCATTCACCTGAAGTGGCAGTAAACTGCCTACATTAACGGTTGGTGGTTAATGTCTCAATGTATTTTTTATTTTCGTCTCGTGCAGATTTTTACCTTATTAAATTGTTTACGTTTCCCTGTGTTCCTTGGAAGTATAGATGCTGTCGTTAAGCCTATTTATGCGTTTAGATGTCAACTTCTATCATATGTCTTTCTTATATATACATAATTCTTTCTCATAATGTTTTCTTTTCTTTTTTTACTATTTAGGTTTCTTACCAAAGGCAGCAAAATTTTGGTTTATTAAATTATATTTTTGCCATAAAGAAGACAAATGGAATTATTATTAAGTATAATTTAAGTGTATACATAAATTTAATATAATTTAATAAAGTGGTATTTGTAATGTTGAATTAAATACAAATTTAAATAATTCGTTGTTTTAGACGCAACCAAATTTAAATATGTAATTTAGTTTACGTTAAAAAAATACAAAATACACCGAAAAAATTGCATAAGCCAGCTTTTGAGTTGTAGGTGAATTTTTCTGTTTTTTTTTTCAATTAACTCTAGGTAGAACTATAAGCAAATTTTATGTAATAAGATTAATTACTTCAACTTAATATTTTTTGCAACAACATTTTTATTTGATTCAATTAAATATTTTGTAAATATAATAAATCCTTTCTTAAATATAACAAAAAAACAAAGCAACAAATTTATTTTGTTTAATGTTGTTTATTAACCATTTAAGTGAAAAAAAATTAAATCTAATCAAATTTTTGTTTGAATTAACAAAGTTGATTGTAGTTGTAATTTCAATCAAAAGTTTAATTATGTTGGTTATTTAATTTTTATTAACATCCTAAAGCGTAATTTTTTTTAATTTCTATGAGGAAGGACAAAAAAGAGCAAAGTCTTCGCCTTGAAGGCCTGTCTAAACCGGTTAGGAACCAAAAGTTTAAAATATATTTTCTTTGAAATATGATAAGGTACTTTTTGGAATAATCGACAGGAATGTGGTAAAAAGAGGGTTTCGAGATGAAAAAAGGCTTACCCAAAACGGGCTTACCAAAACCTATTGTCTAGGGGCTTGAACTTAAAAATATACTAAGAGAGAAAAGATTCACTGTGACCATCGAATTTCTTGCCATTTGAATAGTTTGGTTCCAGTAACCGAATTATTCGGTTGTCGCAACCAAATGTGTACCTGATTCAATTGAAATGTATGGTTTCAACCGAAATTCTATTATATTAATAGAATTCCGGTTGCCATAAACAAATATGTCGGTAGCTTCAAGCAAACTATTCGGTTGGCAAGAAATTCAGTTGCCACAATGAATCTGTTTTCTCGGTGTGTGTTCCCTACAGTACCGGGTAATTTAGGGTTATTAAAATATAAATTAGAAAAGAAATTCTTACCCTATAACTGGCATGCCCCAATCGATTTGGTTAGAAACCTGAAATTTGAATGAGTGTTTCCTTTTTTTAAATTTTCAACAGAAACGTGGGAATCAAAACGGTTTCCTCTATTAACGGTCTAGCCAAAGAACTATGGCTAGCAACCTAAAATTTAGGGAACGAGTGGAATCAAAACGCCAAAATGGGGACACAAAATTGGTGCCCGATCTCTACCCCGAAGGGCACTATTCTAATATTCAGTTTTGGAATTATCTTTGAAAAAATTTCGGTCATAATTCCAACAATGGAAATGGGTGTTATGACGACTTAATACCAATAGATAGTACAATCATTTTTATTTGGATTATGTCCGAAATATTATTTATTATATTAGATAGCGAAGCCGGAGTTGGACATACCCGGGAAAAGAAAATCCTTAAGCCAAAACCCCTTTTGTTAGCGAAACCGGTATTATACATACCCGAGAGGAAAACAAAACCCCTTAAGACGAGCCAAAGGCATAATACAGAACAATAGAATATTATGGGGTTTATGACCCTAATTCTGGGCTTTACGTCCATTTTTTTCTTCTGGGGATTACAATCGAAAATGCTTCCTCGTTCACAGTCCCAACATCCAGTGTGGGAATTCAAACATTTTCGGATATAAAACTAAAGCCGCAAATTGGGATAATTTACGTTGGGGTTACGTCATATCAATGGAATGGGGAGTGAGTGGATTTAAAATAATAGACAAGGGGAACTAATTAGAATTTAACAGGCTACGAAACAGTAAACCGAGGAAATTAACTGAAACGTCTTTGGATTTAAGTGATGTTATTATCAGATATTTTTATGATTATGATAGTGACAACCATAATCTTACTATGATATAGTTATCATATTATGATAATAAAATAACCAGAATTTTATCATAATATGGTCCCTAAGTTATATTAAAATTCGGCATTTTGAAAAAGAAGGAGAATAAATTTTTTTCTTAACGAAAAAAATTGATATAAGGACGTTTTTTTAAGAAAACTTCTTTGACTCTATGGACATTTTCTTTAAAAAAAAAAATACTTAAAAAAAAATTCTAAATTCTAAGGACATTTTTAACAAAAAAAAAATCATAGCTCTATGGACTTTTTCTAATAGAAAAACTCTTAAATTCTAAGGACATTTTAAAGTTTTTTTAAGATAGTCCTTAGAGCGTCAGAATTTTTCTTTTAGAAAAAGTCCTTAGAATCTCAGAATATTTCTACAAGAGAAAGTTCTTAAAATCTAAGTCATTTTTTACACTCACGATATTATTTCGTTAAAAACAACTTAAAATACATATTAAATTAATCGAAAATACAGTTAGCCCATTTATATTTATTTATTTATTTATTTTTTTATTTATGTCATATCCTGCACAACAAGATTTAATCTTATAATTACAGTACAGGAATTACCAAGCAAAAATAATAATGACAATTGTTAAAACATATTTAGAAATAGGTTGCAATTAGGTAAAATATTTTTAAAGCTAAAATTTAAATTACACAGATTAAAAAAAAAATAAAAATAATAATAATAATAAAAAATATTTAAAGTTAAACAGGAAAAGTAAGAAAATATCAAGAATAATTTAGAAAAACAAATTTTTTAAAATTAGTAACATTGCTGTTAAGTTGTTGGTTTTGTGGAAGCATATTCCAGAGACGAATTGCATTTATATAGAATTGCCACTCAGATACTAGACAATGATGTCTTGGTAAAATAATCTTTTTGCTCCTATTAGACTGAGCAAAGCAAAGTTTTTCATAGAGGTATAAAGGTTTTTGGGTGTAAATGATTTTATGTAAAAAGAGAAGTACTCTTATCTTCATAAGAGTTATAAATGAAACACCAAAAATTTTCTTTGAGAAATCCGAAGTTCCATCACGTCATTGTTTAATAATCGACAAAAGTAGTAAAAACAAAAGAAAGTCGTTTAAAATAACCATAAATTTTTAACTGCCAAAAGTTAGAAAAACCTACTTTTGTGCTTTATTTTTTAAATTGAAAGTTTTTTTATTTGTATGTAATTACGAAACACAACACACACAGATGTATATATTTTTATTTTCTATGTGTGTATGTATATTTAAATAATTTTTTGTAATTTTTATTAAAATAATTTTGTATACAAACAAACTATTTTGGTAAAAAAAAACAAAAAGGAATTATATGAATTTCTATTTTTAGAAACAGAAAACATCAAATTTTACATTGAACAGAAAATATCAACTCCTACTGAATGTCTGCAAATTTTTATGGTTTGTTTTTTGATTCAAATAGTTAAAAAAATATATTTCTATGAATTTCAATTGATTCTTCATTTAAAAACAAATTTTACGTATTACTTTTTATATAAACTACAGTCGGTAACGGAAAATATGTATATTGTAAGTGTATGATAAATCTGAGAATTTTATAGAATTTAGTTTTTTTAAGAATATAAAAATTTTTATATAGAAATAAACAGTTTTTAAAATCTGAGAATTTTACTTAAAGGAAAAGTCAACAGAATATACAAATTTTTGTATCACAATTAAAGGTATAAAAAACCTTTAATAAAGAAAAATCAAAAGTATAAAAATAGTAAAATCAAACGAATTTATCATTTTGTTTTAATTTGCTAACTTTTGTTTTGAAAAATATTTTTAGTTTTTTTTTTTTTTTTTTTTTTTTTTGATTTTAAGGTAAAATTGTTATTGTTTTAAGGGCTGATTTTTTGGACTAAACACTTTTTAATTCTATTTTAAGTGGACGTCCTATTTTCTTCAATGTTTACTATGTAACATTTTAAGGCAATTTAAATTTGTAGGTATAAGTTTTATTTATTACAAAGAGCATTTCCTTCAATATCCACTTTTTAAAATTAGTAAATTTTAGCAAATCGGTTTTCATAAATTTGTAAAATGATTTCTGCAATTAGCAAAAAAAAATTTGTATATATTCTGTAAAAGTTCTGTTATTTGTAAAATGTACATAGCAAAAAAAAATACTAAATAATATTTTTTTTACTAAAAATCAGTACAAAAATAATAAATGAAAAATGTTTAAAAATTTTTCTACTTTTTTATCTGTGTGTACAGTAGCGGTGATCATGTTACAAACATGTTTTTTCTCTGCGTGTTTATACTAAAGTTCCAAAAATGTCGGTACTATCAATTTATCGTAGTTAGAAGCATAATTCGTCTTAACCAAAATCATCTTAACATATTTTCTCCTGATCATACACCCAATTCACACGATGACTTTCCACCATGTTTGAAAATCATTTTTGTTTGAGTGTTTAGGCGAACGGTGTAGAGAAAAAAATCACGTTTTCTGTTCTAAGTGATTGTTTTCATAGTTTTCTTTACACACATTCGTTTTTTTTTTTTTTTTTTTTTGTTATGTTGCTTCATTTGATTTTCTCTTTCAATGTGTCAACATCCCCACAACAGGGATGGAAAATTGGATTTTTTTCGGTATCACAAAAAAATCAAAAGTGCTTTTTTGACGCTCAGAGAACTAAATTGTTTTTAACAAAAAAATTACATAAAATTAATAAAAATAAAAATGAACACAAAACGTATATAAAATTCGTTCTTATATATTATATATTTATATATTTTTTAAATTAAACAAAAAATTTTGCTAATTTTTTTTTTTTTTATCGAGAAACATTTTTTTATTTTGTATCAACTTTTCCATCTCTGCTCTGCAATAAAAAAAACACTGTGTTATTACGTAGACACATCAGGTTGTAAAGAAGAAAATAAAGAAGAATAAGCGATTAAATCAACCCTAAAATCATGGGGACAAAATCATTGTATGAAAGTGTTGTTTTTGGAAGTTGCTTTAAAGGAGAATTAAAAAAGTCGTGATTTTAAAATCGACGTGTGAATTGGGTGATACAAATTTTTCAACGATAGTTAGTACGACCACAGACCCCAGGTATCAAGGGTTTTAAAAATCCTACCGCTCCCTCTAGCGGAGATACTTGATAAGCATTTTAAAAAGCAAACTGCCCTTGACAGTTCAGTAATGTTAAAAAATATACATTTTAGGTAATCCCTGGAGTCCCAAAAAGAAACAAAATTATCCTCCTCCATGAAGTGAAGGGTATACAAAAAGTGGGGAATGCCGCAACACAGTTTACCTTAAACATTCTTAAACATCTTAATTATTGTAAAATTTTTATTATTCCACAAATTTCTTCCTAAAATATTTCTTATGTTAGATAAATTATATTTTATGGCCACATTAAATTTTAATTAAAAATTCCTTACAATATCAAATTTGTATATTAAATGTTAATCAAAAACAATTAGTTGTAAATTATACAAACATACATGATTACTAGGATATCATAACCATTTTATCGTATTTAGTTAAATACGCATAAACACATACAAACAAACTAATATTCATCTATAACAGATAAACATTAACAAGAATTTTCTAATATGCATAGTTTAACCTAAATAATAATATTGTGGTTATGTATTGGGAAAGAGCAACACATACATATGCATTTATGTAGGTACACATACATACATATATTATAAATAGAAAGTTGTAAGTAACCCAACATACCAAATAACTTGAGAAAAATATTATTATAAGCTTACAAACACAAGCCTTAAGCTTGAAAAAGACTTGAGAATATATTGAAAAAGGCTATCGTAACAATTGTAGAAAAATCAAAACGGAACCCTCGTGAAAATATTATGTGTGTATGATTACTATAAGCTTATTCTTGCAATTGTAGAATAAGCTTACAAAAATAATATATTATTCATAGTTGAAAAAGAGAAATCATAATTATTTTCTTTAATTTAATTTATTTTTTATTTTAATTTTAAAAATAAATAATAATAACTCATTTTAAATATAAAAAATAATAATTCATTTTAAATATAAATAATAACAATTCATTTTAACCATAAATAAAAATAATTAAACTAAACTTACAACTAAATGTACACGCAAAACACGTTTAACAAATTTAAAGAAAAAGTAATAGCACTTGTTGTATGCATTATAAGCGTAGAACAAAGACAACAAGACTAGAATGTATTGAAAAATTTTTCTATTTCAATCGTCACATTGCGTTATTCAATATGTGTATGTTGTTTATAGCATACTTTAGAAAAAGTTATGTATAATAATCTTTTCTCAAGCATTGTTAAATACTGCTTGTGAATTCACATTTTATAAACATTATAATAAGCTAAATTAAGAAAAGCTTAAAACACACTATTAATATAAGCTTATTCTCAAGTTGTATTGCAGTTTGATTGCTATATGGTATATTGGGAGAAAGTTGTAAGTAATATTCCAAGCACATATAGACATAAAAACAAACAAAAACATACAAGTTAACAAAAATATTTTACGTTGATTTGTAAATCTACCAGGTATGATCAATAAGATTTATAATTCTATTTTCATTATGATTTAGAACAAATGCATTATGGATTTTAAATATCATTCTATTCAAAAATTTTATTTCCTGCTGCTCGATTTACTCATTTTAGTACCTTTTCTTTGGTACTTTTAAGTTAAGTAATTTTTACAAAAATCTAGTACTCCAGTGCCAACATTATTATTCATTAGATGTTTACGATAACATTTGTGGTGTAAATAACGTTGAATAATTAGTAACAGCATCGAAGTGGTAATGATACAATTTGAAAATATAGGAATGTACGAATAACAAATAGTTGGTACATATTATAAAACTTGTGCATATTCAAGGACATATTTCATATTCCAGAGATTGGGAAAAATATTTATTACCCAGCCAACATCACGCAGTGAAAAATTTTAGTTTAAAATGATTGGATTATCGAAATTATGATAGTATGATCACAATGATCATAAATATGATTCTTATTGCGGACGATTTTATCATCGTTTAGGATCATTACAAATTTCCATGATAACCTGATTTTCTTTTTTTTTTTAAATAAAATTTTCAAAAACATCTCAATTATTGTGTGTAAAATTGTGCCAAAAAATTTTCAATTTTCTTTGCCTTAGTCCATCTTCTTTATCCATAAGGCGACCGAAAAATAAGTGGGGTTGTTTTTTAATAAACTTTCTATGTCACATAGCCAATTTTCATAGAAATCATAATAAAAACCTTATAAAAAATAGCAAAAAAGCAACAATAATACCGAATTTATATATTTATGTGTTGTATGTGTAACTAATAATAATAACATTTATATGTATTTTGTGTTAATTTTATACAAATGTATTTATGTGTCTAAAACTATTAGGGTGATAGATTTGTGAACAAAAATCCGCACACCTTATGTTAATAGTTCCGATATATAATTACACTGAAACAAGGAAATAGCGGTAAAATTAACTAAAATCAATATTAAATTGGTGAAAGGGTGATAATTAAACGCATTGTTTAGTAGAAATATATTTTTTTAGGTTTTATTATTTACTGTAGTGTTATTTCAACAACACATCTGTTATGTAAAGAATTCTATTTAATCAATTTGAATAATTATTTTGTGTGTTTGACTAATTAATTTTATTTATTTTAACGTTGCAACTCTAATTTATACACTTATTTTATAATATATTTTAATCACCCTTTATATCCCGAGTAAAAAAATTGATCAGGAGCAATATTTAATCATATCCAAGTTGATTTTCATTGGATATGATTAATTTAGAAGAAGGATTTAGAAAAATTTTAAATAAATAATTGACTTTAAAATGCCCTCGGCAGGATTTTAACATAATATCTGGCTTTATTTGACTTCATTGTGCGTGTTATATATAATTATAATTTCGATACTTACATATAATTATATCTTCGGGAATAAATTAAAAAATGCTACATAACAGATCAATTGAAAAGTTCCCGGCCTACCATACTAAAACACATTTTTTTTTTGGCAAAGTTGGTTTTTTTTTCTTCAACATAGTTCCCTTCAAGGGTGATACACTGATTATAGCGACCCTCCTTTTCTATACCATTTTTGTAGTACGATTTGTCCTTTGCTTCAAAGTAGGCTTCAGTTTCAGCGATCACCTCTTCATTCGACGAAAATTTCTTCCCAGCGAGCATTCTTTTGAGATTTGAGAACAGGAAATAGTCGCTGGGGACCAGTTCTGGAGAATACGGTGGATGCGAAAGCAATTCGAAGCCCAATTCATAGATTTTCGCCATCGTTTTCACTGACTTGTGACAAGGTGCATTGTCTTGGCGAAACAGCACTTTCTTTTTCTTCAAATGCGGCCGTTTTCCGGCGATTTCGTCCATCAGACAGTCCAATAACGCTATGTAACGCCATAACCTTGCCAGCCGACTGTTGCGTATTTCCACGCTTTGAAGTTGGCATCATGTGCTTTTGGTCTAAAGTGAGCTCGCGCGGCGCCCACTTTTCACAGAGCTTTCTCATACCCAAATATTCATGAATGATATGATGTACACATTCAGTTGATAACTTTAGAGTACCTGCTATTACACTCAATTTCAATTTACGATCATTCGAAATCATTTTGTGGATTTTTTTTTGATGTTTTCGTCCTTAACAACCTCTTTTGGACGTCTACTGCATTCACCGTCTTCGGTGCTCATTTCACTATGTCTAAACTTAGCATACCAATTCTTGATGGTTGATTTTCCTGGGGCAGTGTCCGGAAACTCATCATCAAGCCAAGTTTTTGCTGTAACTGTATTTTTCCCCTTCAAAAAGCAATGTTTTATCAACACGCGAAATTCCTTTTTATTCATTTTTTCACAATAAAAGTTGCTTCACTTAAAATGCTATAATTCGCAAACTAATGATCCGATAGCTGTCATATACATACACGTGTTTTTTGAAAGGTAGGGCTAACTAAAAATCAATCAATCGTTTTAAGTCTAGTAGTGCCATCTATGTGTCAGGCTGGGGACTTCTCAATTGACTTGTTATATATGGTTTTGTGTAAGCCATATATAACTATATATGATTTTTAAAAGCCATATATAATTTTATATAGTGTTATATTTAATAAAGCATATCAAATTTTAAAAATAAATATATCCATACCCAGCAAAAATGAAGCTGCCAAAGAAGCAATAAAAGCATCACTACTATGGCAAAGGCATCACTTCTTTTCTAATGGTTTCATCGATGAATTTAACATTAGCGTGTCATAGGATGGAAGTATTCAAATGTAGCTACTAGCATTACTCATACTTTACTCTAAGGAAGCAATGATAATACAATGATTAGATATTCTGATGCTTTAGTGGAAAATTTTCATATACTTTGTAGTATTTAAGCTTTAATGAAAATTTAATTCATAAGAATGCAGAAAAAATAAGTTGAAAGAAGCGAAATTTATGCATTGATATACAAATACTCTTTATTAAAACAAATAAATAATTCTGCATTAGTGAAAAAGCATTTTTGAAAAATTTTTCAAAAATTTTAATGAATTTTTAGACAAATTTTAAAATATTTTTGGATAATTTAAAAACTGGTTGTACAATTTGGAAACATTTTTAGACAATTTTAAAATATTTTTGAACAATTTTAAATAATTTTTGCACAATTTTAAAACATTTTTGGGCAATTTGAAATAATTTTTACACAATTTTGAAATTATTTTGAAAAATTCTGAATTAAAACTGGAAATGGTGTATTGTTAAATAATAAACATAATGCAAAAATGTACAGATTGCGTCGTCATAAATATTTAAGGCTGAAAAAATCCAAATGACAGGCCAGCTAGTTTCAATTAAAGGTTAAAAAAATCTGTTTTTCTTGATATTTCAAAATTTTTATAAAATTGCAAAACTGTATAAATTCTAACACTTATGAAATTTTAAACTAAAATAAAAAAAATTAAAAAATTTCATCAGAACTATTTTTTCAATTTGAGATCACTGCATTTGAAATATGAACACATGAATTCTTTTGGAAGTGCCTTAGAATAACATCAAAAAATCATAAAAGAATGTCAACTGAAGTTTAGGAAGCAATGAAAGAAGTTATAGTCACAGAATGACTACCATTCTCTTTTGCTGGGTATATATAGGTATATATATTTTGATAGTGTATTTTTCATAGTTTTTAATCAAATTAGGTATACTGATCACGATTTTGAAAATAATTTTAAAATCGCTCAAAGAGTTTTCGAGATATCGGGAGAATTTTGCTGGAAAATAAGATTTCCCTAAATTCAGAAAAATTAAACATAAAACATCACGATATCTCGAAAATCCTTTTAACGATTTAAAAAATGTTTTCATGCTCGTGTTAAGCAAAATAAATTTTATTAGAAACAAAATGTATATGTATATGTATGTGTGCTTATGAAGTTCTTGTAATTTGTATTGAAAAATTTTGCATATATACAACCAATTTAAATAAAAAAACAAATTGAAATTTTTTTAATATTTTTTTTTTGAAACAGACAGCAAACACAATTTAAATTTGTAATAACTGTTACGGACACAAATAAACCACAAGTTTCCGTTTTGTGGGTAATTTTTTATTAAATTTCAAACAAATGAAAAAAATAAATAAAACTGAAAAAAAATGGTAAATGATAGAAAATTATTTTGAATAAATGTATAAAAAAGTTAATATAGATGTTTCTTTGAAAAATAAATGTATCTTCCTTTATTTTTAAATGGAACGGAAAACTTTTTTATTAAACTACAAACAGTTAACTACATAATATTCTGAGTGTAAGACATAAGTACAGAACACTTTCTTTATTCCAAAATTCCGAAACTTGAACTTTGGCTTACAGTTATCTCTTTTGTCTCACATTTTCACCATATCAACTTTAAAACAAGTTCCACCCGGGTATCTGTGAGAATATAATGTTGAATTTTCATTGCCACCCTAATACACATACTTACGAATTCATGTTCATGTTCATGTACATGTTCTGGTATTTGCATTAAGTGTGGTATTGGAATTTAATATGTTGCAAAAATATACATGAACCTCATATACATACAATTATTAATACACACATGCATTCATACAAATACAATACAATACAAATTGTAGTAAAGAATCTATGTTAATATGTGGTTAAAATATTTTGGTTAAATAATAAGGCAATAGTGTGAGGATACAATGAAAACTTAAAGTAAAGATGATTGAGTAATTTTCGACTCACGATAACGACAACACAAAAAATATGATTTTAAAACAATTTGATATGCAAAATTTTAAGCTCTATTTAAAATTTATGTGGAATTACACAAATCCTCTGGCTGTAAAAAACAAGGAAAGGTTAATGGCGAATTCAGGTACGAGTGAGTCATTCAAGAAAAATATCTGTCATTAGCTCTTCGTTAATATAACATAAAAAGTTTTCAACAAATACATCTTAATTAGTGGAAGATCATATGTAGCTATATATTAAATAAGTCCCTTAAAATTATTCAATATATTTATTAAGGTGTTTCTTAAATTATCAGATTTCCAATGCTATCACCAGCTTTTTTCTATTTGATATCAAATGTACGAATATTGATAAAAAAAAAATAGTTAAGCCATATTGTAACTGAACAGCTTAAAAGCCGGATACTTTGGTAGCGGTAGTTTTTAAATATAATAAGAAAAAAATTTAATTATTTTTTCTAATTAATTTCTTCTTTTAATAAATTTATTTTTAACACAATTTGTATTAAACTTTATTTGGAAAGCCCAAAAATATCTCTCTTAGGGAATAAGCCCTTATCCCAGGAAATAAATATTTTAAATGTTAGATTTCTAGTCGAATGTTTTTAAGCTGGAAACTAATGTGGAATTATGCCAAAATTAAAGCTCCAGCGATTGATTAAGATGACACTTTTTCTCTAATTATTCACATTTTTCCCGGAGAAACAGTCTCGCCTGTTTGGTAATTAAGCGGAAATTATTTCCAAATTTAACTCCATTTTTTTCACGATTTTATTTATGACATAGTACCCTTCTTATTGGATGCCTGCTTCGAAGCAAAAATTATATAATTTACTATAGAGTGTCAGAAGTACTCTATAAAAAATTCAACCTGCTACAGAGTTCAGCGGCAAGATGTTTATATAAATGGACAATATTTTCAAAGTTACTAATGTGTTGAAAAACATTAAATTTGGTGTATACAGTGTTGCCATATAAACAGTTTAATTGTTTATCCCGGTTATTGGGATTCTAAACTGTTTTCCAGTTATTTAATGAACACAACTTTTTTCAAATTCATGCATTTTTTATAGTTTTTTTAATTATATGTTCTCTTTATTATATATTTTTACCATAGAAATGGGAAATAATGGATATGAATAGACAGAGTTGGTCAATGTCTGTACACACTCTAATGTTTGAATTCGTAACTATTTTTTAACACAATTGGAAAGTTTGGTTGTACTGTTAACTCATATTAAATATGTCAAATTTTAGTAAAAATAAATAGTATATTGAACAAATATTATATTTTTATATCAAAAATCTGAAAAAATACAAGAGAAAAAGAAACATTTTTTTTATGAAAAAATCTGAAAAATCTCAAGTATCCCAAAAAACGGTAAAAAAAAAATAGTTAAAATTGGTTATATGGCAGCACCGATAAACACTACTAAAAGTTGCCGTCCAAAACTGACCTTTATTGCCGCCAAAATATGTTCGTGTTCTAAGGAATACCAAAAAATTCGTAAGAGGGAACTTCTCTATATCTTTTGTATACTTTTTGTTTGAAGTAGGCCAAATTTAAAATTCCTATGTCCAGCGGTTCGGGCTGGGTAATTAAGGCCGCACTTTTCCCTTTTAATTGCATTTTAATAACGTACTTATTGAAACCCAGAAAGTATATTTTCAGAAAATTTGCTTTATTTGTATCTCACGAAACATATATTTTAAAAGGGCATATTTCTACCTAAAAGGGGAGGCCCATTTTTACTCTGTGCCGGACGATAATAAAGAAATTTACCTTATTGGTGGTAACAGGAATCACGAATTTTACATTTCACATTTCCATGCAAAGCGGTTTGGGCAGGCCTCTTAGGGTGGGATTTGTTCCACTTTTAAAGCCGTTTTAAGCATGTTCCTGGCAAAATTTCAAATATGTTATTTATCGGTGCAGTATGGCTTAACCGCAAGGAATATACATTTTCAATTTCAGTTTTGTCAACAAAGTGCTGTTGAGAATTCTAAAATAAATATTTATTATTTTATGTGTCTGTAGCCAAAGTGGTTTAATCAGGCCATTAGCGAGATAATTTTCCCATTTTCTACACCGTTCTGATGAACGCATTTTGAATCCTTACTTTATCACGCTTTTAGCGAAAATTCTAAAATGTACCTAATCAATGAATTAGCCCATACTCCAGTAAACACATTTTTCAAAATTCTGGTTTCTATCCAAAGCGGGCCCCTTACGAGGAGACATTTTCCTCATTGCCACCACGTTCCAGGCGAAAATTCCAAAGAGCACCTTATGAAAGTGTTTTAGGCTGGCCTTCAAGATTGAGAACTTTTCCTTTTTAAACCCATATTTTAACAAACTGCTGAAGAAAATTCTAAAAATTATCATATAAGTAAATTATATGGAGACTTTTTCCCTTTGTACTACAATTTTACCATGAGTAAATGACGGAACTTGCTCAAAATTTGACAGTAGCCTATTAAAATGTGGTACTTGATGGGAGAAGTGTTGCATTTCATATAACTACGAGGGAAGTTCGAAAAGTCTGGGACTTATTGATTCGCCTTAGTAACTTAAAAATGCGGAATTTTTGGCAAATGTTGAGCACATATTGTGAGACATTGGTACAATATAAACTCATTTAAAGTATTGACCATCGTTATCTATGTCCTTCTCCCATCTTTCGGGCAACATATATATTCTGCGCCAAAATAACGGCTTATATATTGAGGTCAAGAATGAAAAAAGCAAATTTCCGATACCCTCTTCTGAAGTGAAGCGTATTCCTGTTAGATCGTTCTGCATCGCTCGGAACAAATGGGGAAAGGGGCAAGGTCAGGACTATAAGGCGGGCCCCCTGTGATCGTCTGGTCTGATTTCAGCAGTACATTACAGATGGAGCCCTTCTGGTCCCACCAAATACAGAGCATTACCTTGGGGCCATAGATATTCAGCTTTGGCGTTGATTTGTCTGATTGGCTGTTCTCCACATACACATTTGTCTGATTGGCTGGGTTGTCGAAATGGGTCCATTTTTAATCGCCTGGAATGATTCCATGCAAATATGATTTCTTTTTATGGCGTTCATTAAAAGACATATAAACTCGTCTTACAATGTCTCTCGGCTTCAACTCGTGTGATACCTAATTTCCTTGCTTTTCTATAAATCCTGCTGCCATTGATTTTGAAAACAATTTTCACCGAGTATTGTCTCCAATTCATCATCTTCGAACTTTTATTGCTGACCTGGGCGGTATTTGCTTCATTATTAACTAATTTTGCGTAAAATTTGAAATAGGAAAGTAATAATCCATTTCAGAACAATCGAGAAAACCCATTTTGTTTATATGGAGTATAAGAGTTTTTATTTACATAAAACCCGAACAACTTACTTTACTCTCAAAATACATATTTTTTTATTAACTTATGATAAGTTTTCAACCTCCGTGTATTTGCTTAATACAAAAAAGCAAATTAATTCGACCGGGCAAAAGATCTTATCAGAACTCGAAAAATATCTTATCAAAATCCTCTAAATAGACACAGCTTAAGCAAAACCCTTAAAAAAAAACTGTGAAAAATATTTTAGATTCACTTCTTCTTCTTAGCGTCATTTTTACAATGTACCGTTAGCTAGTAACTAAGAATTTAACTATTATGTAACATTTATTGTTTTTTCCCATATAAAATTTGTATTCAACAGTTTGTTAAATTTTAAGAAGACGTTCAATAACCGGACCATAGAAATCAAACAAGCACTATGACCTTACTAAAATTAGAATATCAAAAATGTTATATTTATACAATACTGAACAAGTAAGAAATTTTTCTCCTTTAAACATCGGTCATGGCAAATACCAAAAAAAAACTATCCGCCAATCTTTGCGAAAGTTATATACAAGAAAAGAGATTTACAGAAATTATTTTAATAAACAACACCCATTTTATAACAATTAAAAAAAAATCTTTAATAGTTTTAAAATAAAATATTAAAAAAAAATCAATTTGGATGCGTGTTGCCTTATGGCAGAAAAGTTCAGCTGTACAAAATTTATTTAAAAAGATTTATGGGTAAAACTTAAACCGATTTCATAAAACCAAACATATTTTTATTTTTCCCTTTTTAATATCGTTTGATTTATCGTTTATAATTAAATTTACCATAAATAAACATTCTAAAACTTGTAATTACATAAAATACAGTCAGTAGTTGTTGCATTCAACTGTATTTAAATCTTTTAATACGTTTGCAAAATTTAATTTTATTTAATATAAATACCATGCAACTCGTATATCAACCAATAATATGATTATCCCTATTTCCCGATGTTTATGTTGTCTATACATTTTAATGTGTTTTGTATGTGATAAATGAAAATCCATTCAGTGGGGGTTTTGGTTGGAGAGTATGAAAAAAAAATTAATTAATTTTATTGTTTGATTTTTTGTTGTGCTACAGTTTTCATTAGGGTGGTATATATAAGCCACAAGATTTCAATTATTTTACACATTGCCATGGTATGGCTACTCGAAAATTCATTCCAAATAGAAGTCATCATAATATAGAACATACATATGAACAAATTAAATGTCACATCCTACTGCAACGATATACATATGTATGTACATTAGAGTGGATAAACATTTGAAAAAATTTATAATTGGATAATATGAGACACAGTCTGAAAGACAGGAAAAGAGGTTCACAAGATATATTGTAAAAAAAAGTTTAAGCCACTAGAGGTTATTAAGGTTTTGTATTTGGTACCAAATTGATGGCAAAAAAGTTCCAAAATAACTCTAATTATCACTCGCGGACGAATGCCGCTTATCTCTTGGCGAGCTATATAAAGGTGATTTCAGAGCAGGTCATCAGTGTATACTGGGCACGTTGTCCGG
The DNA here is from genome assembly GCA_949748255.1 of Eustalomyia histrio. Lineage (NCBI taxonomy): Eukaryota > Metazoa > Arthropoda > Insecta > Diptera > Anthomyiidae > Eustalomyia > Eustalomyia histrio. The sequence goes on along the minus strand of OX456526.1, from coordinate 26,960,229 downwards.
ATACACACACTCATCTGACATGCCCGACCGCATTCCGGAGACGGAAATTGTCGGAAACTGCGAGATTATGATCCCTTATAGGGGAGAATGGTCGAGCGGAACTCTGGGGCGAATGCCCGTGGGGATCTGTTGCTACACAGACGGATCTAAGTTGGGGAATAAAACGGGTATGGGGTCTATATTGAGAACCCGGAGACCGAGATATCCTACCGTCTTCCTGATCACAACACCAGCTTCCAAGCGGAAGTCCGTGCTACTACGGAGTGTGTGGGATGGATTGAATCGAATATGGGGCGAGTAGACGCTAACATATTCACCGATAGCCAAAGGGCGATTAGGGCGATACAAGCTAGTAGGGTGAAGTCCAGAACCTTGGTGGACTGTAGAAGAGCTATTACCGAGTTTTCCTCTAAGGGGCAGGATACATATTATATGGGTACCGGGCCACTCGGGGATAGCCGGGAACGAAAGGGCCAATACACTAGCCATCGGGGGAAGAGAACTTGAGGCAGTTAACTTGACGAACGCAAAACCGTTTGAGGCAACGAAAGCGGAATTAAAGGCGTGGGCAACAGAAACCCACACGGCCTGTTGGAACAATGGGACGGTGGCCAGGACCACTAGGATTTTGTGGGGTAGCCCAGACGGGAAGAGGACTAGAGGCCTCCTTAATGGAAGTAAGTCCGAGGTCAGTATGATGGTACATATCCTGACTGGTCATGCAGAATTACGGGCACAACTGTACGGGATTGGACGGGCAGATTCTGACGAGTGTAGAGCGCGTGGTGAGGAGAGCAAAACTCTTGAGCACTTTCTCTGCCACTGTCAGACATTTGTAGAATTAAAATCCAGGCACCTCGGGGGCGATGTTATATCGAACCTAAAATCCCTGAGGAACGTCGACTGGAAAACCGTGAGGAGTTACGTCCGGGAAACCAGGTTTCTGAATACCGGACGTTAACAATCTCCATGTTCTTAAGAAGCGCACAACAGGCCCAGCAGAAGCCTAGGTGTATATCGTAGCGATATGAGGTTGCATTTTGATGATTCATCCTCCTTTCGACCTAACCTAACTCTAATTTTACTAGTATTGCCATCAAAAAAGTATTATTACTAGAATTCAATTTAAATTATGAAAAGTATAGTTTTAAAATTTTCCATCCAAAAAAGAAAAATTATAGATTTTAAAAAATTTTATTAAATTTTAGTGCCTAGAAAAACCTTAAAGATAACAAACGTCAGACTCAAAAACCTCACTTGTAACTTATCTCACGAAAATTTTGGTTATTTTTGGAACAATTATATGACTTTAAAAATTATTTCCATACAAATATTCCTAGATATTGGGCCATTATTTCGTTTAACTAAACTTTCTAACTCTAAGAAGTTTTTAATATATATTTTTTTTGATAAACCATCACTCAGTTGATGCCCTTACTAAAAAGCGCAATGTGTTGGAATTAGGAAAATAGGTAATGCGAAGGTGGAAGGAGGAAAGAGGGAGTATTGTTTGCGGACATTTGACTTGAATTTTTCTATATTGTAAGTAACAAGGAAGTCCTCCGAGGGGAGTTTATTCCACATACGGCGTACGACAAATAAACGAATTATCTCTGTAATGCATTGTGCGAATCATTGGACATTCCACCAAAAACGGATGTGCTGTACTAGACATACGAGTATTCCGAATAAAAACACGGGTCCTAGGTATCAATTCACTTATCTCGGCAGAACAATTCCCATGGTAATATCGATGAAACAATTATACTCAACCCACATTTTGATTATGCTCCAATAAGACAATAGAGCTGGATACTCTACTGTCATTAATGAGTGCCGACGACCTCAACCCAAATTCCGATTATGCTCCAATAAGACAATAGAGTTGGATACCCTACAGTCATTAATAAGTGCCGACGCCCTCCTCTATACACGGTCCGAAAGCTCAAAAATAGACTTTGAAGCTCCTGCATATAGGCATATATGGGAGTTGTATTCCATCCTCGGTCGGATATACATAAGTGGTATAAATAGTAAGGAGATCGGATGGAGTAAAATATTTATAACACCTTTAAAGGAAACCAAGACTCTTCAATGCTTCTTTTGATACTTCAAATACGAGGTTATTCCAACAGACATCACCCTGAATTTTCGTGCCCTGAACATCAAGAGTATCCAATTCCTCGATACTGACCCAAAATTTACTGATGACATTGACGACAAATTTACTAATGACATTGACGACACCACAGCCATATTGGTCAACATAGCATATTTGGCCTTTTTAGCATTAAAATCAATTCTATTAGCTAAACCCTACTCAGAGATTTCCGAAAGGTCACGATGACACTCATTTATAATATGCCTTTTGCCCTCAACCTCCAAGAGGCTTGGCCTACATCTAAAAAAAAGGTTGCTGTGATCATAGACAAAGTAGATAAGGTTGAAAGTTTGATCAAGTAGATCATTAATAAAGATATTTTGCCGCTGAAATCTATTGTGAATGAGCATCTTTGGCCGCTTGTGTCAGTGGGTTGAAACGTAAACAACAATACTAAATAATAATACTATCGAACATGTCGAATTTCGTACCAGAGAAAGTATTTTTGTGGGGAGTTCTTCTTCATTACTTTAGTGGCATGATCTATCTGAAAACTAGTGTCGGAGATGGTTTGTTTCCTTAAAAACATTTTATTTTGAGCACGAAGGCAAGGAATGGCCGCGTCAACCCAAAATGTTTGAAGGCGAAGAATTGGAATTGGAACGAATGCCAAACGCTTCAGTAGTTTACAGAGATTGGATGAGTCAACAGTCAGCAAACACCTGAAAGCCATGGAATTGATTCAAAAGCAATGAAACTGGATACCATACGAGTTGAAGCCGCGCGATATTTTTCGCTTGTGAACAGCTCCTCGAACGCCAAAAATTTAAGGAGTTTAGCATCGCATTGTGACTGGCGATGAAATATTGATCCATTATTATAACCCCAAGCGCAAAAAGTCATGGGTTTTGCACCGAAAGCCATCAACAGCGGAATATTCATAACATGAAGCTTATGCTCTGTATTTGGCGGGACCAGCGTGGCGTAATAAACCACGAGCTGCTCAAACTGAATGAAATAATCACGGGGGAACGCTATCGGACGTTTAAGCCGCGCAGTGAAGCATAAACGACCGTAATACGAAGAAAGTCAAGACGAAGTGATTTTGCAGCATGACAACACTCGGTCACATGTTGCAAGACCTACTTTCCAGCTTCACTTCTTACAAACAATGCAAAAAATGTGTCGATAATGGGATTGCCTCAAAAGACGAGGAGTCGTTCTTCCGAGCTGGCATCCGAAAATTGCCAGAAAGATGGGAACAAGTTGTGGCCAATTTGATGGACAATACTGTGAATAATATTGTTACGCTTTTAACTTTAAAATCGTTGATTTCCTTTAAATAAATTGAGTTCTTTTCTTATTGCAAATAATAATCATCGTTGAAATTTTCTGTAGTAGAAGTCGTTTTATTTGTACACAAGAGACTTTAATAAAACTCTTATAAGTTACACTTTAACAGAATACACAATTTATTCAATTAATCACCAATGCTTCTTTAGCGTTTTATTATCAACTGAACTGCAATGCCATATTGCTGTCGTATTTAGTTGTGCGGAGAAAAATAACTAGAATGTGGCAGCATCGTCCAGAAGCCGCATACTGACAAATTTGAGAATGTTCTTTTAAGTTTGACAAAAGAGCACCATGGCACCACTAGTTATGGTGCAGGGTTGCCATTGATGGCAACTGCTTTCATTTCAGGGCTGGCACATGAGATTTTATGTTTCTACGAGTAAATGGAAATTGATGAATAGAATTTTTGTAAAAATATATTTGTAACCAATTTTGGAAAATAAATCCGTAAATTTGGAAAAGTCTGTGCAAAAACAGTCGATTTTTTTTTAATTATATATTTTTGAAATTCGTCCCACTCTAATTTTAATGCGTACACTAAACACATATTTATTTGATTATTTATCACGCTCAATTTCTTATGGTTTCAAATACAATTAGTTAGCTTTAAATTGTATTTAAAAGTTAAATATTAGTATGTATTTAAGCTAATGTTTAAAGTTTATTTTAAAATTTTACTAATTTTTTGTTATAACACCTCCCACATTTTATTTCATTAATGTTAAAACTCTTAAATTTCGCGGTAATGAACTGTTACAAAAAAAACGTATGATAAAATAAAATTAACTTTTTAATTTGCATTTTGCCATGTTAGTTAAACTTCTGTTTTGTTGGCAGAGCTTAAACCTTGAGTGGATTAAATTTAATTCTTAAAAAGCAGCTGCGTTTTTGAGGCATTTAATGAGGATTTAAATATGTATAATTAAAATCAATATACTCGTACTATGGGAACAATTTTTATAAAGATTGGAAATTTTATTAACAAAATAAAATCTTGGATTGAGTTAACAATAGTTTTAATCACGGCAAGGAACTTCATGTAAGCACATGTTTGTTATCGTTAACTTGAGAGCAGCATAAACTAAATATAGCGAACAAGAAAATGGCATAAAGTGCTCCTAAATAAACATTTTATCACATTTTGTAAAAAAAAAAATGCATAATCTAATATTTTGACATATTTTGTTGCATATTTTGTCACAAATGCATAATTATACATATTTTGCTAAAAATTCATAATTTACAGCATTTACTTAAACTGTGATTTTGCACAATTTATATCTTTTAAAGATTTTCTTCAAATTTATAAAAAATTTTAAAAATACAATTACATTACATTTTAACCTTAACATTTGCATCACCACTCATAATCATTTTTATATTCCAAAAAATTTTAGATAAGCTTCCTAAAAATACATACGTTCTTTCTAGACACAACAATCCGACAAGTTAAATCCTGTTAATTGATAGTGATGTTTTTTTTTGTGATAACTACTCAATAAACATTGAAAAGTTAAAAATTCAAGTGCTTTAAATATTGCTTGTATTGTGCTTTATTTTAAGTGATTTTTTACAGTCAAAATCAAATTCATACAAATAAAAATAATTTGTTTTATGTCTTTCGTTTATTGTCAATATTTTAAAATAAAATTAAAAATTTTAACAAATTTACAATTTTTCTGTGAAGATTTTTATAAAATCTGAATTTCTTTCACATTTATTTGGAGCTAAACACTGTCCTTACATTATCTACGCTTCCGAATAAAAGAAGGATTAGTGAAAAAATATCGAAAAACAAAAATCAAGACTTGAATTCCAGTGTCCGTTTCGCTGAAATATGCTATTGTAATAAAGTGTAATTAAAGTATAAATCAAGGCTTGAAATTGTAAATTATGACTTGAATAACACTTGATTTTGGCTTGAATTCCAGCAAAAATGTTTATTGGGTATGCTCCAATATATTCGATAGTCATGTAAATTGTTACCAGCAACAACAAATTTACAATACACCTGTTTGTGTGCATTTTTTTTTTTATCAATAAATGTTATGATGGAAATTTCCATCATCATGCCAAGAAGGGTTATGGGGTGTATCCAACCTCTTCAGAAGAGAGGATTGGATTGCCGTATTGAATTATATGAAAATTTTTCATAAAAATTGAATTTTTGGCTCCCAAAATTTTTAAAACAAAAAATTACGAGGCCTAACGTCAAAAAGAATTGTATAATATTTTTCAAAATAAGCATATCATTTAATTACACATAGAAAAAAATTTGTTGTGCTAATCAAAATTTGTTTCCAACCAAATCGTTTGGTTGCTGTAACAACAAAGTCGGTTGCAACCATATTTCAGTGGGAACAGCAGGATCGAACGCTTTGAAGTTGAAGCAACCGCATTTTCGGTTGGCGGTTGGTTGAGGCAACAAATAATTTTTCTGTGTGTAGTCAACTAAATAATATGAAAGTTTTACACAGCAAATCAACTTTAGAAAGCCTTAATATTATGAAAAATAATTACGGTGCCAAAAGCTGGCCTTTTCCAAAATCGTTCAATTTATAACCTAAATTAGGTACCGTACGTTACTCTTCCGTACCGACATCCATTTAGGCAGGATTTTTGGCAATTTCTATGGGAGGGGAAACTTAAAACACTTTGAATAGAATCCTAAAATTTGAAATATGTGTAGAGTAAGAACTAATTTACAGTTAAAGTGCTTTCCAGAGATATCGTATGGTAAAGAGGAGAAAGTTGCTGCCTTTATTGTTTGCCCAAACATTTTTAGCTGAAACCCTAAATTTTAAAGTATGCTTCCATTGAGTTTTAATTTATTCACTCATGAGATTCTTTTTGAAATTTTCGCCAGGAACGTGGTAGAAAATATTGGTTAAAAAATGGAAAAGTCTCACTCTGAACTGTGTTGCTTAATCGGCATTGGCTAGAAGCCTGTAAATGAGTACCGGAACAGATATTTTAAATTTTAAATATCTAGCGGAAGGAGTTTGCGCCTCTACGTTTTGACACTCGCTATAAAACTTCCTCAAAATCGCAACTTTGTGGATGACTTCAACAGGCTATTAAACATTAATGCCAAATATCATGTATCTACACTCAGAATATTATGTAGTTTAGTGTTTGTAGTTTAATAAAAAAGTTTTCCGTTCCATTTAAAAATAAAGGAACATACATTTATTTTTCAAAGAAATATATATATTAACTTTTTTATACATTTATTCAAAATGATTTACTATCATTTACAGATTTTTTTCAGTTTCATTTATTTTTTTTTTCATTTGTTTGAAATTTAATAAAAATTTACCCACAAAACGGAAATATGTGTTTTATTTTTGTCCGTTACAGTTGTTTCAAATTTAAATTTTGTTTGCTGTCTCTTAGCAAAAACATGGTAATTGCAGTTCATTACTGTGTAGATTACCATGTAATGATATGTCATTACCTTTTGCATTACCTTACATTAAATACATTTTATAGATTTAAAAAATAACAAAAAATGCAAAAACAGAAACAATTTTAAATAAATGATAAAATCATTTATTTTTTTAGGAATTGGTAGATAAAATTTGAACATTTATTTTTACTGATTTATCATTTGTTTTTTACGGATGTCTCAGTTGTTTAAACAATATTTAAAAATAAATAACAAAAGCCATTTAGTTTAAATGAAAATTAAGTAGACTGGTTTTTAAATGAAATATCATTTTTTGTAAATGACATTTTCTGTTATTTTAACTTCCAAACTATTTTAAGTGTACTTCCAGCGGTTTAGGCTGTATGCTTAAGAAAGAATTTTTCTCTTTTTTTCACCCATTTTCACCACGTAAATTAGCACATACACCAAGGAACACACATTTAAAATTTTATGTCTCAATCCAAACCCCCATTTTTACCATCCCCATATACATAACTTCTTAATTAGTAATTACAAACTATTATTACCTTTGTTACATAAGTGAATACCCCTAATATATACATATATTTTATACTTTTATCATTTTTGTTTACATAATGATATAAAACAAGTTAATACTGATGCTTTTTATTTTATTTTCCTTCTTGTTTTTCAACTGAAAAATCGCAAACATATTTTGTTGGCAAGACAAATATTGGCGCGCCATAAAACCAACAAAAGCAACAAATTTTATATCTAGCAACAACAAAAAAATATGCAGTTTAGGTTTCTGAACTTAAACCAAAAAAGAAAAAAGTTTTGATGGAAAAAGTTTTTCTTTTTTTATTTTTTTTTTGGTCTATGAAAAGTGTTGTGTGCAGTGAACTAAAGTGCTGTACAAGGAGTTTTTTCGATATCAACCAACATTGAACGAACATTGAGTTTGAATATTGGGTGTGAAGTATAACACTACAACTCTTATATGACACACAAACACACACACACACACACAGTTAAACACAATTTACAAACCCTAACAAGGGAAACAAAGAAAATTTATAATGAAGGACACCTTCTGCAGAAGGTAGAAAATGAAAACATGCATTTGTGAGAAATACTAAGTGAAAATATTACCATTTATTGAGAGAGAGAGGAAAAAAAAAAGGAAATTCATTGCAAAGAAAGTGTTTTCTGTGCAATAATTGCTTATTCAGGTAAAAACAGTTAAGCAGAATATTAAAGCAAAAAAAAAAACAAAACGAAAAACTTTATGATTAGTTATCTGTGCCAAAAATAAAAACTTTTTTATTTTCACAAAACTTCAAATAATTTCAAAGATTTATGAGCCATAGAAAAGTGCTAGATATTTTATATTATTTTAAAATGTTTGAGTTTTACATTTAAGTGTCTTCTTTTATTCATTGGAAAATGATTAACAATTCTATTTAAGCATTATCATGGTTAAAAGCATTAAATGTTTTTATTAAAAACCAAATCATTTTTATTTAAAAATTCCTTTATAAATATTATGAAGGCCTATTTAAATTATAACAAAAAAGAGATGTACTCTCAAAATCAAACGTTAATGGATATTAGTATATATATAACATTAGTCTTTTGTTTAAAATTTTAAAAACCAAACAATTTTTTAAATTCTTTTAAAGAAAATTTTATTAAAAAATTTCAAATTCTGCCATATCTTTCCATTTTGTGGGTTCCCTGGCAAGAATGCTTTTATTACGGCCCTGAACTTCAACAATACCCTTTTATATATAACACGCATTCACCAAAAAGTACATTTTATACAAGCAAAAAAATGTTTTTAATGTTGTAAAAAGTATTGCTTAAGGCCATTAAGTGTTGCCAACTATTTTTTTGTTTGCGTTATGAATCTATTGAACATAAAAGGAAAATAAAAGAAAGTAACGAAAACTTTTGTCTCGCTAACGTTCTACAGAAACATAAAAATTCAGTTATAAGCAGGCAAATTTTTATAAATGCCTGTTTTAACTTATGAAAGTGGGCTCGTACGTCGGCTGAGGAGAAAAGTTTTATTTTAAGCGGTGCTTTAAAAGAATGAATTTATTCATAATTCATTTATAATTTTTATTATACATAAATACAAGGTGAAGTAACTGGCAATGCACTATAATGCTACCACATAATCCATCGATCATAGAGAATAGGGTGAATACTCGTATAGAGGACGCCGCACGCAAAGACAAAATATGGTTGGTAGAATCATATTCGAAGAGCATCATATATTTTTGGGTTTATGGTTGTGCCAACCATGATAATAAAATATCCATAATTTTACCATAATATTAATAAAGTTATATTATGATCCAAAAATTACCATATTATGATTCTAAATAAACATATTATGATGTTGAATTTATCATAATATGATAAATCATAGTATACTTAAAATGTTATTACATTATAGTCCTCATAACTATATTATGATTTCTGGATTTTCATAATATGATCCATATAAAATCTTTATATAGAATCTTTTTGATAATGAATTGGTTATTGTAAATAATATTACAAGTATAAGGAATTTTCAAAAAAAACCTTCAAAAAAAATCTAAAGTTAAAAAAAAAAATAAACTGGATCTTAATAGGTCAATTGATGAAATGTTTTGATGCCACATGAAAGGTATATGTCCAGTTTTAGTAAACAATATATGATTGTTTTAATACATTTTGGTTTTTATGAAAACAAGACAATATACGGACTGTAAATGTCAAAGTCATGTTTTATTTGGTGTATAATTATTCATTGATTGTTGCCAGTATTTTATGGTTGCATAATTATCATATTTTTTTCATAGCCAGAATTTTTGTTACCACAGTATGGTTACAGCCAATCATGTTATAAAGTAGAAGGTGGCAATCATAAAATAGTGAAATATTTACTATAATAATGACGGTAGCAACCATGTTGATGGTTAGACAACCAATAATATGGTTGTGACAACCATACCCGATTGCAGCAAGCACAATATAGTAGAAGTGATCATGTTGCAACCATGTTTTTTATCTGCGTGCGTACACAGGCTGACTAATTCGTTGAATAGAACAACGTCAATGGCATGGAAGCCAGTTTTGCGCAGGGATAAGAATAAACCACCGAACGTTAACCAATACATGGGCTGAGTGTCGAATTATTGTTCAACGAGCCGAAAAGATTAGGCGATTAGGTTGTCTACAAGCTATCGATAAATAATTTCAAGCACTTAATCAAGAAAGAGGAAGTTTTGGAGAGATTTCTGCTGCGGCGTGGAAAGCTCGTCTGAGATCAGTGGTCTTCGGGAAATCCTGTTTAAAATCCTCACTGCACAAAGCTAAATGCAAAGGTAATAATGCAAGTGGACCACGTGCAGCCAAGAGACATTACATGTTCTCTTGGATGTACATTTTCCGGGTTGTCTTCCTGTGACTGACACAGAAGATTTTTTTGCAATGCTGATAAATCTAGTATATTAACGCTTCCTGCAGTAGAGAGGCGACTACGCTGCTTGGTTGACAGTTTTGACCCATATAAATCACCAGGTCCTGATGGTATCATACCAGCTGATCTTCAGAGGAATGCCGGACTTGTTATCTATGATGTGATGAAGTTATGGATCGTGAGTAATATTGTCTTTATCCCCAAAAGAGGGAGGACATATCATGCGAAACCGAGGGATTAAAGACCAGTGAGTCTACCTTTCTTCCTATTTAAGATCCTGAAAAGAATTACCGATATACAGTTTAAGATGTCGATTGAACACAATCTCCATTCTGCATCCCAACATGCCTACTATATGGGCAAGTCCGTACGTACGGCACTGCACTTACTCGTGGGATATATTCATAAATCGCTCGAGTATAAGGAGTACAGATTGGCTACTATTCTTGATAAAGAAGACGCCTTTAACAACGCCAGGCCTGATGCATTCATGGATACTTTTAGATCGAATGGAAAACTTGGGCTGTATCGCGGTGGCATATGCGGATTATATACTGTCGGAGCTAATGGCGCTGAAACTTCTCTCTGACTGGAGTATTCTTTTCACTAGAAATAGGATTAGGGTGTTGAAACCTCCGAGGCTGAACGTGGTTGTGTTTGCGCTTTCCAAGAGTCCAAGTATCTGGGTATTATCCTTATTAAAGGTCTGCTGTGGAACACTGGACAATCACGTCAGAGTGTCAAAGGTCGCTGTCACCATCTAATTCTGCAAAAGAGTCATAGGTGTGAAATTTGGCATTTCATGCATTTATCAGACCCGTAAGGGTGACGGCAAGCGGCGCATGCGTCTATGGTGGGACACCTCGGCACATATTGATTATCGCACCCTGCAACGCTCGTTCGATTTTGAGCTTAGGCCTTGGATACCGGATAAATCCGAGTGGTCAGAAGAGATCAATCTCCCTGCGGGGGCATTTGAGTTTTGCTCCAATAGGGAAGGAAGGATAAGGGGAGGCGTATATATTTGTAGGTCGTACAATGATTATCGAGTCCACTTCATGCTGCAGGAGCAGTACAGCATTTTATAGGCCGAAATAGTAAATAGAGTGTTAAGGGATATATTTAGAGGATAACGGGAAATGGCAAGATATTTGAGATTGACAACCTTAGGATGCCACAGACAGGGTATACCGCTCACGGTGAACAAGTTGCTCGCTGAGCAGTATTACCTACAGTTTGCCGCGACTAGAAGGAGGAAATTTTATCTACGGCGTACAGTAGTGCTTATAGCACTATATCGGGGAAAATGGCGAGCAAAAGCTGACTTTCAGGCATAAGTGTATGTCTTATTTATGGACATGAGTCGTCTGTTAAGAGGATCTTCACTACTGAATTATCTTTTTCAACCGAACGTTTTCTAACCTAGGATGAAAATTACGCCTCTAAATCGTTTACGCAGTAAAGCTACTATTCCAAAAAATGGTTTGAGAAAAATGTTATTGAAATAAAAAAAAAACACATACGAACCGATTTTGAGTTAAAAAGACTATATCTCTGGAAATATTTGAAATTTCATTTTAAATTTTTAATATGATATTTTTGTGGAAGAGAACCATTGGTTTGTTTAAAAAAAAATCTCTAAAAACTTCAAATTGTATTTCAATTATGGATAAATTTAAAATGGGAATAAATTTTTCAAATGAAAACTTTGTGAATTATTTGTTTGTGTTTTGATGGAATGCAAAACAAAATGATTTTTAAAACTAAATTAAATTTTAGTTAAAAAATTATTGAAATTGAATTAATTCATTTGTAATTCTGTCTTCAAGCCACACGCATAGACAATTACAGAATTTCATAGAAACACGAGTTGTTTTTTTATATTTTTGGTGAAGAAGAAAGTATTTACATAGCAACAAATACCCATAATTCTAGGAAAGAAAAATGGAAGAAAAAATTGTTTTTTGTTTTTTTTTCTTTCTTACATGTTGAAACTTTTTTGTAACTGTTGCAGGATACATGTTAAAATTTATTATGTCCCTACAAGATCTTTAAAGTTGGTAACAAAACTAAATTATGGTACAAAAATTAAATTAAAATGTTGCTTAATAAATGGTTTGATTTTCAAATTAATTTCATTCGGAAAGAATAGTTAAAAATAAAATATCTCTGTCTTCCAGTTTTTTAATCAATTCATTGATATCGCGAATTAATATTTTTTTAAGAATGTGTCAGCGCTGTGTAAAAATTTCTTTTTTTTAATTTTTAAACAAGTCAGCGAAATCGGAATTAATCTCAGTTTTATGATTTTTATCTGAAAATCTCATTTTTTAGATCAAAAAAAATATCTTTCGGAATCGAAATTTTTCCGAAAGAATTGCATCAATGATAGAAAAAATTTAACCCAACAAATTTTCTTTCACCATGTCTAATTAAAGTTCAAATTTACTCAAAGTGGATTAAATTGATTTCTTTCAAACAATTCGCTAATAGGCTTTTTACACTGAACAACATCTTTGTGAAACGCGTAGAAGATGTTGAAACGTGAAACATTGGCAACATCTTTCATCTGCCATTTATTCAGCTGTCAAAAAAATTAAAGAAAAAGACGCATATTTTTTCTTAAAAATAAAAAATGGTTTTAAAGAAAGTATTAATCATTGGAGTAGTTGTTGCTTTGCAAGAACAAACCCAAATTTTAATGCAGTACATTAAAATATTTAAGGCCATTCTGGAAGAAGATGATGATGAAGAAGAATTTTTGGTAGATATAAGAATGAAATTCTTACATGTGCCGCTCATTTTCGTTTGTTGAATAATTTTTTTTTGTTTATTTTCTGCAATGTCAGTTTTCTAGTGATGGCACAAAAAAATCGATTTTTTTTTTGTTATTTTTTTAGTGATGACACTTAAAATAACGAAAGATGTAAGATGGAACAAAATAAGAAAGGATCATCTTTTGTAGATGTAGAAAGATGTAGAATTTTTGGCCTGTATGACTCTTATGGGAAGATATTAACATCTTTGCAAATTGATGAAAGATGTAGCTCAGTGTAAAAAGGCTATAAGGAGACCGCAAATTTTCGCCGATCGAAATTTCCGTTTTTCTCGTTAATAAGAGAGGACGAAGAAATATGTATCGTGAAACAAATTTCAGTTTTGGCAAAAAATCAAATTCAATTTATTTTAAAATTTTAGATTTTTGAATGAAAAGCGCAAGTCGAAGACAAATTTGTATTTGGCTGAACTTTAAAAAAAAATATTATTCTAATCAATCCACAACCTTTCCACCCCTGGCTCATGTGAAATTTCTCCTAAGAAGAGAGGCACATTATCAAGGTAAAAAAGAGGGAACTCATACGGTTGAGCGAGATACTACTATCAGAGACGGTTAAAGCGTGTTTAGCAGTAATAGAATCTTCTTGAGAGGTTTGTTAGGAATTCGAATGCCAATCTGGCGTGAGATTTTTATAATTTAAAATGACGAATGATGTTGAATTGTTTCGGTACTTGCTTAAAAGTTGATACTCTTTAGTTTTAGATATTACTGAATACGAATGTGACAGTCGATATTCAAAATGGCGGATACAATATGGTGTATGATTTTTTTAAAAGTTCTCGAATTTTAATCAATTAATTTGTCAGAGAGTTTTGGGTGTCGCTGAATACAAATTTTGTTATTACATTTGTGAAATTCAAAATATCGGACCCAATATGGTGGAATATTCTTTAAAAATATTGGGTTTTTTTAATCTGAATCTAATATCAGGTTTATAAATTTACAAATGATGGATTCAAAATTATCGATTTCTTAAAATAAACAAAATTTCCGTCGTAATAAATCCGCTAATTTGAATTTGAAAATTGTGAGATTTGTATTCAGCGATCCCAAAAACTATAAAGTACCAAATTTAAATCAAGTTCAAAAATTTTCTAAAATAATCCGCCATACCTAATCTGCATTTTGAATTTCATAGAACAATTTTCACTAGTCCCTGACAAGTGCTCCTAACACACACAAACAAAAATCTCTTAAATTCCTCCAATTAAAAATGTTGTTGCTTAACAAAGCTATAATCAATTTTTGAGAGTAGGGGCTCTGCCGTTGGTATTAATGCTCCGTATGAATAATGTTCATAAAATAATTCAAAATTTGTTTAGATTTTTTCCTGGGTTAAATGTTTTCTACAACATTAAGTTGTATCTTATGTTATTTATATCAATGATATCCTTATATTACTTATCGATTTCTAATATTTTTTCTAGACAAATATTTGATTGCTTAACATTTTCCACTTCATTTAGTTTGGAATAGATAATCGAATCTCTACGAAAAATGTTCCTCATATCGCACACTCACACACATTCAAAGCAAATAACTGCTACTGAAAAATGTGTCATGTTGTGACAATATTTATTAATTCATTTTAAGTTTTAATATAATCATAAATTGAGTCTTAAACATTGAATCAATGTATAATATACGTAAATATTTGTTAGGTGTAAACATTTGGGGGATGCTTAACATGTTTAACATGAAAATCGTTTAATATCTATTACTTTGTTTACACATTTATAATATGAAATAAATACATAAATATAAATAAAAGAAAAATTTTAAATGACAAAAAGTTAGGAAAATAATATTTTGTATGTCAAATAAAGAGCACTGGGCTCTCGTTATACGGTTGATCAAAGAACTTTAAAATTTGGTTAATCGAAACTAAACGTACCCTGCAAGGCATTAAGTTGAATTTCCATATTTTACAGGATGTTGTCATAAGGGCTGAGGGGAAGGGTCTGGAAATTCACCCTACATATTGGATGTATAACATAAAAATGCGGGACCAACAATAGATGGCGTATTTTTACACATGGTTTGTGTATTTAATAACTTATATGGCATTTTGATTTTGAAGGGTAAACATCTGACATTTATTCTTATTGAACGAAATTGTGTAAGCAATAAAGATTTTTTTTGCTTCGAAAATGTGGAATTTTGTGCCAACAACGCATTATTTGCGAGAAATATTGCTTTACTTCTACTATTTGACAACAAAAAAAAGTGCACTAAAGCAAATCAATTACTCACCAATGCTTTTCCTGAATATGTTTCATCGATTTCAACGTGCGGGTGTTGTTTTGTGCGGTTCAGAAGTGGTGATTTTAACACGGAAGTCAAAGACCACAAAGGTCTCAAGCCGAAAGACATTGAAAGACGACTTTTTAAGTCCGAAATGCTGCTTAAACTCTCGAATCATTACTGGATCCATTACAACAACCTAAAGTGCAAGATATCCTATATGAATCCCGACCAACCAACCAAATCAACGCCAAAGCCGCATATACATGGCGCCAAGGTAATGACTCTCTGGTGGGACTATCTATTATGTCCCATCTATTATGAGCTGCTGAAATCGATCCAGACGATCAATAGATTCGTTTGATGCAAGTATTGGCCGAAAAACGCCCTGAATATGCGACCAGACATGAAGCTGTAATATTCCATCATGACAACGCTCGGCAACATGTTGCAAGACCGATTAAAAACTATTTAAAAAATAGTGTTGAAGAAGTTTTGCCTTACCCGCCTTATAGTCCAGTCCTCACCCCATCCGATCGATGCAACACGCTCTCAGTGGAATACGCTTCACTTCAGAACAGGTTATCCGAAATTGGATGGATTCGTTCTTGGCCTCAAAAAATAAGCAGTTCTTTTGGCGCGGAATCCATATGTCGAGAGAAAGATGTGAAAAGGTCATAGCTGACGATGGTCAACACTTTAAATAAATTTATATTGTTTATAATAATTCATATTAAACGACCAAAATTTCCCCAAAATCCCGTAGTTTTAGTCATATTATTAAATAAAAAGTTAATATTTCTGTATGAGAAAGTGAAATAATCTGTTTCAAAGGTTCATACAATTCTGAGTTAAAAATCTGCCGTCGAAACTTGGGAAACGTTTCAGCCTTGCAAAATTTGCTTTAGTCTCCATTTTGTTGCACCATTCTCGCCGTTAGCAGTAACCTTTTTGCCAAACTGCCCAGCGACTAGTATCACTGCTACAACATCGACAGCACTAAGGCCGTCTGTCTATTTCAGATCGGAAAATATCTTAACCTCAAATTTTAGTGAGCTTATTTATTTATGGTCAATATCTTTCTCTTCAACATCCGTTGAAGTCATTTGCCTGCTATCTTCAATACTTTGTCTACCTCCCTTTGTCGTTAGCCACCCGTCATTTAATGGTTCCGAGATCTCCTCATACCGTAATACCATCATCCCAGTGGCGTTATGAACACCTAACCCTTAGGACGGCTCAACTATAATTTCGAGTGGCGAAGAGAAAGATAAGACACACCGGAATACCCATACCCCTTGAAACTTTCATCGACCGCAGTCGTGCTACGGAGGAGCGACAAAACCGGATTTTGTCACCTTTATATTTTTTTTAACCGGCGCGGTAAATTTCTGTATTTTAAAACAGTTTTGTTTGTAGCGAAAGGTAACGGAAAGAACCACTTCCCTTCCAAAGAGCCACATCTGAGCAAATCAATATTGTGCCGAACCCCCCGCTTTAATGATATGAATACAGCGTCTTCTCGTTCTGCGATTTCATTTCAGTCTTATTTTCGTTTTCATCTCATTTCGTCGTGCGCTAAAAAGATGACGTTCTTGTTATCATATTACCTCGAGTCATCATTATCTCGTTCGTTACTCGACTAAATTTTCCGAGAGTACATTGCGTTTTAATAAGATGATGTTTAAATCTTAACTTCAGATTTCTTAGTATTGATGGTGAAATGTTGTATTCTTAATTTTCAAGTTTTCACTTAAAAATTGTTTGCAACAAAAACAAATTATATTGGGACATTGCATCAATAATGAACATTTTTTATAAATTTACGGATTTCTTGTAGAAAAATGGATACAAATATTCTATTCAGTATTGTTCATCGCTGACCGCAACTTTTTCCATCTTCCTGACAATTTTCGAACACCAGCTCCGAAGAGCAAACTCGTCTTTTGTGACAATACAATCATGCTGGGACAGGCCATATCTCATCGACCAGACTTCGGAAGAAGCGAAGTCTGGTCGTTTATAAGTAGGTCTTGACCGGCCTTGAATATGTTGCCAGTCATTGTCATGCTGCGAAATCACTTTTTCGTGCCTCTTTGCTTCAGTATGCGGCGCAAACGCATGAATTGAGTCCGACAGCTTTTGAGCAACTCGTAGTAGATCACGCCGCACTGGTGCTACCAAATAGAGCATATTTTATATCAGACGTATAATTTTAAGAGTAGCGAGAATATTAATTATTATATTTTAGCCCTTTAACGATATTTCTTCTGCTATATATTTTTCATTGAAAACTTAATTTTGCAAAGATATTAAAATTTTGATTTATCGCTTTATTAAGGTGATATAACACAATACAGATTGAAGACAAATCAAGAAATCCAATAATCAAATAGTATATACCGAAAATTGTTGATCAAGAGATTTTCGCTTTTGAGAATTGCAGAGTTTAGCGAAATTGACACTAAACATTAATAAATTTTAATGAAATTAGTTCTACTTATTACAGAGTATAAGTGTGATAACTGCGTCCTGTGAGTCCTGGAGCAAAAATGTAACTACATTTGTTATCAATAATGTGTGTCCAAGTATAAATATATTTTGGACGATTTTTTAAATAATTTTGCCAGCTTTAAAAAGTTAATTTTTTCATATTTACGAAATTTTGGCTTCACGTCCTTCCCGCTGGAAAATCGTTCGTTGGGAAAAAGGGGGGTTTCAGGTAGAAAAAATAGTAAATTATGCTTTCTATTGATATAAAATAAAATGCTTTTATAAAAAATATTATTTTGCCAAAAACTACTTAATATCTGAAGACCGCTTTTTAGCGGTCTTGATCATTAGAGTGTTAAGCACGAGCGATTTAAAAATCATTGGTCAAATTACAAAAGAACCTTAACTATTTTACATCTTGTCTTCAACTTTGAAACGAAAGCTAATTCTGAGTATATATTTTTATTTCATTTAATTTTTTTTTCAATAGACCGTATAACCAGTAATTGCTGTACATGACTTTTAAAATAATGTACGATGGATGGATATACGTCATCATTTTATTGTAGTCACATGTGTGTGAGAATAACATATTTATTTGTTTTTAACATTTGTATGATTTTTGGGAGTCGGTCTGTATATGTTTATTTGGTTGACATGACTGCTCGGTTTGTTTGTTTGTTGTTTTGTTGTTTACAGTAAAAAAGAACTGTGTTAATTTTTAATATTTATTGTTTTGTTTATATATTTTGAAATGCTGACAGAATAGGCTTCATTTTTCAAGCACAAAAAGTTATTATTTTATATATTTCTTTTAATGTTTAATTTAATCGGTTTTTTAAATGCCTTTTTTGTGTTACTTATGAATTAAGCACGTTTGGGGGTCCCCTTTGTTGTGGGCGACATAATGAAAATTGTTTGTTGTTGATGAGATCTGTTTTCACTGTTGCCAAGTTAAAGTCTTTTTGGAATTTTAAATGATAAAAATTGGGGGGGGGGGGGGGGAGGAATTTGGTTGAGCATAATTAGTATAAAACATTAATATAGTATATTTATTCTTATAAAATAAATCGATTGCACTGAAATTTCATAGAGTCGCATCCAAGGTGTATTATGCTTTAAGAGATTTATTATTTCAAAAATATTTTTATTAATTTCAAAGCATTTTTTACACAATATGGAAAAACTACTAGTAAGGCAGGGAAGCAAGGGAATAAGAATTCTGAGACATCTTACAAAATTTTACAGGTGTATATTGTTGCCAGCAGGCAAAACTTTGGCAATAGTTGAGATTTACTCATGCATTACCTTTTAATGACAACTTGTTGTCTTCTGAATTATTTTAAAACACACAAAGTAATGACTACATGATAATTGATTACATATTTCATGTTATATAACCTAAAAAAAATAATAATATTTTTGAATCCATTTTTAGACTTTTTTTTCAAAAACAACACTACCCAGCAAAACCACACATTACCAAATAATGGGTAAAGTAATGTATAGCCATAGGGGCCGATGGATTATTTTACACCTTACTTCATTGATGAATTTTATAGGCGATGAGCCTCAAAGTAATGTATGTATTACTTTAGAGGTGATAATGTAAGGGGTTACTTATATGTTTACGAGAATGGAAAAAATAATGTGTCTAAAAATAGATTTTTAAAAAAGAGGAATTTTTATCAAAAAAAATTATTACAAATATTTTAATTAAAATATTTGTAATTAAAAATAATGTAGTCAAGATGGGAATCGAACCGGGGAACTCTGGTTGCCAGCCAAGAACTCTTCGCACTGAGCTATCGACGTAATAGTATTTGATTGCTTTAAACTTAAATGAATTGTTGCGCTTCATTTTTTCGCTAGTGTTGTCAAAACAAACATACATTACCCTTTTGTTTACAAAAAAACACAAAATAATGTATCTAAAAATAGATTTTCAAAAATATTTCAGTTATTACTTTACATCTACAAAACATATATTACGTAATCAATAATGAGTAACTTATTATTTTATCTTTGCAAATTATGAAAAAGGTAACGAGCTATCATTACAAGGTAACGCATGAGAATATCGCACCCATTACCAAAGTTTTGCTGGGTAAGAATATTCTTTATATAAATGTATGTGTTGCCTTCTTTGGATAGGGTATAGAGGACTTCAATTATGGCAACACTGTTATTGCGCGAGATAATTAATCTAAGAAGAGATTTTGTGCGTCATGTGATGGCAAACTTATTGAAGATTTGGAGTTCATAGCCTGGTTGTGTTATTTTACTTCGGTGGCATTAAGTGCTATGGAAATAGCAAAGATGCACATATCGAACCGGCAACCTTCTGTGTAAAAATCCATCCCACTATCCATTACACTACTTTGTTATTTTTTGGCAAGCCAGAGGGTTATGTACAGGGTGGCCCTAAAACATTCAACCGATATTGTTTTGCTATAACATATTTTTTAAATGAAATTTGAATTTTTTTGTTATGTTTACTTGGGGACCTTTAAGTTTTATTTCTTTAATATTTAAAGATTATATATCATTCAAGTGAGCGCCGCTATTTTTCCTGATCATTTGGACTTTTTTTAAAGAAATTTTCCATAATTCAAGAGAGAACTTCGGACTCTTGTGAATAGTATATTTAAAAGCTGTTCACATAAATCCGTGACTTCGAAAACGCCAAAGAAAAAGGTCAGCAACGGTTACATAGGGCGATCTTGTACGTTATTGTAAATAAATAGCCAAAACGAGATATTGGGCTAACCGGAAACGCATCCTTTAAAATGTCCATTGTCACGCGGTTGTGTAGTTGTGCCTCTTTCCTCCAGTCCAAATTCATCAACGAGTGTTCGTTGATCATGGTTTTGTATAAGACACATCCGATGTAAATGGCGGAGCATGCAGTGACCTTGAGTGGATGAATGGCTCTTAGTGAATCATACGTAGACATTTCAGTGCAACAAAAGTGCAAATTATGTATGTTTACGTATCGGTTTAGATTAAAATGTGCCTCATCAATCATGATAAATTTGGACAAAAAATTGTGCATTGCGTCTTTGAGGTGCAATAGTCACGAGAATTCTGCGTTCTTGAGGCCACTGCGTTGCATGACTGGTCGACGTGTATTCTGTTACGGTTTTATTCAAAAACACTAAAACAATCTTCTGGCAGGGTGATACATTTTGATCCCCCTTGTATACATTTTTCAACATCACAAACGAAAATTCGCAGCTCAACAATTCATTTACATTGTAAGCAAGCAAATATGCGGCGATAGCTCAAAGATCCAAGATTCGATTCCCAGCATGAACCCTTATATTTGATAAATAAAAATATATATAATAAGTATTCAAGCTCCAGGTCTATTTAATACAGGAAAGAAGCTATCCATTGAGATAGCAAAATATTGGATGAAAAATAAATATTTTTGTATAAAATAGACCTGGAGCTTGAATACCTATTACCTGGAATTTGTATTAAAAATGTCGAAGAAATTAAACTGAATAATATATGTAATACTTTTATGAAAATCTATTTTTAGACTTATTACTTTTCTGATCCCCATAACCACGACTATACAATTCATCAGTGACGGAGATATAGATGTTTAAATTTTAAACGTTTCAAGGTTTCAATACATTCCCCTAATTATACAATAAAATTGAATCAATTTAACACTGAGTGGCAAAGTTTCACAATGCATGATTTATCATTGATTAAATATCTAATCTAAGGTTTACAAAGACGATAACATTCAATATTACGAATATACAATTTAAAAATGAGAATATATTAAAGAAACATATATTAAAGAAACACGAAAATGCAAACAAAAAATACACTCAAAAAATATGTATCAGTAAAAATGTTTGTCAAATTGATTTAAATGTATTTAATATAAATGTTTAATGGAAACTTCAAGCGAAACCACCCTACTGATTTTATGAAAAAATTCATAAGATGTATGTGATAATTCTCTCGGTGTAGTTCACCAGGATTTGAATAAAATGTAATTCCTTAGTATTGCCAGTATCTTAAAAACTAGATAAGATCAAGCAATTTGGTTTTTGGTTCGATTGAAGTAAGTACTAAAATATCCCATACATAAATATACAAGGTGGGGCAATAAATATCACCCTATTGGAAAGTGCTACTATTTTTGTACTGTGGGACGGAAAATCCACGAATAGCACTATTAAACTCTCTCAAAGTGACTGTGTGGTGAGCAGTTACGTTGGAAAAGGTGAATACATCTAATTTTTTCGAAGGAGCCTACGTTAACACCATTGCAGTGAACAACGACCGCTATAGAGACGGGCAGAATTAATTTTTTTTACTGCACTTGACACTTGATTTGACTTCGCCAGTCAGATCTCTCAATTAGAATGTCACGGACTTCTTCCTTTGGGGATATTAGAAGTCATTGAGGAATTAAAGAAAAAACTGACAACTTGCAAATCTTGCGCACAAATATGCAAAATGTAGTCAAAAGTGCTTACATTTTGAATCAATGCCGATGGCGTCCATTTCTCGGACATAATTTTCCACAATTAGTTGAAAAAAATGTTCAATACAAGTGAGAATAAATAACAGTTTGGCTGAAAAGTTTGTAGGCTAACATATAAAATTTGTGTGTATTATTCTATATAGTTGTCTTCAAGGGCAATACAATGATTATATCGGTCATACAATTCTTCGATACCATTTTTATAGCACGATTTGCCTTAAGCCTCAAAATAGGTCTCAGTTTCGGCGATTACTTTATCGGCGCCAAATTTCTTTCCAGCGAGCATTCTCGTGAGGTCTGAGAACAGGAAAAAGTCGCTGGGGGCCAGATCTGGAGAATATGGTGGATGCGGAAGCAATTCGAAGCCAAATTCATATAATATTGCCATAATTTTCATTGACTTGTGACACGGTGCATCGTCTTGATGAAACAGCAATGGGGCCATTTTCCCGCTATTTCATCCTTTAAACGCTCGAATAGTCGCTGTTGATGGTTTATCCTTTTTAAGATAGCTGATGAATATTATAAAATGCGCATCCCAAAATACTGATGCCATAACCTTGCCAGCCGACTGTTGCGTGTTTCCATGCTTTGAAGTTGGTTTATCATGTGCAGTCCACTCGGCTAACTGTCGATTGGTCTCCGGTGTGAAATGATGGAGCCATGTTTCATCCATTGTCACATATCGACGCATAAATTCAGGTTTATTACGATTAAACAGGTTCAAACACAACTCAGAATCATCAATTCGTTGTTGTTGTTGGTTGATTGTGAGCTGGCGCGGCAGCTACTTTGCACAGAGCTTTCGCATAGCCAGATATTCACAATATGTCCAACACGTTTCTTTGATATCTTTATAGTCTCACATATCTCGATCAACTTTACTTGACGGTCATTCAAAATTTTTTTGTGAACTTTTTTGATGTTTTCGTCGGTAGCACCTTTTTTGAGGCGTCCACTGCGTGTATCGTCAGAGTCCGAAAAATATTTATCTAGCCAAGCCTTGGCTTCAACAGTGTTTCTTTTTCACTAAGAAGCAATGCTTTATTAACACACGAAATTCCTTTTTATCCATTGTTTTCAAACCAACAAAAATTGCTTCACCCAAAATAATATATCTCAAAAACTAATAGATCCGACAGCTGTCAAATTCATATACATGTCACCCTACGAACTTTTCAGCCAAATTGTTATAATCAGTTAAAAACTAAATAAGTTTTCACTTTAATCAAAAGTATAGCAAAAGCAAATACGATGATCGTTCTTGCCCCAACCTGTAGATTTTATTTCGAGTTTAATCCCAGATGTCTGAAATAAATTGTTACTCAAACAGCTGAAATTTACTAATTTATTTGTAATTTTTTCAAGCCAAAAAACAGTAGAAATTGTTGTTAAATAAACTGTATTTTCTTTGTGTTTCTACTAAATAAATCGTTTCAGTGTACTCATACCAGTCACAATCTGTATTGTATGAGTATTTCTTATCTATTAACACCTTTTATTTTTATTGATATGATAACAGACCATCAAAAAAATAACAGTCACAATACTGTTTTTGAGCTACACACAACGCGAAAGCAAAACAAAAGAACTTGGGGAGCGACAGTTTTCAATTAACTTTAAATACGAGGTGAATAAAGAACATTACAAATAAAAAAAAGTTAGACACGTTTTCTAAAAATTGAAATTAAAACGGAAAAAGTTAAAAACAAAAATAAGGCATCATTATCATCATCAATAAACATGGCATCTAGTGATCCAGAGAAACAAAAATCTTCAGCACCTCTAGATGATGTGGATTTTACTAGCGGTTTTGAGACACAATATGAACAGGAATATCGTCCCCTTAAGCCAAAAGTAACCATACCACATACACAAGATCCAAAAACCTTATGGCATCGTGATTTACAAACGATTTGTATAGTGGTATTTATAATGGCCATATTCCTATTTGGTACCATACTCTTGACCAAATTAGTATTTACCACAAATCCTTTATATGTGTTTGCCATAACTGCCATTTATGTAATTGTGGCACTTGTGGGTATTATCATCGAAGTCAAGAGTATTCATGTCCGTTGAGTGTTTAAAGAATGTTATATTTTGTTATTTTATTGATAAAAAAAAAATTCATTAATTGGAATTTATTTATTAATTTTAGTGAAGTACATTAGTTTTAAATAGTAATTTTAAGCTAAATATTTATATATTTAATTGGTATGGAAAAAATCATAAAAACTGAATCAATAAAGTTTTCCTTTTTTCAATTATAATAAGCACACAAAAAAAACAAATGTTTGTTAGTTTATTTTTTATATATATAAAGCAGAGCTTCGAAAGAATTAATTCTTTAATCCCTTTTTTGTGATCTACATTCATATTTTGGAAATGTATTCCCTGGCCAAATTTAAGGGTTTGAATAAATTCCTTAATTTTCATTCAAATTATCTTTAATTAATAATTTCAGATTTATTTAAAATTTAATGAATTCATTCATTAATGAATTCATGCATACACTTAAAATAGTTTTTAAGTTAAAATAACAGAAAATACCATTTAAAATGAAATAAATTTCATTTAAAACCCGAACTACTTACTTCTCATTTAAATCTAATGGTTTTTGTTATTTATTTTAAAATCACGTTTCAACAACTGACACATTAGTAAAACCAAATGATTAATCAGTTAAAAATTAAATTTTAAAAATTTGACCTACCAATTTCACAAAAATAACTGATTTATTTATTTGAAATTGTTTCGGTTTTTTGTATTTTTGTTTGTTTTTTAATCTACAAAATGTAGACACTCTGAAGATCTTTAAATTAAAATAATTTTGTATTTGAGTCATTCTATGTCAGACCAAACACCTATTTTATAACACCTCTTCCGATTTACTTTAAATAAGGCAGACGTAAAAAATATTTTACAAGTGTTTCCAGAAAAAAATTAATTTTTTTTGAAAAAGTTATGTGTATTTGAAAATCGTCGAAACCGTGAAAAATCTTTTAAACCAATGTTTCGCAAAAACTTGTGGATGAATTTTAAAAATAATTTTTTTTTTAATTTATTTTTTTATTTTTAAAATTTGTCGAAAATTCTGAAAAAAAATAGTTTCTTAAAGCTCAATATTCCCTGTAAATTTCAGAATAGAAGTCGAATGGATTCTATTTTTTCCGATTTTTTTCGATTGTAGTACCACGAAATGTTACATTATGTATGTGAACATTATATTTTTAATGTAATGTTAATTAACATTACATTAACATATTCGTTAACACGCTTGAAAATATAATGTTCACATACAAAATGTAACATAGAATGAATGACTCATTTAGGCCATGTGCGAGGTGGCTAAATAAATTCTGAACTTATTACAAACTGACAAAAGGTTTAGAAATTTCTTTGAAAAATATTTAAGCAAATTTTCAAATTTCATACAAATTTGGAAACCTGAATTTAGTTTAGATTTTATTTAGCAATTTTGCAAACAATTTAAATAGAAACAATATTGGAATTTTTTGAATATTTTTTTTTTTTTTTTGAAAAAGACATCAAAAAAATTTAAATTTGTAATAACTGTAGGGGAGACTAATGAACCACAAGTTTTTTAGTTTTGTGGGTAAATTATACAATTAAAAAAATTTATGAAACTGAAAAAATCTGTAAATAACACTAAATCATTTTGAACAAATGTATAAAAAAAAATTAAAATAAATATTTCTTTGAAAAATAAATTAATATTTCCTTATTTTTACCTGAACTGAAATTTGTTCTTATTAAACTACATCATATTCTGAGTGTATCTAATTAGATCGACTAGTGGTCAAGGAATTCATTATCTACTGAATGAATCTGTTAAATTGTGTTATTAGTTTTCAGCAGGAATTGAAAATAAAAATTTTTCGTTTAATTTATATTTTATTTAACGAAGAGCTTAAATTTCCACTTAAGACTATGATATCTAAAAAACAAATACAGGGTGGCCCAAAGTTTTTCAATATTTTTTGAAGATTGATGAAGCGGGAGCCGCAATTGTTGATTATTATTTGAAACCTCTTAGCGATAAGTTCTCGCACTCCTGTCGGACATTCTCATTGAGAGTTTCTACAGTCTGTGTGTTGTTCAGAGAAACCGGTGTCTTTTAAAACCCCCTAAGAAAAAATTAAGTTAAATTAGGAGATCTTGCTGGTTACTGCCAGTCGCCAAAACGAGATATAAGGCGACCTCTAAATGCATCCATCAAAGTGTACATTGTGGCGGGAGCTGTCTGTCCTTTCGTAAGCACATGTCATCCAGTACAAATTTATCACCTTTCCCACGGCACGATGACACCTCTGGCTTAAATGGAGCACCATGCGATAACTTTGAGTGGATGTAATGGCTCCTAGTGAATGATACGTAAAATTTCAGTGCCCCAAATAAAAATTAGCTTTGTCGGTGATGATACATTTTTTCAGAAAATAGTACATTGCGTTGTTGAGGTTCAATAGTCAAAAGTATTTCGCGTTCTTGAGGAATTTAGTGTTCAATGGCTTGTCGACGTGTATTTTGTATCTGTTTGCTTCACAAATATTAAAACAAACCTGACAGTAAACGTCATTTTAAAAATAATAGCATCTTCCGATAGGGTAATACTAGTTTTTCCGATTCGGTTAATCGATTAGCCGATTCCTCGATTAATCGTCTCTATTTTGGTTAATGTCGAAACAAATAATTTAAAACTCAAATAATTATTCGACTCGAATAATCGATTAAAATAGGTCGATTTTTGTATTAATTCCTTTAAAAAAAATAAATTACAAATAATATAAAGTTATATTTTCATGTCCAAAAAATAAAAAACACAGCTTTCAACCTCTGTGTACATGATTTTCGAGCTGACAAAATACCTCATTAGAAAGCGAAGTTTTAGAAAAGCTTAAGCATCTAAGCAGAGCTTTAACAAAAAACCTATTCAAATATATATTTTTCTCCTCAGCAATGAAACACTTGACTAGGTATATTCACGACGTTACTTATGTTATAAAATAATAATAGAAAATTACTTTAAATTCGAGATTTGTATTAAAAAATAAAATAGTTTCATTTAAAATTCTATGAAGAATATTATAAAATCTAAAAAATAGCATGGAACTTTGTTACTAATTTGATTTCCCAGCAAAACCACACATTACCAAATAATGTGTAAAGTAATGTGTAGCCATAGGGGCTCATGGATTACTTTACACCTTACGTCACTAATGAATTTTACAGGCGATGAGCTTCAAGGTAATGTATATACCCATTACTTTAGAGGTGATAATGTAAGGGGTCACTTATATGGTTACGACAACGGAAAAAGTAATATATCTAAAAATAGATTTTTAAAAAAGAGGAATTTTTATTTTTTTTTTGCGCTTGGTTTTATCGCTAGTGTTGTCAAAACAAACATACATTACCCTTTTGCTTACAAAAAAACACAAAGTAATGTATCTAAAAATATTTCAATTATTACTTTACATTTTTAAATCATATATAACGTTATCAATAATAATTAACTAATTACTTTATGCTTGCAAATAATGAAAAAGGTAACGAGCTATCATTACAAGGTAACGCATGAGAATATCGCACCCATTACCAAAGTTTTGCTGGGTTATAAACAAACTTAGATGAAGTAGGAACTTCAGTAAAATTTAGTTGTTTAGTCAAGAATAATTAAGAATTCGCTTATTCTTATCGTTTAGGACTGTCAGGAATATGCAAGATTTTTATATATTTTCTAATAGATAACCTTTGTAACTCTAAAGCTTAAGCCAGGTAGTGAAAAGGTCAGGGAACAGTGGCAGTTCTATCAAACTTTGTGAATTTCGCAAAAAATATTCATACCATATTTTTAAGAATTTGTTATTGAATTTTTTTAAAGGCATTTTAATTTTGTTCATCGACAAAATGTCCCACTTCGGTAAAACACTATCTACACTGTGTTTTTAAGGGTTTACTTCCACTTAACACGTCTGCCATTTTCTTTTTAAAAAGTAGTCAGATCCCTTTGAAAACCGCAAGATCAAATGGAATGATTCTTTAAAAAAAAATTCAGGATGCTTTGAATTGTCCCAAAAAAAATACTTTTTTCGAATAATGATCTAACCGATTAACCGGCTAAAAAAATCTAAGACCGTCCCGTCTCGACTTTTGAGCCACCTCGGAATTTTAAAAGTACAAAAAGGGGTTTAAAACGGATCTTTTCGTTTTATGACTTTTTAAAGTATTTAAACTATTTAATGTAATATGGTTAGAAAGGGATTTTTTTGGGTACTTTTTGCATTTTGAATTTGCTGCTGTAAAAATTTCTAAAATGTTGGTTACTCTATCTGGAGAAGTAAATTGTTATGGCTGCGAAATTCAAATATTTTATTCGTTATTTAATTTCATAACACACGTATTACTTTTTTTTTTTTTTTTGATATTCGGGCTATTTTGGATTTTAACAAATTTTTTGCGAAACCGTTTTTTTATACTTTTTGAAACAACTTGGCAACCCTATGCTAAGACGTAGGCATTATATATATCCAATTTAATAAAATTTTCATATAGAATTTCAAACATTTCTGATATGCTTAGGTAAAAAAAGTACCAAAAATTGTAAAAATTTCAGATGAAAAATTGATATAGGTTCTTCTAAAAAATTTTTCTACTAACACATATTCAATATTCGGTAAAAGCGTAGTATTTAGGTTAGGGTGATTTCCTTGTAAGTAGATTTTAATGTCTTCGTTAATAAAATAGGTTTTTTAATTTCAATGTTTAATATTTTGGTCCGGGAATTCATTTGCTAAATTTTATTTCTTTGAATTTATTCATAGGAATTAAATTCTGAATTTTTAATAATATATTAATTTCTTAATAATATATTAATTTCTTGAATTAAAAATTTTAATTAATTTTTTTTCAAAACTCATTTCAAAAAGAATACATTTTTTTTACAGCTCTGGTTTAAAGTATCTGCTTATATATTACAAGTTTTTTAATAAACAGTACACAAAAATAATTTTCATTACAAATTTTTTAGCCAGTGAAACATTTTATAAAAATAATAAAATTTTTAACATGCTTCATGTAAATATTTAAACTTTTGTTAAAACTTTGTTATCTGACTTTTTCGACTAGTTTCCATTGAAAACTATCAAATTATTTTTAATTAATTTTGTGTGCTTTAAAATTTATTAATGAAGCCTTTTTTTAAGTGTAGGTCATCATTAAGCAAACTAAAATAATAATTTTATTGTGTAAATATTGTCCATATATTTGTAATGATGCCACTTGAGAAAAATATAGTTGAAAGTAAAATAAAAAACTATTGTTGAGTGTACGAAACCAGAGATGGCATGATGCTTAAAATGTCTAAGTGCAAATGAGAAAGAAACAAAAGCACATAACTGTGAATGGACGTTAAGAGTCCCAGCAAAACCACACATTACCAAATAATGGGTAAAGTAATGTATAGCCATAGGGGCCGATGGATTACTTTACACCTTACTTCATTGATTAATTTCACTGGCGATGAGCATCTAAGTAATGTATATACCCACTACATTAGAGGTGATAATGTAAGGGGTTACTTATATGGTTACGAGAATGAAAAATGTAATGTATCTAAAAATAGATTTTCAAAAAAGAGGAATTTTTATTAAAAAAAATTATTACAAATATTTTATTTACATGAGCGCCCCGGTAGGCTAGTTGGTAGCGTGCTAGCTTATCAGTGCGGGGGTCGTGGGTTCAATTCCCACCAGAGGCTCTGGTCTGTTTTCGCTACAATGAGCCGAAGGCCTTTGTTGCTAGTGCTCGGTTAGGGTATTAACATATAATTTGTAATTATATGATTAATAAATAAAATAAATAAATAAATAATATTTTAATTATTTGTAATTAAAAATAATTTGGTCAAGATGGGAATCGAACCAGGTAAATTTGGTTGCCAGCCAAGAACTCTACTCACTAAGCTATCGACGCATATAGTATTTGATTGCTTTGAACTTAAATGAATTGTTGCGCTTCGTTTTTTCGCTAGTGTTATCAAAACAAACATACATTACCCTTTTGCTTACAAAAAAACACAAGGTAATGTATCTTAAAATAGATTTTCAAAAATATTTCAATTATTACTTTACATTTATAAATCATATATTTCGTAATCAATAATGAGTAACTTATTACTTTATGCTTGCAAATAATTAAAAAGGTAACGAGCTATCATTACAAGGTAACGCATGAGAATATCGCACCCATTACCAAAGTTTTGCTGGGGTATAAACATAATGCAAAGGTTTTTGTTTTTTTTTTTTTTTCATACAATTTGACATTTAAAATCGTAGTTTATTACCAGAATTTTTTATTCTCTCATTTTTTTTTCTTACAAATGTTGCAATTTTGTAAACAAAAAACAAATGTTTTTAAAATATTATTGTGAATTCCCGAGTAAAAAAAATATATTTGGGGATTTAGTAATTGATATCAAATTAGCAGATCAAATTAGACCCAACAGTTTACTTGGCGATTAACACTGAAACAAAAAATGGCAGATAGAATTATATCAGATAAGATCCAATAATATATTCTATTGAGTTTTGTTTATTAAAAATCGCAAAAAAGTAAAATTATTTGAAATTAACCTATTTTTCAAATTAACCTATCATTTAGTTTTTGTCTTAGAAAGATATCCTTGATACGTATCCTAATGGAATCCTGCCAGTCTTTGAGAAAAATTATGATACATTTTTGAAGAAGGCACTCCAAACTAGTTTAGCAGTTATTATATAAAACTTATTTTTGACAATTTTTTCATTTACATTTTTCGATTAAAACATTTCACCGCTATATTTCGATTAAATTAATTTCCACTATTAATTTCCATTATTTTCGCATTCAAAAAATTTTATTATTAATAAATCTCATTTCTTTTTGTTTATCATAACAATAATAAAAACCACAACAAAAATTAAAACTAAAATGTGAAATAAAACACAACACAATTTAACGGCACCACTCCATTCACTTCTTGTCAAAGTGGTCACACTAAAATCAGGAACATTATCAATTACTGCCTCTGTCGAAGGAATTGAACGATTTTCTTCTTCACCTTCTTTTAAACTTTGTGTGCAATTATCGTTAATTAAATTTTCACGAGAAGACTTAAGAATTCTTAAAGAAAAATTAATATTGTTCAAAAGAATAAAAACGAATAAATTATATGTTTTGTATTACTTGTAATTTTGGAAATACTGCATTTTTAAGTATTTTGATTATTTTTTTTAATATTGTCTTGCAACAGTCTCAACTTGCGAACGTCTTATTGAAAACTATGGTTAAAATTATTCTTATGAATTTAATTAAAGCAGCATTTGAATGTTTGAATTTTAATACGAATACAAATTGAGTGTATGTTGTAATTATGCTGACATGTATGATTTCAAGAGGAATTCAGTTTACTCATACATTTTAATGTACTTTAGAGTGTCCCGAATTGGGAGTAGCACTAAATATTTGCATTTTAATTTAAAAAAAAAATATTGATGCTAATAATCTAAAAATGCAGTTGTAAACCAATATCGAATCACTCATTTCTTTGCATATTTCCTAAATAATCGTTATTATACAAAATCATTAAGACTTATTTTGTAAAAAAAAAAATAAACTTTTTTACCAAATGTCAAAGGCTTTTAAAATTTCGCATTGATTGTGGGACACTCTAATGTTTGTGCTTGTAGAGTGAAGAATTATACAAAGGGCTGGGAGAACACATTTCTTGACTAAACTTTAAATGTTTATCCTAAAGCATAGTAAGATATTCGGATTACACGTAAAAAAAAAATACTGTTATATTCTATATTAAAAAAAAAAACAAATCACGATAATGAATTTCACGTGAAAATTTAGTACATTTCGTTTTATATTTCTAAAGAAAAGTCTGAAGTTTTGGTTTATATATTTCTTCTGTTTATCTTATAAAGGGTGGTTAAATTTTAAGGGCCGATGTTGAATGTGATCCACACCTAAACGTCAAGTTTTTTTCTGCATTTCATTTAACATTTCTCAATTTCAGACTAACTCAATTTGAACCATGGAAAGATACACAATCGATCAACGCGTTAAAGTTATTCAGGCTTATTATGAAAATGGGCGTTCAAATCAAAATGAAGAAAATCATCTTCAGTGATGTGGCATATTTTCAACTCAGTGGATTCGTCAATAAGCAGAATTGCCGCATTTGGGCGAATGCACCCACAAAGAGTGACTGTTTGGTTCGGTTTATGGGCTGGCGGCTTCATCGGGCCGTATTTTTTCCAAAATGAGGCCGGTCAGGCAGTTACTGTTACTGTTCGTTATCGTGATATGATAACGAACTTTTTATGGCCCGAATTGGAAGATATGGATGTGCACGATATGTGGTTTCAACAGGACGGTGCCACTTGCCACACAGCTAACGAAACAATAGCTCGTTTGCGCGACAAATTCAATGGCCGTGTTATCTCACGTGGTGGCGATGTCAATTTGCCGCCAAGATCATGTGATTTGACACCGTTGGACTTCTTTCTTTGGGGTTATTTGAAAGAAAAGGTGTACGTCGATAAGCCAGCAACAATTCAAGAGCTAAAGGATGGGATAATTCGGCGACAAATTTAATGGCCGTGTTATCTCACGTGGTGGCGATGTCAATTGGACGCCAAGATCATGTGATTCGACACCGTTGCACTTCTTTCTTTGGGGTTATTTGAAAGAAAAGATGTACGTCGATAAGCCAGGAACAATTCAAGAGCTAAAGGATTGGATAATTCGGCATATTAACGTCATAGAACCTCAATAATGCCTCAGCATCATCGAAAATTTGGACCATCGGATGGAGGTGTGCCGCCGAGGTCGCGATGATAAGTTAAGAAATAACAGTTTTTTGGGTTTTTATCGAAAGGGGAATTCAATAAAACCTTTTTGATTCGGGCTTAGAAGATCAAAATTCTTAAAAAAAAAAGTTTAAGTAGGAGGCTGCACAAAACAAAAATGTATTTGATTAGTTTTTTTTTATCAATTTCCATAAAAAAAAGTTGTATTTGGTCCTATAGTGTATTGGATACCTCATAAAATATACAAAAATACAATATTACATATAAAAATAAACAATGATTTGTGTGCCTCTCATCCCTAAATGGGTAAAGTTATTATAAGTCAGTGATGAAGTTTGTGAGTTTTAAAAACATCGGATTTAGGATTGCTATGTCTTATCGATTTTTAATAAGTTATAATATTCAACAATAAAATAAATTAATTTATCGAATAAAATCATCTTTGCAAAATTTTGTATTTAATGTGCGATATATATTATGGGGTCTAATAGAGTTATTTTAAAGGTTTATATGAATTTCTATGTACAGAGTAACGAATATTTGTCCATTTTGCTATATCTCGCTTAGTATCCAAAATATTGGCTATTTTATGATTTTGCAATAAATTTCTGTAAATAACGCCATCTATATGTGAGAAAGATAGTGGAGACACAAATACCCAGTGTAGAAATGATAATGACCTATCATTATTTTTTGGACTACCAGTAACGTAATATAATGAGTAAGTAATAACCAGTTACTTTTAACCACTTTTCTAATGGTGTGATTTTTTAGCGATTATTTCTCGATTTTTTTATTTTGGCAATTGATTTCAATTTTGGCGATTTTTTGTTTTAATTGAATTTTAGCGATTGGCGTTGTTTTCTTATTTTAGTGATTTTTTTATTTTGAGGACTTTCTTTAAATTTGGCAATTTTTTTAATTTTGTTACATTTTGGCGAACTTGTTAAATTTTAGAATTTTTTTACTTTTGACCACTTTTTTAAATTTTGGCGATTTTTTTTTTAATGGTAGCGATTTCTTTCTAATTTTTTCGAAATTTTGATTTAGACAATTTTTTTCAATTTTGACAATTTTTTTTTTTTCTTAATTTAAGCGATTCTTTTCTATTCTTGTTATAGATTTTATTTTATTTTAATTTTTTCTTTTTCACTTTTTTTAATTTTTTTTTAGTTAAGCAATTTTTTAATCGTGGTATTTTTTTTTTAATTTTGGTGATTTTTTCTATGTGGTTTTTTCCAATAATTTATAAAAAAAAGTGGAAAAATTAATTTAATTAAAAAAAATATTGCAAATAATTATAATAATTATTACTAACGAATAGTTAACACTAAGTTTTTTATTAAATGGAAAAAATTGTAAGATCAGCGCTAGAGGGGGTGCATACTTTCGACCCGAGCGACCAGGTCAGCTTTAGCCTCCTTATGAACCACCCAACCCACAATTAACTCATGGATTTGAACATGCTTTTATATCACACACTTTATGGAAAATGACTTTGCGAAATTCCATTTTTGATTTCAGTGAATGATTTACCGTACACTAAAAAAAGTTTGTAAGTTAAAATAACTGAAAATATCATTTAAAAGAAATGATATTTCATCTACTTATGTATGCATATGAAGCTATAAACATTCTTTGTATGAATGTGTTTGTATATGTATGTGTGCTTATGAAGCTCTTGTAATTTGTATTGAAAAATTTTGTATATACAACCAGTTTAAATAAAAAAACAAATTGAAATTTTTTGAATATTTTTTTTTTTTGAAACAGACAGCAAACAAAATTTAACTGTTACGGACACAAATAAACCACAAGATTCCGTTTTGTGGGTAAATTTATATTAAATTTCAAACAAATGACAAAAATAAATGAAATTGAAAAAAAAAATGGTAAATGATAGTTAATTATTTCGAATAAATGTATAAAATAGTTAATATAGATATTTCTAAATGCATATTCCTTTATTTTTAAATGGAACGGAAAACTTTTTTATTAAACTACAAACAGTAAACTACATAATATTCTGAGTGTACAAATGAGCTTTTTCCATCTATTTATAGAAATACCCTTTGGCAACCATCTTTGATTTTCGAAGTACAAATTGACAGGGTTGCCATTCCAAATGTTAATCTTACCATTTCTGGGAACGAATTGAGAATCTGACATACTATTGTATTGTAAATATATAACAATATAAATCATTTCTTCAAAATAAATGTGAACAAATTTTTTTGACAAAGCTGTATTGGGCGTTGTTACGGTGGGTAAAGTTGCTATGGATTCTGCTTCGATTAGAGGTGTCTCAACGGTGGGTGTATCAATGTTAATTATTTCGGTGGGTGACATTGTACAAATATTTGTACAAAAATTTGTGAAAATCCGACGGGTGATGGTCGTAGAGATTGATGAAAGAAAATTCTTCTAAAATATTTCTAGATGCCCGCATTCTGAAATTCGTTAAAAAGTTCTTATTTTTCATACTTACGGACGAGAAACTCCATCCAAGTTTTTTTTTCTTTTTGTCCGACAATCTATAATATGGGTTTATTTTATTGTACAGCACATCATTGAACAATATCAGCTTTTCATCATTCATTGTATGATTTTTTTTTATGTTTTTCAGAATGTGTTTTTCTTTTATATATGTTTTTTTAATTTTTTTTTCACATAAATAGAAACTAATCAGCTGTTTTATACTGCCATGTAAAAACGGATAGAAAATCTGTTTTTAACAGAATAGTCCGCAAACGTATACGTCGAGTACTTATTTTAATATTATCTTCTAACGGATCAGCTGATCCGGCACGTTTACGTTTGCGTCAGAGTAATTTCGGCTTAATGGAGCCTTTGTTGTAAAATAAAGCGACACAATGCTATTCATATTAATTTTGTGTATTTTTTGTTTCATTTGCTTTTGTATTCGTTTCATTTTGTTTAACGAAACGTCACATCAACATTCGAGAGTATTCAAAACATTAGTAAATATTTTGAAACCTGTTTTAAATGCATTTATGTAGGCCTTAAGTATGATCATACACACCTATGTATGACAATGTGTGTTCATATACATATATTTCGACTTTCACATGTGCAGGGGAGTTTCGGTGCTTTAGATGGTAAAAATATAAACTTCTGGACTCTTAATTATCGAAAAACTAATTTTTAAGTTATGTCCCAGCACTCGCTTAATTACTTTTGATCGCCATGTCCTAAAAGTAATGAGTGGTCATTACATTTTCACTTACAAAAAACACTTACGAACAGCCAAAAAATAATCAGTACCCATTAGTTTTTGGAAATCGCGAACAAAAGTTATTATGCACGTAAATAGGCTAGTAAGTAGTTAATGCCATGTTTTTGCTGGGGTTATATCCCAGCAAAAATAAATGGAAGTGATTTTTAAGGAATTTATTTTTCATTGATTCTAAAATATTATTTATTTCCGATTTTCTCTTCTAAAGCAGTACTTTTTCACTACTTCGAAAAATGTGATTTTGAATGGAATTAATTCTTTAAAATCTATTACGGGTAACTTAAGTCAAGGTTAAACATTGACATTTATAACTATAACATTTATAACTATGGTTATGTACAAAAATTTTGTTATTTTGGAAGAAGCTATAAGGTTAGAGTGATTTGTATAAATTTTAAAATTACAATTTACCATATTTTAAAATCTTTAAATTGTAGTTATCAATGCAAAAAATAAAAAAAAAAAAAACATTGTATTAAAAAATGCAAGAATTTAAATAAATTAATTTAATAAATAAGGCCCGATTACGGAATGTGCCGTTTTAATTTAACCAACAATTAAACTGAGGCTTTGTATTTGAAACAGCAACAAAGGTGTCTGGCGAATTCCCAGGTAGAATCTAACGGGGCATTAGGAAAAAAAGGCTAAAAGGCCCAATTGCTGAATGTCCCGTTAAAATTTAAATTAAAATTTCGAGATTTATTTGGGAACATCAAAAGATCTCTTTTTTCACTAAACCATAAGAAGGGCTTTAAATGCAATGAAAAAGGATCATAAGAGGAAACTTCCACCCTATGTCACCTCTATGTTAAAATCATTGGTTCTGATCTAAATTTTCACAACACCGGAATCAAAATCACTGCTTCTTTTTCTACTTCTTTTGCTACATTTTTTTCCTGGGATGTGATACGCTACATAGTTAACCCAACAAAAATAAATGATTCTAAAGTATCGTTTAGTTCTGATTTTCTTCTTCTAAGGCAGTTCTTTTTCACAGCTTCTAAAAATGTGATTTTAAATGAAATTTAACACTTTTTAAATCTATGACGGGTAACTTATTTTAAAAACAACCAAAGTTAAGAATTAATCATATATATTTCTATATAAATTTGACATTTAAAACTATGATTGAGGTATAAGTGATTTGTTTCAATCTGTAATTTACAATTTACCAGATTTTTAATTCTTAAAATTGTAGTTATTATTGCTACAAAAAGTAAAAATGTATTGTAGTAAAATGTAAAAGTAATTTAATAAATAAGGCCCGATTACTGAATGTCTCGTTATAATTTAACCAACAGACATACTTAAACTTTATATGCAACACAACAAAAAATGTGTCAGATAAATTCTCAGGTAGAAGCTAACGGAAGGATGTGAAAATGAGGCTAAGTCCGGATTACTGATGTCCTGTTAACATTTAAACAACAAATTCAAAATTTATTTCGGAACATCAAATGATCTCATTTTTCACTAAACCATAATAAGGGCTTTAGATGCAATGAAAAAGGATCATAAAAGAAAACTTCCACCCTATGACACCCCTATATAAAAATCATTGGTTCCGATCCAAATTTTCACAACACCGGAATCAAATTCACTGCTTCTTTTTCTCTTCTTTTGATACTTTTTTTTGCTGGGTAAGGTTGATCGTTTTTAATTACACTAGTCTACAAAGTATTTTTACATACTTCTGTTAGAACTTAGAACCCTGTCCAAGAGAAAAATATTTTATTGCCCAATATAGTGGTGATTTACTCAAAAGTCTTTTATTTTCTATGGATCTAAATTTTATACAAACTAACATTTTTTTTAATTATTTAGTCGGTAAGTATTTTGAAAATTATATTTGGGTTAAAAAAACAACACTTAGGAAGTTCTTCCTACAAATTAATGTGTTGCTTTTTCGAAAGGGAATAGAGCAGATAGGAAAGGTTGTGAAATGTGCAGGGCTTCAAATATGGCAACACTGCAATTGCGTAATGTTGCTCGCCATCTGAGGGAGAATTGGCGAAATTGTTGAAGCTTTTAGAGCTAACCATGTGCACAAATGTGAAAATATATCGAGGAAAAACATTTTGTTACTTTCTATTGCATATGCAAAAAAATTTACGTACTACATTAATTTTCAGGGCAATATTACGTACATTTGAATATTTTATGCATAATAATTATAAATAAAATTTAAATTTGTTTAAAAAATAATATTTATATAAAAGTTACCTTTTTTTATTATTACTGCAGTAAACAATCTGTAACGAGAATAATAAATTTAAAACAAAAATGTTAATGTGCGTTTTAATTATAAAAAAAGTGTGCATTTAAATAATTTACAGTAAGTAGTTATTATTAATAACTTATTAAGGCTATTAATAAAATTAAATTGTAAATAAAATGTTGCAAAATATTATAAATACAACATGTTGTATTAATAAAAGGGATATAAACATTATTTTAAAGCATTTATAGCACAAAGTTGAAAGTTGTTTTAATGCAAATTAAGTAATATTTTTAATACAGATTAAATAAAACATTTAAAAAAATATTTCACACAACTAATAGTATTAAATTTGGCAGTGACTAATTTATCTAAAGCATTATCATTATGTTATATACTCAGAGAATAATGATGCTAAAAACAACAGAAAGTGTCAGTTATATAAACTGAAATTCATATTATAAAGATATTGCCTGTAATTTCAATTAAATTAGCTAAAAGATTCGGTTACTTTTAACTTCAAGAAAGCAACTGAAAAATGCAGTAAAAAAGAACTGACAATTATAGTGAAACTATACAGCATTTGTTTGTTTTTTTCACTTTCCTTGTCATCTTAGCAATCTTATATTTTTGACATTTAAAAGAAACTGTTTTCCAAAAAAGTAAATTAGAATTAAAAAGCAATTAAAATACATACAAGCAAAATTAAAAAAAAATGTTTTCAAAATTATTACATTTCAAATGCTACAAAAATTAAGTAGTTTTTGTGAGTTGTTTTTCTGTACAAATAGTTAAAAATATTGCTATTGTTTTTGAATAGAAAAACAACAACAGACAAAAATAACTACACTTAGAATTTTAAGTGATTTACTGTTTGTAGTTAAATAAAAAAAAGTTTTCAGTTCAGTTAAAAAAGAAATTAACATTTTTTACAGTTGTTCAAAATGATTTCCTGTCATTTACTGATTTTTTCAGTTTCATTTATAT
The DNA here is from genome assembly GCA_949748255.1 of Eustalomyia histrio. NCBI lineage: Eukaryota > Metazoa > Arthropoda > Insecta > Diptera > Anthomyiidae > Eustalomyia > Eustalomyia histrio. The sequence continues at coordinate 26,920,476 of OX456526.1, read as the reverse complement.
TTTATTTGTTTGAAATTTAATAAAACTTTACCCACAAAACTGAAATTTTTTTTCGATAAAGTTATTACAAATTTAAATTTTTGTTTACAGTCTGTTTCATAAAAAACTAGTCAAAAATTCCAATTTGTTTTTTATTTAAAAAAAAAATTATTTCAATTCAAATTACAAGAACTAAACACATACTGGCACACAAAATGTGTCTATATACTGATTGGGTATACATTTTGTAGATTAAAAAACAAACAAAAACATAAAAAACGGAAACAATTTCAATTAAATAAATAAATAAATCAGTTATTTTTTTTTGGAATTGGTAGGTAAAAATTTCAACATTTATTTTTAACTGATTAATCGTTTGTTTTTTACGAATATGTCAGTTGTTTAAACAACGTTTTAAAATAAAAAAAAACATTTGTCTCAAAAAGTAAACTTAGTTCTTTTTCCAAAAACAGAGTTTCAGTTCCAGGCGTTTCGCTTTTCAATTCATTTTGTTTCTCTTTCCTAGTGTTTTAATTTTACTGGTTCCTCTTCTCTAGTGTTTTAATTTCACTAGTTGCTCTTTCTTAGTGTTTTAATTTCACTCGTTCCCCCTTCCATACCTTTTCATTTCCATTATCTAGTGTTTCAATTTTACTCGCTCCCCCTTCAAAACTTTTTCATTCCAATTGTTTAAGGTTTCAATTTCATTCGTTCCCCATTCATTCCATTTCCTTGCCTTGTTTAGAGTTTCAATTGCACTCGTTCCCTGTATCATTCCATTTCGTTCCCCTTTTTTTCCCTTTCGTTCTCCTTGTATTTCCTGTATTTCAATTCCACTAGTTTCCCGTTAAATTACATTTCATTCCTCATGTCTAGTATTTCATTTTTCACCCCATTCCGTTGGCAAACCGTTATTACACCTCTAGCCAATATAGTTTGGGCAGACCATGAGCATTTTTCCCTCCCCGTACGAATTTCCGAAAATTCCGTCTTAGCAGTAGTTAGCCCATACTCCAAGCCGAAACGGGGGAGAGTTCTCCAATTTTTGCTCTTTCCAGAAGAAATTTTCAAAAATTCCATCTTTCAAGTGAGTTGGCCGTCAAGGAGGATTTTATCTCCTTTTTATGTACAAAGATTCCATCTTAGCGGATGTATACGTCAGACAAGGAAACTATATGCCAAATTTTAGTTTCCTAGCTCCAGCGGTTTAGGCTGGACGATGTTGAGTGTATGAGCGAGTGAGTCAGTCAGTAACGTTATTTCTGTATAGATATTTTCCCGATATGTGCATAGGAAATAATAACCCACCTTTTAATATACCGACCGATTAAGAATCACTTTCTGAGTCTGTCTGTCCAGATGTTTTGATGTAATTTTCTACACTAACTCATATTGGACCAAGGACGATTGGTTAAAAATGGTCCATATGTAGACCTAGTGTAACTACATCACATCAGCCTAAAGACGAAATCTATTAGTTTTGTTGAAAATCGGTTTGTTTTAAGACGTGGTGGCCATTTAAAGGCCCCCCAAAAATTAACTGGTTCGCACGGTACTGGTCATATAAAATATAGAGATATTTCAATGAAATTTGGTACATAGACTAATATGGGCCCAAGAACAAATAAAGTTTAACTTTTGTTAGAAGCGGTCCATGTTTAGATCAACGGACCATATAAAACACCCCCGCCCGGAAAATCGACTTCAATTATTTTAAAAATCGTACAGATTTATATTTGGTAAACAATATGCGAAAATTAATTGCGCAGGCAAAAATTAATATCAGTAAATTTTTGTATATATAATGACAACTCTTAGAAAAAAAAGTTAGTAGAAAGAATTGTAAACAGTTTTTAATCCCACTTTACTATTTTTCTACTGATTGTTGGTAAAAAAAAAATAATTATTTTGTAAATTTTTTTTGCTATTTACATTTAGCAAACTAGAGAAAATTTACAAAATATTTACAAATTTTTGTTACTAATTTCAGAAATCATTTTACAAATTTTTAAAAATCGATTTGCTAAAATTTACAAAAAAAAAATAAGTTTTTTATAAAAGTGGATATTGAAGAAAATTGTATTTCTAATAATTTAAACTTTGTAAGTAAGAAACTTAAATTTTCTTAAAGTGTTACATACGTTGAAAAAAGGGATCGAAAGTAAAGATACTTTTCACAACCGACTCATGTACATAAATAGGACATCCACTTAAAATAAAACTAAAAAGTTTTTTTAGTTCTAAAAATTAGCCCTTAAAACAATTAAAATTTTACCTTAAAATTAAAAAAAAATTACTTTAAAAATATTTTTCAAAACAAAAATTAGCAAATTGAAACAAAATGATAAATTCGTTGTTTTTACTATTTTTAAGGGTGATTTTTTTTTAATTCTGTCTAAGCTATTTTTGAAAAAAAAAAATAAAATAAAAAAATGTTGTTGCTCGATGATAAAAAATAAATTTGTAATTTTGTTTTAGTAAGGCAATTTTAACAGAAAATAGCAGCTTAAAGTGTAATAAAAGTATCTAAAAATAATTGAGTTAATTTGTGTGTTTTTAATAATTTTTAAAAAATTTTTCCATATTTTAAAATTTATTAAGTTTAGTTCAATAATATTTATCAAACATTTTTGTTAATTAGAACTAATTCGTTTAAATAAATTTTGTACAGAATTTTACCAATGTTCAGTACGGTTATTTAATCACTAATATTTACTAAAATTTGTTGCTGATTTTAGCAAATTTATTTAAAAATTTAGAATTTAATAGCACTTACTAATTTTTTATACTAATTTCATTGTACTAATATTACACTCAGAATATTATGTAGTTTACTGTTTGTAGTTTAATAAAAAAGTTTTCCGTTCAATATTAACTTTTTATACATTTATTCGAAATAATTTACTATCAATTACCGATTTTTTCAGTTTCATTTATTTTTTTCATTTGTTTGAAATTTAATAAAAATTTACCCACAAAACGGAAACTTGTGGTTTATTTGTGTCCGTAACAGTTATTACAAATTTAAATTTTGTTTGCTGTCTGTTTCAAAAAAAAATATTCAAAAAATTTCAATTTGTTTTTTTATTTAAATTGGTTGTATATATACAAAATTTTTCAATACAATTTACAAGAACTTCATAAACACACATACATATACAAATACATTCACACAGAAAGTATTTATAACTACATATGCATACATACATTTTGTATTGTACGAGTATATTAAAAAAAAAACAAAAAATACAAAAACGGAAATAATTTCAAAAAAATGAAAAAAACATTTATTTTTTAAGGATTGGTGGGTAAAATTTTGACATTTATTTTAACTGATTATATCAGTTGTTTCTTATGGATGTGTCAGTTGAATAATTAACATTTAAAAATAAATGACAAATGGCATTTAATTTAAATGAAATTTAAGTAGACCGGTTTTTAAATGAAATATCATTTCTTTTAAATGATATTTTCAGTTATTTTAACTTACAAACTTTTTTAAGTGTACTAATACTTAGTAATTTTTTTGCAGATTTTAGCAAGTGTCAGCTACTAATTTTGTCTACAAATTTCATTGTACTACACATTAGCAGACATGTGTTGCTTAGATTAGCAAAAAAAAATACCGCTGGGCTAAAATTAGCAAAATTTCCCATAATGAAAGCAAAATTTTCAGTTGTCATTACAGACTTTTTTTGGATTAGTGTAGATGGGCCCTATTCCCGATTTTCTCCTAAAAATACCTAACTATAGCAAAATTAAAATTTCTAATTGATTTTTGTAATTATCTACCTATTTAAAGACAAATATTTTAATGCAAGCTATTAAAATTTGCGATCCAAACATAAGCTGACTTTTAAGCCACACTGATGTAGATAATTCCTTAGTCGGCATGACCGACTAATTTCATTTTTATTCATTTTATCGCAGCACAAAATATTTTATTGAACAACTTTCTCAAACATTTTGTCAAAAATATTTATTATCATTCAATTTTAAAATTTTCTCTTTAAACACAAACTATTTTCATACAAACAAATATTTATTTTTCAAAGTTTCATTTGTCAATAAAATGGAAAGCACTTCAATAATACAACTCTTACGCAATGATATTTGCCAAATACATACAAAAAAAATAAAACTTCTTCACAAGTACTTTGCAAATGTTTGGAAATATCTTAAACTTTGCAAGAACAATATGTTTTTAATCATAATACCTATAAGATCTACCATCTTGCATTTTATTTTTATGGAAATTATAATAAAATTTTATTGGAAAATAGCATTTTATATTTAATTAAAATTGAATAATATGCACAGGAAGCGCAAATTCATATAATCACCATAAGAATGACAAAAAAAGATACCAACAACACAACTATGTTGTCTTTATATACTCCTACTTTCATTAAGAAGGCAATAATGACAATACTGCTTTTCTGATGAGCAGCGATATTTAATGGTGTTGGTAACAATAATGGAAATGACTTAATTAATTTTAATGGGTTTTAATGCAAAAAGAACACACAAACATTTTTGGTTGTTAATATACTACTATTTTGTGGTACAAAAAAGTTTTGAATGCAAATAAAAAAATGAACGACAACAAAAATACATTCAACAATATAATTAAAATAATTATGGTTAATTACAAGAAGCTTTACTAATGAATAATTGAGTGAGTTAGTGAATGAATGACACAGCCATAAAGCTTTATTACAAAAAGTCTTAAAATAAAAAAAAAAACACATTTTTTAACAAACTTCCGTTTCCTGTTAAATTTTCTTTTAAAACACACAGTATTACTTTAGCTAACCGAGTCGCTAATACAAAGTGTGTTAACGATATTTGTGGTTTGTCACCAGTTAGCTAAACTTGAAATTGTTACAGTATAGAGGTGTACCAGTGTGTGATTTATGCTAATCACTGTGAAACGAATTTGATGTAGAAAAGTTGTACACTAATACGCTTACAATTAACTTTGTTTACTTTAGTTTTAACCAACTTACTTGCAAATAACACTGCACAACAATTTCAAACTTTTTCAAAAAAAAAAAATATACCTGTGTCGGCGTTTTGATAGTTTACATCGGAAATTCATTTTAGATGCGGTTTAAGTTTCCCAGCCCTGGCCTGTTCTTGCAGCATATCGATATATAAAAGTATGTTTTCTTTACATCTGAGGTGTAGGGTATGTTCAGCAACTTTGTAGATAATGGTATGACAAATATTTTTGTAGAACATATTAACCCCCTAACCCCCACATAACGGCATTTTCTTAGCTAAATTCTAACAAATTGTAAAAACCACCCCGAAAAGGGGTAGGGCGGGGATGAAATGTTCTACAAAAATGTTGGCCATTAGATTATACTATATATGTCGGAACACACAAAAGCCCAAAATTTAACACAAATACCAAAACCAGACAAATTCAAAATTGCTCATCAAATTTCTAGTCAGATTTTGGGATGACCTAAATTTTATATAGGTGATCCCAAAATCTGACTGAATATGTTGGTCATCCCAAAATTTGACTAGAAATCTGATGAGCAATTTTGAATTTGATTGGTTTTTGGTGTTTATATTAAGTTTTCTGTTTTGGTGTATTCTGACATATATAGTATAATTCTATGGCCAACATTTTTGTAGAACATTTCATCCCCACTCTTCCCCTTTTTCGGAATGTTTTTTAAAATTTGTTAGAATAAAGCCAAAAAATGCCGTTATGAGGGGGAGTTAGAGGGTAAATATGTTCTACAAAAATATTTGTCATAGCGTTATCTACAAACTTGCTTACACCTCAGATGTAAAGAAAACATAGTTTTTTGTACCGATATGCTGCAAGAACAGGCCAGAGCTGGGAAACTAAAACCGTCTCTTCTTAACAAGAGTCAATCACCGGAACCCCGTATTTTTTTGTGTTGAGCTGTGTAATAAGGGTTTTTTATACTCTTGTAAAGTACAGGTTGGTTGAAAAGTTCCTGCGCTCACCAAGAGATGGCACTGCTAGCTCCAAACTTTTTTTTTCTCAAGTTGGTATAACTGTCCTGAGAACACGTGCAAAGTTGCAAGTCATTCTGTCAATTCTTTCTTTGTTGACGTGTCATTGATTTTTTTAATATGGAAAAAATTGAATATCCTGCAGTCATTAGATTCTTTGTTTTGAAGGGTTTAAAAGCAAAGGAAATTTATGAACAATTGTTAGAAGTGCATAAGGAGTCCTCACCTTCAAAACGCACCGTTGAATTTTGGGCTGGTGAATTTAATCGTGGTCGTACCAGCTTTAAATACGATCCACGCGAAGGACGACCAAAAACTGCAACCACAGCAGAAATCATTGAGCAGGTACATAATATGGTTAGTAAAGATCCAAGATTGACTAGGCGTGAAATTGCTAATGCCATAGGCATCTGAGACAAACAAGTACTCCATATTTAACATAAAGAATTACGTATGAAAAACTGGATCGAAAACAAATTTCTGAGCGTAATTTGGAGCGTTTTAAGCCGAATAAAACCGACTTCTTGCGTCGTTTTATAACTATGGATGAGACTTGGATCTACCACCATGATCCTAAATTGAAACTAGAACGTTTACAGTGGACTGAAGCTGGTTGTTTAGCTCCAAAGCAGGTGAAGTCACAACGATCAGCAAAGAAGATTATGGCATCAGTTTTTTTGGATGCAAAAGGAATTTTGTTGATTGATTATCTTCAGAAAGGTAAAACAATCAACTCTGAATATTATTTCAGCCTTTTGGATCAGCTGGATGAAAAAATAGGTGAGAAAAGACCTGGTTTAAAGAAGAAAAAAATAATTTTTCATTGACACAATGCACCTGCTCACAAAAGTGTTTTGACGATGGCTAAATTCAAAGAATTAAAGTACGAATTGCTTGAACATCCATCGTATTCACCAGATTTGGCTCCCAGTGACTACTATCTCTTCAGAAATCTCAAAAAATTCCTTCGTGGAAAGCATTTTTCGTTGAATGAAAAGGCCTTGGCAGCCAAAGACGGTTATTTTGCAGAGCTTCCGGAAAACCATTAAAAGGATGGGGTAAAATTATTGGAAGATCATTGGAACAAGTGTATTGAGCTTCTAAAAGATTATATTAAATAAAAAAATATATTTCGTAACAAAAACAGTATTCTTTCATTTCGAGCGCAGGAACTTTTCAACCAACCTGTATGTTGTCACTATGGGTGTAGTTGTTAATTTATTGTTACCCAATCATTATTTAAAAAAAAAAAATCTTGTTTGTAGACTTTCGGTAACTTTCTGTTATTCCCAGACTTTTGGCACCACATAAAAAATTTCTCTATGGCAAACCTTAAAGGTTTACCTTAAAACATCATTAAACTGCTGTACAAAAAAATAATCCATTATTTAATGTACCAGATTTAAAATAAATCTCTAATGTAGTCAACTTTAAACACCCTTAAATTTAATTTTAAACTTTAAGCATTTCACATGATTAAAAATCTTTAATTATTTTCTAAATATATAGTCACCATGCCTACAAAAAAAAAAACAAAAAACAAGATAAATTGACCACATTATTTAATCAACTATTCAAAAGTATTTCATTTTATGAACTAAAGATAATTAATTGTTTCATCACAAAACAAAAAAAGTTTTCTTTTACTTTAACAAAAACTTTTTTCCTGTGCTTTATCGTTTTATCAACTTTGAAGCTATTTAAAATGTAAAAGCATTGCAAAAAAAAAATTTAAAAAAAAGGAAAAAGTCTTAAGTTTTCCCATAAAAAAGAAAAACGACAATTTAAATAATTTTCAACATTTATCATTGCAATTTTTGGGCGACTGAGTAATTAACACTATATGTTGAGTTGAATTCACAGCTAAGTTAAGGGTATGCTAATTATTTGCAGGTCCTTGATGAAGGAAAAATTCACATTCACACACACTCACACAAATATACTTTCATTTACACACACACACACCAACGTAAAAGTTTACATGAAAGCATATTAAAATCAAGCAAGGAAACAATAAAGCTTTAGGTTTTTTTGTTTTTGTGTCTGCGATAGGGATGATAAAGAAGGCTTTGTAATATTTGTACCCAGCTCAAGAAAGTTTTAACAAGGAAGTGCACTAAAGTTGCCAAAGTCGAGAGGATTTACTAGTTGCTACAGTTTCACATAGATGAGAGAATTTAATCCAGGATTTTTAAAGGTAACAAGTCGAGAGGATCTAATGCTGGGTTTATTAAAGTAAAAAAGTCGAGGAGATATAATTATTTATTATTTCTTTAATATTACGAAAGTCTAAAAGGATATATTGAAGGTGCAAGAATAATCAAATAAAATTTCTGAAAACAAAAAAATCGAGAGAATTTTAATTATTGCTTTCTAAAAGTAATAAATTCATGAAGGTTTAATTGTAGGTTTCGTAGGTTTCAAAAGGAAACAATACCGAGAGATTTTAATCATGAAAACAAGAAATAATAAAATCAAGAGGATTTAGTCGTACACTCACAGTACTATTTCGTTAAAAGCAATATAAAACAGATATTAAATTAATCGAAAATACAATCAAAGAGAGGACTACTCATTTTTTATTATATTCAGCCAATTTTGTTGTTTCTTTTCAATCATTGTTTAATAATCGAAAGTAGTAAAAAAACAAACGAAAGTCGTTTAAAATAACCATCAATTTTTAACTGACAAAACGTTAGAAAAAAACGATTTTTGTGGTTTGTTTTTTAAATTGCAAATTTTTTTTATTTGTAATTATGTAATTTTACAAAACACAACACACACAGATGTATATATTTTTATTTTCTATTTGTGTATGTATATTTGAATTTCTTGTAATTTGTATTAAAATAATTTTGTATTTAAACAAACTATTTTTATAAAAAAACAACGAAAAGGAATTATTTTAATTTCTATTTTTAGAAACAGAAAACTGAAAATTTTTTATTTAACAGAAAATAGCCTGCGGGGAAAAAGAGGTCTGTTGGGAATTGGGACCTGTCTCGTTATTGGTAAAAACTGGACCGGTTCCGAAAATACATATCACGAGATCGGTGAAAAAAGGACCGATTCCTAAAGTACCTACCACGTAAACGGTTTAAAAGTCATGACATGTTCTTTTAGACCAGTCTATGACATGTCACAGAGGGCAATTTACCCCTCCTAGAACAGGCCCATGTTAGAATGAGCGTTACCAGTCCCTATTACAATGAATTGGTCACGGTGCATTTCCTGGCATAGGTCCTCTCCCCGCAGGGTATCAACTCCTACTGAAAGTCTGTATTTTATACAGTTTGTTTTTTTAATGACTGATTAAAATAGTTAAAAAATATATTTCAATGAATTTTAATTGATATTCTCTACGTATTACTTTTGTAATAAACTACAGTCGGTAACGGAAAATATATTGTGAGTGTTGCTGAGATAAATTTGAGTCGATTTAATTGTTGATTTTGAAAAAAAAAAAACAAAATACGCGGAATTTACTTGTGAATTAAAAAAAAAAATAGAGACAGTTTATCCGTACACAAACAAAAAAAGTTAAAATTACAGAAATTACAAATTAAAGGGTGAGCATTTTCCCACCTAAGAGGATGTAAAGGGGGGAGGCTTGGAACCTACCACTGGCTCCGAGCATTTTCGCCTATGATCATAAAACGTAGCACTCGGGCGTACCAAAAACTTTAGGGAATCCGCGTGATGCCATATGCCATCACTGGCAGGGAAAGGATTGAAAAGTTGGCTGCAGAGTGTCTAGATCCAGCAAGAATATGAGTCCAGTTTCTTCAGTATTGTACACTCACAAAGTGAATGCAACAATGTCTTCATCCACTCGTACCCACAGCTCTCTAGTAATCCCCACGTAAGAATAATCAGATCGAAGATACCCGAAATATCGCGCTGTTCCGCTTGGTTTCACCAACCTTTGGTAAGGCAATGGTGTCACAGAAACAATGATGTTAGAGATACAAAGGCATCACAGACACCTCACAAGTATATAATCAAGGCTGTCCAACTCGATCTCGTCTGCAATTGCGGCATCCCAGCAAAAACAGGGTTTCAACTACTTATCAGCCTATTTACTACTTTTATTAATTTTGTTCGCCATAACCCCAAAAATAATACAAAAAAACACAAAGTAATGCTGGTCATTACCCCATCGCTTACAAAGAGCCAAAAAATAATGAGTACCCATTAATTTTTAGGCATCGCAAACAAAAGTAATTAAGCGCAGAAATAGGCTGGTAAGTAGTTGATACCATGTTTTTTCTGGAATATCAGAACATCAACACCAGAGGAACTAAAACATCCATTTGTATAAATTTCCAGAACCAACACAATAGCTATTCTCGCACTTTCACCGGCAAAGTTGTTCCTCAAAACCACAATCTGTCCTAGAACCCATGTCAGTCTGGGCGCGTTAAAACAGATTCGATCAACGGATTCAATACAGTCCCCCTCAGACTTCAATCAAATCGTATGAGATTCCAAGGCCTAAAAAGTAATAAGAGTGGATTTTTGATCTGAACAACTTTACCAGAGAAACTAAAACATCCATTTGTATCGAACCTCCGATCTACGCAGAGTCCTTCCTCACATTCTGATTGTCTGCTTTGCGAAGCCTTGGTTAAGGTAACGTTTACAGAGTCCAAGATAACCAAGATACCTCACAAGTAGCCAAGGTTATCCAATTCGAAATCGTCTTTCTTTGAGACATATCCGAACAGATTCATCAGAGGAACTAAAATAATCACAGACTTCGATCATTTCGTGTCGGACTCCAAGGCTTGCAAATCGATGAGATTGTCCACGACTGGCTATTGGATCCTATTTTAAGTTTCATTATTATCCACAGCATAGCCAAACAGCTTCACCAGAGAAACTAAAACATCTATATGTATTGAATTTCCAATCGCGGCAGAGTCCCTCCTCGTGCACTGACTTTCCTGCGGGAAAAAGGGGTCAGTTGGTAATTGGGACCTATCCCCTGATAGGTAAAAAGAGGAACGGTTCCCAAAGTACCTACCACGTGACCGGTAGGACATGTTCTTTTAGACCTGTCCTGTGACATGTAACAGAGGGCAATTGACACCCTCCCAGGTCAAGCCCATGTTAAAGTGACCGGTGCCTATCACAATGACCCGGCCACGTGACGTGTCCTGGGATAAGTCCTTTCCCCGCAGGGTGGCTACTGGTTTTAAGTTTCATTTTTATTCGCACAATATCTGAACAGCTACGCACCGAATACCCGACCGGGACAAAGCCCTTCCTCATATATTCCGCTTGGCGAAACAAGTAGATTTGTCGTTCTCATTGATTTAGGCAATGGCTATGACTCCTAGATACTTTTCAAGTAGACAATGCTGTCCAACTCGAAATCGTTTTTCTTTTCGACATATCCGAACTAAAACATTTATTTGTATGGAATCTCCAATCGACACAAAGACTTTCCAACGCACTTTCATCCGCAAAGTTGTTCCTTAATATGTCCAGGGACCCATGTCAGTCTGCGTACATTCCAACAGATTTGTTGAAAGGATTCCTCAGACTTTTATCATTTTAATCGTATTGGACTGTCCCCGATTGGCTGTTGGATCCGTTTAAGGTTTCATTATTATCCACTCGGCGCCATCGATTACATAAACCTGGAAGAAGCAAGGAAATCGCATTGAATCACAAATTCACTTCCGCCTCTTCCCTCACCATCCTTACATCGTTAGTAAAGATCAATTCCGAAGCCATCCAAATAAAATAGTTTGCTATTCAGTCTTCCCTGGTCAGTAGCCTAATCTCAAAAGTCCGGATAAAGTTCGCATTCTGTGGATTGCAGTCGAATTGGAACTCGTGTACCACCAACTTCTAGTCAAAAAGTTTCAATTATACTAAGACAAAATAATTTGGACTGCTTTAACAAAATGTCGCTAGACACTACAAAAAATATGTTTCAAACCATTTGTTTAATAACGAATTGGTTTTCTGGCTGTACCAAAAAAAGTACTTTAGTATTAAATTTTTTGTCTTACCTTCACTGTTAATGCAACTGAGTAGTAGTAGCTAAAGTAGCACAAAAATAGGAAAAGAATTATACGAAGTATTTTATTATGTCCTTTCGTTTGATGTGTTCTTTTTTACGCTATTATTGTCGTATTTGTTGGCTTGGTTTAAAATGTATGTTTGGTAGTTGATTTAATTATGTCTGCAAGCTTACTTTGCTTACTTCAACTACAACACACAACATTAACAACTACAACAACAGTAAACCATAATAAGAACAACGTTTAATAGCACTTCCGGTACTTTACACTTTACGTTCACAGAGCAAATGCAAAAAAAAAATTTAAATTAAAAAAGAAAATACACAGACAATAACTGCTGTGAGTGGTGGTATTTTGTATTTTGTATTTTTTCTGTTCAGTTCTGTTCTTTAGACCCCTGTACAACAACATTAACGACATCAACAACATTTAAGTTACAATTTAAATGTCATGCTAAAATAAGCTACGCAAATAAAAACAATTTTTATTAACTCTACTTTCGTTATTTTTGGTTAATTATTTTTATTTTTTGTTTTCGTTGCTAAAGATAATTATTTTTGAAGAACTTAATTATAATTATTGTTATAGGAATGTAAAACATTTTAAGTTATTTTTCAACATTTAAGAATTTAAAGGAATCAGATTAGAATTCACAGTATGATGACGGTACGTATGAGTAATATTTTATTTACATTAATAATAGAAAAAATATTACTCATACGTAACAGGTAGTTGCTAATAATTAGTAAAAAGTTTATTTTAAATTACGAAATCTACAGAGATATAGACCCGATATTTTGGTGAAAGAAATCGACAGAACCTTAGTTTTCTTACAAAATGTGTGAATAACTTACAGGAAAATTACACAATTGTGTAATCCACTCTTAATGAAACTTGGATAAGTTGTAGAGGAGAAAAAAAAAACTATGGAATGAATATTTTTTTGGAGTATAAAAGTAGAGTAAATTTTAGAACTTTCTGTATAAACGGTTTTAGAATTCCGATAATTTTTCTGGAAAAAGTTAATATTTTTTTGGGAATGAAATCCGTGATCACATTTAAAGAATTCTAAGATCTTACTCCTTCATAAAATAAAATCAGTTCTTTCACTAAAGAATTCATTCAGATCTAGATGATTTAACTTTGGCCAAGGAATTCATTCCTTTTGAATTCATTAATTTGTTTACTTAATTCCCTGAAGATATTAAATTTTTACATAATTCCCTCAATAAATTAAATCTTACATTTAATTCCCTAAAAAAAATATTTTTCTTTTAATTTTATGAAGGAATTTACTTTTTCTTTTATTTCCCTGGAAAAATAATATTTTCTTTTAAGTCACTGAATATAAGTTTTTTTTCACTTAATTCCAAATAAAGCTTAACTTTGCACCATTAAGTGAAAATCTTAATTTGAGAGAATTCAATTAAAAGAAATCATTCAGGGATTTAAGAGAATTAAATTTTAAAAAAATAATTCCTTCAGGGAACTAAAAGAAAAAGTTAATTCTGTCCGAGAATTATATTTCAAAAAAATCCTTCAGGAAATTTAAAAAAAAGGTTACTTCCTTCAGATAATTAAATTAAAAAATAATAATTCCTTTAGGGAATTAAAAGAAAAAGTAAATTCTTTCAGAGAATAAAATTTAAAAAAATGCTTCAGGATATTGAACAAAAAGGTTAATTCCTTCAGAGAATTAAATGAAAGAAAAATAATTCTTGCAGAGAATTAAAAGAGATAGTTAATTCTTTCAGAGAATTAAAAGAAATAATTAATTTCTTCAGTGAATTATACGATTTTTTTATGCACAATTGACTAAATTAAAGAGAAATTCATTCAGGGAATGACTTAATTGATCAATATTTCGGCCAGGGAATACATTGGCTAATTACTAAGTTTTTCAATATCTTTTCGGGAATTGATTCCAGTTTTTTCTTTTATCAATGAATTCAATCCTTGAATTAAAATAAATATATTATATTTTTAAGGACATAATTTCAAGCTCCGCTAAAGATCATAGACTGTACATGTGTCTTAATACCATTTAAGCCCCATTCTAATACATATTTATATTTGGTTAGAAATTTTTTTGAAGCCCATATAATGGACTTACCATGACATCCCAACAAAAATAAATGGAAGTGATTCTTAAGGAATTAATTTTTCATTGATTCCAAAGTATCGTTTAGTCCTGATTTTCCTCTTCTAAGGCAGTTCTTTTTCGCAACTTCCAAAAATCTGATTTTTAATGAAATTTAACACTTTTGAAATCTATGACGGGAAACTTATTTTAAAAACAACCAAAGTTAAATATTAATCTTAGATATTTCTATATAAATTTGACATTTATAACTATTCTTTAAGTTTAAGTGATTTGTTTTCATATTTTACTTACAATTTGCCAGATTTTATAATTTAACCAACAGTCAAACTCAAATTTATGGGAAACAACAACAAATGTTTTAAATTCCAAAGAAGTTAACAAGAGTTTGTGAAAATGAGGCTAAGGCCCGATTACAGATGTCCTATTGAAATCTAAATTACAAATTCAAAATTTATTTGGGAACATTTTTCACTAAACCATAAGAAGAGCATTAGATTCAATGAAAAATTATCATTAAAGAAAACTTTCACCCTATGACATCCCTATGTAAAAATCATTGGTTCTGATCCAAATTTTCACAACAGCGGAATCAAAATCACTGCTTCTTTTTCTCTTCTTTTGCTACTTTTTTTTGCTGGGATGCTGATACTCAACTACAATTCCGGGTTCATGGGAGCAGAAACGGATCCAATGAAATTTCATAGCACAGAGTACTCGCATGACTCAGTAACCATAGAAGAAAGACACTGTTCCTCATAGAAATAATCGAAATCAATAAATAGATCGACGATTAAAGTACAAGGGCGGATCAATAAGTCCCTTTGTAGTTATATAAAATGCAACACTGCTCCCATCAAGTTCCACCTGTTAATAGACTACTGTCAAATTTCGAGCAAGTTCCGTCATTTACTTTGCGGTTAACAGCTGTTTAAACGTACAACCTCGTGGTTTTTTTTTTTTTTTTAATGGAAAAAAGTGAATTTCGAGAACTCATCAAACATAATTTTTTGCGAAAAAAAACCGTCAATAAAACCAAGGAAAAGCTTGATAAATAATATGGGGACTCAGCACCATCGATTTCAATGGTAAAAAAGTGGTTTAATGACTTTCGTTGTGGTCGCACAAGTGCAAATGACGCTGAACGTTCTGGACGGCCACGATATGATGTTGGCCGATCGAAGAGTAAAAGTGCGTGAGATTGTTGATGCCATAGGCATTTCATATGACAGTGTGGTTTCGATTTTAAATGATCAGTTGGATTTAAGAAAGCTATCTGCAAGATGGGTGCCGCGTTTGCCCTCAACGTAATCGTGTGACAACTTCATAGGATTGGTAAAATTCCATGAATTGGGCTACGAATTGGTTGGTACCTTATCCGCCATATTCTCCGTTAGTATTTCCTATTTCCAAACATAAAGAAATGGCTCGGTGGAAAGATATTTAGCTCCAACGATGAAATTATTGATCAAACAAATGCCTATTTTATGTACCTCGAAAAATCATATTTTTTGGAAGGGATACAAAAATTGGAGAAACGTTGGACTAAGTGTATTCAGCTAAAAGGAGCTTATGTTGAAAAATATATATTTTTTTTTTTGCAAAAAAAACTGTGTTTCATTCAAAAAGTCACGGACTTATTGATCCGCCCTCGTACCTTAAACGCAGTTTAACGTTCACTTCAGATACTGACTTAAGTCGGCTTGGTACAATATAATTTTTGTTTGTCATTATATTTATGCAAAAATTATTCAGTAATAAAACCAAAACTCTCATTAAGTATTAGACAACGTTGTCTACAAAATTTTAAAATTATTTTTAAATAATTTAACCTTTTAATAGAAAACTTTTCACTATATTACAGGAAAGACAAATAAAACAAGATATTTAACTACTTAGAAAAAATAAACACCAACAAGAATAAAAATTAAGAAGAAAAAAAGGACTAAATGAAATATTATTCAAATTTACTCAAGCACACTTATGGCCAAGTCCCTTAACCACAAAAAAAAACAGAGTATATGAATGTAGAAGTAGTACAAAAACTGAATACTAGGTTTAAATTACAATAATAAATCTGCACTAAGCCCAGAAAATATAAAACATTTTAAAATAAAAATTAAACGATTCCTGTGGACACGAAAAAGTGTTGTTTAAAAGCACTTTCAATAAAAAATTTTATGAACACTAGTTTTGGCGTCAAGCTGGTAAACCAGAGGTACTGGATTCAAGTCCTAATGAATTAAAAATCATCAACAAGTTTTAACAGTAAAAGTTAACTAAATCAATTGTGGAGTAATGGTAAGCGCGTTAGTCTGTTACACTGAAGGTTGCGGTTTCCATCCCCAGTGATGGCAGCATCAATTTTTAGAAATAATATGTATGAGTTTACTATCCCTTATATATATCGCATAATTCTCTTCGGTATTCAACCCCACCGAAGAAAAATAATAGAACAGGGCTATGGACTAAAAAGCTTTCACAATTTCGCCAGCTCTCCATCAGATGCCGCGCAACAAATGTTCTAAGAATTATCATCTCGCACAATTACAAAGTCGCCATATTTGAAACCAGACCTGGGAGATCTCAATTAAATTTTGGAATCATTCACTTATGTAATTTTTTCACATCATAATTCTATCAGACCTGGGATAAAACTTTTCCTTGTAAAATTTCAAATTTTCAATATTTTTGTGTTCTTTAATACGAGGGCGGATCAATAAGTCCATGCCTTTTCGAACTTCCCTCGTAGTTATATGAAATACAACACCGCTCCCATCAAGTACCACCTGTTAATAGACTGAGCAAGTTCCGTCTTTTACTTTGCGTTTAACAGCTGTTCAAAACATACAACCTCGTGTTTTTTTTTTAAAATGGAAAAAAGTGAATTTTGGGTGCTCAGTAAACATTATTTTTTGCGAAAAAAGAATGCCAATCAAACCAAGGAAAAGCTTGATATATAATATGTGGACTCTGCACCATCGATTTCAATGGTAACAAAGTGGTTTACTGACTTTCGTTGTGATCGTACAAGTACAAATGACGCTGAACGTTCTGGACGGCTAATTTAGGTCAATTCACGGGAAAATGTCGAAAAAAACACAACATGGTGTTGGCCGATCGAAGAGTAAAAGTGCGTGAGATTGTTGATGCCATAGGCATTTCATATGGCAGTGTGGTTTCGATTTTAAATGGTCAGTTGAATTCAAGAAAGCTGTCTGCAAGATGGGTACCGCGTTTGCTCACAATCGACCACAAACCCAATCGTGTGACAACTTAATTTCCATGGCAAAATTCCATGAATTGGGCTACGAATTGGTACCTCATCCGCCATATTCTCCGGATTTAGCCCCCAGTGACTATTTCCTATTTCCAAACCCAAAGAAATGGCTCGGTGGAAAGAGATTCAGCTCCAAAGATAAAATTATTGATCAAACAAATGCCTATTTTATGGACCTCGAAAAATCCTATTTTTTGGAAGGGATACAAAAATTGGAGAAACATTGGACTAAGTGTATTGAGCTTAAAGGAGATTATGACTTAGTGATCCGCCCTCGTATTATGCAATTAAATGCAATTACATCAATTACATGTTATAGGTGGAATTAAGTAATTGCCATATATGTAATTGCCCTGTAATTAAGCAATCAGAAGTACTTTGTATTCCTCATGTCTGTTATTCCAAAGTTTTGAAATTTTCCAAGGAAAAGTTTAATTCCACAAACGTGAGCGTAATGCGAACAAATTCTTTTTTGTTTTCTTCGATCTTCTTGATTTATGTATTATTTCAAATTTTATTAAATAAAAGATCTTAAGCTCAATTTAAAATAATACGTAATACGAAGAAATTATGCAAGTGAAGAATTGTAAAATGTAATTGAGATCG
Source organism: Eustalomyia histrio (assembly GCA_949748255.1). NCBI lineage: Eukaryota > Metazoa > Arthropoda > Insecta > Diptera > Anthomyiidae > Eustalomyia > Eustalomyia histrio. Next base: position 26,902,475 of record OX456526.1, on the reverse strand, counting down.
CCCAGGTATGTTTGAAACCCTTCATCTTTCAGCACCTTTCATATCTTCAATATCCGCTTTCCAAAGAGAGCAACGCATTCTACTATTTAAAAAAAAATGTCAGCTCATAGTTACTAGAAATGGATTTAATAAAAATGATCAATTTAATCTGAAATTCTGTATAATTTTCAATTGCAGTGTTAATAGTTCAAGCACAAGAAGAAATAGAAGTAGTAGTAGTTGCAGATGAAAGAACCAGAAACGGAAATCATTTTTCATTTTGTAAATATTTTTCTTATTTTTATTTCATTTGACTTTAAGTGAAATTTTTCTAGCAATACAAACAACAATAACAACATTTAATATAAATTTTTTTCACTTCTTCTGAAATACTTAAATAACAACAATAAAAACTACAATATGTACAAACTAAAATAACTTCAAGAATAGGAAAAGAAAAACAAGCAAGCAAAAAATGAAAATATATATTTTTTTCTGTAAAATAATAGGTATTTTTTTAAGTATATTATTAGAATACAGCAACAAGCACAATCGAATGATATAAATCCTACAGAGGCTATAACAGGGAGACTCTTCTAGGTGGGAATTCATTTGAGCAGATTTAAAAGTAGAAACAACTCATTTAAATTAAATATTTATTATATAAATGAAGACTTGGTAGATCTGACTGAGTAAAGAACTTGCATAGACCAATTGGGTCCCTAGGGTTACCAGATAAGAAACGAAAACACCCATAAAAGCTCAGTCAGATCAGATGGCACCCAGGGTTCCACACACACTCTTTTAGCAAATACCAGGAGTCTTAGAATTCCGATTCTAGAGATTTTCTCCAGATCTCGGAATAGATAATCTACTAAGTAATTTGTCTTGGAGCGCGCAAGAGCCGGACAGTGGCACATAATATGCTCCACCGTCTCTCTATCCCTCGGTGGCCCACAAAAACTACAATTATCACTCGCAAGCTTTCTTGCTCTCTCGGCAAGAGCCGCAGTCCAACAGTGACCCGTCATTGCCCCACCAGAATTCTGCAATCACTTCTGGTTAAGGATAACAGAAGATACATTACCTAAGGATTCCACACAATCTTCGAGATCCTGCACGTTCTGTTATTCCATCAAGCCGCCTCAGACTGGAGTGGCATACGAATGTTTATTGATTCTTCGCCAGGCAACTAGACCCCACGCTATGCCATCTCTACCGCTATCTCGTTACCCTCAATGCCTCTGTGTTTACTAACCCAATAGATATGCACTCTCCTGTTGGCACATAGTCTACCCAAAGAGTCCTTGCATTTTTCGACAATCGAAGGATTTCTTGCTCATTTTCGAAGAAAGATGGCCCAGTCATGGTGGTCATATGAATGATATTATGTTCCATTCTTAAATAACAAAGTTCAACTTTTCCAATAAAACCAGAAATTTAAAGAAATAATCAGAAATTTTTTTTTGATAGCCGATTCAAATTTAAAATTTTAAATGGCCCTTCCTATAGTAATCAATCAATATTTATATATTATTAATTGAAATCTAAAATTCAAATATCAAATTTTTTTCATGAAAACAATTTCGATTAATAAAATTTAAAATGTAGAAATTTTTAAAGTGAATTTAGGGCATCCATATTAAAACAAAAAGTGTGCAATAGTCGACCTCTTAAACTATAAGTATTATGTATGTATTTAAAAATAGTTTACATTTATGTATGTGTACCAGAAAACACAAATACCAACTTAAACAAAGTGAGAAAAAACGTTAACTTTTTATAAACAACAAGTAGAGTAGTACTTATGTGTAAATACGAGTACACATAATAAGGATATTTGTATCAAAAATTTTGCTCTTGCAAAAATGCGAAATTGGAAAATTGCATTATCAGAGACGTGAGTGATCCTTTTAAAATTAAAACAAGTAAAAAAGTGCTAAATTCGGCCTTGCCGAATCTTTGAATACCCTCCACCAATATCCTAAAAAGATGTTCTCTACTGTTTTTGATACAAATAATATAAGAAAACTTTTATAGTAAAATAATGTAGGTTAAAAAAAATTTTTGAGGTAAAACTCTTTTATAGATGTGAAAAGAACTTTTTTGGAAGAAAAAAAATTTAGAGGTGAAAAAAAAATTTTGAGGTGAAAAAATTTTTTGTTGTGAAAAAAAATTTTAGTGGTGAAAAAATGTTTGAGGTGAATACAAAATATTTACTGCTAAGCGACTGGTGAAAAAAATATGATCACTAGTTTTTTAACCATCGACTGCACAAAAAAAAAACATTTTAACGCATAGTTTTTGTCAAATACTCAATTTTGTTCCGGCTAATGGGGACTAGCTCTGCAGCTGAATATGCCTAATGGAGAAAATGTACTTTCTGATCTGAACGAATATTCTTTCTTTAAAAAATTGAAGTGTGTTTGACTAATGGAGAGAATACAGCAAAGAAATTAATTTATTAAAGAAAGAACATGAGTTGTAACTATTTGTCAATAGATGGCCCATCAGAAGGTGCATATTTTGCTGCAGAGCTAGTCTCCATTAGGCGTTTTGTGCTACAATATGCAGTAGAGTATTATTGATTTTCTATTTTCTTCATAACATAAATGAATATTTCCCAAAAACTATGAAAAATATATGTTTTATGTGCATATTATACCTTAATTTTTTAAATCAGTATTCATTTAGATGTTTAAGAGCACAATATTGCACTTTATTCATGTGTATTTTTTTTATAAAAGAAAAAATTAATATAAATATACATTTGAAAATCCCTCAATTCTCAAAAATACAAATGGAATAAAAAAAATACTATTTTATTACGTCAAACATTTGAAAATTTGACTTTAAAATTATGTAATAAGTCCACCAGTAGCATCTTAATGCATTAGAATTTGACGTTTGTAGTTAATTTAATATTTTTGGTAAATAAATTAATTGAAAGCCTAATCCAAGGCTATATCGCCATGGGGTGCCACCTATTCAAAAGTAGCGGCACTAAAGCAATTATGCATTTTGATCTTTCTTTAGATATAAATGTCTTTGGTAACAAAAACAAAAAATACATTTTATGGAATGAAACGAAAAACCAACAAAGCTTAACAGAAAAACCCAATCTGGTTTACTATATCTCCTATTGTAGCTAAAGAATTGGAGATATTTGAACGGAAAATCCTAAGAAACTGCATCGGGAAAAATTATGAAAATTTCATAAAACGATTTTTAAATAGTTACGTCTATGAAAATGCCGATGTTCTACCCTTCTGTAGGTACGCCATGTCGTTGCAAGCCAGATTTGTTGAGAAACTTGAGCTACACGATAATTTGCTTGTCAGCCAAATATACGAAAACGAGAAAAACACCATCAATGGACGTATTAACGACAATCCAGCTCCTCTGGACCTTACCTCATACTATATGAGCCCAGCCTCCAGCAATCATAGGGGCTGAATATGATATACGTATATACTAAATTTTGGATGAACTGTTATATGAATATGTTTTGTCAATTTATGTAACAGAACTTTTGTTATTTATTTTCAGTAATGTTATTTGTTTAGTTTAAGTAGTGTTATTTACAGAGGTCTGCTCTGTTAGCGACTTTAACAATGTTGCTTTTTACGTTAACTTAGTTATTACAGTAACACACATATAGCTCTAAGAATGTTATTATTCTCATAGTATGAAACAGGGATGGAAAATATGTTTTCTGTTATTGTACCAACCAGACAAACAAATTGTACATTTCCGATCCTCACGGTACTAAATTTTTTTTCGCTTTTTTTTAAAACAATTTTATCGTATTGAGTCAGATTTGGTTAGACACTAAGAAGACTTAAAAAAATTTAAATTGACAGGGTGAAACAAAATTTATTTAACATTTTCAGGATTTGCTATTAAAAATTTAAAGGCATTTAATAGCTTTTTAACAATAATACCCTTTTTTGGTTTTGAGAGGTAATTTAAAATCAGCTTTTCAATGTTGCCACTTCCGAATATTTTAGTACAATGTGTATGCAAACATTTGGTACATTTGATGTGACACCAATTTAGAGCCGGTTCAACTTAAAACTGACTTTATTTTTTACTATAGTAGCTGAATAAATAAAAACAGGTTTTAAATATAAAGTTGCTTTTAAAAAAAGTCGACTTTATGTTATGTTGTTTTATCAAGTTATAAGTTGAAAATTTCAATAGATTTCAAATTGTACTAAATGAGCCTCGGTAGTACCACGGTACCAACCAAGGTGAAAATGTACCAGAAAAAGTACAATTGTACCATGTTTTTCATCACTGGTATGAAAGACAATAAATGTAGTCGAACAAGAAGAAGACTTAATAACATTTTTACTTACTTAACAGAAAATTAAAATAGATACAGAAAAATTGTACAAATTTGTATGGAAAATTTAGAGGTACCTTCACATTTTCACTCATAACTTTTGAACCGCTAAGCCGATTTCGCTCATTTTAAATACCAAACTGCTCGGAGGATGTTCAATAATCTGGGTAAAAATTGGCACCCCCGCTTGCGTCTTCACGTCGTGACCGCCATTTCAACAGACAGACGAACATCGCTAAATCGACTTAAAATTTCATAAGGATCACGAATATATATACTTTATTGGGTCTTAAACCTATATTTCGACATATTACAAACGGAATGACAAACTGATATATACCCTCACCATATATGGTGGAGGGTATAACTAGGCCACATTTCCAAAAATTTGTATTATTTAATTAAAAAAATCACTGTAGTTAATGAATTAAGTATAATTTTTATTTATTTTTGTTTTTTAAATTACAATTTTTCTTGTTTATTAAGTAAAATTTATTTTACTTCCAAGAAAAATCCACAATACATGCTTATAAAAAGTGTTGCCAAGTTAGATGAATATGATGTAACTGTACTTTGAGTACTGGTAATACTTTTAGCATATTTTTCTATAAATTTTCTTATGCCTTCTTCAATTTTGTCAATGCTGGCAACACTGGCAACGCCATTAAAGTTAACAGTTTTATATTTTTCAAGACCTAATTTTTACATTTGATTTGGAGTAATGCAAAAGTGTCAGGCTTGTAGAATATTATTAACCTAAATTTCAGACATCAATACCCATACTGTTTAATTGTATGGTAGTATTGGTTATTTAAAACGATGAAAAATTCGAAACTTTTTTTTTTTCTTGAAACTTTTCTTATTTCTTCTGATGTTATTTCTTCATCTTTAACTACACGCTCTTTTAGATTTGTTTTATGAGAAGAAATTTAACAAAATGTTTTTCATTAAGCCACTTTATCTAAGTGTATGTATAGTGCTTTTCAACCACACGTACTAAGTCTTCAATTCAGTATAAATTTGTGTGCTAGAAAAATCATAAAGACAAAAAACAATGAAAGAGTACTCTAACCAACCAAGCAACAACATGAACCGGAAGTATGAAGAGCACAAACAAAACAGTAAAAAAACAAAAAAAACAACATAATTTGAGGTTAAATTGTATTCAGTATCAAGTTTTTCTAACATTTTTTGATTTGCTTAAGGAAAAAACAACATTTTATAACTTTTACCACTTTTGAAGAATATTTTAAAATTTTGATTTAGTTATCTAAGTTTTGTTATTCCTCTAGATTTTATTAAAATTCTTCTATTTATAGAAATTGTATACGTATTTGTTTTTTGTTTTATTATAATATTTATCTGGACCAAACTTAAGATTTTGTTAGATAAGTTTATGATATTTCATTTTTAATATGTTGGTGATTTAAAGCTTACAGCATTTTAAATATGCATTAAATTTTTTTTTTTTTTTTTTGTTTAAAATGGATATATTTAACATTTTTAGATTAAAGATTAGTTTTATAGAGTGTAGAAAACTCTTAAAGCAAATTGATGCATTTTAAATGATTTATATAATTATAAGAAATGATAGAGGGGAGATTACAATTTAATGATTTGCAACACAGTTTTTGTATCTCAAAAGTCCAACACTTCGTTAGCGGTAGCTTTAAATTTTATAATACAGTGAAAGCTAACATAACCAGACAAATTTCGTCTACCTAAACTTTTTCTAATTTTTTTTATACAAAATGCATTCCAATAACCGAACGCTCTAATAACCGGACGCGTGCACTACATTTTAAAAAATTTAGTTTAAAATATTTCTCATAAGCGGACAGAAGCGATGAAACACACAAACGATAATTGTATTAATTTTTTTGTTGTCCTTTTTACAAATTCTTATTTATATTTGTATTGATGACATGGAACTTCTGATTATTCCACAAAGCTTAGCTCGTGTTAGTTGTCTTTTTAAATAATAATTACATAATCGCTTATCAGTTCCAGAACATTAAAACGGCACCAAAAACAAATATGAGATTGAAAAAGAGAAATTGTCGGTGGGTGAAATTATGAGAGGTGAAGTTTCTTGTTCTTTAAATAATGCAATTGTTCAAATTTTTTTTAATAAAAAATTAATAAAAATAATAAAATATAGAAACCATTCGATTCAAATGGGAGTCTGGCGTAAATTTTCATCACAAGAGGATGATTGTTAAAGCTCTGAAATATAAAAAAATGTGCTTTAATTGGTTTGTTAAGACTAGATGTCGAAATATTCCAATTTCTGGTTCGAATGTAAATGCTAAGGCAGACTTTGTAGCATTCTTATCATCCTATTAAGGAGAGTAGTTATTTGCAGTTGTCAGTTAAAGTTGTTGCTAGCTCTCAGTTGTCGTCCTCACGAACAGTTCGTCTTTGGTTGAAGTTCAGAAGCTAAAGTTGTAAAGTCGGATAACCTCACGAGCTGCCATCGTGTTATTTTTTATAAACCTCTACTTTTTAATATTAATTAATTAATATTTTTTCTTAAAAAACAATATTTCTCATTTAAAGTTTTAATTTTGAATTTAATAAAATAAACTGAAATAAAACTTAACCTTACATACATCAAAAACAACTCAACAGCTCAAGTTTAACCAATCTATGTTGAAGCAGTCTAATATTAATAAATTTTTCCAATAACATTATTTTTATACATAGATAATAAAATGAAACATTTTAAATAATAAAATATGCACCACTCATAAGCGGACATGTCTCATAACCGGTTAAAAAAAACGCGCCGGTAAGTGTCCGGTTATGCCAGCTTTCACTGTATACTAAAAAAGTCCCTTTCGAAATAAATTTGCTTAACATTTTTGTGTGGAGGGTCATAGATTTCTCGCTTTTTTACTCCATTTTTACCATTCTTTAATCGGAAATTTCACAAATTATCTCTTCAGTGAATAAGCCCATGCCCCAGGGAATACGTATTTCAAATAGTAGATTTCTAACCGAAGGTTTTTGTTGGATACTTTCATTTTGCCCAGTTTTTTTTATACCCTCCACCATATATAGTGAGGGTATATATCAGTTTGTCATTCCGTTTGTAATATGTCGAAATATAGGTTTAAGACCCTATAAAGTATATATATTCGTGATCCTTATCAGAGAACTGCAAAATCAACTTTTTTCTTGATTTAATCATACACAAAAATTCTTGTTCACTTTCAATAATTCAACAAAATTCACGGTAGAATAAAATCACACTGTTAAGTGATTACATTTGCATAAAACATAAACGACAGATGATTCACACTGATTCCAATTACGCGTTCAGTAACATGATGCTGATTTTATTCTACAGTGAATTTTGTTGAATTATTAATCAAGAAAAAAGTTGATTTTGCAGTTCTCTGATCCTTATGCAATTTTAAGACGATTTAGCGATGTCCGTCTGTCTGTCTGTCTGTTGAAATGGCGATCACGACGCGAAGACGCAAGCAGTTTGGTATTTAAAATGAGCAAAATCGGTCAAGCGGTTCAAAAGTTATAAGTGAAAATGTGAAGGTACCTCTAAATTTTCCATACAAATTTGTACAATTTTTCTGTATCTATTTTTTTTTCTGTTAAGTAAGTAAAAATGTTATTAAGTCTTCTTATTGTTCGATTACATTTATTGTCTTACATACTATGATAACTAAGTTAACGTAAAAATGAACAATGTTAAAGTCGCTAACAGAGCAGACCTCTGTAAATAACATTGCTAAAACTAAATAACAAAAGTTCGTTACATAAATTGACAAAACATATTCATATTACAGTTCATGCAAAATTTAGTATATACGTATATCATCTTCAGCCCCTATGGTGGAGGGTATTCAAAGATTCGGCACAGCCGAATTTAGCCCTTTTTTACTTGTTTTCTTTTTAACGTTCTTACTGGAAGTTCCAAAAAGTAAATCTTCAGAAAAAAATACAAAACCATTTTACCGACCAAATATTAAATTTTATTAAAAAATCAATTTTTCTCGTAAACTAGGCCCCGGAGAACGAAAAGAAGCTTTCTTAAATTTTTATATGAAATTTTATTTAAAAATATTTATATAAATATTGTTTGTAAACTTAGCCCCAGAGGGCGCAAAGGACATTAATTTGCTATCTTTTGTTTTTGAACAAATTTAGATTTTATTAAAATGATCAAATCAATATTTTCGGAGGTCTAAAGGGGCCAAATTTGAAATCGTCTATTTTTAAATTAAAAATTGTATTGTATATGAAATTTTTTTTAAAAACTTTTAAATTGATTTTAGTCATTAACTAAGCCCCGGAGTACGAAAACCAAAAATGAAAATTTATTAAAAATGTTTAAATATATTCTTCACGTAAACTAAACCCCGGAATGCAAAAGGGAACCTAACCAAAAATGAATTTATATATGAAATTTTATTAAAAATATTTATATCAACATTTTTCTTACACTAAGCTCCGGAGGGCGCAAAGAAACTTCATTTGATATCATTTATTTTTATTTTTTTTTTTATTAGCAAATATGCATTTTATAAAAACATTTTAATAAAAAAAGGCGAAGGGGACCATCATTTTTGTTTAGAGGGGTTAAGGGGTTTTAAATGGTTTACCAAATAATGAAAACTTCCTGGATAAGGAAAACAACATTCGTGCTATATATAAAACGTTATAAAATTAAAGTAGTTAAATGTTTAGGATTAAGATCTCACAATTTACTTTAGTTTTATAAAATACACAAATACTTTGTGAATTTTGTAAAAAAGTTTTATGAGTTGGGTGATCTTGATGTTTATTGCCGAGTGCGTTACTCGAACCGAGAGTGTCGAACGGATCGTACAATATTAAACGTCAACTATCATCCTAGTGCAATAGGCTGCAGTTGCACTTGCCTGTAACTGCCATATGTAGGAGGCGTTGACAGTGTTAGGGTTACCATTGTTCACTCGCGTAAAACAAAAATCGAATTTTATATAAATATTATTAAAAATATGTAAATTTTGTATATTATTCGATCTGTCGGTTTTAATTATATATTTTTAATTTTATCAGGCTCGAGATCATAATTTTTAATGTTACTAACGAATAGTAAACACTAATTTTATTTCTTTTTATTAAATGAAAAAAATTGTAAGGATCTGCGCTACAGGGAGTGCACACTTTCAACCCGAGCGACCAGGTCATCTTCAGCCTCCTTATGAACCACCCAACCCACAAATAACTCATGGTTTTGAACAGGCTTTTATATCACACACTCTAAGAAAAATGACTAAGCGAAATTACATTTTTCAGTTAGTGAATAATTACACGTACAAATGAGCTTTTTCCATATATTTATAAAAATACCCTTTGGCAACCATCTTCGATTTTCGCAGCACAAATTGACAGGGTTGCCATTCCAAATGTTAATGTTTCCATATCTGGGATACCGCTTGCAAAAATGGCAGCACTTTCTATCCCTATCCATCTCCATTGCCCCATCTTGTACACTCAGAATATTATGTAGTTTACTGTTTGTAGTTTAATAAAAACAGTTTTCCGTTCTGTTTAAAAATAAAGGAACATACATTAATTTTTCAAAGAAATATCTTTATTAACTTTTTTATACATTTATTCGAAATGATTTACTATCATTTACCGATTTTTTTCAGTTTCATTTTTTTTTCATTTCTTTCAAATTTAATAAAAATTTACCCACAAAACGAAAACTTCTGGTTTATTTGTGCCCGTAACAGTTATTACAAACTTAACATTTAACAGACAGTTACTGTTTCAAAAAAAAAATATTCAAAAAATTTCAATTTGTTTTTTTATTTAAATTGGTTGTTGTATATTCAAAATTATTTCAATTCAAATTACAAGAACTTCACAATCACACATACATACACAAACACATTCACACAAAAAGAGTCTATAGCTAAACATACATACATTTTGTATTGTAGATTAAAAAAGAATACAAAAAATACAAAAAGAGAAAAAAATTTCAAATAAATGATAAAAACATTTATTTTTTAAGCAATTGGTAGCTAAAATTTTGATATTTATTTTAACTGATTATGTCATTTGTTTCTTACGGATGTGTCAGTTGTTTAATCAACATTTAAAAATAAATAACAAAAGTCATTTATTTTTAATGAAAATTAAGTAGACCGGTTTTTAAATGAAATATCATTTCTTGTAAATGACATTTTCTGTTATTTTAACTCAAAAACTTTTGTAAGTGTACAAATATAAAGTTTAAAATAAAAAACATTTTATATTAAACTAATTTACAACAGTATCTACGAGTATTACAACTTTTGAAATTCTTAAGCTAAAATTGACCCATTTTATAAACACACTAAATATAATCAAAGAAAACATGTCAATAACTTGGATGATTTTTAAAAATTTAAATAATCTCTACTACTACCCTACATACTTGGAGATTTTTCATTGGCATTAAACTTGATGTTAATTCTAATGCCAAAAAAAATTATTTCAATTCAATGCCAATTCATTTTTTTTAATTGGCACTTATAAAACCATTGGTACAACAATGTCTTAGAACAAATAATTATAATTGACGAAAAAAGAATTGTTTACAAAAAAAATTGTTTTTGAAAAAAGTGAAATTAAGGAAAATGTAAAATTTGAGTACTAACTTTATCTAACTAACTTTAACTAACCAAATATATTCCAGATCTAATAAAGATATGTGGTGGCTCCAACCAAACGATTCGGTTGACAAGAAATTCGGTTGTCACAAATGAATCTGTTTTCTCTGTGCAACAATAAATTTTGTTGACCACTGATTTTTCTTATCAATTATAATTTGTTCGTTTTGGGCATTTGACAATGACAGTTGAAGAATAATTCCATTGGCATTCATTTGTAATGCCAAAAATTCTTTTACGATTTCCATCAAATAATGCCAATGAAATCGCCATTAAATTGCCGCATTCAATCAACTAGTCCCAAGTATGCTACACCATAGATTCTCAAGTGTAGTGACATAGAAAAAAAACTGACTACTCTTAAATCTCAAAAGGTCCAAACAAATACGTGTACATATTTAAATTAACTGCAATAAAAGAAGTCTATAGTAATGTCAAGAATGAAAACCATACAAGAAAATCTGCCAAAAATGCTTTTGAGTTTGGGTTGCAGCAATCCCTTCTCCTTTGTTCATACAAATAACATATTAAAACTCAAAGGAACTTTATAGTGTCTCTGTTAATGACAGTTATATTTAGAGTCTACAAAAATAATACAGTACCATCTCGCTTAATGCAACTCCTCAGTTATCGCAATAACGAAAAGTTGCAATAATTGAAGCTTTAAATTAATTTATATTGTAAATGTGTAATCTACACATTTTTACACCCAGAAAAAAATTTTTTTTTTCCATCCGTATTTGGCGACAAACGAAAATTTGGTTGCTACAATCCCAAACCCTATTTGGCTTGTCACAACCCTTTTTAAGTTGGGTTAGAAGAAATTTCGTTGTGACAACAGAATTTTCAGCTTGCACATAACTACAGGGTTTTTCAACAGGGACGCTATAAAAGTAGAGCGACAGGGACAGCAAACGACGCCATATTTCTTGCCGCTCTTTTGACATTTCTCTTCAGTAAGGTTTGCCATTTCATGATGGAAAGATATACGAGCCAACAACGAGTCGAAATTATTAAAATTTACTACCGAAATTCGGAGTCAGTGGCCTGTGTTCCCGTGTCAGTGAGACAAAGAACTGCCGGTAGTGTCGAGAATATTGCTTCCGCTGAGGCTTCAGTTGAAGAAAGCCCAAATGTGTCTCTCACACGTCGTTCTCAAGCGTTGGGCATCTCTGTGATGTCGTTGTGGCGAATTTTGCGAAAACATCTTGGCCTACATCCTTACAAGATCAAGTTGACGCAAGAACTGAAGCCGCTTGACCACCAGAAGCATCGTATGTTCGTGAATTGGGCTGAGCAACAACTTGAAAATGATTCGGATTTTCATCGAAAAATCATCATAGCTTTGTCAATAAACAAAATATGCGTTATTGGTCAGACAGCAATCCACACGTTCTCCATGAGTCACCATTGCATCCCGAAAAAATTACGGTTTAATGCGATTTATGGGCCGGCGGCGTTATTGGGCCGTACTTCTTCCGTGATGATCAAGACCGGCACGTTACTGTGAATGGGAATCGCTACCGCTCAATGATAACCGAATATTTTTAGCCCCAATTGGATGATATGGACTTGGAGGACATATGGTTCAAACAGGACGGCGCCACAAGCCACACAGCGAATGTCACAATCAATTTATTGGAAACCAAGTTTGGAGAACGTGTTATCTCACGAAATGGTCCAGTCGATTGGCCGCCTCGGTCGTGCGATTTGACGCCGTTAGACTATTTCCTGTGGGGCTACGTCAAGTCTATGGTATATGCCAACAAGCCAGCGACGAATATCGAACGTGAAATTGGAGCAGTATCGTCCGATTTATGCTTAAAAACCGTCGAAAATTGGGTTCAGCGTCTGGACTTCTGAAAGCGTGCCCGTGGTGGCCATGCAAAAGAAATCGAGTTCCATACATAATGGCATCGAACGTACTTTTACAGGAATAAAGAATTTCATTGATATCCAAAACCGTTTTTGTTTTATTTAAAAAAACTTTTGTAGCGCTCTTATTGAAAAACCCTTTATGTCCTTTTTAACCGTTCTTCTGTGATTTTCGTTCATTTTATGCAAAATATTCACCATTGACCAATATAATCTTATGAATAATTTGTAAAGGTTTTTGACAAAAATTAAGAAACTAAAACAACGAACGAGTTTAATAATTGAGAATGAATGAAATGAACTATGAAAAAATAAAACCCAACTCCCTAGAAAGGAAAATGTATCGAAGTCGTATTGAAAATAAGTAATTTTCTCGTAAGATTTGTTCGGTATCGTACCAAGTATCATAGTGTTTTCGTGTATAATCTGCAACGTTATATATAGTCGAAGAATGTTGATTAAGTGATACGATTTTCTATCGTTTAGGACAACAAATCTTTTTTCTATTGTAAAGTTGTCCTACGCAAATAGTTGAATACCTCACATTTTACAACTGCCTCGATTTCAAGTAATTGTGTTAAGCAAGGTCCTACTGTATATAATTTTTTTGTTTTTGGGATTTTGGTTTTTGTTGTCCGATTGTTGTTGATTTTGTTATTCTAAAGTGTCATGAATAAATTAAAACAATTTACCCCAAAAAAAAACACAGAAAACAGAAAGATATGTATTTAGTTTTTCCAAAAAAAAAAAAAATAAATAAAAATGCAAAATAAATAACTAGACAGTTATATAAAACTGAAAACAACTTATCCAATGATGTGATGTTTGTACAAAATGCAATAAGAACATAAATAAAACTGAATAAAAAATAAACTGTTTTATAGAAAGAAACCTCATTTGTAGAGATGGAAAGTCCTTTAAATTGTCTAAAATTCATGTTTGTTTGTTTTAAATTAAAGCCTTCCTAATGGACAGTGGTTTGAGAAGTTATTATGTTCGAAATATACACGCAGGGAAAATATATGGTTGCAATATACCTACGCCTACAAAAATTACCTGGGCCGTATGACATTATTCCAGCCGAAATCCAGCACTTTCTTGACGAGGATTTACATCGTATATACACTCAGAAGTTTATGTTATTTACTCTTTGTAGTGTAATAAAACAAATTGTTCAGTTCCATTTAAAAATGAAGAAAAATACATTTATTTCTCAAAGAAATATATATTTTAACTTTTTATACATTTGTTCGAAATGATTTATTACCATTTACCGATTTTTTTCAGTTTTATTTTTTTTTTTTTTTTTCATTTGTTTGAAATATAATAAAAATTTACCCACAAAACGGAAATTTGTGGTTTATTTGTGTGCGTTACATGTTTCAAATGTAAATTTTGTTTGATGTCTGTTTCAAAAAGAAAAATTATTAAAAAATTCCAAATTTTTTTTATTTTAATTGGTTGCTTATATACAAAATTATTTCAATTACAAGAGCTTCATAAACACACATACATATACAAACACATTCACACCAAAAAGTGTCTATAAAAAAAAACAAAAAATACAAAAACGGAAACAATTTCAAATTAATGATAAAATCATTTATTTTTTAAAAAATTGTTAGGTAAAATTTTAACATTTATTTTAGCTGATTATATCATTTATTTCTTACAGATGTGTCAGTTGTTTAAACAACATTTAAAAATAAATAACAAAAGCTATTTGATTAGTTTTTTGTTTTGTTTATTATTTCTAGTTTATAGCAAGCTTTTAACCTCCGTATATTTACAAAAACAAAGCAAATGAACGATTTTTAGCTAATTTGATTTAAATGAAAGTTAAGTAGACCAGTTTTTAAATGAAATATCATTTCTTGTAAATGACATTTTCTGTTATTTTAACTTACAAACTATTTTAAGTGTACGGGGAAGTGGAGGTACACGAGAATAGTTTTCATTCCCAAATCTGGAAAGATATCACTCACGGCCCCTAAGGACTTCAGACCTACCGAGGGGGTTTTTAATGGCGTAGAGGGGGCTTTTAATAACATTAAGATAGACTAGATTATTGCGTCATTATCGACTCCGAGGGTGTTTTTAGTACTTTGACTCATATGATTGCTTCAGAGTGGTGTCCTATCTCCATTTCTGTGGAATCTTATACGTGATCTTATGGCCTAGTGATGTGCTGAACTAGGCTGATGACTCGCCGATATATGTGAGAGGAAGAATTGGCAGTATGGGCAAGGTCCTGTAGAATTGGAATTAATCTTTAGAAAACGAAGCTTATAATCTTCGGAAATACAACTTTCTGCGGAAATACAACTCTCTGCGGAAATACAACTTTCTGCGGAGCCAAATATTTTAATGTAATTCTGGAGAGGAAGTTATTTTCAAAATACAATGTTCACAAATGTGCGAAAAAGGCTTTGTACACCTGTAGGAGGACCATCGGGGACCACTGAGGTCTGGGTGCCAGGGTCACTCGATGGATAAACCTAGCGGTAGTTGACTCTATTATTTTGCATGGGGTCGTTGTTTCGTAAATACGGTCATCTATATTGAATATTTACAGAAGGTCCAGAGAATGGCTTCTCTGAGCATATCGGTGCACTACGCACTACACCATCGGATGTTATCTTGGATATTACACTGCATCTTGAATATTTTGGAAAAACATGTAAATTATAAGGATCATATCACTTCGATGGCTGCGCATAAACGTCTCTTAGCCATCCATATACCAGCCAGAGAACCCTCAGCCTGTGGCGTATCGGTGAGAAGGCCTAGCGTAGATTTTCTGCGGAGCTTGGTTTGGAGTTGGTTTGGATATTTCCAGATAACTTCAGGCTGAGTTGATGGCGACAGAAAAAATTGCCGCTTGTCTTGGGTGCAATGTTCTGTCCACAATAAGCGTTAACATCTACGTCAGTCTGAAATCAAGTCCTGACTATGGTAACTGTCCATAAATGCCATGGATTCTTAAATTAGTAGTCCCCGCTGTACAGTAGCTGGATAAACTTGCAAAGCTGGGAACCACCTTGCATGTTCCTGTGGAAAATAGCTATTGGAAGTAAAATAATTTATTTTAAGATTTAAGTGAATTATTAATTTTAAAATAAAATATTAACGGAACATACAAAATCGTATATATATATCTCCCGGGTGATTAACTGGCGACATGAGTTATTCGTCTTCCAGATGATGACCATCGGATGTTATCTTGGATATTACACTGCATCTTGAATATTTTGGAAAAACATGTAAATTATAAGGATCATATCACTTCGATGGCTGCGCATAAACGTCTCTTAGCCATCCATATACCAGCCAGAGAACCCTCAGCCTGTGGCGTATCGGTGAGAAGGCCTAGCGTAGATTTTCTGCGGAGCTTGGTTTGGAGTTGGTTTGGATATTTCCAGATAACTTCAGGCTGAGTTGATGGCGACAGAAAAAATTGCCACTTGTCTTGGGTGCAATGTTCTGTCCACAATAAGCGTTAACATCTACGTCAGTCTGAAATCAAGTCCTGACTATGGTAACTGTCCATAACTGCCATGGATTCTTAAATTAGTAGTCCCCGCTGTACAGTAGCTGGATAAACTTGCAAAGCTGGGAACCACCTTGCATGTTCCTGTGGAATTCGTTAGTGGAGATCAAAAATAGCTATTGAAAGTAAAATAACTTATTTTAAGATTTAAGTGAATTATTAATTTTAAAATAAAATATTAACGGAACATACAAAATCGTATATATATCTTTCGGGTGATTAACTGGCGACATGAGTTATTCGTTTTCCAGATGATATGTTTGCAATATTTGAAGTATTGCTAATTTATCTTCTAGGACAATCATTTTCATATTACTTGGAAGTATTGCTTTCGGGACACGTTTTTTACCAAATGGGGTATCTTCCGCAATACGAAGACGTTTCTTGCCGCGACAATACGATTGGGGAATCGTCTCCGTGTTGTAAGTTAAGCAACCAGTTCTACTCCATAAGAGCGACTAATCTCAGTTGTGCTTGCAAGGCATATCTAGCTTGCTCTTAATTCAGGACGCTTCGGCGCACTTCTATCAAGGAGGGATTTTTCGGATTTGGTGGCATTTATAATGAGCCATTACTTCAGTAATAGGCAGAGGAAAGTATCGAACACTTTCTCTGGTTGTGTCGTGGCTGGAAAGGCGAAGAATGCTTTTACTGGAATCAGAGTACGTTCATGACCTCATTGGTATATCGGATGCGGGCATCTTGCAACTCTTAAGCTTTAAAGGAACTCCAACTGATTTAGCGGTGGCAGTGATCTATCCGACTCGTGGTATAATAATAGACCTCAGAATCTAAGTATGCTGATTCACATGACGCCGTCTCCTTCATTATACCATATATCACAGAGCGTTTAGTATAATTTTGTAAAAACGCGTTTGCAAAGAACAAATCTCGATTTCTCCAATATCGGAATGTGCTCCACACTTTATACTGTCTGTTGGGTCAGATATTTTCGGTTATGAATTCATACGTTTTCGAGATAAATCTAAAATGGAGATCGTAAACTTTTGGGATTTTACAGTTATTTTTTTTTGTACCTCAAATATTTATAAGTCAAACTTTTTATCCGGGTTAGGTGCCTAAAAGTTAATCCATCAGTTAGGTTTCGAGTTTTACAAAGACGGAACACTTTTTAGCCATTACAACATAGTAAAAAATAACCGGAAAAAATTGAGACAAAGATGGACCCGAATTTTTTTGACCTAGATTGTACACTATCTGTTTTAGTTCCGTGCAAGAAATACTATTTATGCCCAGATAGAACTTTTCCATCGTTACTGGATCAAAACATGAAGATTTTAAACCTTTTTAATTGGGTTCGTCCTTGGGGAATTGCAAAAATTATGTAGCAAAATTAATCGAATTATCTTGAGAATGGCCACCTGTAGTTTGATTACAAGGTTCTTGCATTTTTGATGGACAGATGGTCGAACATCGGTCAATCAACTTAGCAGGAGATGCTGAGTCGATTGGTATAATCTAACCCTATAACTTTTGGTAGTTATAAACATCAGTTTGTGCTGATATACTACTCGTACTCTATTCCACAAATTTTCGCAGGGTATAAAATGTGTTGTAAAATTGGACAAAAATGAGAAAACAACCAAAATAAACCTTTCAATGAAAAACGTGATTTTAAAAAGAAAATTAACTTATATTTCCAAACTAATATGTCTATTTTTGGCACATCTGGTGTAGGGTATCTTGTAAACGACTTTTAGTCAATAAAATTTTCTTTTTTTGCTTTTTTATATCTATGCAGAATATTTTCTTAGTTGAATAAATTTTGGCAAAACCATATTAGTTTTTTTATGTCCATCTCGTTCTGCAATGCACATTAGAGTGTATCGAATCTTATAAATTTTAAATATTTAAAATGGGTATTTTCGTTTATATCAAGTTTTCAGCTGTCAAATTCTATACAAATTTTAAATCGAAAACTTGAAAATAACAAAAATACGAATTTTTGGGATTCAGTATGAATGAGGTATAACAATGACTAAAAATAAAATAATTTTTGTAACTTTGATAACTAAAGGGTGGTTAAATTTTAAGGGCCGATGTTGAATGTGAACCACACCAAACGTCAAGTTTTTTCTGCATTTCATTTGACATTTCTCAATTTCAGACTAACTCAATTTGAACCATGGAAAGATACACATTCGAGCGTTAAAGTTATTCAGGCTTATTATAAAATTGGGCGTTCAAATCAAAATGCATTTCGTGCACTTCGTGATTTTTTTTTTTTTGGTCAGCATAATCGACCAAATGTGTCCACAATCAGGAGAATTGCGGCAAATTTCTGCAAACCGGGTCAGTGAAAACACCTGTGCATGCTCGCCCAGTTCGTCCTGCGGAAAATATTGCTGTTTTTCGCGATGGTGTGTCATGAGGTCGGCCAAGCATTTACCGTGAATGGTGTTCGCTATCGCAAGATCATATCGGAATTTTTGAAGCCAGAAATTGAGGATATGGATGTGCACGATATGTGGTTTCAACAGGACGTTGCCACAGCTAACGAAACAATGGCTCTTTTGCGCGACAAATTTAATGGCCGTGTTATCTCACGTAGTGGCCGCCAAGATCATGAGATTTGACACCGTTGGACTTCTTTCTTTGGGGTTATTTAAAAGAAAAGGTGTACGTCAAAAAGCCATCAACAATTCAAGAGCTAAAGGATAAGATAATTCGGCACATTAACGGCATAGAACCTCAATTATGCCTCAGCTTCATCGAAAATTTGGACCATCGGATGAAGGTGTGCCGCCGAGGTCGCTGAGGCCATTTGGCCGATATTTTGTTCCATACATAATTAAACCATACCATATTATCATAATAAAAAGAAATGACAATAATTTCCTAACTAATTTGTGTTTTATTCAAAATCAACATCGGGCCTTAAAATTTAACCACCCTTTATTTAGATAATGTCATTGAATTTGTATATTACGAAACAAAATATGAATCGAATAGTGCTATTATTGGGTATTAAGCCGAATAGCAAATGCATTTCAAATATCGAATAGGGTGAGTGTCCTAAAAACATTTCTTTGATGTTGATAAAGAAACAGATATAACCGACATTCAATTCAATTTATAAATCCTTAAATTTTTTACCAACTCTATTGTCAGCACATTGTACACACAAATATTGATGTTTTCCATGCATTTTTCTGCAAATGATGTTTACATTTTTTTACTTTAGTTTTTGTTCTAAAAATTGTTTAACATGAAAAAAAAACCTATATCCAATTCAATTTTAATGCAGTTTCAGGAATTTTATTCTACACTGTGTAATTTAGGATTTTTCACAATTTCACTAATGTTATAATAATAACTTAGGTTAGAATTTTTTTTAAATAATATTTTTTTTTTTTTTTTTTTGTATCATGTTCTACTTTTTTTTATTTGTTTCCTTCCATATTGTTTTTCAATTGCAGTTTTTAGTAAAAAAAAAACTGTGTGTAATTGAGAAGCTATTGTTTTAAATTGAAAGTAAATCGATATACAACATAAAAATTCTATTATCGTTTATGATAACATTTCTCTCGTACTAGTTTTTAAAAATGAAAATTTAATAAAAATAAATAATAGCAAAAAATGTGAGAAAAACAACTGCTATATTTTTATCTACAATAATATTGATGTTATGGTTGCAAAAAATTTTATTTTCGGCACAAACAATTTTAACAAATAAATGCAACAGATGTATACAATGAATCCCAGCAATATCACACATTACCAAATAATGTTTAAAGTAATGTATAGCCATAGAATCCTATGCATTACTTTTCACCTTAGTTGAGATAAAGCTTTTTGGAACTTCCTGAATTTTCGAACATTAGTAAACTGCCCATTTAGAAAAATATTATCGGGAAGTGTCGGCGATGTTCGATTATCAGTTGGTACACCAAAAAAAAAAATTAACTAGAATTAAGAAAAATTAATTTATTTGAAGGAAAAATTAAAATGAAAACGGCGCCAAAGACACTTTTAACCAATATTTAATAAAATGTTCTTTGATATTAAGAAACTTAAAATATCTAATTCTAAATTATAATTATAGAAAAATTTTACTAATTGAATTTAAAAAAAAACAGTTATATTTCCTCCTTATTATATGTCATCTTAAATTTTATTATATTTAAGTTCATCAAATATTTTTTTTACTAAAAACTAGGACTTAACTCCCTGAAAATAAGAAAATAGTTTCTAACACCAAGTTAAAAAATCCTATACCTAAAGTTATTATTTCTCCAAAATTATAAAACTTTTTTTTTTTAAATTTTTAAAATTTATCTGAACTAAGTTGCATGAAAATTTTCCCTAGTAATAGTTCATCAGTTTCTAAAATCAAATAAATTTTTATTATTACAAAAAAAAATGTATTACTTTGTTTTTAAATGTCTGAACTAATTGTTAACAAACAATTCCTAAAAATTAAAAAATTTATTAAAATTTTTGAAATGTTTCTAAACTAAGTTGCATGAAAATTTTCCCTAGAAATAGTTCAAAAGTTTCTAAAATCAAATAAATTTTTATTATTACAAAAAAAAATAATAATTACTTTTTGTTTTTAAATTACTGAACTATTTTTTAGCAAGCAATTAGAGTGTGGTAGACTTAAAAAGTGAATTTAGGAATGGCTTTATAGAATTTTGTTAATTTTACTACTTATTACTAGTTAGACATATTTTTTGAACTAAATGGCAGTAAATTATGTTCTATCTTTTTTTTTTAGAACTAAACTTAGTTTTATTATATTTTAGTGTGCAAATTTTTCAAAACTAATATGTCTTTCTTAAAAATTTATAAAGTTTAATTTAATATACTTGATTTTTTTTCCTAAAATCAAGAAGTATTACTTTGAAAAAATATGAACTAATAAGCTATTTCGTTTTTACCCATACATAGGATTTTTTTTTATATTAATTTTAAAAAAATTAAAAGTTATTCAATAAAATTTTACTTAAATTGAGGAAAATATTTAAATTAACGGAAATTTTGGATTAATTTTTAGTTCAAATATTTTTTTTTTTTTTTTTTTGAGTGTAGTATTTACAATCTTAAAAGTATTGTCTTGTTACCCGACTGATAACATCGGCGAATCATTTGTTGGAGCGCACTTGCTACCGTTGGCATAATATCTTAAATTCCGAAATTTTGTAAATTTGTTCGGCTTTAGTCTTTTTCATACATATTTCTTATTTAAACGTGTGAAATGTAATAAAATTTAAAAATTATACTAAATCTGAAATGACTCTATTTCATATGTTATTGGTACTTGTATGTTTGGCTATTTCTAATAGGACGGTTTGCAATTTTTGCCTAGGTGGATTTAGTAACATGCTGATTTTATATGTTCTTCATAACGTATGGGCAATATTTTCAGATTAATTATTTAAAAATATCAATCATACGTACCGTAGTACTAAAAAGTGTTGCAATACAGTATGGGGCAAAAATCATCATCTGCTTTTCTTCCCTATAACTTTTATTTAAAGTGAAAAATCATATGTATTTTCTCCCAATATGTATTTTCGGAACCGGTCCTGTTTTCACCTATCTCGGGACATGTCCCAATTCCCAACTGACCCCTTTTATCCCGCAGGGAAATTATTCTTAAATTTTCCTTGGCCGCTAAGACAAAAATGAGCCTCGTCGCCTTGAATTCTAAAAATCTTACCGCTGTATTCCAAATGGGCGCCACAAAAGCTAGGTAACAACTGTTGCACCACATGAATTTTGGATGAAAAAATTTTCAAGTCCAATGAGTAAATGCGTCGCAGGGAACGCCCTAAAATGGACGATTGTTGAGCACGTTTTCTTAAGGATGTTTCGGGCTACTCTAGCACATTTGCATGCACTGCTTCCATTTTTCCAGCCGAACGTCCGGTTCGGGGATTTCCGGGCCTCCGGCTGGCTCGCTTTGTGTCACTCTCTTCAAATCGGATCGCCAGACGTCGAATTGCTTGCGTGTGGGCGCTGCGCGATTCGGATATTTTCGCTGAAATTCGCGTAAACATTGTCACAATTATAGCGCATTTTTGCCGCGTATCATGATTCATTGTTATTCACTATAAAATTTGCAAGTGTCTTCTTCACGAACGTCAAAACCAAACTGACATATGATATCATTTGCAAAAATGTCAGAACTTTCCAATAGAGTGATACTTATTGTACCACCTTATGCTTTTTGGGGTCGTAGACCTATATTTTGACATATTACAAATGGTATAACAATCTGTTATATACCCTCATCACTAATGATGTCATCAGAAAAAATATCAGATTTGTTGAATATTCATGTATTTTACAAAAATCCACAATTTTAAAAAACAAAAACTATTCAAATCTTAGCTTTGAAAAAAAAAACACAAAACAAAAAGTTTAAAGGTACGTAATTTTCTCAAAAACAAACCAACTACTACAGTAAACTGTTTCATTTTCATTTTACTTTCCCACACAATAGTGTTCGACTAAATCCTTATGTTTCCGTTTTATATTCTATACACGTTTTTCTAATGAATTCATACAGTTTTCCTGTGGTAAAATCACGTTTGGGTTTGTATTTAAGTTTTAGTTATCACTCCCCCTACCGTGTAATGTAAGCAGACAAAATATAATATACATAAAAACGTGTATTACTGTTTAAACGCATATGACAATTATAAACAATCTGATACTAAATGCGAATGTATGTTCGTATAAGAACGACTAAACTACTTAGCAAGTTTGAAAAAATAAAAATAAAATGACAACTTACAACAAGAGCCTTAAAAGAACTAAATTGCTTAATTGAATGATCAAGTAAGAAGATTGGTGTGTTGGTTGTGGGTTCGATTCCCAGGAAAGATTGTTATAAAGAACGATAATTCGATAAACGATAAAGGCAATAATTCTTCTGGGTAAAGTGTTTGTAAATAAAGTTTCAAAGTTCTATTTTTAATTAAGAAGAAGAAAATATTTTTATTCAAAAAATTAACAAACACCACACTGGACACATCCGTGGTTAGAGATTATATTTAAATTAATCATGCATTTTTATTGTTAAATTGTCTCCATAGCTCGAAAATCAGACATCAAGATAAAAAAAAAGGTTTTTTCCGGTCTGGCATAGAATCGGCAACCCTTTATAGGCTTTTTTCTTAGCATCACCTCTTAACGAGATACGCCTCGGTCGCCACAGCGGTAAGAGTGGCCAACTAAAACACCACATCTTGATAAAACACCACATCTTGCACTTTAAAAATTATGCCACACTGACAGTCAGTCATTGGGTTATCATTGGCTCCATGCTTTTTCTTATACAGGATGACGTAGAATGAGATACATAGTTCATATTTTTTATATCTAGGCTAGTCGAACTTAGTATGATATTTAATACACTCTAATTAATTTCTGTTGAAATTTACCCAACTTATAGTAGGAAACTGTACTCCTACTATAAGTTGAGTAAATTTACTCTGTGTGCGTAAATGAAAAAATATACACACTTTATGCATAAATTGATGAACACAAAATAGGTAAAATTACATTATAAGTTCCTAAAATTTAAATCAAATTTTAAAATTGAAGAGTAAATCTACCAAATTTGTGCGTAAAGAAACACGAAAAATGTTCACATATAATTCGTAAAAATCCTAAAAAAATGCGCTTATTTTCTACTACGATGTTTGTTTTGTAGTAAAAATAAGTAAAAAAGGGCTAAATTCAGCTGTGCCGAATCTTTGAATACCCTCCACCATAGGGGCTGAAGATGATATACGTATATACTAAATTTTGCATGAACTGTAATATGAATATGTTTTGTTAATTTATGTAACGAACTTTTGTTATTTAGTTTTAGTAATGTTATTTATTTAGTTTTAGCAATGTTATTTACAGAGGTCTGCTCTGTTAGCGACTTTAACATTGTTGATTTTTACGTTAACTTAGTTATCAGAGTAACACACAATAGCTCTAAGAATGTTATTATTCTCTATGTAAGACAATAAATGTAATCGAACAATAAGAAGACTTAATAACATTTTTACTTACTTAACAGAAAAACAAGTAAAAAAGGACTAAATTCGGCTGTGCCGAATCTTTGAATACCCTCCACCATAGGGGCTGAAGATGATATACGTATATACTAAATTTTGCATGAAATGTAATATGAATATGTTTTTTTCCAATTTATGTAACGAACTTTTGTTATTTAGTTTTAGTAATGTTATTTACAGAGGTCTGCTCTGTTAGCGACTTTAACATTGTTGCTTTTAACGTTAACTTAGTTATTAAGAGTAACACACATATAGCTCTAAAATGATATTATTCTCATAGTATGTAAGACAGTAAATGTAATCGAACAAGAAGAAGACTTAATAACATTTTAACTTACTTAACAGAATACAAAAATAGATACAGAAAAATTGTACAAATTTGTATGGAAAATTGAGAGGTACCTTCACATTTTCACTCATAACTTTTGAACCGCTTAACCGAATTTGCTCATTTTAAATACCGGAGGATGTTCAATAATCTGGGTAAAAATAGGCACCCCCACTTGCGTCTTCGCGTCGTGATCGCCATTTCAACAGACAGACAGACAGACGGACATCGCTAAATCGACTTAAAATTGCATAAGGATCACGAATATATATACTTTATGGGGTCTTAAACCTATATTTCGACATGTTACAAACGGAATGACAAACTGATATATACCCTCACCATATATGGTGGAGGGTATAAAAATAAATGTATTGTTTGGTAATTCACAATAAAAACAATAAATTTATTGTTTAGAAACTTACAAAAAGAATAAAAACAATAATTGTTTTGGTTAGTAATTCCAAATAATTGATAAATTTAAAAAAACTATTAAAGTTTTCTTTTTTAATTTTGAAAATGTTTTTGATTTTTTTTTTTCAATTTCAATATGTCATAATTTTTTTTGCCATTATAAGTTAGTATATATACAAACTTTGAGCGTAAAATTTTTATTCAACAAAATAATACTAGTTTTAGGCATAATGTGTTTAATTGTAAACTCATAGTGTCTAAAAATACTTCGTGTGTGTATTATTGTATATGAAAGTGTGCGCAAAAGAGTTTTACGCATTTGGTGTTTATATTTACCGAATTATCGTAATATTACATAAAACTTTACCCATTTTATAGTAGTAAATTTACAAGCATTTTTTAGAGTGTATACTATCGAACATTTCTCTAAAAGAATTCAATTAGACTGGCATAATTTCCTGTTGTTTGGAAGAAATCCTTTATAACTCCAATTTTTAAGTCTGGAAGTAAATCCGTAATATCAAATTATAGAGGAATTGCTAAATTAAGTTCAATTCAAAAATTATTTGAAAAATTGATAACTGGTGCATTATCATATCAAGCGTCTTCTATTCTTTCACAACAGCAACATGGTTTTTGTAAATCCTGCTCAACAATTACCAATTTACTGTAACTTACAACTTTACTCAATGATGACTTTGTTAATGGGAAACAAACTGATATTGTTTATACTGATTTCAGTAAAGCCTTTGATAGAGAAAACCATTATTTATTACTATAAAAATTAGATCGTATTGGTTTTAGTTTGATGCTTCTTAAATGGATTGGTTTCTACCTAAAAAGCCGTAAACAGTGTGTTAAATTTCGTACGGCGTTCCTCAAGGTAGTCGTTTAGGTCCGCTTTTATTTATACTCTTTAATAATGATCTTCCATTGGTTTTACAATATTCTAAATGTTATATATATGAAGATGATGTCAAAATACTTCTTTGCTTTAATAATTGTACTGACCCAGTGTTATTGCAAATCGATATTAATAATTTTACTACATGGTGTAATTTGAACCTAATGGACCTTAACGAAAAAAAATGCAAATACATGGTGTTTTCAAGATCTTGTCCAGTAAATGGTTTGTACATGATGAATAGCATGCGGCTACAGATGGTTGAAACATTTAATGATCTTGGGGTTTTATTGGATAGACGTTTAGATTTCCGAAATCATATTTCCGAAATCATATTACAATTAATAAGGCAGTTGGTGTATTGGGGTTTATTAAACGCTGGGCAAAAGAACTTTCTGATCCTTACATAACAAAAAAGCTTTTTACTACTCTAGTGAGAACAATTCTTGAATATGGTTCTGTTGTCTGGCATCCTTTCTACAACGTACACTTTAATTCTATTGAACCCGTTCAAAAACAATTCCTTCTGCGCATTTACCTCCCTACAAAAGCCATCTTGCGCTTATAAAGCTTCCTTCACTTTATAGTCGCCGTAAAATGTTAAATGTAACGTTATAATAAAGCTGATTAATGGAGATTTACATTACGATTTCCTAGTTAGCAAACTTAACATAAATATTGTACATCGCTTATCAAGATACTATCTATTTTTTGGTGTTAAATACTTTTCTACAAATTACAGGTTGGTTGAAAAGTTCCTGCGCTCGAAATGAAAGAATACTGTTTTTGTTACGAAATATATTTTTTTATTCAATATAATCTCCTAGAAGCTCAATACACTTGTTCCAATGATCTTCCAATAATTTTATCCCATCCTTATAATTGTTTTCCGGAAGCACTGCAAAATAACCGTCTACGGCTGCTATGGCCTCTTCCTTCGACGAAAAATGCTTTCCACGAAGGAATTGTTTGAGATTTCTGAAGAGATAGTAGTCACTGGGAGCTAAATCTGGTGAATATGTTCATGTTCAACCCATTGGTACTTTAATTCTTTGAATTTAGCCATCGTCAAAACACTTTTGTGAGCAGGTGCATTGTCTTGATGAAAAATGATTTTTTTCTTCTTTAAACCAGGTCTTTTCTCACGAATTTTTTCATCCAACTGATCCAAAAGGCTGCAATAATATTCAGAGTTGATTGTTTTACCTTTCTGAAGATAATCAATCAACAAAATTCCTTTTGCATCCCAAAAAACTGATGCCATAACCTTCTTTGCTGATCGTTGTGACTTCCCCTGCTTTGGAGCTGAACAACCAGCTTCAGTCCACTGCAAACGTTCTTGTTTCAATTTAGGATCATGGTGGTAGATCACAATCTCATACATAGTTATAAAACGACGCAAGAAGTCGGTTTTATTCGGCTTAAAACGCTCCAAATTACGCTGAGAAATTTGTTTTCGATCCAGTTTTTGTTGAATTGTTAATGTGTGCGGCACTAACTTCCCAAACAGAGTTTTCATACGTTATTCTTCATGTAAAATATGGAGTACTCGTTCGCCTGAGATGCCTATGGCATTAGCAATATCAGGCTTAGTTAAACTTGGATCTTCATTCGTCCTTCGCGTGGATCGTATTCAAGGCTGGTGCGACCACGTTTAAATTCACCAGCCCAAAATTCAACGGTGCATTTTGAAGGTGAGGAATCCTTTTACACTTCTAACAATTGTTCATAAATTTCCTTTGCTTTTAACCCTTCAAAACAAAGAATTTAATGACTGATCGATATTAAATTTTTTCCATATTAAAAAAAATCAATGACACGTCAACTTCAAATGGCTTGTAAACAAAGAAAGAATTGACAGAATGACTTGCAGTTTTGCATGTGTTCTCAGGACAGTTATACCAACTTGAGAAAAAAAAGTTTGGAGCTAGCAGTGCCATCTCTTGGTGAGCGCAGGAACTTTTCAACCAACCTGTATGCTAATTCTGATCCTATTCGCCGTTTTTGTATCGAATTTAATCAACTTTATCATATCTTAGATTTTTATCAGAGCTTAGATACTATCAAAAGAGACATTATTCCTTATCTTTATAATTAAATAATATTTTTAATTAATTTTGTTTCAACACATAATTCTAGTTCATTTAAAATTTTATAACTCTCTCAATGTTTGTATTTTTATCATTGTTTTTTTATTGTTATCGTAATAGTCTGTAAGAATTTTATTCTCCATAAACTAAATAAATTAATAAACCAAAATAATTGAATTTTATTATTCAAATCAGGAACATATTCGGCGAATGCATTATTTCGCATACAAGCGATTTTAACTGGCCTCCATGTTCATCAGATTAAACAGCTCCTGACTATTTTCTTTAGGGATATTTGAACGAAAGAGTGTATGTTAACAAACTAAGAAATATCTCTCAACTAAAAACCGTCATTCGTAATAAAATTATGGTCATCATTACACCCAAAATTTAACAAAAACTTATGAAAAATGAGTGTGAAAAAACAGGCATATGCGAAGCAGAAAATTGCCACCACTGTAACACACTGTAACACTCTATATTTAAACAAAAAATAATAATCGCTTAAATAAAAAAAGTTATAAACAACTTAAACCACACACAGAGTGGGGCAAAAACCATCATCTGATTTTCTTTCACTATAACTTTTATTAAGATTGAAGACTCATTTGTATTTTAACTGATTATTATTATTCGCACTTATAAATTTTATTTCTACTATTTGCAGAAAATAATGACCGACAAATGGACGCCATCAGTGTTGATGTAAATTTGGGCTCTTTTGATTACATTTTCTATAACCGCGCCCAGCATTTGTGGTCTCATTTTGTAAATTTCAGTTTGTACGCTGCTTGATCGCGTACTTCAATGACTTCAAATATATTCAGAAGTCCGTGAAAGTCAAATCGGGAGATCTGGCTGATCAAGCCAAATCACGTGCAGTATGACAAGCGGCCCCATCCTGTTGAAACTACATGTCCTCCAAATCAAGATCGTCAATTTCCGGTAAAAAAAAATCAGTCTGCATGACTCATTCGAAAAAATAAGGCCTTTTTATCTTTCGCGACGTAAATTTACACCATACACTGACTTTGGGAGGGTGTGATGGTGTTTCATGAATAAGGCCTGGATTTTTCATACCCTAGAACCGAGAACATTGCTTAGTGACGTGGCTAATGATCAATTTTGATAAAAAAAAAAACATCCACTACGCCGTTGAGTTAGAAAATCTTACAGCTGTATTCTAAACGGGCGTCATAGTAGTTGGAAACAACTGTTTTACCACCTGAATTTTGTATGGGAACATTTTCAAATCCAATGTAAAAATGCGGAGCAGGGAACGCCGCGAAATGTGCTATTGTTGAGCACGTTTTCTTGTGGATATTTTCAGACTGACGGCCGGTTCGTGTGGTACTATTCTCTTCAAATCGGGTCGCCAGGCATTGATGCAAGATTCAAGTTGTCTTAGCACCACTTTCCAATGGGTGATACTTATTGCCCTAACTTGTGGCTCATTCTGATCTAACCCGCACTACATTTACACTGGACCAAAATAAATTCGATTTTGAATACAACTTGTATAGGGTCCGCCAAATAACTTTTTTTTTTGAAAATGCTATAAAAAAAACTACTAAATATTTTCTCAAATTACTTTTTTTATTTGAAAGTACAATCCTTCCGGTTAATAATAATAATAAATAGTTTCATTCAAATGGCTGCCTCGGCTGGCCGTTACAGTCAATGGCGATCGTTATCGGGCCATGTTGAAGGAATTTTTGTTCACAAAAATTGAAGAGGAGGATATTGGCAACAATTTGGTTTCAACAGGACGGCGCTACGTGCCACACAGCCGAAGCTATACTCGATGTTTTGCGCCCTGTTTTTAAAGATCGCATTATCAGCCGCAGAGCTGATGTCGTTTGGCCACCTCTGAGCTGCGATTTGACACCGTTGGACTATTATTTTTGGGGTGCCGTCAAAGATAAGTGTTAGGCCGACAAGCCAGAGACAATTGACGCTTTAAAGGACAATATTCATGAAGCCATTGGTGAAATACAGCTGCACACAATCGATAATGTGCTTAAAAATTGGACCGATCGTGGCCAGCCGAGGCAGCCATTTGAATGAAATTATTTTTCATTATTAACCGGAAGGATTATGCTTTCAAATAAAAAATAAATTTGAGAAAATCCCAGCAAAAACAGGATTTTAACTACATACCAGGCTATTTACTCGCTTAATTACTTTTGTTCGCGATGTCCCAAAAGTAATGAGTGGTCATTATTCTCTCACTTACAAAAAAACACAAGGTAATGGGTGGTCATTACCCTCTCGCTTACAAACAGCCCAAAAATAATGAGTACCCATTACTTTTTGGACATGGCGAACAAAAGTAATTAAGCGAGTAAATAGCCTGGTAAGTAGTTGATACAATGTTTTTGCTGGGATATTCAGTAGTTTTTTTATAGCATTTTCAAAAAAAAAGTTATTTGGCGGACTGTAAATTTACTTTAAAATCAATATTTTGTTTTTTAATTATGTTATCTTTTTGAAACAGATTTTTTAGTACTCAGCGAGGCAGAGCCAAAAAACTGATCAGAACTCAGAGAGATATTGGACTCTAGTAAAACAAAATATGAAGGCCATAATAAGGTATCCAAGCATATAACAGATTTTAAACGCA
The DNA here is from genome assembly GCA_949748255.1 of Eustalomyia histrio. Taxonomy (NCBI): domain Eukaryota; kingdom Metazoa; phylum Arthropoda; class Insecta; order Diptera; family Anthomyiidae; genus Eustalomyia; species Eustalomyia histrio. The sequence goes on along the minus strand of OX456526.1, from coordinate 26,871,648 downwards.
AGTGACAAAAGCAACATTAAAATTTTTAATGGCAGGTATTCCGGAAAAAGTGGATAAATTTGTGAGTCGATAGCGAGATTAACCTTTAACTAACGAGGTGGTGGTAAATTTTACCCTCTCTTTACATTTTTTTAAAATTCTCCCTTCTATTGCGCTTAATCAATTTAATTCTCTCAGTATCTTCTCAAATTGTGATCATTGTTATTCAGTTGTATTTTGGCTGAGCTAGGCATATCACGAGTGGAGCTATGCACATGGTGGTGTAAAAATTACCACTCGTCAGCATTTACGTAAGTTTTTTTTTTAATATTTTACCACCACGTCAGCGTTAGCGTAAGTATTTAGTAGTAACAAATTTACCCCACATCAAAATTAACGTAATATTTTCATGGAATTATTTTTACCACTCGTCCGTTTTCTTGTTGGTAAAAAATTTTTTATTTCAAAAACGTTATATTATACATTTTTTAAACTACAAGCATTGGAACCAACACCCTGCGTAAGAACTCTACATAATATTGTGCGGTTACCAGTTGCTGCACAACCGCAATCGGAAAAGGATTTATGTGGTTATTGGTCGCGTTTGATTCAACAGCACAAATTGAAGCGAAAATGCTTGATAAAATAGAATTGCGTGCATTTTTCGGTATCTTGTGGATATTTATTTCAATCTTCATAGGATTATGATAACAGCTCAAGGGGAGACTTTTTAAAAAAACTTGCAAGACAAATGATTTTACCATATTTGCAAAGACGTCAACACAACCAAAAGCTCCCTCGTTTATTACGAGACACAATTGGTAACATTTTAGGTCCGGACGCAGTAATTCCGCCTTCGCCTCCAGTAGAGTCGATCCCTGTTGCTCGTAAGTTATGCTACATATGCCCAACTAGGCTAAAGCGAAAAACACACACTTTTGTCTGCAATGTAGTAAGCCAATGTGTATGGGATGCAGCAAACGTATATGCTTACACTGTGCGAACACAGATTTTGATGAGTAAAAAACCATCTAAAAGGTGGACCTGCAGTTTCTATACCTGACTATTTTTTTATGATCTCTTTTATATCTTTAAATGTATACATTTGGCTGTGAAAAAATGCCCTTTAAGTTTGTGTTTTTTTTAATTCCTATTTTTTTTATAAGCTATTTATATATCGTTTTTTTATATTCAAAAAAAGGTTTGTAAAGTAAAGTACCTGTTTTGTTTAAACGAATAAAAAAAATTTGTTTTCTTTATTTTTTGTAATTAAAAATATAGTAGCTTATTTTTAGAAAACAAATATTTTTCAAAAAATATTTTCTACAACATTTCTTTTAGTAAAATTAAGAGGGGTAAAATTTACCATCACGTCATAAACTATGTCCTAAAATTTCACCTCAACAGTTAAAGGTTAAAAAAAAACGTTGATGTGTTATGAATTTACATAACATTACAATAAATTATCACTTATTTTTAAATGAAACAATTAAATTTTTATTTAAGTTTATGTGTGTTTTCAATCTCACTCCTTAAGAAGAGTAACAAGAGAAATATTTATAAAGGCTTATTATCATACCCATCTGCAGCTTTGTTAGTATATGATTTTATTAGATTTAATTTTTAAAAGATTGAAATATTTTAAAATCTGCTAACAACAGAGTAAACAAAGTTTCTAATGTATAAACAAACACTTGTCGTGGGTTTTAGTAAAATGCTTTTTGCTAAAAACCTCCGTGTTTAAACAAATGTATAAAACAACAAATGTTGTCTTGTTGAATTACGTGCCTGTAAAATTAAAATACAAAATTTCTGCATTTTCTTAGCAACAAAGTTGTTTTTATTTTCATTTATTTTGTTATAGTATGTTATATTATAACAACGCATGCATTTAGTTAAGGACATTTTAAGTAGGTATAGTATGTGAACAAAGTGACAAATATGTATTAACTTAAATACAAGTAAAAATATTAAGAAAAATTCTCAAACAAGATTTTGCTGTTTTACTTTATGTTCAGGAAAAAGAAAAATCATAAAAAATAATATTCCCAGCCAAAACTTTAACTACTAAATAAGTGGTTATATAATGAAACTAAAAATTTTTTGTTATTTTGGTTGGACAAAGTCATTTTTAATTACAAAAAATAATGTAAAATTGGTAACAACTTATATTTTAACTACACTCTAATAAATTTCTGTTGAAATTTACCCAATTTATAGTAGGAAACTCTACTCATACTATAAATTGGGTAAATTTACTATGTGTGCTATAAACAACTTATCATATCTCTAGGAATACATACATTTATTTAAAAAAAATCTTTTATGGAAGTCTGTCTTATGTTTTTAGCTTTTGATTGTTCTTTTAACAAATGAGTTTGTATGCGATATATTTGCATTTTATCTGGTTCTGAAATACTTGGACAATTAAAGTTTTCTAAAAAACCTAACAAAATACTACTAGCCTCTATTGCCTGAGCCAATGTAGGCGTTTCGTCCACATTTCCTCCATCTGATTCCTCGGAATTTGAATCAAGCTCATCTTCTTAGCTTTGGGTAACCATGTCTACGATTTCGTCTTCAAATATAGTAATAGCAAACGGAGCGACATCAGAGTCGCACACCATCCACTTTTCAACAGCATCAATCGTACATCCAGACGGTATGGTTATATCTGTTTGTATCTCAACAAGGCTATTTGGAGCATCTTCATTATGAGATAGTAAGTTATTCCAAACTCTTTTTAAAACTTGTGGAGTTACAGGGTCCCACGAAGCTGCGGCTGCCCACAAAGCTGTCTTAATATTCAAAGATTTAACGAACTCACGTCTGTCATTAGCACCAACAAGTTTTTGAACGATCAGTTTATGGTAGTGACATTTGAAGCTCCGAATTACTCCTTGATCCATAGGCTGAAACAAGGACGTGCAATTCGGTGGGAGATATTTTACTGTAACGTTTTCATGTATCATAGCATTTACATCTGGGTGTGCTGGACAGTTGTCTAATAATAAAAGTATTTTACAGTTATTTTTGAGACCGATGCGCCGTTGATGTTCCTTTGCTTCTGGTACAAAATTTTGATTAAACCACTCCAGAAATAGCTGTTGTGTTACCCAAGCTTTCTTTTTAGATTTATAAATCACAGGAAGGTGTTCAACGTTTTTTAAAGCACTTGGATGGGCACTTTTTCCTATTATCAACAATTTACACTTGTGAGTTCCTGCAGCATGTGAACAAACTAGCACTGTGATTCTCTCTTTGGATTCCTTGTACCCTTCAATAGAATATTCATTACCACTAGCCAAAGAACTCTGAGGCAAACACCTCCAAAATAGACTGGTTTCGTCTGCATTGTAGATCTGTTCAGTTGTAAGTTGTTCGTTTTTAATGATTTCATCCAAGTCGTCCACAAACATCGTAGCAGACTCATAATCAGCACACTCCTTTTCTCCCGTAGATTTCAGTCGACGGATTCCATGACGTTTTTTGAATTTATCCAACCAACCAAATGAATAAGTGCACTCTGAATTCATGTTTAACTTCAAATGGAAAATTTTTGCCTTTTCGACAATCATTTCGCCTGAAGTTCAGAAGCAAATTTCAGTTTAAGTTCATACAATATCTCGATTTCAGTTAACTTACCTGAAATTGGAGTTCCCTTAAATCTTTCTTGCCGAAACCATTCATATGTTGCGAAATCAACTTTTGGATTTTCGGATGTTTTTAGTGTATATCTGTGTTTAAGGCCAAGCATTGAATCAGTATCGGAGCAAAATTTTAAAATTCGATCTTTGTTTTTTATTAAATCGGATACAGTTTGAATGCTAACTCCATATTTTTCAGACAACATTTTAAAAGGTACTTTACGTTTTGAATATTCACTAATCAGCTCCATTTTGTATTTAATTGAAAGAACCTTTCTTGCTCTTTTCGCGGATTTAGTTTTTGGCGGTGGCATGATGTAAGGAAAACACGTCTTGACAGATCAAATTTCACACTGATGAATGAATATGAAATTTGATACATATGAAAATTACAGTTTCATGAAAAAGGGGAATCACCGAATTTTAATATGAGAGATGTGTGTGTATTATACGAAACAAGCAGTCATATGGACATGTGCATCACGGATATTAGAGGTAAATCACGGTTAATAGAGGTAAAAAATCAACCACTCAGCATCACGGTTAATAGAGTCACGGTTAATCGAAGTTCAACTGTAATTCGAAAATTTAATAAAAATTGTACTTAAAAAACCTATTTGAAAAGTAAATATATGCATTAAATGCCTAAAAATATATTTCTATTTGCGTATTTATATAAAAAAAATGCGTATATTTACCAACGCATGGTTTAAATTAAACTATAGAAAAATATTTTTTTTTGAAAATATAAATTTATTATATGTATGTATGTATGTTTTAATAATAAGAAATTACAAATATAATACCTAATAATTCTGAATGGGTATGTGCTGTCATGATGGTCATCTTGAATTTACATTCAAAATATTCACAAATATTATACTTATAAATTTTTGAATAATTGATTTTCGTTTTAAGATTTTTTTTATTTCTTTAATATTTTCCAATTTCCAAATGTCAAAATATTTATTACCATTCAAAGTTAGTATATTTACAAAATTTGTGCGTAAAATTTTAATTTAACAAAAGAATACTAATTTTAAGCACAAATTGTTTAATTTTAAGCACATTATGTCTAAAAATACTTCTTGTGTGTATTATTGTATATGAAAGTGTGTACAAAACATTTTTAGGCATTTTTTGTTTATATTTACCGAATTTTCGTAGTATTACATAAAACTTTACCCATTTTATTGTAGTACATTTACAAACATTTTTTAGAGTGTAGGATATAGCGGATATTAAGATTTTCAGTTTATTAAAAAAGACACACGCACATGTTTATAGAAAATGTTAAAGTTGACTGAGAATCAGACACAAAAACAAAAAATTTTTATGATAACATTCCTCTGTAAAATTTAATATTTAGTGGAATTTAAATTTACGCACATCCCCCTAAAGCATTTTTTAATCAAATATCTATCTTTTGTACAAATATATAAAAGACACACTGTATATAGAATATTACCTATTAACATGAGCTTAGAGTAAGGATTATTGTAGAGATTTTATTGTAAGCAGCGGCCAAATAAAGATTCATGCATATTACAAAGAATAGGTAACTGATAAAAAAAACAGGAGAAAATTGTGCAAAATTTCCCTTTCTGCACAAATTAAACAAATTTCCATTATTTGGAAACCCTTTTTAAAATCAATTGAGAAATATGCTAAAAAAAACCAACTGAAATTGCAAGACAAACCTCTTAAAAAAATAATATCGAACTTTTGTGTTCTGCACATATAAAACCAAGCATCGCGAGAGGAATAATCATACCAGCGTATATCATTTTTCTCTGTTTGAATTTGAAAGTATTTCATTATTTTTCTTAATAATTTTTTGTACATGTTATATTTCATAATTGTGGTTTCCCAGCAAAGCCACACATATGTAAATGTGTAGGGGCCCATGAATTACTTTACAGCTTACTTTACTGATGAATTTTACAGGTGAAGAGCTTCAAGTTAATAAATGGAACAATAATCTTGGAATATGAGGATCGTAAAAGTAATGTGTCTAAAAATACGCAGACGAAACTGATTTGAAGTGATAATCGAAGTTGTTGCCAATCGAATGGTTCGGTTGTCGTAACCGAATTTTCCGCATAAGCCAACTGACAAACAATTGAAACAAGAAAAGTTTGAATGTGATTACATACTTTCAGTTGTCTCAATAACTACACGGTAGTCACAACCGAAAAATTTGCTAACTGCAACTGAACTATTCGAATGGCAACCCTGCGGGAAAAGGACCTATCCTAGGACACGTCACACGACCGGTTAATTGTGATAGGGACCGGTCACGGGACAGATCACTTTAACATGGGCTTGTCCTAGGAGGGGGTCAATTGCCCTTTGTGACATGTCACAGGACTGGCCTAAAAGGACATGTCGTGACTTTCAAACCGGTCACGTGATAGGTACTTTAGAAACCGGTGCTCTTTTCACCTATCTCGTGATATGTTTTTTTGGAACGGGTTCAGTTTTCACCTATCCCGGGACAGGTCCCAATTCCCAACTGACTCCTTTTTTCCCGCAGGGAATAAATTCGGTAGTCAACACAAATCACTTTTCTGGATATAAATTTTCAAAAATAAATTGTTTTATAAAAAAAAAATGTATTACCCATTTAAAAATCGAAATATATATGAGCATACATGATCATACATGGGCCTGTATATGATCATACATGGGCATACATGGTCATATACGTCCATACATCGTTCATTATATGACCATACATGATTTCATATATGATCATATATCTTCGGATCTGAAATTTGAGGGTATATGGACGTATATGATCATATACGATCATACATGAATAATATATGAGCATGTATGATAATATATGCACATATATCACCATATACCCTCAAATTTAGGATCCGAAGATATATGATCATATATGAGATCATGTATGGACGTATATGACCATGTATGCCCATGTATGATCATATACAAGCCCATGTATGATCATATACAAGCCCATGTATGATCGTGTATGTACATATATATTTCGATTTTACATGTGTATACATATTTTTAAAAAAAGTATAACGTGGTCACCATGATATTCGAACCTGGAGTCTCTGATTGTTAGCTGATACCTCTACCCCTTAAGTACTCGACCCATGACCAAAGAATGTTTAAACCCAGCAAAACTTTGTTAATATATGCAAAATATTCATACATTACCTTCTGCATTATTTGAAAATATCATTACCTTCTGCTCTATTTTAAAATATAAAGTAATTATTTACAGATCATTGATTAAATATTGCATGATTTATAAACGTAAAATAATAATTGAAAAATCACGAAGCACAATAGCTTAATACATTTTAAGAATTCAAAGTTCTCGGCTGCCAACTAGAGATCTCAGGTTCGATTCCCAGCATAAGTAGGTTACATATAAAGGGTTTTTTAATAGGTACTTGACAATGTAAATTGTGAACGCACTATTTCACTGATCATCTAACTGTTATATATCTTTTTATAAAAATGAAATTCGAAGTCGGTGACCGTAACCTTAGGAGCAAAATCATCTTCAGTGACGAAGCTCATTTTTTGCTTAATGGGTTCGTCAATAAGCAAAATATGCGTTATTGGTTTGGTGAAAATTCACATGTGCTTCATGAATCACCACTTTATCTACAAAAAATAACCGTTTGGTGCGGTTTGCATGCTGGCGGCGTCATTGGGCCATATTTTTTCGTCTACAATAACGATCGTTATCGCGCCATGATTACCGATTATTTTTGGCTCGAATTGGAAAACATGGACTTGGGCGACATATGGTTTCAACAGGACGGTGCCACAAACCATACAGCACACGTTACAATCGATTTATTGAAGAGTAAGTTTGGTGAGCGTGTTTTCTTAAGAAATGGACCAGTCAATTAGCCAACTCGTTCGAGCGACTTTTTTCTTTGGGGCTACGTCAAATTATTGGTCTATGCCAACAAGCCGACGACGTCGGAAGAACTCAGAGCCAACATTGAACGCGAAATATCGGCCGTTACGGCCGTAATGTGTGACCGAGTCATCGAAAATTGGGTCCAACGAATCGACCGCTGCCGACGTGCCCGTGGTGGCCATATGAACAAAATCGAGTTACATTTATAAATGTTTTGATTGTATTTCAAGGCGAACATAAAGTTTTGGAAATATCTCAAATGGTTTGCGTTTTATTTAAAAAAAAAAGTTGTTAAGTCCTTATTGGAAAACCCTTTGATAAAAAAAAAAATATTTAATATTCTATATATTTTTTTTATAATTCTTTTGTATTAAAATCTATTTTTAGACACATTATCTTTCCAATCTTCGTAACCATGTAAGTTAATCTAGGGTTTATTGCCTGAAAATTTATCAATGATGTAAGTTAGAAAGTACACCTAATCCTCTTTTTGGACATTATTTTTTTACACGATTTCGAAATTACACGGTCGACAGAAATAAACTTATCCTATTTATTTAAAAATAACACGACATTTTTAAATTTTTTAAATCTTTAAAATCATTTTATTTTTTAGTTTTCTTGAAGACATGATTTTGTTTTAATATTTAGGTTATGTTTTTTTTATCTAAAAATATATGATTTTATTTTTGTTTCAAAGTCTTGTTTTTTTTTCATTAAAATTACAAAATGATTTTAATACATGAAAATGGGCAATGAAGAATAAAATTTTGTGTTTATTTTACTCTATTAGTAATTTTTGTAGTTCTTTTCAGGTTGTTGAACCAATCTAATATTTTTTCATTACGGTTTGTCTTTTTTGTACGATATTTTTCTATATTATTTTAAAGACATGTCGTTGTATTAAAATGGTTAGTATAAATTTTTTAATCTTTTTAACTTAAAAAAAAATCAAGAAAAAAGAGATTTTATACCTATTTGTGACAAACTCAAATAGGCTAATAAAAAAGTGTTAGATGTATAAGGAAATTTACATGTTTGTTGCACGTACTTACGTGTTTACTTAAGTAATTTTCACCAAATTCACTATAATTTGTTTTAAAAATAATTCTAGTTTACATTTTCCAACTGTACCAAGATTACGGTAATTAAATGGTAGCAAATACATAACAAAAACTCACAACTTCCTTTGTGTTCTTTACAAATAGTACCGCGAAAATTGAAAATAAATTACAACATATGTTAAACTTAAAGATACAAATTTTTGATTTTATTTTATACAATTATTTTTGTTGCTTTTTTGCGTTACAAAACAAAAAACTGTTGTAATAAATCCAACTTTTTAAATAAAAATAAATCACAAAAACAAATACAAACAAAATATAAAAATTTGTTTAAAGAACATTTTATTGCATTTTTGTTTATGTAGTTAAATAATTATGGGATTATTCCGTAACTTTAGTAAAAGTTGTCATTTTTATATATGCAACTCTACCATATTTAGGATAGGGAGAGTCACATAATGTTAAATTTTCTTAAAGGTACAAAAATTTACCTTAACATAATTTTGATATAAAGGGTGGTTAAATTTTAAGGGCCGATGTTGATTTTGAATAAAACACAAATTATGTAGGAAATTATTGTCATTTCTTTTTATTATGATAATATGGTATGGTTCAATTATGTATGGAACAAAATATCGGCCAAATGGCTGCCGCGACTTTGGCGGCACACCTCCCTCCAAATTTTCGATGACGCTGAGGCATAATTGAGGTTCTATGCCGTTAATGTGCCGAATTATCTCATCCTTTAGCTCTTGAATTGTTGCTGGCTTATTGACGTACACCTTTTCTTTCAAATAACCCCAAAGAAAGAAGTCCAACCGTGTCAAATCACATGATCTTGGCGGCCAATTGACATCGCCACCACGTGAGATAACACGGCCATTGAATTTGTTGCGCAAACGAGGCATTGTTTCGTTAGCTGTGTGGCAAGTGGCAGGACGGTTGAAACCACATATCGTGCATATCCATATCTTTCAATTCGGGCCATAAAAAGTTCGTTATCATCTCGCGATAGCGAACACCATACACGGTAAATGCTTGGCCGACCTCATGACACACTATCGCGAACAACAGCAATGTTTTACGCAGAACGAACTGGGCGTGCATGCACAGGAGTTTTCACAGACCCGGTTTGCTGAAATTTGCCCACAATTCTCCCGATTCTGGACAAATTTTATCGATTATGCTGACCAAAAAAAATCACGAAGTGCACGATATACATTTTGATTTTAACGCCCATTTTAATAATAAGTCTGAATAACTTTAACGCGTTGCTCGATTGTGTATCTCTCCATGGTTCAAATTGAGTTAGTTCGAAATTGAGAAATGTTAAATGAAATGTAGAAAAAAACTTGACGTTTAGGTGTGGTTCACATTCAACATCGGCCCTAAAATTTAACCACCCTTGATTATTGACTCCTGTGATAAATATATTACAGTTACATATTTGTTTACATATTTAGAAAAAAAAGATACAAAATTCTGTTCGTAATATTGAATATCTTCGATAGAAAATTTTTGTAAATGAAAAAAAAAAAAATATTTTATATATTTTTAATTTTTATCAGGCTCAAGATCATATTTTTTTTAATGATATTATCGAATAGTAAACACTAATTTTTTTTTTTATTAAATGGAAAAAATTATAAGGATCAGCGCTAGAGGGAGTGCACACTTTCGACCCGAGCGACCAGGTCATCTTCAGCCTCCTTATGAACAACCCAACCCACAAATAATCCATGTTTTTGAACAGGCTTTTATATCACACACTCTAAGGAAAATGACTATGCAAAATTACATTTTTCAGTTAGTGAATGATTACCCGTACAAATGTGCTTTTTCCATCTATTTATAGAAATACCCTTGGCAACCATCTTCGATTTTCTAAGCACAAATTGAAAGGGTTGCCATTCCAAATGTTAATGTTTCAATTTCTGGGAACCAATTGGGAATCTGGCATACTAATATTTTTTCTTTCACAACATTTTTGAGTGTTGTTTATTATATTAGTTTATAAATTACATCGTGTCCTATGAAGATGGTTGTCAAAGGGTATTTCTATAAATAGATGGAAAAAGCTTATTTGTACGGGTAATCATACACTAACTGAAAAATGTAATTTCACATAGTCATTTTCCTTAGAGTGTGTGATATAAATGCCTGTTCATAACCATGAGTTATTTGTGGGTTGGGTGGTACAGAAGGAGGCTGAAGATGACCTGGTCGCTCGGGTCGAAAGTGTGCACTCCCTCTAGCGCCAATCCTTACAATTTTTTCCATTTAATAAAAAAAATTACTGTTTACTATTCGTTAGTATCATTAAAAAAAATTATGATCTTGAGCCTGATAAAAATTAAAAATATATAATTAAAACAGATCAAATAATATTCAAAAATTTACATAAAAAAAATATTTTTTAAAAAGGCAGCAACAATAGAATTTGTAAATACAAAAAACTTTTTATTATTTTTTGTAACTTCAATTTTTATTTTTAAAGAATTTTTATATGAAAAATAACAAATTACACACAATTCAAAATTGTTAAAAATCGAATTTGAATTTTAACAAATATTTTTAATAACTTTAAATTTTATGACACTTTTTTCTGTGTAGATACAGAATAATCATTTTTAATATTTTGTAATTTGTTAAAATATATTTTCCAAAAAATTTTTTTCTTTGTCACAACAGTTTTAAATTATAAGTTAGATTAAGTATTTTTAGTTTTGTTTTGTAACACTTATTTATGGTTTTATTTTAATAGAATTATTACCGCAAAATAGTTTTAATATATTGAGGATATTCACAATCGAGATTTGCACACGATGAAAAAAAAGCTATTTGGTAATGTGTGGTTTTGCTGGGTTAGATTCTTATTATACAACATTAAAATCATATGGACCCACCACAATCACATGGACCCACCACACAAAAGCCACTAAAAAATAACAATTTTTAAATGCCGTGCCACCCTTCTCCTTAAAATGTATGAAGGTTTAAATTATGCATTTTTATTTTAAAAATATTTACTTTTCAATTACGAGTTGCATTTTTTTTTTTTTTAATTTTATATGTTGGAACTATTCGCCCGGTGGCATGGTTGGCAAAAAATTAAAAGAAAAACTTTCTCTTTAAAATTGGTGTAGGTTAAATCTATTGAATATTAGTTTAACTATCATTAACCAATATTTACTTTTTAATACCCAGTGGTGTTTTTAACATTCAATTAGGGCGAAATAATATGGCGGACAAATTTTTAATAGTGACTGAAACTCTTCATCCACAAATTTTTAGGGCAGTTTATTAAGAATATTAAATTAGATTTTTAAAATTCAAAATAGCGTATCTAATGATTTAAAAACTAAAAAACATAATTCCAGATCCGCTATTTTGAAAACTCCGGCGATTTACGATGTAGTTGGGTTGAGTAGTCTGTATCTACAGCACCGCAACCAAGTAGATCTATTGTGCACCCTCAAGTATTTTCCTCAGTTGTTCTCCAGCGCAGTCTTGACTAGCAGTACAATGTTCTTCACTTCCAGTTTATAGTATTTTTCCTCCATAATATCAGGTCTCCCAAATGTGATAAATCGTAGGTATACAAAGGCAGGACATTTAGCCATTACATGATCCATGGTCTCCTCATTTTCCATACAATATTTGCATGTCGTATCTTGATCATGTCCCATTTTGTTTAGGATGTAATTACATGAATAGTATCCTGTGAGTGCTCCGCATAGGATTCTTAGATTTAATCTGTTCATCTGAAGGGCTTCTCTGCTCCTCTTTTCATTGTGTGATAAGAAAATCTTTGAATATTTCAGTGGTTTCTGTTCGTTCCAATATTCAATGGATTTCGTCTTGATCAGATCCGATATCATATTTGTGATGTCCTTTTTCGTGAAACTAAATTGAGGACTCGGGCCTATAAATGGCAGTTCCGCACCTAGTCTCGCTTGTTCATCAGTTTTTTTTATTTCCTTCATGCCCACTGTGACTGGGTACCCAAATAAGTGTTACCTTATTATTGGTCGCCAGTTGGTTGAGGACTTTATGGCCTTTATTACAGCCTGGCTGTCCGACATTAAGTTTATCCTTGTTCTCACAAGATTCCTTTCCAGTAGTTCGGTCGTTGCTGTATAGATAGCATATAATTCTGCAGTGAATATAGTTGAATCTTTGCCCAGAGGTATGTGAATTCTGCACCTAGGTCCGTATACACCAGCTCCACTAAAAGTTTTGGATCCGTCAGTATACCACTTCTGTGCATCTTCCTTCAACCATGGGGGATCTAGTTCACAGTCTTCATTTGTTGGGATTTGAACTTTCTATTCTCTTTCTAGTTCAATCACGGGATTTATTTGATCGCTACATAGTGTCATGTTGTTTATGGAACTGGCCTCGTTAAGGATCTTCAGATGGCATTTATGGTTGGATTACTTGCTTCATAGCTTCTGTATTTCGAGGTGCAAAGGATCCAGATTCAAAATCACCTCCTGTGATGCAGTTGGAGTCGAACTCATTGCATCTGTAATGTTCAGATATGCTAGTATTTGTATCTTCGATAGCTTCTGCTGAGCTGTTTTCTGTGTTGTCTTCTCCCACCATATGACCGATCCGTATAATATTTTGGGGAGAATCATTTGTTTATATATCCACATCGACATTTTTGGGCTTAAGCCCCACGATTTGCCTAGAAGTTGTTACTAGCCCAAATTCATTTTTGGGCTTTTTTGCTTATTGTCTCCAGACGAGAATTCCAGCTGAGCCATTTATCCAGGGCTATTCCTAAATATTTTGCCTCCTGTCTGAATGGTTCTTCAATAGGTAAATTTAAATTCCTTCTTCTCGTAAATGGAACAATTGTGGTTTTCGTAGGATGTATAGAAAGTCCTTCATTATGTCTGCCACTCACTATAACTATGATGTCATCCGTGTATCCTACCGTATTAAAACCTTGTCGATTCAGCTTAACTAGTAGATCGACAACTAACCAACTTTTTTATCATCCTCAAAAACCCAAGAATGAAAAAATTCGACAGAATCCGATCACTTTTAAAAAAACTGGCCGCTTTTTAAAAAACGTCACCAGGTATCAAAAAGTTAATATTTTTAAATGGTTTTTTAAATAAAATCGATTATGTGCACTTACATTAATTTCGGAGAGAAGGTTGACCCGGTTGACAATAAATACCTTATATAGACTTATATTTAAGTTCTTGTACAACCCACTCCAACTTAGGTATTGAAGTTTTAGTGTCGTAATTTTTAAAGGGAACACGATGCACAGTGGAAAGTTTTGATAATTTTCATATATAAAAATCTATAACTTTTTTTTATTTTTGGAGATGGTGGAGTGAACTTTTGCATGAGTAATCTTGAAATCACAATTACATTTTTAAAAATATCCTTCCAAAAAGTATAGTTTAAATTTTTTAAACTGCATTGGCAAATATCACAACGGATTTTGATCCGATATATTTCGAATGCTAATTAATTTTTTGGTAATTTAATTTTATGAATAAACCAGAGCTGCCAAATTGGATTTTTTTAAGTTTATATGTCAACTTTGTCTAATATAAGTTTATATGTCAACTTTGTCAACTTTGTCTTTGTAGTAACATTATTTTGTCATACAATTCACTTAAAAGGAGAGTATCTCCTGGGTTACCTTCAATCTTAATAAAATTCGCTTAAGTGATAGAGGAAAAAATAAGAGACAGATTTTTTTGACGATCCAATCTCACGTTTAGAGGTTAAGAAGTGTGTTCAAAACTTAACAACTTTTTGTTTTTTTAGTTTATTCCCTACAAAAATCTGTAAACGAAATAGGTGTCAAGTGAAAGATTTTTAGGTGACTCTTCCTGGAGAACTCTTTTCCTATATATTTAAAAATTGCAAAGATATGGCAACACTAGGTCGAAAATATAATGATGTGCATGGAAAAATATAAATTTTATAACTTCTCTAACTAACATTTCTTTTCTCTATCATATATCGGAATTTCATTAAGATCAGAGAGAACCCATCGGGACACTTTCCTTGTAAGACGGAATTTTCGGAAATTTTATTTTTTGTTTTACTACACCTAGAATATTTTGTAGTTAACTGTTTGTAGTTTAATAAAAAAGTTGTCCCTTCCAATTAAAAATAAAGGAACATACATTTATTTTTCAACGAAATATTAATTTTAACTTTTTTTATACATTTGTTCAAAATGATTTACTGTCATTCACCGATTTCTTTCAGTTTCATTTATTTTTTTCATTTGTATGAAATTTTATAAAAATTTACCCACAAAACGGAAATTTGTGGTTTATTTGTGTCTGTTGCAGATGTTTTAAAATTAAATTTTGTTTGTTGTCTGTTTCAAAAAATATTCAAAAAATTACAATTTCAAAAATTACAAGAACTTCATTAACACACATCTATACACATACACACAAAATGTGTCTATAGACATACATACATAAATTTTGTAGATTAAAAAAACAAACAAAAATACAAAAAACGGAAACAATTTCAAATAAATAAATAAATCAGTTATTTTTTACGGAATTGGTAGGTAAAATTTTAACATTTATTTTTAACTTTATTAATAATTTATTTTTACTGATGTGGCAGTTATTTAAACAACATTTAAAAATGAGTCACAGAAACCATTTCGAATGTTTATTTCTATTATTTTAACTTACAAACTATTTTAAGTGTACTATATATTTTTATGTCTCTCTTATAGCCTTTCAGAAATTTAAACATTTTCAGAATTTTTTTAAATTTTTATAATATTTAGAGATTTTCAAGTTTTTAAACATTTCCCTTCACGAAAATCTAATTTAATTAAACTCGGCTAACTTAGCTAAAAGTATTCTCAATATAACACACTCACAATATATTTTCCGTTACCGACTGTAGTTTATTTAAAAAGTAATACGTAAAGTTTTTTTAAAAGAAGAATCAATTGAAATTCATAGAAATATATTTTTTAACTATTTGAATCAGTCATTCAAAAAACAAACTATAAAAATTTACAGACATTCAGTAGGAGTTGATATTTTCTGTTAAATGTAAAATTTTATGTTTTCTGTTTTTAAAAATTGAAATTGATATAATTCTTTTTTTATTTTTTTACCCAAATAGTTTGTATATATACAAAATTATTTCAATAAAAATTACAAGAAATTGTTTAAATATAGATACATGCAAGAAAATAAAAAAAATATATACATCTGTGTGTGTTGTGTTTTGTAAAATTTCATAAAAATAAAAAAACATTTCAATTTGAAAAACAAACCCAAAAATCGTTTTTTTTCTACTTTTTGTCAGTTAAAAATTTATGGTTATTTTAAACAACTTTCTATTGTTTTTACTACTTTTGTCGATTATTAAACAATGATTGAAAATAAACACAAAATGGGCTGAATATAATGAAATATCAGTAGTCCTCTTTTTGATTGCATTTTCGATTAATTTAATATGTATTTTAGATTGTTTTTAACTAAATAATATTGTGAGTGCACCATCAAGGAATATTGTCATTAAAATTTTTTTAATGGTTGAGATTAAAGGTTAACTTGACTGCCTTAACCAAAATTAAATTTTCAATAAAATAAATATATATGGTGTTAAATTCAGCTTACGTTTCAAATTTAAGTAAGCCCACCTAAATCTTTTAAATTCCACATAAAAAAAAGTTTCTAAAAACTTTTTTTTTAAAATAATAATATACATCATATTTCAATTTTATTTAATTTCGTTGCCATAAGAAAATAATAAAGCTAGTAAAACGAACCCAATATAATTTTTTACAAGACCTTGACATAAGTTGACATAAAATGTTCAGTAATTTTATTAAAAAAAAAAAAATTTACCAAAACAAACATTTATTAAATTTAAAGAAATGTATATGGCCTCTTTAAAATAAATATATAAATTGTATATCCAACATTTACAGACTGGATAGTTAGAAAAACAAATAAAATTATATTTTAATGCTAACTTTTTAACAACATCCAAAGGAGGAAAAGCTATTTATCAATCATAAAAATTTTCAAAAGAGACTTATAAAGGTTTTTACTTTTATTATTTAATTTGTCATTTGTGTTAAAGGATATTGCAAGAAACAGACAAGTTTAATAAGCAAACATAAAAACACAATGTCATAATTTAAGGTTGACAAACTAAATTAAATAAAATTAAATATTTCTTAATATATGATTACTTAGGCGTATAAGTAATATTAATTATAGGCTAATATTACCTGGAAGAAGTATTTTGATATGGTAACTTATATAAAATAGCTAATTTAATTCATTCAATTCATTGCCGTGGGTGTTGATGTTAATTTTTGCGAAAATAACTGCGCAGCATTTGTAGTATCATGTTTTCAATTTCGGCTCGAATAATGTTCTTTAACTCCTCCAAGGTACGGGGTTTGTACGCCTACGAACCAGAGAAAGAAGTCAAACCACCAAAACGCGAGGATATACGCTCTGCGAAGATATCCTTCAAAATGACAAGAGGCCCCGTCCTGATGAATTCACATGTCCTCTTAATACTGATCGTAAACCTTCCGGTATGAAAAATGTTCTTTAGCGATCGCCGTTCACCGTAATAGCGTTACCATCGTCTTCTTTGAAAAATTAAGACACAATCACCTTTTCCGACGTAACTGCACACCACACGGTGACTTTAAGAGAATGTAATGATGCCTCATGTTATGCGCGTATTTTTCGTCCCCCAGAACCGAGAATTTTGCGCGCCGCTGAATAAAAATGAGCCTCGTCGCTCATGATTAATTTTGATGGAAAATCATCCACTTTGTCATTGAGTTCCAAAATCGTATAGCGAATAGCGAATAGCGATTCATTGATATTCGCTATAAATTTCGCACTTGTCTAATTTATGAATGTCAAAACCAAAGTGATATACAATGCCATTTGCAAAAATGGCAGCACGTTGCAATATGGTGATACCTATTCTCCCACCTTTATTTAGAAGAATATTTAATTTTTTTTCTAAGGTTTTTCTTATTTTAACACAATTGTTTATCCTTTCTATAGTGGATGTTTCAATTTAAAATTTCAGATTTCTTCCTTGCAGATCCCTTTGAAAGCGTCCCTTTTTTCCTGTTTAAACCCATTTATATTTTAATAAAAAATGCAGTAAATTTCAGTATACAGTAGAATCTCACATATTAGAACCACTTTGTTCCTCGGGTTGTTTATTTTAACACAAAATACATTTTATTTATTAACATTTAATTAACCTTAGTATCCAAAAATAAGGAGTTTTTATGTTTATTTGAAACTCTGATCATCAGTCACCAACCCAAATTTGTACAAACGTATCAAATTTTACCATATGACAGAATTATACACACCACAAATAACTCGGTGATTCCCCGTTTTATATTTACTTCAATGAGCAAAAACCGAGAAGGCAAAGCTTTGTGGTTAATAAACCACAAGTTCTATTTTGAGATCGTTTAATATATATATTTCGGGGTTTCCCCTATTTAGTTTAAAATCATTAAAAATCTTATTTTATAGTAAAAATAAAGCACTTTCAGAAATTATAATCACAGGTTCTAATTGCAGAGCGTCCAATACGATAAAATTACCGGTTCTAATTTCTGTAGGGTTCAAATTTGTGAGAGTTCCAATTTTAGAGGTTCTACTGTATATGCACAAGGGCATCAAGAAAGTCGTTAAGTGGGAGGCATCCCCTTTTTTGCCCCTCCCAGTGAAAATTTTCAAAAATTTCGCAAGTTGCTAGCGTCATCAAATTGGGACAGGCATTTAAGAGGGCACCTTTTCTATTTTAACCCCATTTTTAGCACGATTTAATTTGAAAATTTGTAAAAGTACACTCAGAATATTATGTAGTTTACTGCTTGTAGTTTAAAAATAAAGGAAATAAAGGAACATACATTTATGTTTTAACTTAAACTTTTTTATACATTTGTTCGAAATGATTTACTATCATTTACCGATTTTTTCCAGTTTTATTTTTTTTTTAATTTGTTTGAAATTCAATAAAAATTTACCCACAAAATGGAAATTTGTGGTTTATTTTTGTCCGTTACAGTTATTACAAAATTTAAATTTTGTTTGCTGTCTGTTTCGAAAAATATATTCAAAAAATTTTAATTTGTTTTTTATTTAAATTGGTTGCTTATTATTTCAATTCAAATTATAAGAACTTTATAAACACACATACTAAACACATTCACACAAAAAGTGTCTATAGCCATGCATACATATAGTTTGTAGATTAAAAAAATACAGAAATGGATATAATTTCAAATAAATTATAAAATCATTAATTTTTTAAAGAATTGATAGGTAAAATTTTAACATTTATTTTAACTGATTAAATAATTTGTTTCTTACGGATATGTCAGTTGATTAAACAACATTTAAAAATAAATAACAAAAGCCATTTGATTTAAATGTACATTAAGTAGACCGGCGGGACTCTAACGGGGAGATTTTTTCCCTTTCCTATAAAAACTTCCAAAAAATCTCGTTTTACGAATCTACATATCAAATATAAAGTTCCTAGCTCCAGCAGTTTGAGCTGGGTGGTGAGGCAATTTTCCCATTTAAAATCCTGTTTTTATCACGATCCTATGAGAAATTCTAATATCGTTTTCATCAGTGTATTGGTCCATACCTTATGGACCACATATATTACATTTACGATTTTTAGAGGAAGGGATTTGATCAAGATGTTAAGGAGGAGAATTTTCTCTTTTTACCCCTTCCCGCAAATATTACTACAAATCCCGTCTCAGGGAATGTCTAAACCGGAGGATGAATCCCGTATTAGAGGATGTCTACGCCGGAGTACCCGCCTACACGCCAAATTACAAGTTCTTGAACTGGATGTTTAAGGGGCATTTTTTTCTATTTAATCACCATTTTCACCAATAAATTATTTCATAGCCAAAGGGGTTTGGGTACAAAGGGGAAAATCCCATTTTCTTACGTTTCTGGATAAAAATTACAAAGATAACCTATTAGTGAATAATATTATACTCCAGGGAACATATATATTTAATTTCAACTTTCTTACAAAAGTGGTTTGGACAGGAAGTTAAGAGGGCACTTTTCTCCGTGTTGCCCCTATAAAATAATATACAAAATTTTTAACCTTTGTAGGGCGATGGACAAAGACCATTAATCGATTTTTGCCCAATATCAAATAGGTTTAAAAATTTTATTATCAGAGTAATATATAATACTGGATAAAATTCAAAATATTGCGTAATTTTTTGGCAACTTACTAAATAGAATACATAATGATTAAACAAATTCTTGTTTATACAGTAAATTTGCGGGCAAGAGAGTAGCGTTGACAGGAACCTCTAGGTACTCAAAAGTTACAAACATAGTTAGAAACAAAAGCAATTCTATTTAAACCTCCCTAAAGCTAACAGTATAATAACGAATAAAGCTTTTTTAAGAAAGCTTTTATTACAAACAGAGTTGACATTTTCAGTATTTGTTAACATTTATATAAAAAATATTTATTGATAACAAAAATTAATTGATATTTAAAAATGTTGTTAAATTTTTTCAACAAAAAGTCTATCTTTTGTTTTTGAATTTTTTTTTTCAAAAAATACCTTTTCTAAAAACTCCTTAAAATTTTCCCCTACTAAATTAACTACTATTTTACAACTTATCTTGAGCACAAATGTCATATCTATAAGCTTTAAATTGTTGTAAATTTTTCCGGCATAACAGACGTCAATTGTGAGTCCTTAGTAAACGTGCGTAATACAAAGAAAATACGGACACTAGAAAATAAAGGTGCAAAAACGAAAAAAAAAATTGCTAAAAAAAAAATTTGAATAAAAAACAACAAAAAAATATAGAGAAAAAAAGTGCATAAATTATGTTACATTGTTAATGGAAACAAATAAATACAAGTAATAAATAATTTTAAATAAATATTTATTAAGATAAACAAGAATGAAAGGTCTTAAAAAAATCATTAAAATACTTTTGTTGCTACGAATCTTTCGAGAAAAAAGTTACTGCTTTTTTTATTAATCAACCTTTTGTAAGAAATTTATTTCCTTTTTATAGTGAATTTATTCAATTAAGTGTTTTTCTTTACAAAAGAAAAAGACTTTTTTCAAATGTATACATTTTTTTTTTTCAACCATTTCATAGTCTCTGTACCCCCGTAAAGACAATTCGCGTAGTTAGAGCAATAAAAAAATATCCAACAACAAGAAACGGTAGTTTAACGTAAAATTGTTGTATATTTTAAGGAATGCCAGACTTTTATTTCACAAAAATCGCCACACAACAAATAAAATAAATCACCAGCAAAAAAGTCATAAAGTTCTTGTTTTCATACATTTTTAATTTGAAATTGTTTGACAGAAATTTGACCAATAATTCAGTTTAATTACCCGAGGTGTCCCGAGTTTTTTTTTTAATCACTGAATTAATACCACTCAAACGATGCGTTTTAACCCTTTCGACCCGGATGGTACATATGAGTACCACTTAAAGTTTAAACGTCTCTAATGCCGAAAGGGTTAATGAGCTAAATCTATCTTTTGAGTTGTGTTGCATCAATTTTTAGTATCGGAACATTTCCTAGTGGTCACCCTGGTCTTCAATAGTGGGATCTCTCATTCAGAGCTCTGTCCCTAAGCTATCAACATATGGTCCATTCCATGTCAAACAGCACAGAAAACTGTCATTTTCGGATTTGTCATTTCCGATTTTAATGAAATTCGCCACAATTATTGAAAATGGGTAGTGTTTATCAAATCATTAACATATGAACTCGTCGACGAAAATTTGCTTACGACCACGTTTTCCTTCATTACTCAGGAACCAAATAAGTCTCCTCCTTAAAATTTTTCCACAAATGTAGAAAGGCATTAGTTTTTAACATATATTTTTTCAGAATTTAATTAAAATCGGAGATGACAAATCCGAATGGTGTGCGGTTTGAGCTGGAATTTCCCATATATTACATTTTATAGCAATATATTTTATATGCAATCATCGGTAAGTCATTATATTTTATTTTAAAATAATACAGCCAATAGCGAGTTGGCATTACAAGCTAATGCATAAATCTATAACACCCATAACCAACATTTTGTTGGGATTAAAAACCGATGTTAAAGAAATTTCGGTTTCTTTATTAAAGCCTTATCTTTAAAATTTTAAAGTGTGAACATAATTAGGTAAAGTTGTATTAAAAAAAATCGCTAAAGAGACATAAAAAACTTCGCATCTGGCAGTACTACATACATATATTCTTTAGATACACACTTTGTGAATAGAATCGTTAGTTTAGTGAGTTTTCTATTTACGGCAGTAGTTCGTAGTAGTAAAAATGTATATTTAAATCAATTTGCGAAACTGCTTCGTGAGTGGATTTAGTTGGTTTTTTTTACTCTCATATGATTTTCTTTTTTATTGCAAATACGATGGTTTTATGAATTATGTTGTAAATGTGTATTTGTTTTGGTATGTTTATGTTTTACCGGCATTTTTGTATTTTACTGCCAGTTGTATGTTATGTGTAAAAACAAATTAAATATTTTAATTGGACTGCAGGTCATAAACCAAATACCATGTGGTGGTGGAAAGGTCATTTAGTTTGATGCTTCTATTCATATGTTGGCAATTTCAATATTATTTTCGCAAACTTGCGCATTTTTTATAGTTCCGGTCAGAATTTACCTGGAACGTTAGTTGTCAGCAGGAGACCCCTTGTCCCAAAATTGTGTTCGATGTAACGAGTTTTATTAGTTTGGCAATAAAGTATCGTTTCAGCTGTTTACTTTTAATAAATTATAGTATACACAACTACTTAGTTTGGAAGTAGATTTGAAGTAAGAAAATCCGTATCACATTACCTCATTTTTCCGCACTTTACTTCCAAACTTAAGACTACGTTAAGCCCAAATTAGTTTGCAACTAAAGTGCGACGAAATGAGGTAACGTGAGGTAGAAATATATTTTCTTACTTCAAATCTACTTCCAATCATACTATCAAACATTAGAAGTAAGCTAATGAAGTATTTAGAGCTCCATATTACCAGCAGTATATACTTAGCAAGAGGTTTTTTTCAGCGTGTTGACATATTTAAAATATTAAATACATATGAACCTTTTTTATTGATTTTCCAGTTAAATTTTAGTAATAGATTACCTTTTAATGATAACTGTGTATCCCACCGTTGCATACTTCCGTAATGTAGGTGGACATTATGTTAACATAAAAAACGTGAAAAATGGCGGCCTAAGAGGTCACATGAGAATCGCCGAGATATTTATGGCCGACCTGATCACAAGGGTCGGGGACAATATGTTGCCAGAACAAACTCTCGTCAGGTATGAAACAGAAGCAGACGAATATATTCACGGCTGCGGGAGTTTTTGGAGCCGAGTTCCAGGGTGCTCTTCCTATGCACAAATATCCCTTCATTTTTAAAAAGAAATCTTTAGAATATGTGTTTGTGAGGCGGAATGCCTACGGAGCCGAACAGTTATATTTCGCATATACATTCTCTCTGACAGCTAACAAGCACTCAGAACTCTTATGGCCTATGAGGTGCCATCTGGACTAGTAAGAATAACTCCCTCACCCTGGGGTGGATGCCTGACCATGAGGGGCATGAGGGCAACCAACGGACGGACTGTCTGTCTAAATGTGGAGCCCGTCGACACTTCATCGGCGTTAAACCTTTTTGTGGGGTGCCCATGGGCCCAGTAGGGGATCTGGACAATGTGATCTCAGATAGAAACGGTACAAAAAGGGTCAATCGGACACTGATGTGAGATTGGGTGAGTTGGATTTGGAGAAGTTGGAGCATGTTTTTTGCGAATGTCCTAGACTTTGTGTTAGGAGACTGAGGTTTCGTTTCGTATCGCCTTCCGACATTTAGAATATTTTACGTATCAGGATATTGACTTTATCGGTAGCTTGAACTTTTAGGGGACCTCTAGGCAGTTCAAAAGACCTGCATAGGGTTCATATATAATTATCTATACAATCAAGGAACCCGACCTCAAGTTGTCTAAGTTGTTGCTACTCTAACTCTACCACATAAACAGATGTTAATTAGACAGTCGCGGGGCGAGGCCTTCGAGACAAAATTTCATCATTTTTCGAACCATTGGCAAATTTTGCAAGGGCCTCCGAGATGTCTGAGTCATCATTTCACCTGTTCTACAGATAAGCAGAGAAAATGTTGTGATCTTTGGACCTTAAGGATTTTCGACTTTTAAAACAGAGTCCGAGTTATCAGGCGTTTTATTAAGGATGGTCTGTTTTATTTTGAGAAACACCTTCATCATTTAAGCCTCAAATGACAAAGAGCTGCTTCTAGCACACTCATCAACACAGAGAAAATATCCTCCTGCTTATAACCGGATTCATTGCCAATCATAAGGTATGAGATATGTATGAGTAAATTGACCGTAACAACACAATTTTGGTTTCCTAAATAACAGTATCCGAAAGCTTCGATTGCTGAAACTTTATCATTTACAAATTCGGTTAACAGCACGAATCTGTTTTGTGGGACAACCAATTAGTTTTTCATAATTTCATAGTGTTCTAAAACCTTTACTATTCTGACCAAAGGTAAAACAAAGATAAAAAATGCCGCAATTTCATGTTACATGTAGTTATCCCGGAAATTTCAAACAACAGCAATAATATGTCAAACTATATATCAAATAATGATCAATGCACAATGTATCTAGAATAAATATCTATTAGATCATTGTTTAAAACAATTTCATCTGCATTATTTTTTAAGGATTGTTTTGTCAATCATCGTAGAAATGATAAGGCTTGACTGACACAACTATTCCATAACAATTTTTATGCATTTAACAACATTCCCACAGCAACCGCGAATTATTCACAATTAAAGAATTTAATGCATAATATTAAAAATGAAACTAAAAATAACTGATTGAAATTGTTAAGTCGTGTTTGGAATTCTAATTAAACAAAAAACCCACAAAATCGTTAAACTATACAGAACATAAGAAATGATAACATCTAGTTAAAAGGCAACAAGATGATGATGATAATCATTAAAGCAAAAAAAAAAAACCAACGCAGACTATAAAAGTAAAAGATGAAATGTAAAACATGATGAGAAACGTTGAACAGAAAATACAATCATCAAATCACAATAATTGAATTTTTACTGCCGCAAGACTGACTGACAAACTAAAAAAAGCGGCCAACTATTCAGTTTACTAAACAACCAACCAGCCAGCTAGTCAGTCAGTCAGCCATTTCAGTACAGACAACGACTATTAAAAACACGAGACTTACGGTAGCCAAAAATGTACTTATTACATAGCCAGCCATACTATACATCCATCTATCCAGCAGTATACTGCTGGACTTATGCGTTCATAACACACTTTGTACAGTATTTTGTCTGTCAGCGGAGGGGTTTTGAAAAACAAAAATACGACAGACAAAAAAGACATAAACTTTGATACAGTTGCACAATTTCGCAAAAGGCATAATCACAAATAATGAGATCTCATACTACTCAAAATAACGACTATTATTATAACTGTTGTACATACTCTTCAAACTCAGGCACATAAGTAGTAGTTGATAGTTGTGATTATATAAATAGCATCTATTAAAAACAAGTTGGAAGATTTGGGATACTTTTTTTTGCTTTATGCTTCTATTACTAGGTTACAGCGTTATCGGCTTAACTTAAATGTTTTGCTCTACAAAGGATTCCCAACCGCTTGGAAGAAACTCACCGATTTCGATGAAACTCGGATACATAATATATAGGGTCCGCCAAATAACTTTTTTTTTTTAAAAAGCTATAAATAAAACTACTGAATATTTTCTCAAATTTCTTTTTTTATTTGAAAGTACAATCCTTCCGGTTAATAATGGAAAATAATTTCATTCAAATGGCTGCCTCGGCTGGCCATGCAGTAGCCTACACGATCGGTCCAATTTTTAAGCACATTATTGATTGTGTGCAGCTGTATTTCACCAATGGATTCACGAATATTGTCCTTTAAAGCGTCAATTGTCTCTGGATTGTCGGCGTAACACTTATCTTTTCGTTCTACATGGCCCGATAACGATCGCCATTGACTGTAACAGCCACTCCTTGCTCATTTTCGAAGAAAAATGGCCCAATTATGTCTCTGGACCAAAAGCCGCACCAAACGGGGACTCGTTTTGGGTGCATCGGCTTTTCAATGTATGCGTGCGGGTTTTCTGTGCCCCAAATTCGACAATTTTGCTTGTTTACATACCCGCCAAGATCAAAATGAGCTTAATCTGAAAAGATGACATTGAAAAGATGACATTCTGCAACATTACCATGATTTTCAAAGTTATGTCGCAATATTTCCCAGCGTTGTTCAAGCGTATACACAACCATATTCGTTCAGCGGAAGGATAAAACTAATTATCTGTCAAATCAGACATGAGCTAAGTGTTACCATTCACGAAATAAGCACTAGTTGAAAAAACCTATATTTGGTAAATTTCGGAGCTTATGAAATGTGGATAGTGTAACACTATTCTATCTATATTACCATGGGAGGTACTCTGTTGAGATAAGTAAACTTATCCATAGAGCCTGAGATTTTTTCCGAAATACTCTCCTCCAGTAGTCAGTTTTCTGATCGATTTGATGGGAATTAGACCGTAGAATGCATCAAAGAGAGAAATATTTTTTAAGTTGGTAAAGCCGCTTATGGAAAAAACTTGACATCTACAATATAGCGAAATTCAACTACAATATCCACAAATTAAACTTCCTTTTTTCTCCCTCCCACAACCCACTTCCCACAACGGATCATATTTTGGTAAGAAGTATTTTTCAAATGGGATATGATTTATAAAAATTGAATAAAAAGTTAAAGCAGTTGATACATGACGTATTTTACTCACTTTTACTTAACGTATCCACGATACACCGTGAACTATACCAAATTTTGAAAAACCAAAACAGCACAAATATCATAGAAACGTGGAGTATCCATATGCAAATTTTTATTAAAGTCCAAAGACATACATTCAGAAACGCCTAAAATAGTTTTGACAACTTTTTGAATGGCTCAAGAATAGATATATATGCCATTTTCGTGACCACATCTGTATACATATACGAGGGCTATTCCGTAAATATATTCAAAATTGGCATTTCCAATTGTAAATTTAACAAACAATCATTTTTATCGTATACATACATTGTAATTTTTTATTCAAAACTGGAATTTTAAAAAACGGAATTTTTATCAATTAGTTTTTTCTATTGATTTTCAAATAAAGCACCAAAACAAAAAAATGTAGTTTACTTAAAAAATTTTTCATTGAATGATTTTTTACAAATTTTTAAAGTTGAATTCAAGTAAGCAGGATTGCTTTGCATGACTTTTTTTGGCTTTTGGTGATAATGCTCCACCTCTATCAAATTTGTATTACTTGTTTGTGGAATTCAAGCGTGGTCGGAAGATCGACCACCAAACATCGACACTTTGAACTAGACATATTCATGACATATCATGAATAGAAGGTATATTTGGGTGACTTACATTCAAATTAATTGCTGCTAACAATTAATTATTTAAAGCAAGCAAATTTTAAAATTATTACCCATTCTACATACAGTTCAGACCTGGCACCCAACACATTTTATCTATTCCCTTTTATCAAAGACCGCTACGTTGTTAGCGTAGAAACAATGTTGCCCAGGCTAAAGCCCGGGAGTGCCGGAGTCACAAGTAGAAAACGGTTCAATAAGTACCTTATTAGAAATTAGCACACACGCAAAGGAACATATATTTTATATTTCAAAGTACACATATATTAAATTTCAGTTTTCTAACCAAAAAGAGTTTGGCAAGACGTCGGAGGTAAAGGTATTCCCCTTTACCTTACTCGTATGAATTTCCAAAAAACAGTAGTTAGCTCATATTGGCTTCCGGCCAAAGAGGTAGATATTTTGCCTCTTCCCATACGAATTTAAAAAATTCCGTCTGAGTGTATGTCTGCTCAGCTGGAGGAACCTATGAACCAAATTTCAACTTCATAGCTTAAGCTATTTTGGCAGGCCGTCAAGGGGGAAATTTTCAATCTGGATTGGAGGGGCATTTTCCAAAAATACCGTCTTAATTGATATCTACATCAGAGGAGGTTTGGGCAAGCCGTTAAGGGGGAAACTTTTCTCCCCCTACTTTTCTCCTACAGGGAAGGAAAATTTTAAATATCAGATTTCTAGCCAAAAGGGTTTATGCAAGCCGTCAAATGGAAGTTTTTCTTCCTTCCTTCTCCTCTCCGTAATAATTTCCAAAACCCCTTCTTAGAAGGAGTGGGAAGAATTCGAAGATACCAAGTTCAGAAAACTGATTTTAAAGAATACGGTAGTGTATTGATAAGAACGACATAAAACAAGTATCTTTTTAAAAATTTAACATAATATCTTTTGGTATCCCAGCAAAAACAGACATTACCAATGTATTAAGCGAGTAAGTAGCCCACAAAGGGCTTCAATAGTTACCAGGCTATTTACTTGCTTAAGTACTTTTGTTCACGATATCCCCCAAAAATATTGAGAATAATGAGTTACCAGCAAGCTTATTCATAGTGAAGAAATAAGTGGTTACCTACAATAGTAAAGTAAGTAGTAACTTTTAATAAAACAATAGAATACCATAATCAAGTAAAATTTTCTTACTTAAATAAACCGACAAGAATAATTTGTATTTAAATTAAAAAAATATTAAAAATATCTACTTTTTGCATTCAAAAATTTAAGTTATAGTTTAAGAAGATACAATGCTATTTCACATTAGGACCCCTTTAAAATCTAAAAATTTTTGCAAAATCACTTTTTACAGCAGATAATTTTCTATTTTGTTGGAAAGGTTTTTAAAACAAATTAATCAATAAATATTAAAAGAAAGAGATATACGAATTCGGTAAATCATTATTTTGCATGTACATATAAGTACTTCTACCACCCATTATCAGTAGGTCATTATTTGAATTTTAAAGTAATGCAAAAGATAATGACCTATCATTACATAGTAATCTACATAGTAGTAAACTCTCATTACCTCTCATTACTCATATTATAGCCTTATTAGAAAAAACAAATATTGCCATTATTTATGGAGCACGATTTCATTTATGTGGCTTCGATGTTCGATAGCTCATACTTTCGGTCAAATTTTCAAAGACTTTGTGAAATTTTCTGGTTATATCTCACGAGTGTTTCGGAGGATATTAGCCCTAAGGGTGTGGATCTATTCTGGATTATTCGCATGACATCGGTCTTTAACGGCATTGGCAATCCTTAAATACATCAATTTTGTTTCTTGACATACACTCAGAAAAAAAAGTTAGTAAAAAAATTTGTAAACGGTTTTCAATCCCACTTTACTATTTTTGTACTGATTTTTTGTAAAAAAATTATTATTTAGCAAATCTTTTTGCTATTTACATTTTACAAATTACAGAGTTTTTACAGAATACTTACAAATTTTTGTTGCTTATTTCAGAAATCATTTTACAAATTTTTGAAAACCGATTTGCTAAAATTAGCAAAAAAAAAAATAATAATTTTAAAAAAGTAGATATTGAAGAGAATGTTATTTCTAATTAAAACTTACACCTACAAACTCAAATTGCCTTAAAACAAAATAATTCGTTTATTCTTTAACAATTTTTAAGATTTTTAAGCCTTTGATTTTGTTTTTAATTTTGTATAAAATATTTTTTGAAAAAATAAATATAATAAAAAAATTGATGCCCGATAAAAAAAATAAATTTAAAATTTGTACAAATATTCACAATATTTAGTAATTTTTTTTGCTGAATTTAGCAAACCGGTTTTAAATTCCGCTTTACAAAAAGTTTACTAAAATTTAGTAGCTGCTGCTAATTTTTTTTTTTTTTTTTGTACTACACGTCAGCAGACATGTGTTGCTGAGATTAGCAAAAAATACCGCTGGGCTCAAATTAGCAAAATTTCCCGTAATAACAGCAAAGTTTTTAGTTGCCATTACAGACTTTTTTTGGTGAGTGTAGCCGCCGAAATGAAAATGCGCCTAGTCAGAAACTATAATTTTTCGGCCAAGTTCGATGTCCGATTGGAGCTTCTGTAAGGCCCATACTAAGAAACCGTAAATAAGTGGATGGTTGTTGTGTTAATTTCTAAGTCAACTCAACCTTACCAGCTAATAGTTCAAAATATTTGTGCTAAGTCAATTGAACCTTGTAAGCGAATAATCCGAAATCTTTGTGCAAAATTCTCTTATCGGTGTCGAGTCGATGTTCTTGGAATGAGTTGCCACAGAAGTAACATTTTCATCGGTATGCACCGTAAGACGACGAGGATCAAACTTGCGTACAGCACGAGCGTTGGGTGCTTAATTTCGGCCACACAGTTTGGAAAAAAAAATTGCAATATTTCCCAACATTGTTCAAACGTAAATCGTCTCATTTTGGTCCGCGGACGTGTAATACTGACTGATAGTCAATATTACGAGCAGAAAAAGGGTATCAGTGACAAAATAACATATGGTTTATAAAAAGTTACCTGTATTTGGACCACATTTTATATTTTGAAATAATATAAGGTAAAAAAATCTAAAAAATTGTGATTTGCAAAAACTTTCAGCATGACCCTCGTATATGCATAAAGAACGACTACTACTACGTTGAAACAAATGTAACAAACTTAGCACAAAACAACAAAAATATTTATAAAACATAGACATACAACATCATCATTATACAACAATTACTGGACAGGAGTTTGCAACAATTCCTCAGTACGAAACGGGAATTCAACGACAACGGTTGTGAAAAACTCTAAATCACATATAAAAATAACTACAAAAAAATACAGTATTACAAAAAATCGATAAAAAAAAACTAAATTGAAAAGAATAAAGTGTATTGAAGAGTGTATAAAAAAAATTAAATAATTGAAAAAAAAACAAGAAAATATAAAAGAAAAATCTTTTATTCAGTTGCAATTTAAAAAAATCAAGAAGATAAATTAAAGCCCATTATAAATTGCTTGTAGTTGATGATGAAGATAATGATGATTTTGTTGATGATAACTGAACT
Organism: Eustalomyia histrio; assembly: GCA_949748255.1. NCBI lineage: Eukaryota > Metazoa > Arthropoda > Insecta > Diptera > Anthomyiidae > Eustalomyia > Eustalomyia histrio. The sequence continues at coordinate 26,840,905 of OX456526.1, read as the reverse complement.
TGTATAAATTTGGAAAGGGCTTGTGAAAGAACAAAATTTTATTTTACACAAAAACGATGGAAAAAACCAAAAATCTTTAAAAAAAAAAAAATATTTGAATATTAATAAAAATGATTTTAATAATTTTCACACTTTCTCCTGGGTGCAAAAATATTATATTTTCCGTATAATTTATATTATAATATAAATTATTAAGTTGTTATTCAGTTTTATATTTCAACTTACGTAGTTTCATTTATTTTCATCTTGTTTTTGTCACCACATCTGGTTGATTATTTTCTTTAATTGAAATTAATTTGTCTAAACTATGATGATGATGATGATTAAATAATGTTGAATGTTTGGTGTATAGAATATCAAGTAGCAGCGTCGTAGTTTGTATATTTTTATCCGCAAAGTGAAGACCCCTAAACAGCCTTGTATGCGATCAGATTTAAGTGCAGGGGTCAATACAATAAATAAACACTCACACACACACATAGACACAAATCTGTGACAATCAACTCTTGTCAATTAGTCTGTTGTGTATACAATGTTTAAAAGATAAAAAAGATTATATCTGATTTATATTTTTTTATGTTAGATTTATGATTGGGTGAAAGTATTTATAGAGCAAAAAGATGCTTTGTAATAAGTAAAGAACTACAGGTAACCCTAGATAAATGCGATATTTATTTTACGCATTTTTAATTAAACCTAACTAAAATTACCAGGTCTGCAGCGCTTTGCCAAAGTTCTACCGATTGTATTTTTCTGACTGAGAAGTTAAGCAAATCCAAACATTCACTTTATGAAAAATTCGCCTTAAAAGATCATTTTTAAAATTTTTATAAAATTCTGCTGGATGTATTTACGACTAAAAACGAGTTTTCGCAAAATTATACTTAATGTCCTTATTGGAGGGAGACATTTATTTGATTAATGACAAAATAGCACCTTTATAACTTTTTATATGCCATTATATACGACAAATTTCATAACAAATATTATAATATATATTTCAAACTAAAACTCATTCTACTCTGCAGTAAGCGAAATTTAAATAGACGAATTTAAAGTGGAATTTTAAGGAATAATTTTTTCATTAATTCTAAAATATAGTTTAGTTCTAATTTTTCTCTTCTAAAACAGTTATTTTTTTAACTTCTAAAAATGTGATTTTTAATGAAATTTAACACTTTTTAAATCTATCACGGGTAACTTATTTTAAAAACAACCAAAGTTTAACATCAACCATAGATATTTCTATATAAATTTGGCATTTATAACTATGGTTTAAGTGATTTATTTCAATCTCTAATTTAAAATTTACCAGATTTTAAATTCTTAAAATCGTGGTAACACGCAAAGAAAAAACATGGTTAGGGCAATCATATTCGAAGAGCATCATATATTTTTGGGTTTATGTTTGGTACCTACAGTTATATTATGATTCAAAAATTACCATATCATGTTTATGTTATATTGAATTTATCATAATATGATTGCACGTAATATGCTCAAAATGTTATCATATTATTATCCCTCATAACTATATTATGATTCCTGGATTATTATTATATGATCCATAATCTAAGAAAATTTCTTAAAGGAAAAGTTCTTAGAAACTATAAAAAGCTCTTTAAATTTAAGAATATTTCCTTTAGAAATGATTTTTCTAAAAAAAAAATATATTAAGGTCTTTTTGAAGAAAACTTGTTAAGGAAAATATCATAAATTCCAATAAATTTTCTATCAAGAAAACAGTGGACTTTTTGTAATAAAAAATCTCAGACATTTTTAAGATTTTTTTAAAAAGTTTTTAGAAAATTTTTTTTAAGAAAAAGTCTTTAGATCTGGAATATTTCTACTAGAAAAAGTCCTTAGAATCTAAATATTTTCTTCAGAATCTATGAATTTTTCTTTCAAAGAATCTAAGTTTTGGAATATATAAACTTTTATTTAAGAAACAGTTTGGAGAATCTGAGAATTTTAGTTTAAGGAAGAGTCCAGAGAATCTTAAAATGTTATTATCAGATAAATTTATAAATATTTAGTATTTTGTGTAAGAAACCTTTTCATACAAAAAAAAAAAACATGTGTTCTACGGACTTTTTCTTATAAAAAATATTTTATTAATATTTTGAGAACTTTTTACAAGAAATGAATTAATAAACATATTTAAAAAAAAAAATATAATATCAAATTTTGGTTTTTATGAAAACAAGACAATATTATGACTGTAAATGTTAAAAGTCATGTTGTATTTGATGTATAATTATTTATTGATTGTTGCCAGCATTTTATCGTTGTATAATTATCATATTTTTTTCACAGTCAGAATTTTTGTAACCACAGTATGGTTACAGCCAATTATGATATAAAATAGAAGGTGTCAATCATAAAATAGTAAAATATTTATTAAATAATGATGATAGCGACCATGATGATTAGAAAGCCAATAACAGCAAGCACAATATAGTAACAGTAATCATATTGCAACCATGTTTTTTCTCTGCGTGTTTTATTGCTAGAAAAAGTAAAAACTTTATTGTAGTAAAAATTGCAAGAATTTCAAATAAAGTAATTTAATAAATGAGGCCCGTTATAATTTAACCAGCAGTAAAACTCAAACTTTATATGGGAAACAACAACAAATGTGTCAGTAAAATTCCCAGGTAAAAGCTAACGGGTGATTGCGAAAATGAGGCTAAGGCCCGATTACTGATATTCCTGTTAAAATGTAAATTAAAAATTCAAAATTTATTTGGGAACATCAAAAGATCTAATTTTTCACTAAACCATGAGAGCGGCTTTAGATGCAATGATAAAGAGTCATAAAAGAAAACTTTCACCCTATGACACCCCTATGTAAAAATCATTGGTTCCGATTTAAATTTCCACAACACCGGAATAAAAATCACTGCCTCTTTTTCTCTTCTTTTGCTACTTTTTTGCTGGATACTTTGTGTATGTCATTTAAAGTAAACTTGTTCGAAATTTAACCATAAATGGGAAATTTAAAAACAGAAAACCAAGTGTTGCATCATACATGTGCGCAGACTACAAAACTTGTTGTGTAACTTCAGTACACTCACCAAAAAAAGTCTGTAATGGCAACTGAAAATTTTGCTGTTACATATTACGGGAAATTTCGCTAATTTTAGCAACACATGTCTGCTAACGTGTAGTACAATGAAATTAGTAGAAAAATTAGTAGCCACTACTAAATTTTAGTAAACATTTGGTAAAGCGGAATTTAAAAGCGGTTTGCTAAAATCAGCAAAAAAAAAATTACTAAATTACTAAATATTGTACAAAATTTTAAATTAATTTTTTTTATTCGAGCATCAATTTTTTTATTTTATTTATTTTTTCAAAAAATATTTTATACAAAATTAAAAACAAAATAAAAGGCTTAAAAATCTTAAAAATTGTTAAAACATAAAAGAATTAATTATTTTGTTTTTATTTGGTAATTTCTGTTTTGAAAAATATTTTTGTCAATATTTTTTTTTACTTTTAAGGTCAAATATTAATTGTTTTTAGATGCTGATTTTTAGAACTAAAAAAAACTTTTTAGTGCTATTTTAAGTAGATGTCCTATTTTTAGACATGAGTCAGTATATTCACTTTCGATCCCTTTTTTATCTAAGTAACATTTTAAGGCAATTTAAGTTTGTAGGTGTAAGTTTTAATTAGAAATAACATTTCCTTCAATATCCTCTTTTTTAAAATTAGTATATTTTTTTTTTGCTAATTTTGGCAACAAAAATTTGTAAATATTCTGTAAATACTCTGTAATTTGTAAAATGTAAATAGCAATAAGATTTGCTAAATAATAATTTTTTACTAAAAATCAATACAAAAATAGTAAATTTTTTTTCTAACTTTTTTTTTCTGAGTGTATCATGTATTGTGTAAGCTTACTCTTCAATTATTAATATTAAATAAAAAGGTTAAAAATTTACTGCCATATTAAATAAATAATGCTTGAAGTTTAAATGCGTCTATCTTATATTCTTTTACTATACACCGCTACCTAGTAATAAGGGAACAATAATTCTGTGCTGACAATCAAAATTTCAAGCAGATAATTCCGTTTTTGTGTGTCTAACCCTCTGTTCTTATAAGGTAAAGCGACACACGTACGACGGACATCTTTAAATCAACTCAGAAAGTGATTATGAGTCGATTGATCTGCTATGAGATGGGTCTCAGTCAGACACCGTAGTGGGGTAGGTATAATGAAGTTAAAAAAATTAAATGCTCCTATATTCTTTAATTGTTGATTTAGGGTGGAATAGCCAAGCACTGAGTGAAATACATGGCGCTGAGACTAAAAAATTTCACCATATTCTATAGAAATCAGAGATTAGAGATGAAGAGAGGAGTCCCAGCCTTGAATTTTCCAGTATTCCTTATAAATCTGAGAAAATCAGGCAGGGGTAGTTTATGAACAGAATTCTTAAACTAGACGTCACTATCCAAAATGCTCTGTCTGTTTCTGGACATATGTTCTGTCGTGTCCTCTTCCTCCAGACTCGACGCACGCAATGAGTCATAGACAATGCCCGTAATCAGGCCAGTAAGTCTACGGCAGTCAGATCCACTTAAACTGAGTAGGTATTGTAACACATTCTCATCTGGTTTGCCTCCTACCACCACAGTTATTCCCGTCTGACCATTTTCCAATGAATACAGAACGTACTAATCATGACATGCTAATACCCAGCTGCGGTTTCAGATTCATGGAAGTAAAAACTAATGCAATCTTTGCCAACGAATCGGTCATTTTATTGACCGTAATACCCACATGACCCGGTAGCCATAGAAGACAGATCCAGTTCACCATAGGAACCTCGTTCACCCTGCGTTAGCACTTCTTAACAATCCTGGATAAAGTGATCGGAGATTCAAGTGCCTTAAGCGTAGCCTGACTGTCACCATCCATTACAGAATTTTCATTCCGCCATATCCAATATAGCATAAATATTAGTCTGAAAGACGGTTGCCATTCTATTGATGGCAAAAGAGATATCGACCGGCTCCAGTACTGTTCGAGGTACTTAATCCTTCAGTGTAAAAACTATCACAATATTACCCAAATAGTTCAATTGGGTTAGCCAAGTCACAGCATCATGGTATCTAAAGGCAATGGAAACATCGGACAAAGTTCCGAAACTCCCTCAAGGATAAGACCATACCAAAGACCATATGTTGCAAGTCATATGATAGGTTCTATTCTTCCGGAGTCTGCATATTGATTTCGTATATTTATATTTTTTTTAAGAGAAGAAACTCTCAGGAGAGTTGAAAAGTGATGAAAGAAAAGTCTTCATATATGACAACAATACAAATGCGCGAAATGATAAACCTTAAAACAGCTGTTGTCCACCATCTGATGGAGAGTTGGCGAAATGATGTGTGAACACGGAAGGCTGATACGTATGAGGAATAGCAAAAAAATTTGGTCAACTTTCAATAGAAATTCGGTTTCTACAACTGAAATCGGTTGGTTCAAGTAAATATTGGTTTCCACAACAAAAGTATGTTAATACAACTAAATTTTGGTTGCAACACCAACAATATTCAGCAATCACATTTAAATTAAGTTGTGCTAACTGAATTTATTGGTTGCCGCAACCAAAATACACTTTTCAATTCGGTTGACACTTTAATTTTCTGTTTGTAGTATTTCTCTAAATTGATGTTGCCGTCTCTGGGAATGGAATACGTAACCTTTTGAGAACCAGTCCAACGCGATAACCATTACACCACAACGCCCTTAGTCCAGATGCGTATATCGCTTTGTCTTCTTCGTATTAACAGACAGCCGATGCCTGTTGCACAAGCTGTTCATCAGGTCCACTACAGCTTACATTTTCCTACTAACTGTTCTCAGTGACCAACTAGAGCACGAACATCATCCGCATAAGCTTGGATGTGCACACACAAAGCTTGATTTTAATACTCAAAGCTTCAAATGCATCAAATCAAATGTGGTTTAAGCTAATGTGATTTTTGATTACCAAAAATGGTATTACCACAACAATCCAGATTATTTTAGTTCATTGCATGCACAACAAATTTTTTCACAACACATATGTACAACACAATTGTGTGTTTGCAAGTAATTAATACGCATGCGTGTCGTTAAAACTGTTGTGTAACGAAAAAGTTATGCAATATGAAATGCATTCAAGTTAAAAACAATTAAGTCACATATAAACACTGACAACAATATTTATTACTGCTATTCAAATTATACGAAAAATGCATTCATACTTCTTTGGAGAATTGGCATACTCTCAAGTAGTAAAGTTTTTATTATAATAATAATAGTTATTTTACTTTCAACTTAACGTCATTTTTGTCACTTTTCCACTATAAATTGTTTACATGAATACCCATAATAGTGACAATGTGACACATAATCATTTTTGTTTTCTCCAAACACAATGAACTGGTTTATTAAACAGATTAAAATAATTAAATGAAAGTATTTGAAAGTGTTACAAAACTAGGAAAGTTGTAAATAAAATACAATTTGAAAAAATTTCCAGAAAATTATTTAATCATTAAAATATTTTTTAATTACAGTTTAACAAAACTATTTAATAACAACACAACAATAATCAAAACACAAAACGACTATAGCATATAAATGTTTAATTAATTTAATAATAATAACAACAACAACAAAAAAACCAATAAGAAGAATGTTAAAAATAAATAAACTATAAAAATTATATAGAAATACAAAATAATTTAATAAACAATTTCATTTCAACGCTAAAATCGTTTAAGCAATGAAATACAAATTAAGAATCGTGCCATCAATTGCATTTTTATTATTACTGTTATAAATATGCAACGTTGATGTTGCAACTAAATTAAAACTTTATCCAATAATAATAATAATTTTAATTAATTAAACAAAGCACTAAAGACTAAACTATCGATAAATTAAAGTAAAATTCTTGTATTTTTCATTAAAACAAAAACTTTAGCAATATGTGGTTTCATATATTTGGCCCACTGTTAGTGATTGCTGGCGCTTGTGCCTCCGTTTTACAAATTGATCAAAATTTAAAAAATATCAAATTGATCGAAAGTAAATTTATACCAGATGTAAATGTTTTACCAGCTGATCAAACTATAAATAATGATGATGAAAATTGGCAGCAAGTACGACGATTTATGGAAGATGGTTTACCCGTTTTGGAATTATATGGTTATAAACCACAAAGAGGTGAGTTTGATAAAAAAAAATATTTATATAAAGATTGATTTATATGAACACATTAAATATATACACTTAACCCTTATTACCCTAGCTTTGTCATAGCACGATACAGTTTCAAGAACCTACCCAAGAAACATTTTTACGGACTCTCCGATGCTTCATGAATCCGGCTTCTACTATACGTTAACGGTCCGAAAATACGTATCCGTCGAAGCTTGTACGGACCGATATATCGGATGAAAAACGGAGTTGTCCGTTAAAAGTCCGTCAATGACGGACCGTTTACTGACCAATATATCGGATGAAAAACGGAGTTGTCCGTTGAAAGTCCGTCAATGACGGATTGTTTACGGATCCGTATTCGGTCCGTATTGGTACCGTTTTTTCAACAAAAACCGGATTTGCGTAAATAAATATTATTTTAATTTTTGATAGCAAATTTTATTTTTGTTTTTTTGTTTTAAATTTATTTACAAACATATTCAAAATAAAACTTTTACAAATTAAATACATCAAATACCAAATATTTATCTCCAGCACAATTAGCATCCATAAATCATTGCGATTGTGGCCCATTAAAAATCATGAAAAAAAAAATAAAAATTTAATTTTCGATTATTACAATATGATGTAGCACACAATGTAAATTTGCAAATTTGTTCAAAAAGTCTATTATAAACTATCAGGCAATATTTTAATTTGTAAATCTACATAAACTTACACACATTATCGCAAAACTTGTTTTAAATTTATAAATATTTACCTCATGGATATTTCAGTATTCGTTTTTGATAACTGATGAAAAGCAGTAGTCCGTATTTGACGGTACAGAAACGGATACACCAAAACGGAGTAAAAACGTATTGTTTTCGAAAATTCAATTGTACGGTCCGTTAACGTTTGGTTTACGTACAAGCTTTGACGGATACGTATTTTCGGACCGCAAACGTACAGTAAAAGCAGGATTCATGAATCCGTACGTATCGGAGAGTCCGTAAAAATGTTTCTTGGGTTTATTTAAACCGGTAAAAACAAGAAAAATTTTCAGTTTGTTAAACTAAAAAAAAAAACAAGTAAAAAAGGGCTAAATTCGGCTGTGCCGAATCTTTGAATACCCTCCACCATAGGGGCTGAAGATGATATACGTATATACTAAATTTTGCATGAACTGTAATATGAATATGTTTTGTCAATTTATGTAACGAACTTTTGTTATTTAGTTTTAGTAATGTTGATTATTTAGTTTAAGCAATGTTATTTATAGAGGTCTGCTCTGTTAGCGACTTTAACATTGTTGATTTTTACGTTAACTTAGTTATCAGAGTAACACACATAGTATTCTCATACTATGTAAGACAATAAATGTAATCGAACAATAAGAAGACTTAATAACATTTTTACTTACTTAACAGAAAGAAAAAAATAGATACAGAAAAATTGTACAAATTTGTATGGAAAATTTAGAGGTACCTTCAGATTTTCACTCATAACTTTTGAACCGCTTAACCGACTTTGCTCATTTTAAATACCAAACTGCTCGGGAGGATGTTCAATAATCTGGGTAAAAATAGGCACCCCCACTTGCGTCTTTGCGTCGTGATCGCCATTTCAACAGGCGGACATCGCTAAATCGACTTAAAATTGCATAAGAATCACGAATATATATACTTTATGGGGTCTTAAACCTATATTTCGACATGTTACAAACGGAATGACAAACTGATATATACCCTCACCATATATGGTGGAGGGTATAAACAATATAGGGCTTATTTTATAGTCAGCACTTTATTAAGTATGATTTTTTACTCAAATTTTACTTAAGAAATTTTGTTTGAAAATTTGTTTACTTTAGTAAAATTTTTAGTGAAATTTCATACTTATTGCTGACTATGCAACTGGCCCTTAATAACAAATGGGTCTGACACATAGATGGCGCTATTAGACTTAAATCTTTATGATTTTTAGTTAGCCCTAACCTTCAAAAGACACGTGTATGAATTTGACAGCTCTCGGATCATTAGTTTGTGAATTATAGCATTTTGAGTGAAGCAACTTTTGTTATTGTGAAAAAATGGATACAAAGGAACTTCGCGTGTTGATAAAATATTGCTTTTTGAAGGGAAAAAAACACAGTTGAAGCAAAAACTTGGCTTGATAACGAGTTTCCGGACACTGCCCCAGGAAAATCAACCATCAAGGATTGGTATGCTAAGTTTAGACGTGGTGAAAGGAGCACTGAAAACGGTGAACGCAGTGGACGCCCAAAAGAGGTTGTTACGGCAAAAACATCAAAAAAAACCACAAAATGATTTCGAATGACCGTAAATTGAAATTGAATGAAATAGCAGGTACTCTAAAGATATCAACTGAACGTGTATATCATAGCATTCACCAAAATTTGGGTATGAGAAAGCTCCGTGCAAAGTGGGTGCCGCGCGAGCTCACTTTTGACCAAAAACAAGTCAGTGAAAACGAAGGCGAAAATCCATGAATTCCATTGTATTCTCCAGATCTGGCGCCCAGCGACTATTTCCTGTTCTCAGATCTCAAAAGAATGCTCGCTGGGAAAAAATTTTCGTTGAATTAAGAGGTGATCGCCAAAACTCAGGCCTATTTTGAAGCAAAGGACAAATCGTACTACAAAAATGGTATCGAAAAGTTGGAGGGTCGCTATAATCAGTGTATCACCCTTGAAGGGAACTATGTTGAATAAAAAAGACGAATTTTGCCCAAAAAATGTGATTTACTATGGTAGGCCGGGGACTTTTCAATTGACCTGATATAACATAGCAGCCCAGTTAAGAGCATAAGATAGCATTAACGTTTAGCTTCAACCACAAACTCCAGGGTTGCCACAAATTGATTGAAAAATTCGATAGACGAAATTTTTTTAAAAGCTTAAAAGGAAGAAAAAATTCCTTAAAAAATATAAAAATCTTAATTATTTACGGAGATATGAATTTAGAAAAAATAAAAATTTGATTTCGAAGAAAATCGGATCCACTGGGGTGCTACTTATTGTTCCATCTTGTATATGACAAAATATATAAAATTTTAAACTTAATTCGTATAATCTTTAATATATGAGGTTTTCGCTATATAGTTTATCTGAACATTTAGTGTAATAGATAACTCAATATATCTAAAAATCTTTCTACATTTTTGTATAAAGTATTTTTATCCAGTTCAGAAGTCTTTTTATCGCCTTAGTCGGCTTTTTTTATAGAAAATATTCATTATATATTGTTTATTTCAAATATTCAATATAAATTCGAATATTTGTTCCATAATAAATTAGTACCACACTACGTATGATGAATATGATATTGATTATACGCACGATGTTCTAACTGATTACAGAAAAAATCGAGGGTTTAGTAACGCAACCTCGTATTTCAAAAACTACTACTTTTCAACAGAGACAAAAAACGGTTTATAATAAAATAGTAAATTAAGGGAAGCAACAATCAGGAGATTCTTCCTACTTATTACTCGTAATGTGTTGCTTTATTTGGAAAGGGGTGAAAGATGAAAGCTTCAAATATAACAACACTGTAATTGCGCGAGATGATAAATCTTAGAACAGTTGTTGCTCGCCATCTGATAGGGAGTTTTTGGGGTAAATTCGGAAAAGATGTGGGGAAGTGGGAAATTGTACGAGGACGGATCAATAAGACCGTGACTTTTTTAATGAAACACAGTTTTTTTGCAAAAACAATTTATTTTTCAACATAATCTCGTTTTAGCTCAATACACTTAGTCCAACGTTTCTCCAATTTTTGTATCACTTCCAAAAAATACGATTTTCGAGGTCAATAAAATAGGCATTTGTTTGATCGACAATTTCATTGTTTGATTTAAATCTCTTTCCACCGAGCCATTTCTTTAGGTTTGGAAATAGGAAATAGTCACTGGGGGCTAAATCCGGAGAATATGGCGGATGAGGTACCAATTCGCAGCCCAATTCATGGAATTTTGCCATTGAGACTACACACGTGTGCACCCGTGCATTATCTTGATGAAAAATAACTTTTTTCTTGGCTATATGGGGTCGTTTTTTTTTATCCTCATTAAATCGGTACAATAAATGGGCATAATATTCGCCGTTTATTGTTTTATGTAATCGATGTGGGTTATCCCGCGTGCATCCCAAAAAACTGTTGCCATCACCTTATTGGCCGACAAACTTACCTTGGCCTTCCTCGGGGCCGGTTCACCCGGAAAAACCCATTGTTTAGACTGCTGCTTCGTCTCCGTAGTGTTGTAATAGATCCATGTTTCATCCACAGTTACAAAACGCCGCAAAAACTCATTCGAATTGCGGTTTAACAACTCCAAACAATCCTTTGAAGTTGTCACACGATTACGTTTATGGTAAATTGACAGCAAACGCGGCACCCATTTTGCAGACAGCTCTCTTAATCCAACTGATCATTTAAAATTGAAACCACACTGCCATATGAAATGCCTATGGCATCAACAATCTCACGCACTTTTACTCTTTGATCGGCCAACACCATATCGTTAATTTTCGGGTGTATTGACCTCAATTGGCCGTCCAGAACGTTCGGCATCTTCCGTGCTTGTAAGGCCACAACGTAAGTCAGTTAACGACTTTTTTACTATTGAAATCGAGGGTCCAGAGTCCCCATAGTATTTATCAAGCTTTTCCTTGGTTTGATTGACGGGTTTCTTTAGCAAAAAGTAATGTTTAATGAGCACTCGAAATTCACTTTTTTCCATTTTTAAAAAAGCCACGAGGTTGTATGTTTTGAACAGCTGTTAAACGCACAGTAAATGACGGAACTTGCTTAAAATTTGACAGTAGTCTGTTAAAAGGTGGTACTTGATGGCAGCAGTTCATTTTATACAACTACGAGGGAAGTGCGAAAAATCACGGACTTATTGATCCACCCCTCGTATGTATTTTATATAAGAATTCGTCAGAAATACAGAAAATATCTTTGATTCTACTTTTTTTGCATAAAAATAAAGAATTGCGTTTTTTTATTTCAACTCCTTGCGTATTCGCACCGCCGCTTAAAACGGTGATTTGGAGACCCTTTTCCTTCAGAGAAAAAACAGCTGAATTTATAGGAATCTATAGCAAAAACTAATAATGAACAAGCTTTTTACGCTTTCAAAATGCGGTAGATAGCCATTATACAAGGTCGAAAAACTTCCTTTTTAAAAAACTCCTAAAAATTTCCATTTTTATTACACACAATGAAAATGTATTCCCGGCTGAGAACATTGGTAAACAAATTTTGAATATACGCAACTCGTTAAAGAGTTATTAACTAATCAAATTTTGAAAAAAGTATTTTTTTTGTAGGAAAATGACAAATGCCTCAAAATCCTAAATTTTACAAATTTGATAAATTTGTATGTTCTTCGCTGTGAATACATTTTCATTGTGTGTAATAAAATAGTAAATATTTGATAAGAAGATACTATTACTTTAAAATTTTATTTTTTTAATATACATATATATATAATACTTAGTGCACTATCTAAAAAATATATATTTTCAATTATTTTTTCTCAATCTAAAGCTGAAGAATATGTATATCATTTAAATACTCTGCTATAAATCAATACAGTGCATATTCTTAAGTACATTCAGTCCATTAATTTTGCAAAATGATAAAAGGCATTCAACACAAGGTTAAATCATTTTGCCTTCGATGGAATGAAAAGGAAAACTGTTACACAAACTAGTTTTTTTAGAAACAAGGAAAGTATGCTAACCGACACTATCAGATATTTATGAAATTTAAGAATGTAAAACTGTTAATGAAGAAAAAAAACTGGCATATAGGCAAATAAGGTATCGTGTTGTTGCAAGTTTTTCAGAATCGCATTCACTAGTTTTTTGTTTTCAAATACAAAAACACTAATTTTAAAGTTTTTGTTAACACCCCTAATTTCTGAAACGTTCCATTTTTCTATTTATTATTAAAATTACATGTATTCCGGCGTCAATAGTTTAGAATTATTCCCTTGTATTAAGTACGTAAGAGATATATGAATTAAGGCAAAATAAACATTTTAAATAACGTGTAGACAACACAATAAAGTATTTCTTAATTGTTTTAGAAAATAAAGGCATTCAAAAACACACATATAAATTCCAGAAAAAAACACACAAAAAAACTTTTTTTTTTAATTTTTTGCCAGAAATTATTCTGGTATGCCGTAAGGCGAATGTGTGTTTAGAATTAAAAATACATACACTACTACACTTAATACAAACAACTTAACAGATAAAAGCATTGCAAAATTTAATTTAAACAAGACTAGAATGATATAACCAAAAAAAAATATATACTACTATACTCGAATATAAAATTGAAGTTAAGAATAAATATGTTTTATATACTAGAACACACCTGAAATGTGTTTAGAATAACAATTAATTAAAGTAACCGAACATTTTTAAGCATACCAACAATCCTAGAGCATTGTATACACGTAATGACAATAAAAAGTTTATTGAAAGGTGCATTAATTGTACACAGGTTAGGGTGTCCCGTTTTAGACATATTGTTACGATTTTACCCTTTATAAAATCGTTTATTTATTTACAATATTGTAAATAATAAACACCGTATTGCAAATAATAAACACCGTTTGAAATTATTTTTAGCTCTATTTATATATATCAGGCACTAAAAATTACAGAAAAACACTTTAATAGCACACTTTATTTGCACGGTGTAGATAGACTAAACGTTAGCCACACTTTAGTTCTTGACACTCAGCGTTTTATTTATAAACTGAACTACTGCCTCACCAAGTACCAATATTTATATGAGTAGTCAGGTATTCTAGTTATTTCCTGTTTATAACGACACTAGATTTTTCCAACTGTCAAAATTTTCGTGAAGAAATTTCTAGTTGCAGAAATTTCTTGTAACAATATGTAGTATGTTTAATATTACGGGTCTAGCTACAACCACTCGTGAGCTAAGTCATTTTGAAAAATCCCCAAAAATGGTGTGGCCGGTCATGCCGACTATATGATCCCCTACACCAAGTAAGGGTAAGTTTTTAAAATTTAAAAAACACACAAAATTTGCAAAAGTAAATTTATAAATTAATGAATGCCATTTACTTCTTAAAATTTATTTCATGAAAATGGCAGCTGTAACGTAGTCTTCCAGGGCTAGAATTGTGGCTGACTTATCGCTGAGACAACAAATAGTCTCGTGGGGTCAAATCGCATGATCTTGGCAGCCAATGGACTGCTCCAAAACGTGAGATTAATTGCTCACGAAACTTGGTCTGATATATTTGGACCTAGATAAACTCAGGCAGGAAGGCAGGAAGGTCTGAATGTGGACCGATTCTAACCAAATTATATGTTGTCTATTCCTAGGCTTATAGAAAATAGGTTCATTGTGACAACCGAATTTTTTGCCACTCTAATGGTTTGTTTGGAGCCACCAATATAAAGGGTGGTTAAATTTAAAGGGCCGATGTTGAATGTGAACCACACCTAAACGTCAAGTTTTTTTTCATTTGACATTTCTCAATTTCAGACTAACTCAATTTGAACCATGGAAAGATACACAATCGAGCAACGCGTTAAAGTTATTTAGGCTTATTATGACAATGGGCGTTCAAATCAAAATGCATTTTGTGCACTTCGTGATTTTTTTTTGGTCAGCATAATCGACCAAATGTGTGCACAATTGGGAGAATCGTGGGCAAATTTCAGCAAACCTGGTCTGTGAAAACACCTGTGTATGCTCGCCTAGTTCGTTCTGCGGAAAACATTGCTGTTGTTCGCGATAGTGTGTCATAAGGTCGGCCAAGTGAATGGTGTTCGCTATAGCGAGATGATAACGAACTTATTGTGGCGAGAAATTGAGGATATGCCCCTGGAAGATATGTGGTTTCAACAGGACGGTGCCACTTGCCACACAACTAACGAAACAATGGCTCTTTTGCGCGACAAATTCAATGGCCGTGTTATCTGACGTGGTGGCGATGTCAATTGGCCGCCAAGATCATGTGATTTGACACCTTTGGACTTCTTTCTTTGGGGTTATTTGAAAGAAAAGGTGTACGTCAATAAGCCAGCAACAATTCAAGACCTAATTCGGCACATTAACGGCATAGAACCTCAATTATGTATCAGCGTCATCGAAAATTTGGACCATCGGATAGAGGTGTGCCGCTGAGGTCGCGGCGGCCATTTGGCCGATATTTTGTTCCATACATAATTGAACCATACCATATTATCATAATAAAAAGAAATGACAATAATTTACTAAATAATTTGTGTTTTATTCAAAATCAACATCAGCCCTTAAAATTTAACCAACCTTTATTTCTTTGTCGCAAAGCAAATTCGATTAATGTAACAGAATTTTAGTTGAAACGAAATATTTCAATTGCATTAGGAACACATTTTGTTGCGACAACTAAACAATTCGGTTGCTGCAACCAAAATATTCAGTTGGCAAGAAGTTCGATTGTCTCGACGAATCTGTATTCTCCGTGGGCCAATAGAAACTAATGTACCAAAATCCATTCAAGATTTACGGTCGCATATAACATTCACAACACAAAATTCAAGCAGATATTTCCCTTTTTGTGTATCTAAATACCATTTAAGCCCAATTTAGATAGCACACTAGGTCTAAATTTAGACTGATTGTGAGCGAATTTAACAGGACCTTGTACCAAATTTCATAAAAATATCTTCATATTTGCGATCTGTAGTTTAATTAAAGTTTAATTTAGCAAAAACCGGAAAGGTAGGTTTATATGGAAAGCAGGTCCAAATGTCCGATTTTTGTCAAATTTGGAGGCGTGATTTATGGTTCTGTATAACATTTACAATCCAAATTTCAAGCAGATATCTACGGTTGTGTATGTCCAAATACAAATTGAGCCAGGAACGTGTAAAATTCTGAACCAGATCATGTTAAATACATATATTAAAATAGTTTGTAAGTAAAAATAACAAAATGCCATTTACAAGAAAAGATATTTCATTTAAAAACCGGTCTACCCAATTTTTATTTAAACCAAATGACGAAAACGTATGAAGCTTTTTCTTTGAGTGTACAGTTTTGAGTTTCTAGATACTAGTTAAGCCCTTTCTATAGAGGTAGGTCTGGACCGATTCTAAACAAAATCAATCGGGTTCGTGATAGGGCCAATATAAACTACTGTACCTTTATATTTATATTAGCGACCTGAAGTTTGAATAAAGTAAATTTTGAAAAGGCGGGGTTATATGATGACTTGGTCCAATTGTGATCCGATTTTCTTCAACTTTAAATGTGTGATTTATGCCTTTCGACGAGACAGGAAATTATTTTTTCATTAGGTTTAAATATGGACCGATTGAATGGGGTTCGTCGCTGGCCGCTAAAAGCTTCCATACCAAATTGCCTTCAGGTCGCGACCTGTACTTTTTTTATATCCAATATTGAAAATATACTTATTATACGATAAAATATAATAAAACTTTTCCATTAAACACATTAATACATAGATATAAGATCTTATAAGGCATATATTTCCATGATTCTTATGTAGTTCTAACCATTTTCTCTCAGATTGTTATTCTCCTGAGCAGTTGGTTGTTGAAAATAAGCATAATCGGTCCAGATCTAAAAATGTTATGAATGAAAAGGCGCCACCAAATATTCCATACAAATTTGTATATTTTAGTAAAATTTTGTATTGATTCAGCTGAATAAAAATTTTTCGTATTTTTTCACCAAATACCTAGAGGTGAATAGTATTTTAGTTCACCTCAAAAAATGTTTTTTTACCTCGAAAAAAAGGTTTTTGGTGAAGCCACTAAATTTTTTTTTACAACAAACATTGTTTTTATATTTAAAAACATTTTTCACAACATAAACAAAAAAAATTCGGTAAAACCCAATTTAATAATTATATTTGTCACAAATTTTGAAATTGAAGATATTTCAGAATTCGTTCAATATATTTTAAAAATACGAGTTGTACACTGTGGACAAAATTAAAATTTTCTTAGATGCTCTGATGTGTAGGCTTTAATATAGGCTTTAAATATAAAAAAGGCGAAAAATGGATTTAGACCGTTTTTTACTTAACATATGTAAGTTTTGCAAATTTGCATATTGGTGTATACTTTTTCATATCACTAGGTGTATAACATTAAATAACGTATGGATACAAAACACATTTATATTTAAAAATGATTATAACGATGAGTAATTGAAAGACTATGTAAAGTTATATAATGTTTAAACAGGCATATAAAATGATTCAATTCATTCACATATATTTAAGTATTCCGAAAAAATATAAACTGTTTTACAATGAAAACTTAAGTATTTTTCCTTTTGAAAATACCGAAGAAGAATATTTAATTTAGAAAATTTTATTCGGCCGAAACCGAATCTTGAAATTTTTGTTATTAATATTTTTACGGAATGAAAACCACATTCATCGCGACAACCGAATTTTTTGCCAACTAAATATTTTGGTTACAGTAATCGAATTATTTAGTCGTCTCAACCAAATTTTTTCCTGATACAATTGAAATTTTTGGTTTTAACAGAAATTCTGTTCCATTAACCGAACTTCGGTTGCGACAAATATATCGGTGGCTCCAACCAAACCATTCGGTTGGCAAGAAATTAGTTCGTTACAATGAACCTACTCGTATTTTCTCTGTGTAATATTTTTCCATATAAATTAAGTGGAATTTAAGTAAACACAACAAAAAATATACTCTAGATATTTAAATGAGGTCAATTCATTTTCTGTATAAAAACAAAATTTATATCTACACGAACGAGTAATACAGCTAGAGCAAAAACATCTCTGATGCCTATTTTTTGATCTATCTATCTATCTATCTGTATATTAAAAAACAAAACTTAAAAAAGTTTCGCCAATTATTAGAAATTTCAAATAGTTGCCCAATGTTATTTATTGGCCGAAACCGAATATTCGATCGAACTCTAATGTAAAAATTAAGAATTTTGTAAACAACCCTCCTCCCCCCATTAAGTTGAAAAAATTAATTGCAATGTTTTGTTTTCTTCTTTTTGGTTTTATTCCTTTTAAATGCAAATACTAAATATATGTAAACTTTTCTCTACTTTAGTTCTTTTTTTCAACATTTTCTTTTTAATTGATACTTTCAGATATACCATTCACTTTGATTATACCTAAAATTGATGTACGTACCATTGAAAAACCACGTTTGAAAGAGTTTATGCTAGAACATATGGTGCCGGGTCGTGCATTTCATAACTATGCAGATGAGGAGAACTCCTCATCGTTTGGTAATGGTAATGGTCATAAAATAGTTTTTCGTAAATTGGAAAAATCTTCCAACAACAACAACGTGGTGTGGTTACTGAATGGTTTTCAAATACTACATCGAGTACGCATCAATGATAATTTAATTGCATTGGCTATTGATGGATATTTGGGTGATCGGAAGTCACCCTATTCCAAGCGTAACATACAGGAAGGCAGTAATAGGTAAGTAAACTTGTGTGTGTTAGTGCCTGTATTTGGTTTTATTTTTAAACAGAGATGTAGTATTTAAGAGGGATAATGTTAAGTTGTAATAAACTAAAGGCAACATATCTTCCCAGCAAACATATTAAAAGTCTTGCTTAACAAACCACTTCTTTCATTGCTTCCAAAGTTTCTGTTAGAGTATTTTTACTATTTTTTAGAAGTAGTTCATAACAACAAAAATTCACTTTTGGAATTGCTTTCAAAGTATCCGTTCACAGAGAAAAAAATATTTTAAAATCAAGCAGAAACAACATTAAATTAAATAGAAACAGCTTTAAAATTAAAAAAATATAATGTTTATACTTATTTTTAAAATGCGAAAACTAATTTAAAAATAATTAGAATCATATTTACTTCAATAAGATTCATATTTAATTTAAAAATTTTTGTTAAAATATAAGATGTTAATTTAAATTTGATATAATAATTGATTCAACTATGATTTTTCTCTCTGTGTTAGTACATTTTTATACATTTTTTTAAAGTTATTCTAAACAATTTTTAAATAATTACTTAATTATTGTTTCTAAAGCATTGTGACTCTAAAAGCGATTCTAAAAAGTTATTTGGGTGCAATTTATTTCCAAACAGATAATCGTGGGTTCGAGTCCTGGCGGGATATATTTTTTTATTTTTTTATATTTATAATTAATTTGTTATAAAGTAGTGTTTTTTAATCCAATTAACATTTGTATCATTAGCTTAAAGGTAGAGAACTAGAGTAACAATCTTGAGATCCTAAGTTCAATACCCAGTGGGACAATAAAAATTTGGTATTTTTACTTTCAAAGGAGTTTGCTAATATCAAGGGAGGTAACCTGCGTGGCCACATGAAAATAACGGTGTTGTTCATTGATGATCCCCTGGCCAGGGTCACGTACAAGATGTTACCAAGGCATATTTTTACCAGGAATTACGATGTGATCTCCTTCGAGAGGGGCATATGGACCAATAAACTTTGGAAACACGAACTGGGGTCCCAGGTGTTGTTCACTGATGGGCCCAATTTTCAACGTGCCCATCCGATAGGCAAGTAGCCGTCTATATTCCAAGCGGTGATCTTCCCTATCTATGTATGTGCATCGGAGTGTCTTAGAAGAGGCACAAGGGTAGCACTTATTTATATTCTGTCAGACAACGTCGTTCGGGCTTGCCCTGGACTTCATTGAGTCTCTCAATAGACTCGGTGAATGCGAAAAATTAATTCTAAGCTTTGTGTCTGGGCACAAATGACATGCGGGCAACGAACGGGCTGAGAGGTTGGACAACTGCGTGGCCCGTCCTCGCTTCTTTAGCCCTGAATTTGTCTGTGGTGTACCTGCGGGGTATATTAGAGAAAAACTTAGGATTTGGAGGGAATCCAAGACCACCGAGTACAGAAATGCAACTGTGTGCTGGAATCGTGGCTAAGATAATCATAGCTCTATCTGGTGGAAACTCCAGGAGACTTCTTTCTCTGAACAGAAAGGACTTAAGGATCTTGACGGTATTTTTCACTAGACACTATAATCTCAAGTACCATTTAAGGACTAGAAGATTGTTTGATTCGGATACTTGTAGGTCTTGCGAATTGAAAGATGAGACATGAGAAAAAAAAACTGAGTTTAACAATTCCAGGTATCATTTTTCCGCATTTTTTTTCAGTCAGACTGATCTCACCTCAAGAAATCATACAGTACTGGTGTTTAGTTTTCTTTAAGAAAGATTCTTCTTTATTTATAAATCCCAAGATCATCGAATGGAACAAACTAAAAGATTTCTTTACCGACAATTTTTTTTTTTTTTAATTCCATTCACTTTCGATCTATACTACCTTTGTAATTCCAATAATATTCCGACCTGCACCAGGAATAACAGTTGCACTCTTAAATCGTCCGGTCTTAAGATATATTCCTCTTTAATTGTATTGAGTCCCAACAGCGTTTCAAACATGTTTTCCCATATAATGAAAGAAAGAAAAAACGATAGAGAAACACGGTGACATAAGAAATTGAGTCACGTTGAATGTAAGTTTAGTTACCCCCTGATTCATTAATACCTTTTGCAGACCACATCAAAATACATTTAGAAACGGAAATTCTGCTTTGTGCCGTTCTTTGTGAATCAGGGTGTTAAGTTTGAGTTGAGATAGAGTTAAATTTGACTTCAGAAGCATCTTCGTCGACTGACCTTTCGAGTGGTATTTAAGTAATGTTAAGTTTAAATTGATATAAAGTTGAGTTAAGTTAGACTTTCTAGGGCTTTTCATAGACCAACCTTTTTATTCCCAACATTAGCTTAATAAGCACCAGGTTTAAACGACTCTACCAGGAATCTGGGATTTCATTCGAAATTGAGTGAATTTTCTTCTAGAAAGACAGAAATTCATAAAACTTCATATTGATCACATGTTTCGTAATATTGATAAAACATTTCTTAAACATGATGAAAAATTTAAAACAAGTATGAAACAATGATGAAGCATTTTTCTTTATTAAAAAAGCAATTTCCAAAGCAAAAGAGGCTAAGAAGCAAAGTCTTTCATTGGAGCATCCGCAGTTCGAAATTTTTTCACATTATTCGATCAGGATTTTAACTATCCAAACAAGAAACTTAAAATGTTTGCGCCCATTTTTAAACCAGCTAGATACAAGATT
The DNA here is from genome assembly GCA_949748255.1 of Eustalomyia histrio. Classification (NCBI taxonomy): domain Eukaryota; kingdom Metazoa; phylum Arthropoda; class Insecta; order Diptera; family Anthomyiidae; genus Eustalomyia; species Eustalomyia histrio. The sequence goes on along the minus strand of OX456526.1, from coordinate 26,819,491 downwards.
GAGAAACTGAAAAATTTAACATCTATCTTATTTTGTCGCCTCTATCATCTTCATTAAAATGAGTAAGTGCCTCAAAGGAGGACTTTACTACAACCTAAGGCATTCACTGATATTTCTTATATTTACCTATAATTTTATATTGCTTATCCCCTCAAATGGCCAGTCTCTGTTTTATTGTAAGAGTGGAACATAAATTAAACCCAAACTTTTGCATGTGTTTTTGGGCAAAATTGAAGAATACTTAAAAAGTTGTTTTATTTTACTCCTATAAAAAAAGTTTGACAATCAATAAATTTTGCAAAAACATTTTTAACATCCGTTTTGTACGGCTCTTGCATAAATTGTATGTGTTTCATTTGTTTTTTTTTTTTTTACAATGCAGTCGTTACAATGAACCACAACGTTTGGAGATGCGCAATTCTACCACCAACATAGCACACACGAAAAATGAACCCATTCTAAAGGAGTCAAAGGCTAGTCCTTTAATGTCATTTCTTGGCAGCATGAAAAGTGGCACAAAAGTTTTCCAGCATTTCCTGTCTAAAAGTAATCTTACACAAATAATGGACGATGGTTCTTACACCATACTCATACCCACCGACAATGCATTTCAACGCTGGCATCCCATCGATTGGGGTTTCTATCCATTTAGTGTACAAGATTTTACCGAGAGTGTATTGCGCAATCATTTCCTGCCCACCCAAAAGCCCCTGCGTATGAATGATGTTAAGAATATGGATCAAATGGTTGTACGCACCATGGGTGGTGAAAATGTCATCTTCAGAGGTCAACGTAAGCATAACATAATTAATATTGTACACAGCATATTGTGTTTACATTTTATAATAATCCTTGATTTATGTCCTACTCTGATCCTAATACTTTTATATTTTGTTGTATTCGTTTAGCTTTACCTAACGTAAACAATGTATCCATAATGTCCGATTATACATTGTCTAATGGTAATCAGGTATTTATTATTACAGAAGTTTTGTTTGTCTCCGAAGCTGTTGTATCCAAATTGCATCAGGTAAATGGTGTGTTATGAATGGTGTTTAAAAGATTTATATTTCTAATGTAAATGTGTTTTGTTTTGTTTTGTTTTGTCATCCCAAATGTGTTTACAGATGCACAAGGATAAGGAGACACCACCATTGTTGGCATTCCCTTGGTTTGGTGCACAATTTTTGTCACATTCCTTTTTGGCTTTGGAAAGAGATCCTAGATTTACACAAATCACCAGGTATGTTCATAGATATTTGTATTTAGTCTTATGAATGTGGCAGTGTGTATGTAAATAAATGTACATTGTGTGTTGATTTATGATTTTGTGTTTGTATTTGCAGGTTTTTGAATAATGCTGAAATAGCACCACATGTATCAGGAGCAAATTACACATTCTTTGTTCCGGATGATAAAGCATTTGAAAAATTAGGTTTTGATAAACTAAGCGATGATGTTATGGTAAGTTAATTTATGTATATAACAAAAAAAAAAACTTTACAGAATTTTAAAATTAGAAAGGGAATTGGGATTGGTTGTTAAAAATTGGGTTACCTTTGAAGGAGCTCATTACTTCGAGTATTAGATGACTGGTATGAAAGGATTATACTTTTAAAAATAACGGAGAAACAGATACTAGGTTGGATTCATGGATTGAGGGATTGCAATGAAGTCTTTTAGTTCACAATTGAAAATCTCCAAAATTTCTTTTAAAGGGTAGGCCAATAATGCCACCACTCCAAAATCCACACCAAACTGTCACTCTTTGTGGATTAATTGGCTTCTCGACAATAACGTGCGAGTTTTCCGATCGCCAAATGCGACAATTTTGTGCGTTGACATAGCCGCCGAGATAAAAATACGCCTCGTCAGAAAAGATAATTTGTCGGCCAAATAAGATGTCCGATTGCAGCTTCTGTAAGGCCCAAACTGAGAATCCGTAAAGAAGTGGATGATCGTTTGACTTCAATTGCTGAGTAAATTGGACTTCGTAAGTGAATAGTCCAAAGTCTTTGTGTAAAATTATTATCATGCTAGTGCATGAAATGCCGAGTGGTTCAGATCGATGACAAGCCGATGTTCTTGCATTGAGTTGCACACTTTCGATCATATTCACATCGGTACGGACCGTACGACGACGGGGATCATGAGAGTTGTCCACTAGCAAGCCAGCCTTACGAACTTTTTGTACAAACTTCATTTCGGCCAAAACATCTCTTCAACAAAAGAGCAGTTTGGACAACACAGCATTCACTTTGGAAATAAGTTTGCAATATGAGACGTTCTTGAAATCGACTCATTTAAGTTCGCAATGAAATGACACAGACTGATAGTCAATATTTCGAACAAAAAAATCTATCAGTTTCAAAATAACATATGACTTAAAAAAAACCTCTATATGGACCACCCTGTGTAAAAAATGTTTGACTTATAACTTTCAGAATCGACACTAATGTGTTTTGAGAACATCACACTATAATGTAAAGGGGCTGAGGATCTACCATAAAGGCAATATTTTCCGTATACTACTGATGCTACTACAAGTCAGTAGAGTGAGATACCATTTTGCCACGACCCCAACAGAGCAAAAGCGCAAAAAAAAAACTTTAAAGCTCCTGCCGATATATGGAAGTGATAAGAAAATAAGGAGATCCGATAAAGTGAAGTATTTGTTGCACCTTTTGAGAAACCCAAAACACTTGAAGGTTTCTTTTGACTCTTGATTCCAACGGATATGACACCTACTTCACATGCTGAGAACATCAAGAGTAGACGATTCCTCAATATCGATACCATTCATATTCACTTATATAATGCATTATATACGACACCTTTTTCAAGGCTCCACTCACAAGGTAACTCCTCCTAGTGAGAATTCCGTTTTCGCTGAAATTTGAATATGCGATAGAGAAGAAAAGATTAAAAGACCCAATCTCATGTATAAGGATTAAAAACAAAGGATTACTTGTACACTTAGAAAAAAAAGTTAGTAAAAAAATTAGTAAGCGGTTTTCAATTTTTTTGTAAAAAAATATATTATTTAGCAAATCTTTTTGCTATTTACATTTTACAAATTATAGAATTTTTACAAATTTTTGTTGCAAATTTCAGAAATCATTTTACAAATTTTTGAAAACCGATTTGCTAAAATTAACAAAAAAAGGGATCGAAAGTAAAGATACCGACTTATGTCTAAAAATGGGACATTCCCTTAAAATAGCACTCAAACACTTTTTTAGTTTTAAAAATCAGCCCTAAAAACAATTAAAATTTGGCCTCAAAAATAAAAAAAAAAATTACTAAAATATTTTTCAAAACAGAAATTACCAAATTAAAACAAATTGATTAATTCAGTTATGTTTTTTAAAAAATAAATTAAATCAAAAACTGTTGATGCTCGATAAAAAAATAAATTTGAAATATTGTACTAATATTTAGTATTTTTTTGCGGTTTTTAGCAAACAGATTTTAAATTCAACTTTCAAGCCTTTGATTTTTTTAATTTTGTCTTAAATATTTTTTGAAAAAAAAATAAATAAAATAAAAAAATTTTGATGCTCGATAAAAAAATAAATTTGAAATTTTGTACTAATATTTAGTGATTTTTTTGCTGACTTAAGCAAACAGATTTTAAATTCAACTTTACAAAAAGTTTACTAAAATTTATTAGCGGCAGCTAATTTTTTCTACAAATTTCATTGTACTACACGTCAGCAGACATGTGTTGCTAAGATTATCAAAAAAACAACAGGAAAATTTTCAGTTGCCATTACATACTTTTTTTTTGGTGAGTGTATGGGAGCATTTCTGCAATTTACTAAATTCAAATTTATTTGTATCGGGTGATTTTTTAAGCAACTTTCTTTTTGGCAGCTCAGCTGTTTTCGTGTAACATGTTACTGTCAAACATGTTCAGTTTTGTCTATAATTTAACCATGAATCAACTTACAAACTAACAGCGCTTGCAGATTATTGTATTTTATTATAAAAATTAGTGCTCGGTTAAGAAAGTGCACCGTGCACTTCTTCCATTTTATGGTCAGTTTGGGCGACCTTCTGAGGCGGCAAGGCAGGAACGTTACTGTGAATGGTGAAGGCTACCCTGCGATTATTACAAACTTTTTTTTGCCCAAAATAGAAGAGCTGGACTTGGCTGACATGCGGCTTCAACAAGATGCGATTTAACGCCTTTAGATTATTTTTTGTGGGGCTATGTTAAGTCTCATGTATATAGGAGCAAGCCCGCAACGGTTGACGTACTGGAAGCCAATATTGAAGACTATATTCGTGAGATACCGGCCGATATGTTGGAGAGAGTATGCAAAAATTGGACCCATCGTATGAACCATTTGTGGCGCAGCCGCGGTGAACATTCACATGAAATCATCTTTAAACATTGAATTATATAAACCGTTCTAAAGAACCCTGCGGTAGTAAGCCAAGTTAAGGCGTTGCTGACAGTTAAAACAATAATATAAACTTTAATAAAGTGCAGCGCATCACAGACAATGGAATATCTTATGCGGACCCGCAGATCTTAATGATCTTTTGTATGTTATAGAAAATAAACATTTAAGGGACACTTGTTTTTTTAGCTGCGTTGCTTCTTGGTTTCTTTCATTTCAAAGAAACTATGGACAAATTATGTATCCAGTAAAAGGGGAGTTTGAAGACACATTCACTGTCATAGAAAATATGTCTAAGAACTTGTAGCGCTTTGTTAAGAAATTTTAGTTAGTTTGAGCAAAAAATCAGGTCTTACGAATAATTACTTCTACGTAAAACCTTCTAGTTACTTAGAATTACTTCTAGATCAAGTTCTGACACAATCCGTCCCCTGTGACTTATTAAGATCCACGAGAAATCTTTTAATGATATGATTTTGGATAAATATATTATGTATAAGTAGGGATTTGGGCATTTGTTGATTACTTTCCGACAAAGAAGAATTTCTTGCAAATAGTTTGGCTTCATTAACCGGATTAGTCTGGTCATCTATTACAAAAGTACTTTGTAGTATTTACCCTTTTAACGAAAGACCAAAAGCGTTAGGTACTTCAAAGGAGTAGAATGAACTTCAGCACTTTAACACGCCGCCTCTCGTAAAAAAGTATTTCACTTTCAGCACTGCAGTTTGAAAGTTTCTGAATGATTAGATTCTTACCACCATCACGTTTTTCACCATTTCTGCAATATCACCGACATTTTCTTTAAGATAAATTAATATTAAATTTAACCGTTAATTTAAAATAAAACTTAAATTTTAGCTTCTATTCCTGTATTATTCCAATTTTAAATATACAATTTTTGTATTAACAAATATTTTTATATTCTCTTTTAGGCTTCACAGCGTGGCGTTAAAATGCTCCTAAATCATTTTGTTAAAGGACGTCTTTATAACCGTGATTTAAAAGACAATGAAGTTTTCGAAACTATTGGTGGTGGTCACATAAAGATTACACGTAATCCGGGAAGTAATGCTACAAGTGTTAATAATGCTAAAATAACCGAAAGTGAAGTATTTGTTTATAATTTGGGTACCATGTTTTACATTGATGACATATTGTACTCACATCTCTTAAGAGAATATGTGATTAAACACAAATCAAGAACAAATTATGCTGGTGGTAACAATGGACGATCATCTACTTTAGGAACACCCACCGATGTTGAAATAGTTCCAAATGAATTTGATCATGAACAAAGTGGTGGTAATGGTGATTATTCTATACATGATGAAGATTTTGATGATGAAATTATAACACCTAAAGCGCTTCCCGTCCAATTTTATGAATTACCCAAATAAATTATGCGGAATTAAGAAAATTTGAATTTTTTTTTTATAAAATTTAGTAAACAAAAGCAAAAAAAAAAAAGAAAATTTAAAATTAAAGAAAAGAAAAGAAAAGTTTTGGAAATTTTTTCTATTGTAAGAATACTATTTAATTGTATTTTGATTATAATTTTGAAATGGAGAGATTGTTAGAAGGCTTTAAGCTCTTTTTTTCTTCCTGTGTATAGTTTAGAGATTATTTTGACTATTTGTATGCATTTTTAAAACAAAAACAAATAAAACAAAATATATATATTTAATGTTAATTTTGTGTAGATTTATAAAGATGAAAAATCATTTAAGAAGTATATAATTAAGTTTATTATTTTCTATAATTTTAGTTTTTTGAATTTTTTGTGTGAAAAATCGACGAAAGAAGTATAATGCATTCCGTTAGTATATAAACCTTTAATGTCATCCTAAGAGTACATTTTTTTTTAGTGGTAGATTAAACTTTGTTTTATAATTAATTAAAATTCCAAAATATTTATGGGATTTTTATATTATTGATGGGAAATAAATTTTTTCCAACTATGTCTCCTCGTTGGGCGCCAAATTATATCAATTTACATCAAAAGAAAATATTGGAAATTAAGAGTAGTAACCAAAGTTTAATCTATCTTTAAAAAACTTACTCTTAACCAAAATTCAAGTATACTTAGTGTTTAAAAAAAACAATTAAAACAAAAATATACTCCTTTGTAGTAATTAAGCATAAAATAACCATCTTTTTTGAGAACAAAATTAAGAAAAATTACAACATTAAAACCAAAACATTGTGTATTTACACATATCCCTTACAATATTAAATAATCAATAAAAATTGTATTTAGTACGAGCCATTATTTAAACTCTTGTATGACTTCAAAAAGTCAAAATATAAAAAACAAACATTTTTAGCAAAAAAATACATAAACCTTAAAGGATTTACGAAGGATAAAAAAAATTAAGTAATATGAGGAAGAAGAAAAAATCATACATAAGTGAATTTAAGACATTAAGAATTTTATATCATACCTAAGAAAATTAAACAACAACAAAAAAAAAACGATACATTTCCATTCTGAAAGTTTGTTAATGAATAAAAAAAAACCTAAAATAGTAAAACCAAAAATAAATTGTTTTAATAATATATAAAAACTTTTTGAAAAGCAATTGTTACCCAGCAAACAAAAAGTTACAAAAGAAGAGAAAAAGAATTGATTGTGAAAATTTGGATCGGAACCAATGATTTTTACATAGGGGTCTCATAGGGTGGAAATTTTCTTTTACGATCCTTTTTCATTGCATCTAAAGCAAATCTTATAGGCTTTTTACACTGACAACATCTTTGTGAAACATCTTTTATCTGTCATTTATTTAGCTGTCAAAAAACAAAAGAAAAAGGCGCATAATTTTTTTTAAAAATAAAATATATTTAAAAATGGATTAATCATTGGAGTAGTTGTTGCTTTGCAAGAACAAGCCGGAATTTTAATTGCATATTTTATGCAACGTCAGTTTGTTAGTGATGGCACAAAGAAAATCGATTTTTTACCATTTTTTTTTTTTTTTTTGATGACACTTAAAATAACGAAAGATGTAAGATGGAACTAAATGAGAAAGGATCATCTTTTGCAGATGTAGAAAGATGTATAATTTTTGGCCTGTATAATTCTTATGGGAAGATGTTAACATCTTTGAAAATTGATGAAAGATGTAAGATGTAGGTTAGTGGAAAAAGCGCATAACGGTTTAGTGAAAAATTAGTTCTTTTGATGATCCCAAATAAATTTTTAATTTTTATATAAAATTTAAACGGGGCATTTAGTTTTCGGTTATCAGCCCCAATATCAGGTTAGCTTATACTATGGAATTTAACTGATATATTTCTTGTTGTTTCCCATATAAAGTTTAAGTTTAACTGCTGGTTTAATTATAATGGGACATTCTGAGCCTTATTTATTAAATTAATTTATTCGAAATTCGAAGTTAAAAATTAATACAAATCACTTAAACCTGATAACCAAATAACTAAAATTATGTACTTAATCATAGTTACGAATATCAAATTTATACAACCAGAAAAAAAGTTAGTAGAAAAATTTGTAAACGGTTTTCAATCCCACTTTACTATTTTTCTACTAATTTTTAGTAAAAAAATTATTATTAAGTAAACTTTTTTGTTATTTACATTTTACAAGTTACAGAATTTTTACAGAATATTTAAAAATTTTTTTACTTCAGAAATCATTTTACAAATTTTTGAAAACCGATTTGCTAAAATTAGCAAAAAAAAATACTAATTTTGAAAAAAGTGGATAGTGAAGGAAATTTTATTTCAAATAATTATAAGTTTTAACTAAATTGCCTAAAAATGCTACATATGTTGAAAAAAAGGGATCGGAAGTGAAAATACTTTTCACAACCGACTCATGTCCAAAAATAGGACATCCACTTTAAATAGCATCAAAAACCTTTTTAGTTATAAAAATCAGCCCTTAAAATAATCAAAATTCGACTTTAAATTCCAAAAAATTTACTAAAAATATGTTTCAAAACCAATGTTTTTACAACTTTTAAGTCTTTGATTTTTTTTTTTAATTGTGTCTAAAATATTAAAAAAAAAATATAAAAAATGTTGCTCGATAATTTCAAAAGAAATTAGCAGCTTTTAAGTGTAACAAGTGTATCTAAAAATAATTAAGTTAGATTGTGCATTTTAATAATATTTTTTTATAAATTAATATTTTTCTATATTTTACAATTCATCGAGTTTACAGAAATTTACTAAAATTTAGGAGCGCTTACTAATTTTTTATACTAATTTGGTTGTACTAATATTAATAATATTTAGTAAATTTTTCTGTTGATTTTAGCAAACTGATTTGAAATTTCACTTTACAAAAATTTTACTTAAATAACATTACACTTATTTCGTGAGTGTATGAAAATACCTGTGGTTAACATATAACTTAGATTGTTTTTAAAATAAGTTACCCGTCATAGCTTTAAAAAGAGCAACATTTCATTCAAAATCATATTTTTGGAAGCTGTGATAAAGAACACCTTTATATGAGGAAAATCAGAACTAAATGATACTTTGGAATCAATGAAAAATTGATTCCTTAAGAATCATTTCCATTTATTTTTGCTGAGTATGGTTATAAACTTTGGCTATTATGTGATAAGTTAACAGGCCTTTTTTCATAAATTTCTATATCAGTTATATACCCGACCATTCGTTATTTGGAATCACCCATTTTTTTAACCATAAAATTTATATTTCAAAACAAATTTTTTTTTGCAATATTTTAATAGATTTATTATAAAGGGACGAGAAGGGAATTGTGGGTATATTTTAGGTCCATCAATCCTATTTTTAGTTATTACATTTTCAATAGAGGGTGCCATACGATGAAGAAAATACACTCACTTTTTATCAAAATATGTTTTATCTTTTAAATTATAAAAATTCTTAAAGAGGTTATTTAGAAGAAATAGAGAATAGAGGAATAAAATTATGACTGGATTTTTCGAGGGCGGATTAATAAGTGCGTGACTTTTCGAACTTCTCTCGTAGTTATATAAAATGCAACACTGCTCCCATTAAGTACCACCTGTTAATATAGGTAGACTACTGTCAAATTTTGAGAAAGTTCTGTCATTTACTTTGTGTTTAACAGCAGGATTTTGTTTGATCAATAATTTCATCGTTGGAACTAAATCTCTTTCCACCGAGCCATTTCTTTAGGTTTGGTAAAAGGAAATAGTCACTGGGGGCTGAATCCGGAGAATATCGCGAATGAGGGAGCAATTCGTAGTCTACTTCATAGATTTTTGAAATGGAAACTAAGCTGTCACACGATTTCGTTGGTGGTCGATTGTGAGCAAACGCAGCAGCCATCTTGCGGAATGCTTTCTCATACCCAAGTGATCGTTCAAAATTGAAACCACTGAGCCATGTGAGATGCCTCTGTCGTCCACAATCTATCGGACATTCAATCTCCGATCAGCCAACATCATATCTTGAATTTTTTCAATTGTTTTGGGTGTGGAGACCTCAACTGGGCGTCCAGAACGGTCGGCATCTTTCGTGCTACAAGCATAACGAAAGTCAGTAATAACGAAAGTCAGCCATAACGAAAGTCAGTAAACCACTTCTTTACCATTGAAATCGATGGTGCAGAGTCCCCATAGTATTTATCAAGCTTTTTTATGGTTTGATTGATGTTTTTTTTCGCAAGAAATAATGTTTATTGAGTAGTCGAAATTCACTTTTTTCCATTTTAAAAAAAGCCACGAGGTTGTGTTTTCTGAACAGCTGTTAAACGTAAAGTAAAGTCACAGACTTATTGATCCGCCTCGTAAGTAAAATTAGATTTGAAAAAAAATCGCTAGATTTTCAGTTAATAGCTAACCGACAATTTTTCCTGCTGGAGGCAAATTAAAACCACTAGATCTGACTAGAAAATCGTCAAATCTTTTTCAATGCGATTAATACTTTAACCGTGTGCAGAGCTCCTAAAATATTTGTGAATTAAATGCGATAAAAACTCGACGTTTCAGGCCGAGTTTTTAGGATGTAGATTATCTTTAAACTCAGTTTATCGCAGTTTGTAACTGGAATACTGCATTTGAAATTTGTTTTATTTTTTTTTTTATTTCAATGAAGTCCAAAATTCTAACTAAACCAAGTTTAACTCACATCCCAAAAACTCGGCCTCAGTGTATACAATTTACATGAATCCGCCCAAGTACACCCAGGGAAAAGATTGGTTGCAATTCAATCAAAACTATTAACATTTATTTGTAAGGATTTTGTTTTATTAGGAATAACCTATAATCTATTATTATACCAAAAATATGACATTGGTAATAAAAAAAAGAAAAAGGAACCAAAATAGAATACTACGAGTAGTATCCAATTATTGGTACAGTAGAAGCAACCATTTATTTAGTAAATGTACTAGAAAATTAGTAAAATCTATCAAATTTATTAAAAAATTGTCGATATTCGAAAGTGGTAACTACAAATACGGTTATCCTGATCAAATATATCATTAAGTTAGAGATTCAGTTGAACCAACTGAATTGGTATTAATGAACGTATTTTCAGCTATATTTATTTTATTAAAAAATATTTATATTTAAAATTAGCCATCGAAATTTATAAGTGTTTATGGGCTAGTGGGTAAAGAACTAGCCTGATACTCCTAATTTCCGAATTCAAATCCCGGTAAAGTTAAACATTTGAAAAAAATACTTTTTTCAATGAAAATAAAATGTTCAAATGTTTAAATAACAAATATATCAAAGAAAATTAAATTAAATTGTAGTGCAGTAAGTATGAGTGGAATTATGAATCTGAATGTCTAGGTTCGATACCAGAAAAATCTAAAAATAAAATTTTTTAAAATAAAATTTTTTGAAACGTAATATTTATGTGAAATACAAATATTAAATTAGACAAATTAATATGGGCTTTTACATCTAAAAATATAATTTAATATGAAGATCTATGTCGTAACCGCCACAATTCGATTTGCAAAAATATATTTCTTAAAAATATAACAAACATTTCAAAATTTTTGTTTTAATATCGTTATTTGAATTTTAACATCCGTTCAAACATTTTTTTGATGACATTTTAATGTAAAATTAAAAAACCTTAAAAGCCGATTAATCGGTTTTTTTTTTTTTTTTTTTGTAAAAGCCGAAACCGGGTAAAAAAAAAGATTTAATGAATAAACCGAAACCCGGATTTTTTTTAAACTCAAACAGAAACATTTTTTAAATTTGTTCAGTAAAAAGGAACAAGCTTTGGAATCACCGATTTATTTATTCAAATATAGAATTTTATATGAATAACTTAAAAAATCTTTAAAATGTTTTTTTTTTTTTAATCAGCAGGAATTAAAAACCAATGGTTGTCATGGAGTGAAATATAGTTTTGAATTGAAACGATTTATTGATTTTAACACATTTAAAAAAAATATATATATTAAATTTAGAAGTTCTCACATAAAATTAAGTACTGATCCAATTATATTTACATCGCTAAGGGGAAAAAATTAGGTTTTATTTTAATATCAAACAAATTTTGAAGAACATTTTTTAGCTCAGTGTACTTAAATCCTTTGTCGTTTTATTTTTTTCTTCTTGTTTATATATTATTAGATTTATACAGTAGCTACAAAAAAGAATAGAGTTCATTCTTAATGAACTCTATGTTTGGACATCAAGGTCTTTTTTATGATTGTTAATGGATTTTTTGATTTTTAACGTTTATCACTAAACTTTGAAAGGGATTTTGCAACAATTCTAGATTGAGTTTAAAAACTGTGTTATCATTAAAACCCGTGCTAACGCTAAGCTAAATTATTATTATGAAAAAAATTCGAATTCACTGCCCCATAGTAGGGCATTACACTCCTATTTTTAAGGTCCCTCTTTATATGCATAAAAAATTAAAAAAAAAACCTCAGATTTATTAAAAATAACAGGCAAACTTAAAAAATACAACATAAATCTGGCATCACCCAAAAAAACAATATGAACTGTGGGTTGTAAAAAATAACGGCTTTTGCAACAACAAAAATACATTTTTCAGTGCAGTTATAAATACACAAAAGAAAATATGAAAAAATTACTCACTTACATTTACTTCTTTATAAAGCATTTTTAATATACTTAGCATGAAATTATTTATGAAATTTTTTGTAAAAAATTTAAAATGAATATTAGTTTATATTTTTCTATAAATTTTATTTGCAAAACTACAAAATTATAAACAAAAACGACCAAAGAACATGAACACTACGCGATGCCATACAATTTCTTTTCATTGCAAATTTTCTTTAAAATTATCACAATTTACTGCGAAACTTTTATAAAGACATATATTTTACACTTTATATTTTGTAATAAAACACTTTATTGTTTTAAAAACTATTAACAAATCATTATTTTTGTTTTTTTTTTTTTAATTCTTAACGAACCGACGCGAGATGTTTACCCAACACTTGAAAAAATTAACTGTCTTTTAGTACAAACAAATATAACAACCCCGTTTAACAAAATCAGCTGTTTTATTATTTTTGCAAATTCGTCAGCTTGTTATTGGTTTGACCAAAGAGCCAAAAATTCAGTGTTGAGAAAAATGGCTTAGGGCTTTTCAATTTTGTAAGAAGATTAAAATCAATATTAATATAATAAAGAGGATATTCATATTATAAACACAGAAAAAAACAGGGAGAATATTATTTAAGTGATATGTAATTAATTATAACACTACATACATTTCTAGTCACTTTTACAATTTTAGCCTAGTATTTTGTTTGTAGTTTTGCGGAAAAAGCTGCTAATCTAATAATAAAAAATTGGTGGAAATTTTTTCTGATCAACTTAATTTGAAATTGTGGTAAAAAACTGATATTTGAATTTGTTGGGATTGTGACTTTCTAATGACTTTAAAAATTTGTAAATTTTAAAGTCTTTGGACTTAATACATAGCGCAAAATTTGTATCGTGTTATGAACAAAACTTCGGGCTTTTTGTATACATTTTTCTTGCAAAATATATACATTTCTTGTAAATCATATATGACTAATGAAAAATATTATTATTTTACTAGAAATCGGTTAATCTTATTTAAAAAATATGTAGTCGTATATTTAGAAAGCACTTAGATAATACTGCCTCTGTTTTCTGCGTGTAAAATCCATTTTAATATTTTTTTCATTAATGCCCATTTTGCCAAACCAATAATAAGCTGACGAATTGTCAGACATTGTAAACACCAACAAAGGTTAATCGGCCATATTTAACCGGACATAAATCTTCATCACATTTTAGTTAATCTGTGTTTTGGTTAATACAATTTCCCAAATAAAATGTCCCATGGTCATTCACATGATCATGGCCAAGGATGTGGTCATGAAGCTATTGATGTTGATCATGCCTTAGAAATGGGTATCGAGTATAGTTTGTATCAGAAGATTGACATGGAAAACTTAGAATGTCTCAACGAGGAGTCCGATGGTAGTGGTAAAACAGTATTTAAATCTTATGAAAATAGAAGAGATGTTACGCTGGTAAGTAATCAAATGAGAAACGAATGTTAAAAAGTTTAATTTTTGCCTCATAGTTTGTTCAAAGTGATGCCGATGAGGAACTTCTGTTTAATATTCCCTTTACGGGAAACATTAAATTGAAGGGCATTATTGTGTCTGGTGCCAATGATGATACACATCCTAATAAAATGAGATTGTATGTTATATATTTATAGTGTTTTAAAGATTTTTGTTAAGTTTTAAATATTTTTCAGATTTAAAAATCGCCCAAAAATGACTTTTGATTATGTTCGTGGTAAAGCGGATCAGGAATTTGAGTTAACAAGAGATTGGCAAGCTGAAATTGAATATTCTCCCAAGTAAGACTACATAGTTTCTATCATGAAATTTCGGAAAAAGTACACTTTAGCGGGCTTAACGCAGAAAAGTAAAAAATATTACAGGCTTGGGCCCCAGGCCATTAAACCAATACGCTTAGCTTAAATCAAATCTGATAAAAATTATATTGAATTTGATGTTTAGCAATCATTATATTATTTCTTTAAATTAAAATAATAGAACGAGTACAACTTTGAAATTTCAATGGCGATCCTGCTACCGATATTATCTCAAATTCCGAAAAATTTTTGTTCATAAACTTGGAAATGACTAATATTTTAACTGAAACAAAGTTTTACTGATACACAGAAAACTCAGCCTTTATATTACTTTTTCTAAAAAGAAGTCTTTAAAATGAAGAATACCAGTTTTTAATAATTTTTTATTATTATTATTGCAGAGTTGTAACATTTTCATCTGTCCACCATTTGTCAATACACTTTCCTTCTAATTATGGTTCTGATAATACTAGAATATATTACATCGGTAATTTTTATTAATAAAATATTAAATTGATTTTAATTTAAACTATGTTATTATGCAGGTCTTCGTGGTGAATTCAGTGAAGCCCATTATCATGGTGTAACCATTTGTAATTATGAAGCGCGTCCAATGGTTGACGATCATAAATCACATGCATATGATGCTGTTGATCGCACGATACAATAAAAAATAGTTTTGTAAAAAAAAATAAAAATAAAATTTTATACTTGAGCAATGAAATTACTTTTTTTTTAAGAGGAAAAAAATAAGACATATTGACATCTTTCATGAAATCTACCAAAAACACGAAAAAAAACTAAAATGTCTGGCCTTATGTCATAAGATTTCATATTGGATTTACCATTTTTAGGCAGAGTTTTTAGGATGTTAAACAGAAAACGAATTTTGTCAGCCATTCATTGCATAGAAGTTTGGTCTTCATTGAAATTAAACAACACTAACCGAGTTTCAAAAGCAGTTTTCCAGTTACAAACTGCCATAAACTAAGTTTAAAGATAATCTACATCTCAAAAACTCGGCCTTAGAAAGTTTAAGTTGCGATTTGACAATTTTTTTTTTTTTTTTCAATGATTCAAAGTGTTAACAGAAGGTTTATGGAACTGGTGCTAATTGCAAATATTTTAAGCTATCTAGTCAAAAATTGCCAGTGGAATGTCATATTACTGGGTATCCGTAGGCTTAAAATTTATTTGGGACGCTTTAAAAACTGGTTTGTCAGTGTTTATTTTACAAAAATTTCTATGGTTTATATGAAAAAACTCTGGTAAAGTATTCGATAATCGCGCTTTGCCAACGCTGCAAAATGCACTGGTAGAGAATTGATTTTATAAAAAAATGACTCTTTGTTAAAATAAAGTTTGAGGGTTTCGCGTCTCGCATACATTTTTTAGGTTTATTTTTTTATGAAAATGGTGTTGTTTGTAGTAAAGCTTTTGTTTAGGCAACCTTTTTAATGTTTTCCCAAGGATGGCAAGTTGGTTCCAACATGCGGAGCCAACAGTTACCATACATTTATGTTTTTAGCTTGCAAGTTTTATATGAATGTCTCGTTAGCTTATTGGGTAGAGCTCTCGTCTGCCGACTTGAAAGAAATGCATATGAATTTTGTAAGTTTGTGCTGATATTTTTAACTACCAAAATTGTCGGACCTTAACATACCTCATAGTATTCCAATGGATTAAAAATCACTTTCTGATTCCATTCAGCAAATATAAAGATAGATATAGTTCTTGGCCGAACCCTATTTAAAGTGGTTAAAATCAGTATATATTCCAACGTATCTCCCTGAGAAATGTCCTATCTGAATTGGGCTAAAATGGTATTTATGCATACAAAAAAGTAAACGGCTCTTTTCAATTTGCATAAAAAAATTATTGAATGAATAGTAAAACAGGGTTGTTTTGTTGTTTTTTTTTTTTTGGTACTAAATGAGTTCATTTTTTACAATTGTTAAAAATCCTCTCGCATACGGTTAAGAAATAAATAAGCGAATATAGTGATTAAATATTTTTAAAATAAAAACATGCTGTTATAAAATATAAAGTTTAAAATATATACATGACTTTATAAAAATATCGCAGTAAATTTTGGTTATTTTAAAGAAAATTCACAATGAAAGAAAATGTGTAATGAATTCTTCGCGCAGTGTTCATGTTCTGTGGTGGTTTGCAAATTGAATTAAACAAAAATATTTTAATCAATATTCCTTTTTAAATTTTTACTGAAAATCTCATTTATAACTTTATGCTACTTAAAATTGTTAAAAAAAAAAAGATTTAAATGCAAGTAAGTTATTTTTCATATTTTCTTTTATGTATAATTCGCCTTGTTTACTTTTGTTTTTGTAATGGCCGTTATTTTTTAGTATCCAGTTATTCATTAGTTTTTTCAATGATGCCAGATCTATGTTGTATTTGAAAGTTTTTCTGTGGCTTCATGTGCAATAAGATGTTAGCAAGCAATTGTAAAATTGATTTAATATAAAGTGAAGTCACTTATTGTCCTAATAAAATCACTTGAAAAACCAGGTGACATTTAGGCTAAAACTATCCTACAAAAATAAAACAACTTTCATAATTTTTGTATTTTTTTTTTTAATTTTTTTATAATATTTTTAAATTTTTATTGTGTTTTTTGTTTTATTTTATTTTTCCATATGAAATATCATTATCAATTTTTCTCTTCTTTTGATTGATAACTTTATCCGTTTTTGTTGTTGTGGTGTTTGTTGGTTTTTTTATAGTAATTTTTTTATAAGAAATTGTGAGTTTTGTTTTTATAAATTTTTAGGTTTTGTCTTATTTTTTCCATTTTTCTTTTTGTGTTTTTTGATAAAAAGATAAATTTGTTTATAACAAAATTGACAAGTGTGTAGAAAAAATGTTGACATGTGTATATGTGTTAGTGTTTGTTTTGACGTATGTATAAATGTATGTGAGTGACTGTGAAAATGAGTGAGAGCAGCAATAAGTGTTTGAAGAAGAAAAAACAGAATTGTTTATAACGGTTAAAATATAAAAACAATTTGAACTAATTTAGCTATATTTTATGTATAAATTTAAATTTTCTTTAATAATACTATGAAACAATTTAAAAATAGTTACAAAATTAATTTCTGTTCATGTTTTCTAAAATTTATGTTTTCTTTCATAATCAAAAAAAAAATAAATAAATCAAATATAAATGGAATTTTAATTTAAACACTTGATTGTGATTGATTTCTGTTGATCATATTGAAACAGTGTTTTAAAACAAGTTACCAAAATTGTTCTATTACAAAATAAAGTGAAATATTAAATTAAAAAAGGTAGATATTAAAAATAATAAAATATACAATTTTAAAATATAATTAGGTTGTTCACAGTGTGTGTGCTTAGTGTTGTATTGTAGTATTGGAAACAGAGTTGTTAAAATTTAATTTCAAAGAAATTCAACAATAGACGATAGGAGATACAATACTTGTGCTAATTAAAAGAAAATCCAACAGAAAATCGTCCTTATAATGAAATAGAAATTTTAGAAACTCTGTTTTTTTAATACTACTTTACAACAATACAGTACTAAGTACACTATAGCTGTGTTTATGCGGCAATCTAAGTTTGCTGATATCATGTCAAGTTCTTATAGGTATGACAGAACTTTTGCCAATTATTTAATATTTTTTTGCTAAATGATTTTTAGTTTTCTTTTACACACCGATTCACTTACTTGTGCTGCCATATTTTCATAAAAATGTCCAATGAACAAGCTGAAAGGATTTTAATGTTTTATGTGAACAGAGCTTTGAAAATATAATTCATTAATTTTTTTTAATCTATATTAAAATTTGAAAAATTAAATCCAAAATTAGCAATTAGTTCCTTTTATCAAATCAATTTAATTAATTCATTTCACTTAACCATTGAGTGCCTAGTGATTAAATTTGTTTTCCGTTCAATGATTTACCGATTAAAATCTTAGTTATCCAAAGTTTTTCCGATTTCATTAGGTTTTCGCCGTTGTTTCTAAAGAAAAACCGACCGTGAGCTTAACCGTTTTGAAAAAAAACTCCAAAAATTTTAATATTGTATGAATTAAAAATTAGCAAAGGCACCTTTTATAAAATTAAATTCAACTTGAAAGAAATTATATATTTTAAATAAGAAAAAATGCTCTTTTCATTAATAACTTAAATTATGTTAGTTTTAAAAATCTGTATTATTTTTGTTTCTCCAAATTATTTTCATAGTATTATTTAAAAAAAAATCTTTATTTTTTTGGAAAACGTAATAAATATTTTAGTATCTTTTTTCTTGTAAATTCATATTCAGATATAATTAAAAAATTAATAAATGTTAACAATTCATAATAAATTTATTTAATTTAAACAAATAATTATTTTTTTTTTTTGTTTAATTATTTTTATCTTTTTGGTACAAACTTAACAATTTTTAATTATTAATTATTATTTCTTTATGGTTTTAAGACTATAATTATGATTTTATTTAATGCATTTTGTTTATTTAAACAGTTGGATTTTTTGTTTTTATTATTTTATAAATGTGTGGTATTTTTTGTTATTATTTTTTGCGGGATAATATGTAACAATTGCAATTTTTATGTATTTTTTTTATTAATTTATTAATAATAGGTTTTTTTCTTGTTGTTTTGTTGATTTTTACGAATTTTATTGATATTTATATGAATTAGTTTTTAATGTATTTTTTGCATTTTTTTTTTTATTAATGTTTAATAAAAATTGTTTTAGCTTTATTTTATTATCATCTATTACTCTAGTGTTTTTTTTTCGAGTTTTTATGCATAGTTTTTTTTTTTTTTTTATTAGCTAAAATTTTTTCGCGTTTTGTTTTCTATAATTATTATTTTTTTATTTAAACTTACTATACAAGCTCTCTAATAAAGTTTTTTGTCTTATTTTTTATGCGGTTTTTTGTTTTTTTATTTTTTATCAATGTCAATGTTTTAATATGAAATATTTTTTTTGGGATTGTTTACTTAAAAAATATGTTTTATTATTTTAGCGTCTGTTTTTTTTTTTTTAATCATGCGTTAACAAATAATTATGGAATTTCTATATTAACATAAAAGTCTTATTTCGAATATTGCAATAAATTATTATAATGGAATTTTGAAATATTTTGGAATTTAAATTACTTTCCAATTCACTTAAACACATAGAAATTTAAAAACTTAATTTATTTTATCAGTGCCTTAAGTAGGCCGCCTTGAAAAAAAAAAACTTTCTTTTCTTAAATTATTACACCATAATTTATTTGACAATTTTTTTTTAATATAAAAAACAGCTTTATAACTAATTTATAACAGTTTAAAATATATCACTCCTATATTAATACAGGAAATTCCCATTTTTTATCTTTTAATTTTTATATTTATAATTGCAGCAATTTTTTGTGTTTTTTTTTTAGTATTTTTTCTTTTATTTATAATTTATTTATTGCTAAGTTCTAGAAAATTATTTTCCTTTTTTTTATTTAATAATAAAAATGTTTTATTTTTTAATCAATTTCGTTATTTTTTTGTCTATTTTTTATTTATATATAAATGTTTTATTTTTTTAATTATTTAAATGTTTTTTTTTTCATATTGTTTTGGTAGGCTCTTAGAGTTTATTCTAAACAAATTATTATTTTTTTTATATTAATGCATGTTTTGTGATTGAATTTTTTTTAAATGTAGTTTATTTTAATTAATTTTTTTATAATGAAATTTTTTTCGCTGTGTTTTTTTTTATAATTTTTTTTGTAGAAGTGTGAAAAATGCTTGATTTGTTATTTAATGCTTGATATTTATCTAAAAAATTGAAAAAACCTCCTAAAATAAATTTAAATATTTTTTATATCATTTTTTCTGAAGGCTTTAGCTGAAGTTTAAAGTAAAAAATAAAGTTAAAAAAAATTAATAATAACAATAATGATATTTTTAAAAACTGTAATCATTTTTAAAACAAAAAGACTACAGAATTTAAGGAAAACCATAATGTTTTGAAGAATTATTAAAACAAAAAATAACTCCTTTATTCATAAACACTTTATAAAGTTAAAAAAAAAAATTCAAAACAAATTTTTCATGCAAATAACATTTAAATATTATAACGAAAATACCCATAACCTTAAAATAACATAACGAAATAATTTTTAAATACTGTTATCTAAAAACACTAACCGTATAAAACTGATACCATATGTAACTGTAAAATAGATTTCGATCATATGGTTATGCATTATATGATGCACGAACTAGATTTTAAAATCCAGTTTAAACGCAACAGCTCAAAATTTCTTTGAAAAGATCCTAGTCCCCCAATATCACATGTTTTGTTTTTAACGTATAATACCCGCGTACATAAAACTATTATTAATTGCGTTCGCGTAGTGGAAAATTCATACATTTTTACAACATGGCGGTCGTTTGCACAAATACTCAGTAAAGAAAAAAAAAACAATAAGAAAAGATTGGCAGTTCGATGAAAAGAGCTTTTTCTACTTCTGGAAAATTTGTATTCGACAAATTTTTGGCAGTAAGAATTTTTAAGCAAAAAAAAATATGTATATGATTTAAAACATACTTATGGTTTATATAAAATAAAAAAAAATATATTTTGCAATTATGTTGCAAGCAAAGCAATAAAAATTGTAAAATTAATTGTGGAAAATAAAACCCTCTAAAATGTTTCTGCTTAACGTTTCATAACGCACGAATTCTCGTGAAAGTGTTTTTTAACAAGGAAACAAGATTTTTCACTTTGTTCATGCAAAGATTCTCTTCGATGAAAGCAAAAATGCTGCATTTAACTTTAATTTTAATTCATAACGCTAATTTATTGGATCTACAACTCATATTGTAAAGTTTTCTTGAAAACTATCCTAATAAACATTTGGAAGAAATATTGTCAAAAAGATATTACGGAAATATCTTCAATAAATTATCAATGTAGTATTGTGAACATATTATATTTTTATCTGCTGTACGATATTTAAGCGATATTAGAAACAATTTATTGCGAAGATATTTTTTTAATAACCCTTAGAAGATAAACAAAAAAATATGTAAAAATTAATGTCATTTGGGAAAAAAAAAATTAAACAAAATTTGGAAATAATGGGAATTAGCGACATTTTATCAAAGGACGGACGGAAAGTTAGCAAATTTATACGTTATAATTTAAAAAATTGCAAATGAAAAATATATTTATATCTCTATGCTGAAAATAGGATTCAAATAGACCGTTCAAAAGTAGAGCAAATCCCATCAGAGGATGATGAAGAAGTAAATTGTTGTGCGAATTCCATGTAATAAAGTTTATAAAAAATAATATGCCTTTATATAAAATAATTGTGTATTTATCTTCTGGGAGATTATGGGGCGATATCATATGTTTATCTTCCAGATGATAATTTATCGATATTACTGATATTGCTATTTTATCTTCTAGAATAATTATTTTCGTATTACGTGGAAGTATTTCGTAGTAAATGAGGTATCTTCCGCAATACGAAGGCGACTATTGCCGCAATATAATATTTCGTCCAGGCAATACGATTGGGAAATCTTCTTCGTATTGCCATGTTTGCTGGGATGATTTATTATTTGTTTACATTTCTTTGCACAAGGTGATGCCAGATTTTCCAATGTTTTCATACATACTATTTATTGCTGAATGCTGTGCAAACATAATTATGAAATTATCCGAAAATATAGTTATGAAACTGAATTTCTTTGTATAGGAAATAAAAAACTAGAACTAAATTTTCACCAAAATCCAGTTTATCAGACACAGCGTGGTGCAAACATTACCTTAATAAATGTGCTCAGAATCTGACAGTATTTCCAAAAAAAAAAAAATCTCAGAATCTGAGGGTTTTCTATTGGAAAATAATTTAATTTATTTACAGGTTTGTCTAAAGAATTCACATTCTTTAAAAAAGGCGTTTCTTCTTAAAATCTTAAGTTTTTTTTTTCTGTTTGTCTTCAAAATCTGAGGATTTTTCTACAGAAAAAATAATCGAATTTTTCTACAGAAAAAACTAATAAAATTTTAAGTGTTGTTCTGTAGAAAAAATCCTGAGAATTACAATATTTTTTATAAACAGTTTTCGGAAACTAAAGATTTTATTATAGGAAAAGTCCTCAGAAGTCACAAAATGAAAGGTTTTTATAAGGAAGTCTTTGCAATCCGAGAAAGATTAAATAATCTTAGGGTGTTTTTTCTCAGAATATAAAAAAAAAAAAATTATATTATGAAATGTTTTTTAAAAGAATTGGCATCAGATATTGTGTTTTGGAAAAAAATAAAATTTTTATTTAAAAAATATCAGAACCTGAAAATTTTTTTTTCTAAAAAACGCACGGTCTTTTAAAAAAAATATCTTAAACTCTAAA
The DNA here is from genome assembly GCA_949748255.1 of Eustalomyia histrio. Lineage (NCBI taxonomy): Eukaryota > Metazoa > Arthropoda > Insecta > Diptera > Anthomyiidae > Eustalomyia > Eustalomyia histrio. Next base: position 26,796,820 of record OX456526.1, on the reverse strand, counting down.
AGAAAAAAATTCTAAAAAAATAAAACAAATTTGTATATTAAACAAATTATTTATTTAACAAAAAACTTAACAAAGAATATATAATTTCAAATATAATATAAATTGAAATAAACTAAAAATAAACCCAAGAAATACCCAAAAATATTAAGATAAAAATTAAAATCTTCAGCTTTACAAAAAAAAATATATATATATATATAATATGGTTATTAAATTTTACAAAAAGAAATTTATTATAAAACTTTGATTATTTTAATTTATTTTTTTACTATACATATTAAGTGGTCTTTTTCGCTTTTGTTTTAAACAATAACGACCTTATGATTAGAGAAATAGAGATGATTATTTGCTTTTCCGTTAATTATTAATTTTTTGCTTTTAGTATTTTGTTTTTATAAGTATATAAAAATGTAATAACAACAAGACGTGGTGAAAAACTAGAGAAAAAGTTTTGAGATAGTTAGTTTTTAAGGAGCGATAGAATATAAACTCTTCAAAAAAAAAAATTAAAAGAGGAAGATGTAGAGTGTGACATAAGAAAAAAAATATTATGAAAATCCTTGTAGAAAAATGCCAACTTGACATAAAAAAATTACGAATTTGAGTTTCAAATATAATATAATTTTTAATTATTTTATGTAAATTACCAAAATTTCGTTGTTCATGGAATGACATCCTCAGGTCTTAAAAATTATTGCGGCCCCACACCGCGCATGTCAACATTATTTTTAAAACAGTTTTTAATGAAATGTTTACATGCGCGGAAGGCAATATTTTTAATCGTGTTTAATTTTTGTTGTTGTTTACACAAACCCTAATGATGTTATTCAATAAATAAGGGAATATTGACAATATTTGTAAAATAATAGAATATAATTTATATTAAAAACTGAAAAACCTCAGGTTCAATTAATTAAATAATAACTTAATTTTAAAAGTCGATCGAATAGTCTCCCTGATTATGTATGGCGTTGGTGTTTTCTGTAAAAAGTCTTCATACAAATCGATTTTTTTTTTTTTAATTTATCTTTGGCAAGTCCTATACAATTTTAATATAATAGGTCTGTACGAGGTAATTTTGGGTGAAGTCTGGTAAAATGAGAGTAAGCAAAGAATTATCTCACAAAACCATAAAAATGTCCAAAATACTGCGAACGCACAAAATCACATTTCATACCCAAAAATAAACGTCAAATTTATTCATATTAAAAAACAGCTTAATTAATAAATATATTTGAAATGGCAAATATTAAGAAGGAAAAGTTGTTTATAGTAAACTTTTATTTAACTTTAATTTTTTTCAAAAATGCAAAACAGTTAATTTATTAGCAGCAGCTGATGATTTGACAATTTTACCATTTTACCCAAACAAAAAGTACGGGTAAGTTCTGGTAAAAAGAGAAACACAATTACTCTCTCATGAGCGCTCTCATTTACCCAATTTTTGTTACAAGAAACGCTTTCTGGTAAGATTGGGTTCCCGCGGGCACCCGCGGACGTCGAACACACCTAATATAAGTCTTACTCTACTGTTAAATATTTAAAAGATAGTCGTTATAACGACTTTTCAGTAAATACACCTTAACTCGTCTACACCTTACATAATCAAGCCTTAGTGTCGGTCCAGAACAACAACGTGCCGTATAATGATTGTCACTGTGAGAGATAGTCACAAAATAACGATATACGACTGCAAAAACAACATATTTTTTGATTTTTACATTTTAAATCTTAGAAAACAATATAGAAATAAGTATTATTTTTTGTTTACAAAAACAAAAAAAAAATGTAAGAATAAAAACCAAAAAAAAAGAAGAATGAGAAAAAACGTTGTGAAATTAAAATAGATTTTATCTCCAGTGCTGTCAGTTTAGGGTATTTATCTCCAAATATTTAATTTCTTGAATGGGGATAAAAATTTCCGTTTGGGGATCCGGGGATTTGTGTGGGATGACAACAAAATTTAAGGGGATCTTTGAGGATAAAATATTAAAAAAATTTTCTTCTCTTTTAATTTTTATTATATTTTTAACCTTGATAAAATTTTAAAATTGTACAATACAGAGTTGTAAAATGTGCATAGTTTTGAATATTCGATACTGCTCAATAATTTTAAGTATGAATTCGATACTACTCAATACTTTTTACATTTAATCTTAAATGGGGTTATATTTTTCATACCAAAAACAGCAATACATTTTCATAATGTTTTTCAGACCATGTTATGCTCATATACAGAAAATTGCAACTCTGGAAGTAGTGATAGAATTTTTTTAAGTATTGAGATCTTAAATGATCAATTCTGTTCCAACTTTGTAGCTGTTAATAGTTTCAACTAAGGCAAATGTGTGTTATACAAATCGAGGGTTTACTATCATAATCTCTTATCTCAAAAACTACTTCTTTTCAGGATGGACAAAAACGTTTTATAATAAACTTGTGACATTTCTTTAATTTTAAATTCATCATTACTTTTTAAATAAAAAAAAAATAATTAAAAAATGTCACGAGTTTGTTATAAAACGTTTTTTTTTTTTGTTCTGAAAAATAGTAGTTTTGAAGACTAAATTTTTAGTTCGACCGCGTGCTATGAAAATACGCCAAGATGTTCAGATCTGTTTGTAGGTCCATATTGTGGAGCCACAACCAAAAAAATAAAAAAAAAATAAAAAAAAATAAATTTTTGCAGATTTGGATTTAGGATTTCCATTAACCACCAAAATCTCCACCAAAATTTAGTATTAAATATGAAAAAAATGTCGGCCGGAATTAAAATAATAAGTCTCTTTATCTTAAATTCGTCATAAGTACAAATAAAATAAATTCAAATGTACAAATTACCGCTGCAAATGATTTACATTACAAAAATATGTTTTATTTTAAATCATTTTTGGTTAAAAACATTTTGTGGATTTTTGGGGACGATAAAATAACAATTTAAGGATTTATGGGAATGAAAAAGCAATATTTGGGGATAAAGACTTTAAAAAAAACTGATAACACTGTCTAGCACACATCTGCAACGCTCAACGTGCTTTAACTGTTAAATTGTAAAGAAAAATACGGCACGTTATTGTTCTGTTTCTTCACTTATAATCAAAAACGATATCACTTAGAGCCCAATTTATTCGATGAAATTGATCGCATGTTTTTTTCTCAATTCCCTTTTTAAAGTTGTCTCCCTCCAAAGTTATGTCTACTTTTAAGTTGAAGAATTCATATGTGTGCGAAAGAGAAATAACAAAAAACATGCACGAAAAACGAAAACCGCGCTTTATTTGTTACCCCGCTTGCTTCTCTAACCCGTTTGCCAACAAACAAGAACTGCACGCAATAATTGCATGCAAAAAATTCACCGTGTGAATTAGCTCTTACACTGTGAATTATTTACTTTGTTGTAAATAATTATAGTTGGGAAGGTTGTAGTGTTCGCTTTATTTTACATTAATTTACAAGAATTTTTGTCATCTTTTAATTTTATAAAATCACTTAATACATATTGTGAGAAGCTTTTAAATACGATATGTTTCAATTCTAAAGCAACTTATTTTTAATTTTAAGCAAAATGTTACAATAAATGTGCAACATATTGATAGAAATCAACAATATGCTGCTAAAATTTATACACAGTACATATATTGTTAATTTTAAATATAAAATGTTTTGCCAATATACTGGGTTTAAACAGAACTACAACATACATATTTGATTAATTGCTGGATATGAACAGAACAATTTGTATCATAAAATAAGTAGTTAAAACACAAATTAGGATAAATATTTATTATCTTTCCCCATATGTTTATATACATAAAAGGTATGTAAAACAATTTTAATGAAAAAGCAAAATTTCTAAATCTTATTTGGCTAATTTAGCAAAATATATTCCTGCTTAGGATTTAAAAAATATGATTTAAATCAAAAAACGAATATTTTATTGTATGAAACATTTTGCAGAAAAAACTTGGTTAACTTTCGCAAGTTTTTTTTTTTGAATCACGTAAAAAATTATATATGTAATTTTTACAAATTACTCTAACATAAGAGTTATTTTGCCCAATTTTTTTGGCAAACATTTTTCTTATGTGTTTAAATTGTATAAAATTTTAAACAATATATTAAAGATTTTAGAATAATTTTTCTTTTCGAATTATTTCTCCCTCGTGCATTTTTGTTGTTAATTAAAAGCTTTCATAAAAGATTTTCATAATATTCTTTTAAATAGAATTATTTTTTTTTCTTTTTGTTTTTTGTTTTTTCTTTGCGTTTTTGTTGATAAAGAGGATATAAAAAAGTAGTTGTTTTTTTTTTTTGTTGTTGTGGTTTTTGTTTCTTATAAGACAAGGAAATAGCAAAAAATTGTTGATATCGCAAAAAAATTTCAAATTTTGGAAAAAAAGAGTTTTACAAAAATAAGACAGCGGCGGCGTTCATTTATTTTGTGTATTTTTGTTTCATATATTTTTTTTTGTTTTTGTTGTTTTTGTATTAAAGTGGGCGGCAAAATTTCCATTATCATTTTTCATATACAAAAAGGAAAACTATAGTAGTGTTGTAATTATGTTTAAGGTATAAATGGCAGAAAGCAAGCAACAACATTTTTACATACAATAATTGTTGCTTTAAAGGCATTTGTCAAACTGCATAAGGTGCATTTGGTTTTGAAGAAGAAGAAGAAGAATGTGGTTGTTCCTGATGTTGTTGATGATAATGATGAGGTTGGGCAACCATTGTTCTTGTTGTTGTGGTTTCTAATGTCGACGTTGCTGTTAATGTTGTGGCAGTGGTGGTCGTCGTCGTCGTCGTTTTGCATTCAAAACCACCACTACTACAATCGGCTTTTTTGATAACACCACCAACAACAGCAACACTAGTGTTTTTTTGAGATGATCCCAACTGCTGTTGCTCTGTAGTTGTAGCAGTTAGTTTTGTGCGTTTTTGTAGTTGTAGTTGTTGTTGAGAGCGTTTTTCGCGCCATCTATCCAGAGGAGTGTAGCAACATTTAAATAATGGTTTTGTACGTTTCCGTTGTTCCGATGAAGATAACGATGAACTAAGGCTAAAACTTTGAGCTAAAGATGAAGCCGATAAATCAGTCTGTACACCGCTACTACATAAACGTGTTTCCATAGTATATTGTTGTGTTTTATGTTGTTGTTGTTGTGTGTTGTGTTGTGATGATGTTGAACGCATCGAGGAGGCTGGGGCCTTGCATATCACTGTTGGTGGTTCGGTCTCATGTAATTCGAAAGAGCGAGCCGATGAATGATCTTCCACATAACCAGCCTCTTCTTCATCAAAATATTCCTCATTCGAGGAGCGTGTGGTTGTGGTGTTGGTGGTCGTTGATGGTCGAAATTCATGAGATGATGATTCGACCATGGCAGTGCGATAGTTGGCAGCAAAATTATTTGTTTCCAAATAATGGCTGGATTGAAAAATGTAATCATCCACAAACTGTTGCAGTATATGAGGATCTGCGGCTACAGCTTGAGCAGCGGCCGAATCTAATATGGAACCCTCCGAGTAATGGGGATGATGATGGTGATGAGGATGATGTGAATGATAATGAGTATGGGGATGTTGTTCATTTGGATGATGATGAGAATGATGAGAATTTCGATATGAGGCTTCATGTTCATCTTGTTGATGTAGTGAGGCATAACGCCGTATGCCTTTGTGCGATTGTGACGACGGTGAGTATAACACTAGAGATGTTGCTGTTGGCGATATCGTTTGATAATGTTGCTTGCTTTCCGTAGTATACATTTGCATATCAACAACATGCTGTTGTGATTCTAGATTTTCATGATCTGTTACAGCAATAAATTGATGGGTATTAGAAACACATAATTGATCACTGGAAACATGTTGTGGTATACAAGCAACATGTTCAGCTAAGCTGTACACATGTTGTGATACACCCGTAACATGTTGATTATCAAAATTTGATGTAGCAGCATGTTGCGGATCACAATACCCAAATTGGGATGCATTAGCAACATTTTGCATATCATTATAAACATTTTGTAAAAGATGTGTTGTTTTTAAAACATGTTGGTGAGTTCCATTAACATGTTGCTGAAAAATCTCAACAGGTAGTGAAACATCTATCGATTCAGGAACATGTTGCTGGGATCTTTTACTATGTTTATGTTCGTTAAAATTAGTTTTTTGTTCATTTTCTTCCAGTTTAGTATCACTTTTAGCATGTTGTTGTTGCTTTTGAATTTCATAATTTTTCTCTTTGCTATATTGTTCAAGTTGTTGCTGACGCTGTTTTTGCTTCATATCAACAATTTCTATTTCTTCAATATCACTAAAACTATTTAATTGTTTCAACAAATAATGAACATCATTTCGTTTCATTAAATTATCTTCTTCATTATCATTGACTAAATTCTTCTTCATTTCTTCGTCATCTTTTAGTAAATGATGGCGATGAAATGAAGTTTCTTGTATAGGACGTTGGTGTTGTTGTTGTTGTTGTCGTTGCGAAGATAATAATGCCAAAGCAGCAGCCGATGTTGAGGCTGTTTCAACTGCTTTCGGTTCAGATGTTGTTGATGAGAAATTAATTTTAGAATTATTTACAATTAGGTCGGTATAAAGGTGTTGTTGTTGTTGTTGTTGGTGTGAGGCCAATCTACGTTTTAAACTATCACTTAATATGGGCATCTCTATAAATTGTTGATGTTGATGCTGTTGTTGTTGTTGTGAATGTTTGGCTAATGTATCAGCAATATGTTGCTGATAATTATTTATAACCGGCACTGTATTGTCAATAATTCGATTAAATTTAGCTAATGCCGTATTCTGTTGTTGTTGTTGTGTTAATGTAGATGATGACGAAGTTGTAGTTTTTGTTGTTGCTGCTACACATGTTGTTGTTGTTGTTGATGTTTCTAATGTTGTAGTAGTTATAGTAGTAGTTGAGGCTGCTGTTATTGCTGCTTCTTCTATTATATTAAATTTATTAAATTTTTGTTGTAATTGAGGCACTGTTGTGACGGTATCTAATTTATTTTGACCTTGTTCTTCTATTGTCCTTCTCCTTCTTCCTTCCAGATCACCATCGTATTTTATTATATCATTTATATCATCATCAACGTTTCGTCTTATATTATCCATCATTTCACTAACATTTATATTTAATTTTAATTTTAATTGTTGTTTTAATAATAATTGTCTACTTTCTTGTAATAATGCGCTAGTTGTTGGAGTTGTTGTTTTTGTAGTAGTAGTAGTTGTTGTTGTTGTTATTATACCGGCTGTAGTTTTTCCCGCTGCAACTACTTGTCTTCTTTGCATTTGTTTATTTAAATTGGTATTAGCTAAATTTCTAGTCATAATTAATTTTCTCGACGAAATGGGTTCATTATTGTCGCTCCCCCGCGATTACCGACTATCACGGGTGGAGCGAGGCCTTCCCTAACTGGATGTTGATGCAATTGGTGATACCGGTGACAGTGGACTACGTGCTGTTTCCCGCGGACACCCACTTAGTGTTATAACTAGTTTGCGGGAACCGGCCTGATCACGATGTTCACATAACCAAACACCTTGCCAGGTGCCCAATGATAATTTACCATCCGTAATGGGGATTGTCAATGAACTACCAAGAAAGCAGGCTTTAACATGTGCGGGCTGAAAACAAAAAAAAATTGTTATTTTTTTTTAGTAAAATTTTATTATACATTTTAGAAATATGTATACAGAAAAAATCTTTGATTTGTCTGCAACATAATGAACTATAGCGATATGTTAAGATACTCGTATACTATCAACATGTTGCTGGTGCTTAACATGCTGAGAGTTTTAAAAAATATATGAGGTTTTCCATAATAAATGTTCAGCTTTCAAAAAAAGTAACCGCATCAACATGCAACAACTTTTTTAAAAAAATTTGCGGAGTAGGCTTGGTTAAATAATGACAAATTTAGTTTGTTTTAATGTATTGCAACACTTGACAAGGTTTTCGCAATTTTGTTTTACTAACCCCAAATCAAAAGCCAATAAACTCCCGTAGGATTTTCTTTTTTCTGAATTGTGGGCCTTCTTTTTTTAACTTCTGACCCAGGAGACTTTTATGTGGAATTTAAATCTGTAAAAAATATAACCTAATTTAGAGTACTGCTCCACAATATTGATCTATAAAGTATTTTTCCCCCTGATCGGGGGGAAAAAAGAAAGGTCACAACTCAGAAAGTCGAACCGATGGAACTTTTTTGACTTTGTATTCGTTAGGAGACCAATATAATACTTGAAAAAAAAAGTTTAATAGAAGGCTAGTTATTAAAACTTAATGGGATTTAGAAAATACTAGTTGCACTTAAGCTTTTACCTATAAAAACCGACTAATAAATTCCTCTCTAGCAATCTTTTTAAATTGGAGAACAAATAATAGTTGCTGGAGACCAGATCAGGTGTTTGTGTTGAATTTTTCTATATACTGCTGCGTCCAGAGTGCTTTTCATACCCAAACGCCCAAAAACATTCACTCGATGTTGTTTGGCTACACTCAGAAAAAAATGTTAGTAGAAAAATTTGTAAACGCTTTTTAATCCTACTTTACTATTTTTGTACTGACTTTTAGTAAAATAATAATTATTTAGTAAACTTTTTTGCTCTTTACATTTTACAAATTACAAAAGTTTTACAGAATATTTACAAATTTTTGTTGCTAACTTTAGAAATCATTTTACAAATTTTTAAAAACCGTTTTGCTAAAATTAGCAAAAAAAAAAAGTACTAATTTTAAAGAAGTGGGCGTTGAAGGAAACTTATTTCTAATAATTAAAACGTATTACTTACAAACTTAAATTAAAATTATCACTCACTGACAGCTGTCAATGTTTATACGTGTATTTACCTTGTGTATGAAGTCAGCACACAGTATATATACCGCACACGCTCATGGGCGCCTACGTATTTGTTTTTCTTTTTTTATATGGACAAAATCACATGTTGACATGAAAAGTCATAACTCACGATTTTGTGCAAACTTTAGAAAAACCATCTACACGACCATACGAACAAACCCTAAAAATTTAGTAGAATTCAGTTTGACTGTTCGTGAGTTAAAAAGTCACAACGCACTTGCAACAATTTTTTATATATATATTTAAAAACTAAAAATTAATTTTGGCCAGCATTTCCCAAATTCCATTAATTTCGAAAATAATTTACGGCACCACGAAAGCTAATATTGTTTTTACAGTATAATAAAACATAAAGATAGGCATGTGAGTAGAAACTTTAATTTACTCACGTGAGTGACTCCAAGTAAAAACAAGAATATATATATATATATATATATTATAGTATATAGTATATATATTATAGTATATAGCGTATAGTCAGTTGAAGAGTACAGACGTGATTTATTTTCGCTCGCAACATCAGTTATAAAAAAGTTTTGTAATAGGTTTAGTTTTTAATAGGTTTATTATATTTTAGTTTTTAATAGGTTTATTATATTTTAGTTTTAAATAGGTTTCTGTCTGTCTGTGTTCTGTCTTTTAAACTGTCAACACGCATTTTGTCCGCATATATCGTTTATGTTTTTAGTGTCGTTAAATCGAATTAAAACGCGCCGTTTTTTTTGTCCAGTGTTGATATAATAATAATTACAATAAATCAATTAATAAAAAAATAAAAAAAAAAACTGAAAGGGGCAAAGGGCTTTAATGTCTCTATTTGCCTGTGTTATTGTTGCTAGATTTTTTTCCTTCTCTTTTCCTTCTCTTATCTCTCCCTTTTTTAATTTTTTTTTCTCTATTTTGCATGGTACAACCGTCTTGAATTCTTTTTGTTGTTGGGCCAATTAGTGATGAAGGCATAGCACTGATCACTGAGTAACCAATTCAGCAACAAAGTGTGTACCCGGTTGTTGTACTATTGCAGATATATTGCATATTGTCTGTACTCTTCAACACTACTCCCTCTTTCCTCCCTCTCATAACATATTTTCCTAATTCTAACACAATGCACTGCATTAGTAGGGGACATCCCCTGAGTGTTAGTCTAACGTAAAAAAAAAAAAAAAAAAAAAAAGATAAAAAGGCTTAAATTTAGCTGTGCCGAATCTACTGTTTTTATACAAATAATTTCAAAAACTTTAGAAGTAAAATTATGTAGGTTTAAAACATTTTTTGAGGTGAAAAACTTTTTTTGGATGTGAAAACAAATTTTGTGGTGGAAAAAAAATTTTAAGATAAAAAAATTGTTTGAGATAAAAAAATATTTTGTGGTGAAAAAAAAAAATTTTGTGGTGAAAAAATTTTTTTGATGTGAAAAATATTTGAGGTGAATATAAAATATTCAAATCTAAGGGACTGGTAAAAAAACAAGAGGAAATATTTTACTTGGCGGTCGCTACTATGAAATTCTACTAAAATACACAGATTTGTACGGAAAATTTAGAGGGACCTTCACATTTTCACTTATAACTTATACCTTTTCATAATAACGGTAATTGGTTACCACAGTCACTTTAAGCCCGATATTAAAATTTTAAAATTGCGATTCGATTGAAGGCATGTTTTTTTTGTATAACCGGGTTTATTGCACTATTTTACCGGTTTAATTTTAACTACCGGTTTAATTTAAAATTCCGTTAAAATAGCGCTAAACTACAGAAACACACAATAACAAAATTTAACAGGTAATAACAGGTCAATTGAGAAGTCCCCGGACATAGATGGCGCTATAGACCTAAATCTTTATGATTTTTAGTTAGCCCTAACCTTCAAAAGACACGTGTATAAATTTGACAGCTGTCGAATCATCAGTTTGTGAATTATAGCACTTTGAGTGAAGCAACTTTTGTTATTGTGAAAAAATGGATAAAAAGGAATTTCGCGCGTTGATAAAATATTGCTTTTTGAAGGGAAACAAATACAGTTGAAGCAAGAACTTGGCTTGATGACGAATTTCCCCGACACTGCACCAGGAAAATCAACCATCAAGGATTGGTATGCTAAGTTTAGACATGGTGAAATAAGCACCGAGGACGGTGAACGCAGTGGACGCCCAAAAGAGGTTGTTACGGACAAAAACATCAAAAAAATCCACAAAATGATTTCGAATGACTGTAAATTAAAATTGAATGAAATAACAGGTACTCAAAGGTACCAACTGAACGTGTACATCATATCATTCACGAATATTTGGGTATGAGAAAGCTCTGTGCAAAGTGGGTGCCGCGCGAGCTCACTTTTGACCAAAAACAAGTTAGTGAAAACGAAAGCGAAAATCCATGAATTGGGCTTCGAATTGCTTCCGCATCCACCGTATTCTCCAGATCTGGCCCCCAGCGACTATTTCCTGTTCCAAGATCTCAAAAGAATGCTCGTTGGGAAAAAATTTTCGTCGAATGAAGAGGTGATCGCCGAAACTGAGGCCTATTTTAAAGCAAAGGTATTTTGAAGCAAAAATTATTGCTTGCCAACCATCCTTATAACCGCTGCACCCATTTTTCTCATTTTCAATAGCAAACTGCTCGGGGATCGCCATTTCAAAAGACAGATTTACATCGCAAAATCGACTTAAAATTGCATAGGAATCACGAATATATATACTTTATGTGGTCTTAGGCATATATTTCGATATGTTACAAACGGAATGACAAACTGATATAGGATATATATACCATACATGGTGGAGGGTATAATAATTATTCGTATATCAAATTTTACCGATTATTTGGCTAACTATTTCTATTAATTTTTTCCCCGATTTTATATTTTTGCGTTTACAAATAAATGACAAAATTACATACTTATTGCAGTTTTCACTCACTTGAACGTGAGCGCGAAAAAAAACAAATGTACGTTAGTAATTGTGCGTGAGTTGGCTTTTTATGAGTAAAAATTCACACACGTATCCATCTCTAATAAAATCATGTTTCAACCACATATTGTGAATTATTAAAATAAATTTCCTTAAAAACATGTCGGGGTATATAAAGACCACATGCTATCAAATATTTTGAATTTTTTTTTTATATTTTTTAAGTAAAATGTAAACTTTAAGGTCGATTAAAGACTCACCATATCATCGGGTCCTTCACATGAATGCCTATAGGGTAACCCTTCGGGAACTATTTTGTTTAACATCATTTCCATGTCGTCTCTATTGTAAGAGGATTTTAATTTAAATATTTTAAAAAATTATATACATACATATATTAATTAATGTTTTGTTAACATGTGAACAAATTTAACTTTACCTAACGTCTGGATCCCAACTTTCATTTAACGCTAAACTCGCTGATGTGTGTAAAACTGTAAAGAAATTAAAAATTTGCGCAAGAATTAATTAGCGTTTTGTAATTAAAGTAAAAATATATTTATTTAATAAATATAAAAAAAATAAAAATGTTAAAAATATAAATATGAATTTAATGTGTTTATAAACATGTTACTAAACATTGTTGACAAAGTTTTGCATAAATATGTATCTGAAAACATATTGTTTAATTTGCAAAATGTGTTAACGGATAGAAAATTATTTATTTTAAGTTTCAACTAAATTAAAATTCATGTTTATTCATTAAACGTGGGTAACTTCTCTTAAAAAAATAACCATAGTTAAATGTTAATCACAGCCACACTCAGAAAAAAAATTTAGTAGAAAAATTTGTAAACGGTTTTCAATCCCAGTTATTATTTTTGTACTGATTTTTAGAAAAAAAATATTATTTAGCAAATATTTTTGCTATTTACATTTTACAAATTACAGAGTTTTTACAGAATATTTACAAATTTTTGTTGCTAATTTCAGAAATCATTTTACAAATTTTTGAAAACCGATTTGCTAAAATTAGCAAAAAAAATAACTAAATTTAAAAAAATTGGAGATTGAAGGAAATGTAATTTCTAATTAAAACTTACGCCTACAAACTTAAATTGTCTTTAAATGTTACATAGATTAAAACAGGGATCGGAAGTGAAGATATCGACTTATGTCTTAAAATAGGACATCCACTTAAAACAGCATTAAAAATTTTTTTTAGTTTTAAAAATCAGCCCTAAAAACAATTAAAATTTTACCTTAAAAGTAAAAAAATATTGATTAAAATATTTTTCAAAACAGAATTTTTTTTTGCTGATTTTAGTAAACCGGTTTTAAATTCAGCTTTACAAATAGTTTACTAAAATTTAGTAGCGGCAACTAATTTTTCTACTAATTTCATTGTACTATACGTCAGCTAAGATTAGCAAAAAATACCGCTGAGCTCAAATTGACAAAATTTCCCGTAATAACAGCAAAATTTTCAGTTGCTATTGCAGACTTTTTTTAGTGAGTGTATTAAGCTTAAGTTATTTTGAGATAAGCTAAAATTTGTGTGATTTTGGCGATTTTTAATTACCAATATAGTACAGGTTTCACTAGTGTTGTCTGGCATTAAACATTTTTCACTTTCACTTTTATTTCACCCACAAAAAACATCATAAACTATTAAGAATATGTTTTTACTGGTATTTTTTTCTTCATTTATTTACTTTTATTAATATTGCATGACTATGACGTTTTTTTACTTATTTTTAATTTTTCTCTATACATATTTCAGTTTTTCTGTAACCTCAGGTGCATTTACTACAGTTGTAGTATAAAAAGTTCTGACTGTAAAAACTCCCAGTTTTTCTTATTTCGTGTTATTGGTGTTCAAGTGTAATACCTTGTCATAAAGTAATTAAACACAACTTGAGGGTGTTGAAATTTTTTTCATTACAAATTTCATATGCTTTTCATTTTCTACCTTACAAAGTTTAAAACTGTCAATGAATGTTTTACACATACATTTTACAATATTTCTTCTTTCTCCATTTTTCCATATTGAAATTTGCACAAAGTTAATTAATCTCTATAGAGTTTAATTTATCAATGTAAGTGCTTGTTATTATTGTTGTCGTTGTAAAAGAAACAACATCATCCAACAACAGAATAAATTGTAACACCTCTATTGTGCGTAATATTTTTATTATTTTTTTTTTAATTTGGTCAAGTAATTTGGTAGGGTAATGTGTAAATGTGGGTGGTTTAGTTAATTAGTATTATTTAAAATATCTTGGGAGTTTTATATACATTGATATTGTTATATTAGAGGTGTATGACTGTTAAAGACCTCGTTCAAAATATTATGGTGTTTTCATTTTTCTTCCTATTTGACACATGTATAAAACTTTTACACATTCATATATATACACACACATGAATATATAATATGTATGTAGGTCAATGCCATATGCACGGAACTATTTTGACAACAACAGTTTGTGAAGTCCTTAAAATTTTAGATCATAAGACATGGGGAAGTAAAGAATCATTTTATGGCAACATTTTTTTGTAAACATTGTATATAAATAATGTATATAAGCATTAGTTGCTTTCCCATACTTCGATTAAAATTCTGTAAAATGACAGTAAATACAAAATTTTAAATTCCCGCCCAAAAGTGTGGGAACTTAAAAAAGCACTTTTCATGCCAAAAAAAAAATAGTGTTTCAAATTCGGTTAATCGATTAACCGATTCCTCGATTGATTGCCTCTATTTCGGTTAATGTCGAAATAAATAATTTAAAACTCAAATAATTATTCGTTCCGATTAATCGATTAAAATAGGTCGATTAAACGGTTAAATTTTTTAAATTAATTTTTCTGTTATTTTCCTTAAAACTTAAGTAACATGATGCTGATTTTATTCTACAGTGAATTTTGTTGAATTATTAAAAGTGAACAAGAACTTTTGTGTATGATTAAATCAAGAAAAAAGTTGATTTTGCAGTTCTCTGGTAAATATATAAGTTTTAATTATTGAAAAAAAAATTATGTTATTTCCCAATGTGGAGACAAAATATTTTAAGGAAAAAAAAAATAAATAATCATTATTTCTGTAAAAGGATCTCAAACTCAATGTAGAAGAATAATATAATATAATATTGAAGTTTCTAATTTGATTTATCAACAAATTTTCATGAAGGGACATAATTTGTAGAATTAAGTTGTTTAGTCACAAATATTTAAGAATTCGCTTATTTGATTTCTTAAATCCACAAACAAAGAAAAATCGGTCAGGAATATGCATGGTTCTTTTATCTCTTCTAATAGATAACCTCTTCAACTAAATCTTAAACTATTACTACCTAGAGTCAGGGAACAGTGGCATTTTAATCAAACTTTGTGAATTTCGCAAAAACTATTTTTTATGCATTTATTTATGCATTTTATTTTTTTTTTTATTTTGGACAATCCTATTAAGAAAAATAAACCAACTTTATCGGCTATCTTCACTTCGTTCCTAAGGCTTTACTTCCACTGAACACGTCTGAAATTTTCTTTTTAAAGAGTCGTCAGATTCCTCTGCAAAAGCCAGATCATAAGGCATGATTCTTTAAAAAATCTCAGTAGGCCTTGAACTGTCCTAAACAAACACTTGAGAAACTAATGCAGTAGATTTAACTTAATATTTCAGCAAAAATCATTATTATTTTCCGATTAATCGACCTGAATAAAAGATTAATCAATTTTCTTAACCTGGCAGGATCGAATAATTGGAAACACTACCAAAAATTTATCAAAGAGAAACTTCACGTTTTGATTTCATGACTATGATTTAAGTTTGAAAAGAATCTCAAATACTCATACAATCACCAAAAAAAAGTCTGTAATGGCAACTGAAAATTTTGCTGTTATTACGGAAAATTTTGCTAATTTGAGCCCAGCGGTATTTTTTGCTAATCTTAGCAACACATGTCTGCTGACGTGTAGTACAATAAAATTATTAGAAAAATTAGTAGCCTACTAAATTTTACTAAACTTTTCGTAATATGGTTTGCTAAAATTAGCAAAAAAAAAATTGACTAAATATTATAAATATTAGTACAATCAAATTAGTATAAAAAATTAGTAAACGCTACTAAATTTTAGTAAATTTCTGTAAACTGAAATTTAAAATAGATGTGCTAAAATCAGTAACAAATTTTACTAAATATTAGTAAAATGAAAATAGCAGGAAAGCTACTAAAGATTGATAAAATTATGTACAAAGTTTATTAGAATTAATTATCTCGAAGTAAGAAGAATTTTTGATAAATTTTAGTAAACTTCACTCAATGAATTGTAAAATATAGCAAAAATTTAATTTATAAAGAAAAATAATTAGTAAAATGCACAAATAAACCCCATTATTTTTAGATACACTTTAAAATTGATAATTTCTTTTGAAATTGCCTTACGATTTCGAATATACAAATTTATATTTTTGATTTATCGAGCAACATTTTTTTAATTTTATTTATTTTTTTAAAAAATATTTTAGACAAAATTAAAAAAAAATAGTAACAAAATAACAGATTTTTTTTTTGTTTTAATTTGCTAATTTTTGTTTCAAGGTAAAATGTTAATTGTTTCAAGGGCTAATTTTTAGAACTTTTTAAAGCTATTTTAATTGGCGGTCCTATTTTTGGACATGAGTCGTTTTTAAAGAGTATCTTCACTTCCGATCTCTTTTTTCAACCTATGTAGAATTTTAAGGCAATTTAAGTTTGTAAGTATAGGTTTAAACATACTTTTTAGAAATAAAATTTCCTTCAATATCCGCTTTTTTGAGTTTAGTAATTTTTTTTTTTTTTTGTTAGTTTTAGCAAATCGGTTTTTAAAAATTTGTAAAATGATTTCTGAAATTAGCAACAAAAATTTGTAAATATTCTGTAAAAATTCTGTAATTTGTAAAATGGAAATAGCAAAAAAAAAAATTACTAAATAAAAATGTTTTTAAAATATTTAAGTGGGATTGAAAACCGTTTAAAAATTTTTGTACTAACTTTTTTTTCTATTTACTTTTACAAGTTCTTTTTGACATTGTTCAATTTATAATTATAAATAAGTCGTTAATTTGGCGTATTTCTTTATTTAGTAAAAAAAATTTCAATTTATTTTTACAATCATGAAACAGTTGTTTTTCGTTTGTCATTGCATAAGCCGTTTATTTTACAATTTACAAAACTTTTCCAAGCATAGGTAGCTTTTGGCAAAAGAGAAATGCAATCCCATTTACACAACTTTCGAGTAGGGGAAAGTTTTTTTTTTTGGTAAGATGGGGACCTGCGGTAATGTTGTGGAACGGACCTAATGTGAATGTATCTAATTAAAGATTCTATCTAAACACTGAATATAAATAATGTATCAAGCAATGCATCCAAATCCAAACAATGTATAAAAATAATGTATATAAACAATGTATATGAACAATGTATACACACAATTTATAAAAATAATGTATATAAACAATGTATATATTTGTTGTACGCAATGCATATAAAAAAGATTTATATACAATGTATATAAGCAATTTATGAATATACACTCTTTGAATATACACACTCTGTCCACATAGTGGTGACGTTCTAGAATTTTTCTTACAAGCCTGATCCTATAATCTGGCATCTCTAAAAAAAAAATTCCCAATTTCAGTATGACGAAATAAACAAAGAACAACAAAAAAAGGAGGCAATGAACGCAACTTTTGTGTTGTGTGTGTTTATGAGTGAAATAAATTCTTCTTGAATAAATTTGACATATTCGCATTGAATTTAATGTAACTTGATGCATAAAAACCAAATAACAAACATGCAATTTTCAACATTACTTTTTGCTTTTTTTTTTGTAGTCTTTTGTTGTTGGTTTTGTGGTACACTGTAAACTTTGTAATGAAATAAACAATTGAGGGAGTTTTTTGTGGATGTACAACATGTACAGGCAGTAGTGAATTGTTAAATGGATGATGACCATCAACCATGACTGATATTTTAAATGGAGTAACGTTGTTTTTGCAGCTTTAATTATTAGTTTTTTTTCCAGTTTTTTTTTTAAAGTGATGAATTATCTTATCAATTTATTTTCGTTTTTTTTGCTTCAAAAATTTTGTTATATTAACAAAGTTGTTAAAATTTTGCAATCAACACTCGTCTCATAGTGTGCATTGAAGATGGTGCATTTTAATAATGTTGTAAAACATCGATATATGATTATGTGATTAAATGTTTTCATATTTTACTTTAATGCACTATTTAATTTTTTAAATTAAAATTTTGTAAATTTGAATTTTGAGAAGATTAAAGAATTTAATAAAAATTAACTGCACTTGGAAAAATAATAAATGAAAACTTGTATTAGAACTCGCCCAACAAAATACTGTCTATGTTAGAAAAAAGCATTAAAAATTCATAACGCTTTTTCCGCAACATAAATTAAACATGTTGCTGAAGTATCTAGAAAACATGAAAAAAGCAACACTTTTTAATCCATTGTGTGTATGCGCTGTAAAATATCATTTCATTTCAATAGATAGAAGTATGAAATTATATGACGTAGGTTACATTAGATATAAAAAAAATGTTTTTATAATGTATGTTAATAATGTATCTAAACAATAAATGTACAATACATATACAATGTTTATAAACAATAGGCATGTTTTCTTTGTACACTTAGGCCCAATATTATAACTTGCCTTTAAGGTGCGTGTTAGTTAAAGGTAACTTTAGCTAGAGTGAGGAATAAAGTCCCCTTTAACTTTTTTTGGTTATTACAACTTCCTTATAAAATAAAATCAAGTTTTTTAAAAATATGGCATTACTAGAGCAAAAACCGATTACTTTTGACAAATTAAAATGGTTCTTTTATATACGTAGTGGCAACGACGTACTTTTATTTATTTATTTACATACAACAAACAAAAAATACAAACGAAAAACAAAATTTCTTCGAATTGTGTAAAAGATAAAAATGTTTGTTATATAAAATTTACATTGTCGACGGTGAACACAGAAAAAAACCAAACAGCAAAAAACTACACGGCAACTACACTGCAGAGCAGAAAATGTGGCAACTTCAAATGCTTAAACCTTACGTTAAAAGTTAATGGTAAGATGAACTTACCTTTAGCTTATCGGTCACTTTTAGGTTAAAGTATACTTATAATAACGAAAAACTAATAATCTGTCCGTTAACATCCTAACTTTAGCTATCGGCAAGTTATAATAATGGGCCTTAAGCTAGCAAGTTATTTCATTTATATGGAGAATTAAGCGAGTTAAGAACTAATCGCTTAGTACTCGCTTAATTCTCCATATAAATGAAATAACTTGCTAGCTTAAATGTACAAAGAAAACATGCCTAATAATCCTCAAGAAAGCTAAATACTCATCATTATTTTACAATAGTCGATTTTCTGTCCAAATTTATCATGAGCGACGAGGGCCATTTTCATCTGAACGGATACGTAAACAAACGAAATTTGTGCTTCTGGGGCACTGAGAATCCATGTATCATTAACGGTGAGCCATTACATACATTCAAAGTCACGCATGGTGCATTATTTACGCCGGAGGTATCATCGTGTCTTAATTTTCAGGGAGGTAGGGGGTAACACGGTTACTGTGACTGGTGACCGATACAGAATCAACAAGTTTTAATTGTTGGCGCAAATTGATAAATTTTGGACTAGAGAACATGTGGTTCCAACAGGATGGCACAACTGAACACACATCCCACGCAACAATGGACATTTTAAAGGATGCGTTCCCGAGTCGCCTAATGTTTAGCTTTGGCGATTTTTTAAGCCACGGGTCTGTGTGAACAACTGACTCTCGAAGATCCCAAAGAGAACTTATCACAAGAAGTTCTCAAATCGCTCATTTGCTAGAACACTGACATACCTCAAAAACATAATCTAAATCATTTGAAAAAATGGTATTGATATATCTTTCTCTCATAGTGTTTTGTAATACTCTCAGCAGTTAGGCTTAATTGAAAACTTTAAATGCATTTATCTCAGAATAGCTTTTTGAGTTATGCCGGTATTCTCGCGAATGAGCGAAATGCTTATCAACAATAGCGCCGCCAGTGTTGCCATAATTTTTTTGGAAAAATCTGTTAATTTCAAAACAAGATATTTTTTTCGACAAAAATATTTTTTTCAAACAAAACCAAATTTAAAGAAATAAAAATAAAGAAACAAAGTATTTTTTTTTCAATTCATTTTTATTGAAACTACGTTGTTTTTTTTACGTTGTTTCAATAAAAATGAATTGAAAAAAATACTTTGTTTCTTTATTTTAATTTCTTTAAATTTGGTTTTGTATGAAAAAAAGATTTTTGTCGAAAAAAAAGATTTTGTTTTGAAATTAACAGATTTTTCCAATTCAAATTTCTATTATATAGAACTATGTAACATATAAAAAACTAAAAGTAAAAAAGAAAAAATACCCCTGTTCCCAAAAACGAATCAGAATAAAATTATTTGGTTTTCTTACAACAACAACTTGAATTTAGATATGAAAACAAAGAATTTTATTCTGGTTCGTTTTTTGGGAAAAGGGATGAAAATACATGATTCATTTAATAACATTTTGAGATCATATTTCTTGAATTTGTGAGATCATAGTAGATTAAAGAAAAATTCGTTGTACATATGTTTACTGTATTTATTTGATATTTGTTTTGTCATTAAAAAATTCGTACTATTAGAGTTATTTTTTTAAGAAAATCTTTAGTTCTTAAAATACCACACAGGGAAGGGGTTAAAAATTTATTTCTTCTTTTGATTTTATTACTATTAATTTGAGAAAATATTCTCTCTACATTGGCTGTTGGCTGTTGTACTTTCGATTAAATTAAATCTAAATTTGTACTCGTTTGTAATTTGTACTCGTAATAATCGATCAAAATCAAAAAATATGCTTTAATTTTAAAAATCTTTTTTTTCGGAAAAATCTTAAAATCTGTCCAGTACTTAAAAAATCTGTAAAAAAAACATATAAATCTGTTCATTTGGCAACACTGAGCGCCGCCCACTTGACCGATATAAAAAATTAATTGCAAAACTAAAAGGTCAAAATAAGCATTTAAAAAAAATGTTTATTATGCCGTATCACTTTACGGATATAGTAAAATGACATCAGGTGAATCAAAATATTTAGTTGCACAGAGAAAGCAGATTCATTATAAGAACCGAATTTCTTGCCAACAGAATGGTTTGGTTGGAGCCAAAGATATATGTGTCTGTCGCAATCGAAGTTCGGTTATTGGAACAGAATTTCAGCTGAAACCAAATATTTCAATAATATCAGGAAAATATTTGGTTGGGTCAACTAAATAATTCGGTTGCTGCAACCAAAATATTCAGTTGGCAAGAAATTCGGTTGTCACAATGAATCTGTTTTCTCTGTGTACGAGAATTTTTTTTTTTTAATTGGATCAAAAATAACGTCCAATTTTGTGTACGCAAATAACAAATTGTAATTTTTTTTATAAATGCATTTTATTTAACAATTTTATTTTTCTAGATTTATAAATAATAATGACCAGAATATCAGCGGCAAGCGTTATCAGTACAATTCCTTTACAACAGGAACGGCATATTGCGGTACATAGTGAGAGTAAGCACCTGAATAAGAAGGAGCTGGGGCAGCACATGGAACTGGTGACAATCTGGGTTGGCAACTGAACAAGTAGTTTTTGGGGCAAGGTGGTGCTGGGATACTCACGGGAGCAGCTGGAGCAGAGTATGATGGAGCTGCTGGGGGAGAGTATGATGGAGCTGCTGGAGCAGAGTATGATGGAGCAGCTGGGGCAGAATATGAAGGAGCAGCAGGTGCAGAATATGAAGGAGCAGCTGGTGCAGAATATGAAGGAGCAGAGTATGATGGAGCAGCGGGAGCCGAGTATGATGGTGCAGCTGGAGCCGAATATGATGGAGCAGCTGGAGCTGAGTATGATGGAGCAGCTGGAGCCGGGTATGATGGAGCAGCTGGAGCCGAGTATGATGGGGCATCGGGAGCCGAGTATGATGGAGCCGCTGGAGCCGAGTATGAAGGAGCAGCTGGTGCTGCTTGATATCCACCATAGGCAGAACGAGCAAAACGTAATGATTCAGCTACTGGAGCTGGTATTAGAATACCTTCGGTAGGTTCTAATTGAATAGTATCTGCAACAACTGCAGACATTAAACAGAAGACGGCAACGAATGCAAAAGTTTTCATTTTTAATAAAGAACGTTTGTCGTATTGTAATGTACACAAAAGACGATATCAAAGGTAACTAATTGGTAATTGAAAACTCCCATCATTTTATATACCAAATAAAAATTAAATTCATACCATTATTATGCATTTTCAGCAATAAAATATAAATGGGACAGACAAGACAAAAGAAAATGTTTTCAAAAATAATAATTGCAAAGGCAATTACAATACTAAATTTCGAAATATTGGTAATAGTTTAAAAGACATACGTGGATCAATCCTTAAGAAATTATACAATAAATGTATTAATTGTTCTAAATGTACAAGCACTTCTTCGATCTACCTCCACCTGTTGGTTACAAAATATAGAAGGAATTTTTAAAGAGAAAGAATTTTTAGTCAATAAAATTTATAAATTAAGAAAATTTTTAAACACAAAGTGAATAAAAAAATTCTTAACATGAAAGGTTTAAAAATTCGTATGATACTAGTTTTTTACTGAAATTTGTTCACTGAACGTATAACACTTTTAGTAAATAAAAATAATTTTTGTATTAAAAGTCATTAGCTAATTTCTAACGAAACTTTATTGATTTTAGGTAAAATTCAATGATAAATTGAAAACTAATTTTCCCCCACAGTAAACTCCGCGCAGTGATAACACTAATTTAGAAAAAATCTCATTTTTCTAAAGAAAATCCCCACAAATTTAAATAATTTCTTTACAGTTTTGTTTTTTTTTTCAAGCTTTTTTTTATTTGATTTGTTATTTTTGTTTTTTTATATTGCATTAAATATTACAAAATAAAATAAAGCAAATTAACAATAACTACACTTAAAATAGTTTGTAAGTTAAAATAACGCAAAATGCCATTTCCAAGAAATGATATTTTATTTAAAAACCGATGTACTTAATTTTCATTTAAATCAAATGGCTTTTGTTATTTATTTTTAAATATTGTTTTAACAACTGACACATCCGTAAGAAGTAAATGATTAATCAGTAAAAATAAATGTTAAAATTTTACCTACCAATTCCTTTAAAAATAAATGATTTTATCATTTATTTGAAATTGTTTCCGTTTTTGTATTTTTTGTTTTTTTTTTTTTAATCTACAAAATGTATATAGACTATAGACACTTTTTGTGTCAATGTGTTTGTGAAGTTCTTGTAATTTTAATTGAAATAATTTTTTATATAAGTAACCAATTTATATAAAAAACAAATTGGATTTTTTTAAATATTATTTTTTGAAACAGACAGCAAACAAAATTTGAAACAACTGTAACGAACACAAGTAAACCACAAATTTCCGTTTTGTGGGTAAATTTTTATTAAATTTCAAACAAATCAAAAAAATAAATGAAACTTAAAAAAATCGGCAAATGATAGTAAATCATTTAAAATAAATGTAGAAAAAAGTTAAAATATATATTTCTTTGAAAAATAATTATATGTTCCTTTATTTTTAAATGGAACGGAAAACTTTTTTAATAAACTATAAACAGTAAACTACATAATATTCTGAGTGTATACTAAGCTGACAAATATATTGGCAAAAGATCTCCCCAAAATCCGAAGTTTTAGAAAAGCTAGAGCCTTTATAAGAAAAAGGCAGAGCTTAACCAAAAAAAAATTCTATTTAAACGTATATGTTGCTCCATTTAATAATTACATTTTAAAGACTTTTCCAGTAAAATATTTTAAATCCAAGTTTTTTTGTATGATTCCTAAATTCGGAACACATTTTCTTCGACTTTTAAATGCGATCAAACGAATGTTAATTAATTTTAAAAAACTTTCAGTGTGAACCACGCATATAATTTTTTGATTACATTTTTTAATTAAGTGGGATGTAGAGCTAAGCAAAAAAAATATTTCCCTTTTCTATAACACTCTACAGTAGGTAGCTAGAGAATATTAAGTTTGTCATATGACTTGCAAAATTATAAATAAATTCATCGATCAACCAAAGACATTCACCCGATGTTATTTTGATATATCTTGAAAATGAAACGACATAATTTAAGTATTTCTACGATTTTACCTTTAAAATTCGTTGATTTATTTGCTTTAAATAAATCTAGTTCTTTTTATATTGCAAATAATAAACACCGTTGAAATTCTTGTATAGTTTACTTTTTATTTAAACAAAAACTTAAAACATTTACACAAACTCTTTTACGTTTACACTTCCACAGAATATACAATTCGATTAATCGCCAATGCTTGTTCTTTAGCGTTTTATTATCAACTCACTGCCATGCCACCTTGCTGGCGTATTTATATGTTCGGGTCAAAATAACTAGGATGTGGCAGCACCGTCCAGAAGCCGCATACCGGCAACTTTGAGAATGTTTTTGGAAGTTTGACAGAAGAAACGTTAAAGGGTTGCCATTTAACTGTTTTATATTCTAGGGCTAACATAATAGTGAATGGAAATTGATTAATGGAATTTCCCTAACAATATTTAATTTTAAATGCATATTTGGACTTTTAGATTTTTTCCATTAATGTAATCGGTCAAGTGGACCTGTTTTTACAGCATTTTCCATCATTCTGGAGAAAACTTCGGGCTACAAGTTCTCGCACTATTGTTGGATATTCTCTTTGAGAGCTTTAAAATCTAAAGAAAAAACTCTGGAGTTAATTCGGACGATCTTGTTGGCCACTGCAAAACGCCAAAACGAAAATAAAGGCGACCAGGAAACACATTCTTCAAAATGTCCATTGTCGCACGAGCTGCAATAAAAACTCGTTGATAACCGTGTTTCAAATTAGGTCTGATCACCACTTTGGCGTAAATGGATGCAATGGCTTTTTGTTAATGATACATGGATTTTCAGTGCCCCAGAATTTCAATTAAAAATTTTGACAAAAAAAGGCATCAAAATAACTGACATATGTTAATATTCGGCATGTGCGAGTGAATGATTAAGCAAAATGTCTGATTAGACAAATATCCTGATTAATTAATTAATCGATTAACAAACAATTGATCAATCAATTAATCATGATTTTAAGTGTTTTTGAGAACTAAAAAATTTGTAGAAATTCGTAAATTTGTAAGTTTTTACTGGTCTTTTAGTTTGACTACACAAATATTCAGTAAGAAGAGAGCAAAAATAGAGAGTAAAGTGACAGTTAGTTGCAAGAGAACTAACCGGTTTTTACTGGAAAAATTTTTGCCAGTAAGAATTTGTAAGAAAAAACCAGCTTATTGAAAAAATATCACTAAAAAACAAAGAATTTGTACAAACACATTTAATATTGTTTTATAAAAGTAAAAAAGATATATGTAAATATCAGCTTATTAACGATTGAAGAAGTAAGATTGGAGTTCGCAATGTTCCTGGAGAACACTTCACATCTAATTTCCGTTTTTTATTCATATTTTACATATTAATCAGTTGAATTTGTTTTGGTATTTACAATCAGCTGTTTTAACTTTTTTTTTGGATATTTTTTTCTTTTTGGGAATAAATTTTGTCCTACTCTCTGTAATTTTGTTTCTGAGAATTTTTTACTGGAAAAGGAAAAAATGTTTGAATAATAAAATTTATGAATTAATTTTGAAAATATATTATTAACGTATGAGGACGCTTTCAAATACGCGATTAATTACCAGTTAGTTAAATATCCTCCTGAAGATGAACAGCGAAGTTGTTCGAAATATTGAGGCAATAAATATTTAAAAATAAAATATAAACTTGAATTTTTATTTTTAATTATATGACCTTGAGCCAAACCAAATCTAACACACATTTATGAATAATTTCATGATTTGCTTATATTTTTCAAGATTCACAAGTTAAGTCAGTAAAGTGTTCCTTCAATTCGTGTTGGTCGATTTAACATATATGTATATTTTCTTTTTTGTTTACTTGACTTTTAAATATGTACTAATATCTAGAACACTAAACAGCTGAATTGAACTTTAATAATTAACAACTTAAAATTTATTAAACATAAAATTTAAATTGCAAAAAAAAAACACACATTTAGTTTAAAGTTATGTTTTCTTGTTGGATTATTTTATTGGTGTTTCTTCAACTATTCAATTTTTATCAAATTGCTCAAACTGAATTTTGGCAAATCTCTGATCAACAATCTGATTTAAATATTCAACATTGGTTACCATCAAACTATTACTCAAAACATAATCATCAGTATTTACGGTATTATTTAACTGGTAAAATATATATTTTAAAAACTGCTTATTATGAAAGGGCCAAATATGATTAAGAGCCTAAAGTAAATTTAATAAATAGTGGTTAATATTTATTTAGAAATTAAAAAACTATGAAAAATCTGCAAATTTATATGAAATTTTATGCAACAAAAAATTGTGTCAATCCTACTCTACTTAAGTTAACAAACTTAAATAAAAATATATTTTTGAAAATTAATTAAATTGAAATGATCTTATTTTTTTTATTTTTCTTAAAGATGTTTTTTAAGTGGAAATATCAATTTTATAGCCCAAACTACAACTGAGACTTACTTCGTTTTTGAATATTATGAATATTTTTAAGAATTTTTTATTGAATTTTGTATGAAGGCAGCTCTTGTTTATTTAGAAAATTTTATAATTTCTCGATAGTGACAAATAAAGAAAATAAAAAGATGATTTATCAATCTGCTGTCGCAATGCGGTAAAACACTATCTACAGTGCGAATATCTGGTGCGAGCTTATAAATTAAAAATCATGACAACAAAAACTTTTTGCCATGTTTTGCCTTTCAATTTTAGATGAAAGTAAACATTTTTGTACGCAGAATTTTTCTCAAATTCATTGTAGATTATGATTCCCGGGTCACCCCATACACTGTCTAGGAAAAAGGTTTTTATATAGAAACAACTTAAAAATAAAAATACTTTGGTCTATTGAAACATTAACTAACCATTGGCGACTGCTTGGAAATTTTAAAATTTTATACACACAAATTTCGAGTTAATTATGGTGTGTACGTGTAGAAGCTCTAACATCGTTTATGTTACGGGGTTAGAAACTTCGTAGCAATATTTTTTTTTTTTTTTTTTTTAATTTATTTATAAAGATTTATTAAGAAAATTCTTGCGGACAAATGGAAAATCAAGGTCATTTTCGAAAAAAAGAATATAAATACAAACATGTTTTTAAGACGTCTCTGTTACATAAAACCCACTAATATAATGTATAAGTCCGTGACTTTTCGAACTTCCCTCGTAGTTATTATTGACCTCGAAAAATCCTATTTTTTGGAAGGGATACAAAAATTGGAGAAACGTTGGACTAATAGCCTGTTCCTCGATCTCGAACGAAAAACTAGTCGAACGAAAGCAAGTCACTCGAATTCGAATCAATTTGGGTTTCTCTATTTCGAAAGCCTTCGATCGACTTGACTTACGTGTGTTAATTTTTGTTTCTTACACATTTACAAATCACAGAGATGCCAGATCATATATTTTGAGCATTTGTTACAATTTTCTTTAAAAGTAGGAAAAATACTACTAAACTGCTTAAAGACAAAAACAACCCCGTTTAACAGTGATCAGCTGTATATGACAAATGAAATAAAAAAATAACAATAAACAAATCAATTTTTATTTAAGAATGTGTTTATTTGTGAAAATTTTTGTTATCGATTGGTTATGGGTGAAATTGTTGTTTGGAGAGCTTTGCTGTTGTCTGTTGTCTGTTCGGTGCGGTCACTGCTACAGTCCTTGTAAAATAAAAGATGTAAAATAAAAAATGTAAATATGAGCTTCTTGGGCAAACGTAAGCCACAAACAACATACACATACCTTTTTCCACTCAGCAACAGCGTAGTAGGGGGTGAAACGGAGTTTAGTTTTCTGGTCAAATTTTCCTCCTCTGCGGAAAAACTGTTTTTCATTCAAAAAGTCACAGACTATTGACCCACCCTCAAAGTTTACTGTTTGTAGTTTAAACAAAAAGTTTTCCGTTCCATTTAAAAATAAAGGAACATACATATATTTTTCAAAGAAATATTAACTTTTTTATACATTTATTCGAAATGATTTACCATCATTTACCGATTTTTTTCAGTTTCATTTGCTTGAAATTTAATAAAAATTTACCCACAAAACGGAAATTTGTGGTTTATTTTGGCCGTAACAGTTATTACAAATTTAAATTGTGTTTGCTGTCTGTTTAAAAAAAAATATTCAAAAAATGTAATTTGTTTTTGTTGATTTTGTAGATAAAGAAAATCCAAAAAATACAAAAACGAAAACAATTTCAAATAAATGATTAAATCATTTATTTTTTAAGGAATTGGTAGGTAAAATTTTAACATTTATTTTAACTTATTAATCATTCGTTTCTTACGGATGTGTCAGTTATTTAATTAACATTTAAAAATAAATAACAAAAGGCATTTAATTTAAATAAAAATTAAGTTGACCGGTTTTTAAATAAAATATAATTTCTTATTAATGACACTTTTTTTGTTAGTTTAACTTACAAAGTATTTTAAGTGTGACATTGTGTCTTAAGACAGGGGAAAATATTTGTTTCTTTGGCAATAGCAAAAATGTCGTTTTAAACATGTTTAAATTAGAAATGTTTTTAGTATTTTAAAAACCCATAATTTGCATTCTACAAAAAAATATATTAAAAAATGTATAATTACAATTATAATTTTTAGCACAGTTTCATATTTAAAAATAAGCGATTGACATATAAACCTATTAAAGTTTTTACATCAATTATTTTCGCATAGACCAACAATAGCAACAACAACAACAACAAGAACAACACAATCAATGATACGAACAACCTCAGTAATTGCAAAAATTGTTTGTATTAAGGGGGATAATGCTGCAAGAATAAAGGGAATATTTAAACGTCGTCAAAAATATAAAAACAATGGTCTGTAATCATAGGTCCACACTAAAGTCGATTTTTTTTAAACGACTTTTAATTAAAAAGATATTATCTATCTTCCTATTGTAGTCAGAATTAAAGCCAGTTTAAAGTTAAACCGGCTTTAAATGTGTATCACATCAAATTTACCAAATGCCGCATAAATTTTGTACTTAAAAATAAACAATTGGCAACATTGATCAGCTGATTTTATATTAGCTAAAAAAAAGAAAAGTATGAAAAGGAAAAAATTTAGAAAAAAGGGAAAGAAAAGTATATTTTTATTTATAAAAAAAATTTAATAAATTAATATAAATAATGCAACATCCCTTATTTAATGATATATTTTTCTAAAAATTTTCTTGGCGGAAAACAGCTGTTGTCAGTGTTGTTAAATTTGATAAAAAAAACCAACTTTAGCTAGTTTTAATTTTAAAGCAGACTTTAACGATTAAAGTATATTTTTACTTGTCTATAGTAGGCCTAAAGTATACTTTTAAGAAAAGTCTATTTACAATTATTGTTATCAATACTGCAAAAATCTTCATACTTTATTTTATATGCCATTAGTTTTAGGTCAAGTATTATATTCAGCTCAGCCTATTTAAGTAAAATTGAAGGAAAAATTCCTACTAGGCGCTGACTAATTAGATTTCGTCAACCACAATCGACAGAGTTTCCAATTCATTATTGATATTTATACCCTACACAGTTTACACTGATTTTTATAACTACCAAAACATCGGACTGAGACCCACCTTATAGTATACCAAACAACTTAGAATATTTTTCTCAGTCTACTTATCAATGTCCGACAACCGATCGAAATCGGTTAACCCATTTTGGCTACACAGTGGCAGGCAATTTTGAACCCATAGTTATAAGAAAAACGTTTTTAAAGCTTATATTTTGTTCTACACTGATTTGAACACTTTTTAAATCTGCATTTTTTTATTGAAATTTTTATATATTTTTTTTTTTACTTTCTTACCTATATATAGAGAAAAAGTACTCTTCATGAAAATATATACACTCAGAATATTATGTAGTTTATTGTTTGTAGTTTATTAAAAAAGTTTTCTGTTCCATTTTAAACTAAAGGCACATACAGTTATTTTATATCTTTATTAACTTTTTTATACATTTGTTCGAAATGATTTTACCTATTTTTTATTTAAATTGGTTGCCTATATACAAAATTATTTTAGTTCTAATTACAAGAACTTCATAAACGCACATACATACACAAAAAGTGTCTAAAGATAAGCATACACACATTTTGTAGATTTAAAAAAAAATACAAAAACGGAAACAATTTCAAATAAGTGATAAAATCATTTATTTTTTAAGGAATTGGTAGGTAAAATTTTAACACTTATTTTAACTGATTAATCATTTGTTTCATACGGATGTGTCAGTTGTTTAATCAACATTTAAAAATAAATAACAAAAGGTAATTAATTAAAATGAAAATTTTTTAATGAAATCTCATTTCTTGTAAATGACATTTTCTGTTATTTTAACTAACAAACTATTTTAAGTGTATAAAAAAATTCCGAAATTATTTTTTTCTAAAGTATTGGCCCTCCTTTAAACTTATTTTCCTGTCGTTAAGTCAAAATGTCCGTTCGCCTGTCTGGTGCTTTGGTCTGTTAAGTTACTTTAAGTTGAATATAAAAACAATACAAACAACAACATCACACAACAGACAAAAATAGCTGCAAGATATATTTTTGTACAGGAAAAATATCAAGGAAGTTTAAATGTTTCATATATAGAAACACTCGGTAAAAGCAAATAACAAAAAAAGGTAGATAAAAGTAAAAAAAAAGAAGACGAGGACGATAGAAAAAACAAAACATTCATTTTACTACTACACATTCATTTATTTACTTACTTACACACTCACACAAACACATATACTTATGCAAATATAAATAAATGAAATTAAAAGAATTTATGTATGATGACAATGGCGTCAATAGACAATGGCAACAACAATAAAGTTAAAAAATTACAATTTTTCTGTTTTCCTTTTTATTGTTGTGTAAGTAAGTATGTAAGTATGTATTTTGTTGTAAATGTTGTTGCAACAACACAAAATAAAAAAATATGTTTGCATAATAATTAAAATGAAGTTAATTTTCTTCTACATTTTTATTTTGACTGGTTTTTCTATTGTTACTAATTATTTATGCTATTTTTTATAAGTTAAACAATGGAACTAAACATTAGACTGGATCGTTTTCCGACAATGTGCAACATACATACAGTGGATTCCCGATTTAACGAACTCTCGATTTAACAAATTCGCGATTTAACAGACAAAATTTTTACATTAGGTACTGTCTATAACAAATTCAAATCCAATTTAGTACTCGGTTTAACGAACAAATAAAAAATACATATAAAAAAACTCGTAAAACTTATTTAAATATTTATTTTACATACAGTGTGTTTTTTATGTCCCAGGTCGATTTTTTTACCGCCATTTCGGTTTGGTTGACATTTGTCAGTTTGTATTTGACAGTTTTGCAGAGCAGTCGGTAACAATTTATAATGCAACGTGTTGAAGTTCTTAAAAAATATAAAAACCCCCAGTTTTGGTGAAAAATCATTAAGAGCGACGAGGCACATTTTGTCTTTGTTAATAAACAGATAGCTTCTACTGGGAAACTGAAAGTCCTCAATTGACACGCCAATAACTTTTCCCTGGCCGCGTTGTGTCAAAAAGAGGAGATTTCGATTGGCGCCCTCGATTTCCTGATTTGACTGCCTCTACTACTTTCTTTGGGATGTTGCTAAAGAACAACATTATTGAATAAATTGGAGCAATAAGACCCGTAATACGCCAAAATGTTATGCAAAATATGGTTAAAAGAGCACACATTTTCGCAGCGGCCAGATGCGGCCATTAAGCTGATATACATAATTTTTATGAACCAAACTTTCATGTAATAAAATATTATTAAAAAATGTTTTACCGTTTAACATCGGTCTGGAACATGAAAAACTCCCTGTATTTGATGTCGTTAACAATGAATTATGTATTGTCATCTACCTTTGATTTTTTTAAAGCATTCTAAGACATTAGTTTTATGAGAGCTTCCAAAGGAAGCCATTAAAAAGTTTTAAAAATCGCAAAAACAAACGTTAATAACAAGTTTTTTTTTAAATAATTTTTTTTTTAATTTTTTTTTTTTATAATTACTTTTTTATTAATGTTTTTATAAAATCCATTTTTTTAGTAATAAGATATGATATGAATTGTCCTTTTAATTTGTTATTACATGAATAAATGTTTTTTGTTTAGTACTGGATATAACAAGTCTTTCGATTTAACAAATAGGGCTGACAATCAATTGTTTGTTAAATCCGGAATCCACTGTATTTATTAAACATGTTGATCACAGATGAATGATTAATTTTTTTACTTTCTAATTTTTTTCATGAAGTGAAAATAAAGCTCAAATTAGTGTTTAAATGTCCCAAAATTGTAGAGATTTTAAATGTTATGTTTCTTTTCTATTTTGTTATTTGATTAAATGACAATTTTTTTCAAAAAATTTTTAAAATAAAAATAAACACAAAGCAAAAATGTCATTTTAAAATAGGGTCGAACCAATTTTAAAATTCGTTTATTTACACAAGGTTAGAGTATTCAAAAAACCGGCCTTGTGCAAAAATCGGTTTCGGTTTTCTTCGAAAAATCGAATTTTAAAATAACCGGTTTCGGTTTCGGTTTTTGCAGAAAAAACCGGTCAACCGGTTTTTTCGGTTTTTTTTAATTTGAATAAAAAGCTTATATAATTTGTTAATTGTTTTAATTACAAACAAAAAAAAAAGCAATCTAATATATAAAGTAATAAAAATAAAAAAATACATTAAAAAGAAAATATTTTATAATATTTTTTTATTGTATTTCATTTCAACATTTTATTTATTGGTTTTTATATTTTTTAATATAATATCTTAAAAATTAATATTATAAAACTATATTCATATCAAATGAATAGAAATTATAAGTTTGTAAATTGGTAAAATTAGGTACGTTAGTAATTTGAACGTTTAAAACGTTTGGCATTAAATAAGTTTTTTTTAATATTACATTTTAAATATGTAAAAAGAAAATCTATTCTTCACTTCTAAAATAATATTTTAGAAATAATATGCAATTTAAATGTTTCGTTTTAAGTCGACTTTTTCGTTTGCTTTGATAAAGCTAGAAGTGGAAAATACTCTTTCAATTATATAAATTTTCCAACTTTTCAGTTCTTTTGTCGCATTTATGATTTTGTACAGTCTCTTTTTTAGGATTTTGAATACTGTTTATTGTTATTTATATCAGAAATTAAAATTTTTGAATTTGGAATATCCAAAGTTAAGTCTTCATCGGAATATATCGGACTTACATCTAAATCTTCATAACCAAACGATTATAAAAGTGTTCGGAAAAAATAAAAGAGACCAAGTAACCCAGTTGGTGATGTAATTAAAAAAACCGGTTAACCGAATACTCTACACAAGGTTTAAAAAACGTAGTTTAAGCTAATATTCGTTTATGAATACAATTTGAGCAAATTTGGCTTAAAATTGATTTGAAATGCTGTTTAAAATTTTTATGAATACCACTGCATAAATCTAGTAACCGATTTATTACATCTAGTTTCCAAAAAGGTCAGTAAAATCAAATATTACAAGTTGTATATCGTTGGAAAACTTTAAAAACTAAAAAAATATTGTAACTAAATGTTCAAAAAGTTTGTCAATAGCCAACTTACACTTAAAATAGTTTGTAAGTTAAAATAACAGAAAATGTCATTTAAAATAAATATTTTATTAAAAAATCGGTGTTATTTATTGAAACAAATGATTAATTAGTTAAAATAAATGTTAAAATTCTACCTACCGATTCCGTAAAAAAATAACTGATTTATTTATTTATTTGAAATTGTTTCCGTTTTTGTATTTTTGTTTGTTTTTTAATCTACGAAATGTATGTATGAATGTCTATAGACACATTTTGTGTGTTTGTGTATGTATGAGTTTTGATGAAGTTCTTGTAATTTGTATTGAAATAATTTTAACAATTAAAAAAAAAATTGGAATGTTTTGAATATTTTTTTTTTTTTTTTTTTTAAAGACAGCAAACAAAATTTGTAATAACTGTAACGGTTAACGTTCAATTTTTTATTAAATTTCAAACAAATGACAAAAATAAATGAAACTGAACAGAATTCGTAAATGATAATAAATCATTTCGAACAAATGTATAAAAAAGTTAAAATTGATATTTCTTTGAATAATAAATGTATGTTACAATACTTTAAATACAACGGAAAACTTTTTTTATTAAACTACAAACAGTAAACTATATAATATTCTGAATGTATAACTACTCCGAAATGTGATGTGTTGGAGAGTATTTAAGGCCGGATTTTATTTCACAATATCTAGAAGATCTACCCCCACCATTTATTTCTGCACGAAGTTACGCAGGACTGTGTAATTTACACACATTCTTGCAACGGTTCACTGTAAATGTTAAACATTTTTAAACAAATTTTCTTTACTTTATTACCACCGCACAGAAGTAAAATGTGGCCAAATTCAAGACATTTTTGTATTCTAAAAAATTTTATAATATATAAAAGTTGCAACTTTTCTTATAAATATCTAAATAATAAAATTTATAAAAATTAAATTAATAAATTAATTAAAATTAAATTTTCACAAACATTACTTGAATTTCTTAAGTGTTCTAACCACGTATTTTTTTTAATAAAGCTCCAGAAAATTGTTGCGATTTGCGGAGGTTGAGGCTTAAAGCCAGTATGACACAACATTTAGTTTGTATTGGATTGATATTGACATCAATGTAAATCAAATGGAAGCGACAGCCATTTGAAAGATACTAATTTATTCTCATTATTTTACCATCAGAAAATTCATAAATTTTTCGTCAATACTAGAGTATCCAAAAACCGAAACCGAAAATTGGTCAACCGGTTTCTTTTTTGTTAAAAAACCGATCGGTTTCGAATATTTTGTAAATTCGAAGAAAACCGAAAACCGGTCTTTTTTGTTCGGTTATCCGGTTTTTTTAGTTACGTCACCAACTGGGTTACTTGGTCTCTTTTATTTTTTCCCAACACTTATAATCGTTTGGTTATGAAGATTAAGATGTAAGTCTGATAGATTCCGATGAATTCAAATAGTTTAGTTTCTGATCTAAATAACACAATGAGCAGTATTCAAAATCCTAAAAAAGAGACTGTATAAAATCATTCATCATTATATGTGACCTTCTCCTAGAAAAGGGACCTAGTGTGTGAAAATGAAGTTTTGAGAAAAACGCATTTAAAGTTGCATAACGCATTATCACTGTGAACACACCTTCAGTTGGGAGATGCGATTTGGTATGGTTAGTTATGATTGGGTGCCGATTTTGGTGACGTCATGCCTATGTGATGACGTAAACAATTTAAAACCAAAAAATTAAAAAAAGTAAATTTTAATGTTTTTCTCATTTTTATTGATTTTCCAAAGTTCGTTTTGTACTTTTTTATAGGGGTAAATAAATTTTTATCAAAAATCTAATTCATTTCATAAAAAAACGTCTTAAAACGAAACATTTAAATTGCATATTATTTCTAAAATATTATTTTAAAAGTGAAAAATTGATTTTCTTTTTACATATTTAAAATGTAATATTAAAAAAACTTATTTAATGCCAAACGTTCAAATTACTAACGTTACTAGTTTTACCCAATTTACAAACTTAATGATCTCTATTCATTTGATATGAATATAGTTTTATAATATTTATTTTTAAAATATTATATTAAAAAATATTAAAACCAATAAAGAAAATGTTGAAATGAAATACAATAAAAAAATATTATAAAATACTTTTTCTTTCAAAGAATGTATTTTTTTATTTTTATTACTTTAATTATTAAATTTCTTTTTTTTGTTTGTAATTAAAACAATTAAGGAATTATATAAGCTTTTTATTCAAATTTAAAAAAAAATGAAAAAACCGGTTAACCGGTTTTTTCTGCAAAAACCGAAACCGAAACCGGTTTTTTAAAATCCCATTTTTCGAAGAAAACCGAAACCGGTTTTTCCAAAAGGCCGGTTTTTGAATACTCTAGTCAATACAAAATCAATACGAAATCCAGCAAGTGTCACACGGGCTTAAGTAACGTTCTGTGATGAATCTTGGATTATGGAATCAGTTCTAAAACATTTTCTATGGAACCTGTGATAAAATAAACTGTTCTAGAATAGATTCAAAGGTAACCTGTTTTAAAAAATTTTGCTGGGAAATATACTAATGAAATATGCGTACGTGTTAAGCTTATTTTTTTGTTTTTAAAAAATATCAGGCAACATCCTTTTTAGACATAACATACGTAATAATTCAATAGTTTGACAGAACTATTTTTAACTTTTGCTTTTATAGAAAAAATATCTGTCTTAAAAAAAAGAAACGCACATGGTTCCTCTTTTTTAGGAGAGGTGAATATTATATTACACGTAGCAAAAACAAATTATAAATTGATAAATTAGTTTCTGAAACATTTTTTTAGAAATATGTTGCAAATATTAAATATTAATACTAAATAAATGACGCGTAATAAGTAGAGCGAGATTTAAAGCATATTTTTTGTCAATACCCAAACCGAATTATGGGTTTAAAAACCGTTAGGCGGCCGCAACCGAAACTTTTTTAAAGTTTTTGTTATTAATATTTTTTCTTTTATTTATATAGAACTTTAGAAGAAAATATTTTAGAAATTAATATGAGATCAATACATTTTATTGATTAGATCAAAATTAAGAAAAATAAAAAATAATTGGAGAGAAGAAAAATGCTACAGATTATGTAGACCTTAAAAAAGAGAATTATTTTTTGAATCAATTCGCATACAAATTGATTAATTTTATGAATCAGTGAATAATGTATATTCACTTTAAATCAATGATTTGGTAATAAATAAAAGTGATAAAATAACAATGAATCAATTTAGATTCAATGAAATAATTTGTTTTGTTTTATAGTTCGCGAATCAAATCGCGAACTATAAATTGGTAGCCATGATTTATTTTTGGTTACAATGATTTGTTAAAATTGAATCAATTCGTTTGATTCTATAAAAATCATCAAAATCAACAAAAAAAATAAATAGATTCTTTGAACAAGATATTAATTGAATAAAGTAAAAAATAATTCAATCAATAAGTCGAGTTTTACGAGTCTATTCGTTTTAAATTGAATTAGATTTAAAAATCAAATTACGGTGTGCTAGAAATAGAGAAAAAGCATCTGTAAATAACTTACAGGTTGGTTGAAAAGTTCCTGCGCTCGAAATGAAAGAATACTGCTTTTGTTAGGAAATATATTTTTTTATTCAATATAATCTCCTAGAAGCTCAATACACTTGTTCCAATGATCTTCCAATAATTGTATCCCATCCTTATAATGGTTTTCCGGAAGCTCTGCAAAATAACCGTCTACAGCTGCTATGACCTCTTCATTCGACGAAAAATGCTTTCCACGAAGGAATTGTTTGAGATTTCTGAAGAGATAGTAGTCACTGGGAGCCAAATCTGGTGAATACGGTGGATGTTCACGCAATTCGTACTTTAATTCTTTGAATTTAGCCATCGTCAAAACACTTTTGTGAGCAGGTGCATTGTCTTGATGAAAAATGATTTTTTTCTTCTTTAAACCAATTATTTCTCACGAATTTTTTCATCCAGCTTATCCAAAAGGCTGCAATAATATTCAGAGATGATTGTTTTACCTTTCTGAAGATAATCAATCAACAAAATTCCTTTTGCATCCCAAGAAACTGATGCCATAACCTTCTTTGCTGATCGTTGTGACTTCACCTGCTTT
This sequence comes from Eustalomyia histrio, assembly GCA_949748255.1. Classification (NCBI taxonomy): domain Eukaryota; kingdom Metazoa; phylum Arthropoda; class Insecta; order Diptera; family Anthomyiidae; genus Eustalomyia; species Eustalomyia histrio. The sequence continues at coordinate 26,759,008 of OX456526.1, read as the reverse complement.
GGATCTGAACAACCAGCTTCAGTCCACTGTAAACTTTCTTGTTTCAATTTAGGATCATGGTGGTAGATCCACTCCATATTTTTCATGAAGAATTACGTATGAAAAAACTGTTTGGAAAGTTAGTGCCGCACACATTAACAATTCAACAAAAACTGGATCGAAAACAAATTTCTCAGCGCAATTTGGAGCATTGTAAGCCGAATAAAACCGACTTCTTGCGTCGTTTTATAACTATGGATGAGACTTGGATCTACCACCATGATCCTAAATTGAAACAAGAACGTTTACAGTGGACTGAAGCTAGTTGTTCAACTCCAAAGCAGGTGAAGTCACAACGATCAGCAAAGAAGGTTATGGCATCAGTTTTTTGGGATGAAAAAGGAATTTTGTTGATTGATTATCTTCAGAAAGGTAAAACAATCATCCCTGAATATTATTGCAGCCTTTTGGATCAGCTGGATGAAAAAATTCGTGAGAAAATACCTGGTTTAAAGAAGAAAAAAATCATTTTTCATCAAGACAATGCACCTGCTCACAAAAGTGTTTTGACGATGGCTAAATTCAAAAAATTAAAGTACGAATTGCGTGAACATCCACCGTATTCCCAGATTTGGCTCCCAGTGACTACTATCTCTTCAGAAATCTCAAACAATTCCTTTGTGGAAAGCATTTTTCGTCGAATGAAGAGGTCATAGCAGCTGTAGACGGTTATTTTGCAGAGCTTCCGGAAAACCATTATAAGGATGGGATAAAATTATTGGAAGATCATTGGAACAAGTGTATTGAGCTTCTAGGAGATTATATTGAATAAAAAAATATATTTCGTAACAAAAGCAGTATTCTTCCATTTCGAGCGCAGGAACTTTTCAACCAACCAGTAACAGGACATAGACTGCTATAAGCTTCTATCTGGAAATCTAACTGACACATTTGTTGTTGTTTCTCATATAAAGTTTGGGTTTTGCTGTTGGTTAAATTTTAACGGGACATTCACTTTATTCGAAATTCTTTAAATTTTTACTGCAATATTTTTTTTTTACTTTTTGTAGCAATAATAACTACGATTTAAAGAATTTAAAGTCTGGTAAATTTTAAGTCAAAGATTGAAACATATCACTTAAACTTAAACCATAGTTATAAATGCCAAATGTATATAGAAATATCTATGATTAATGTTCAAATTTGATTGTTTTTTAAATAAGTTACCCATCTTAGATTTGAAAAATGTAAAATTTCATTAAAAATCTTATTTTTTGAAGTTGTGAAAAAGAACTGCCTTAGAAGAGGAAAATTAGAACTAAACGATACTTTAGAATCAATGAAACATGGATTCCTTAAGAATCACTTCCATTTATTTTTGCTGGGTTCGGGTGCAGCAAATGATTATTGAATCTTGTTTTCAAACCAAATTTCAGATGTATAAAAAATATGCTGTATTTGTCATCACAAAGAAGGAAGAACATCGGTTGTTGCAACCGTATGATTTACTGGCCAAGAAATTATAGTTGCGACAGCAAATCTGTTTTCTCTGTGTGTATAGCAAAGTAGACTTTTTGTCTGCAATTGTGATGATGTATGGAATTGTGAAATATTTTTTCTTTATTTTATTATTTTTTCTTATATTCATTTTGCTGCCTTTTGCGTCATGGGAATCTTAGATGTCATCAGTTAGCACAACATTTATAATGGTCGTATAGTCAAGAGACTGTATGGAAGATAGTTGGGTGTGTTTCTGTATGCGAAGTAATGTGTTTGTGTATTAGTCTATTTTAAGCGTAGGTGTTTTTTTTTTCGTTTTTCCCTTTTTTTGGAGTCAAGAGACTTTAAACGAACTGGAGAAAGATAGAAAAGAAGACGTAGAGAATGTAATGCATAAGTTTATAACTATTTTATAATACATTTTAAAAACAAAAATGTCACCACAAAAAAAAATATAATATTGACGCTATTTAGAGGGTTGGTTAGATTAGGATAGTTAGATGGTAAATTATAATTTTATTTTTTTCCAAACAAATGCATTTTATTTTGACTTAAGGGAGTAACAATATCTCATAGCATCTTTTTTAATAGCAAATTTAAGTTTGATTACACAGTGCAACAATCACAATTGTTTGTCAATCAATAAAGAAAATTTATCAAAATTATGAGGGCGAAGGTGGCGTTTACATTATGCCCGAAATTATTTGTAATTGTTGGTGACACCTCAATTAAAATTTTGTTAAATAGTTAAATTAACTTTTTTTTTATAAATGTTGAAAAATTTTAATTACACTGTTACCAACAATTCCAAATTGTTTTTTTTTTTTGTAAAATAAGGGATGATATATTAGAATTTCTTCAATTGGGTATCAAACATCAGTACTTTTTCAACCATTTTGAAGGTAATGTTTTCACCTTTAAAACGGTACCAACTGAAAAATTTTAGGTTGTATAGTTTAGAAGTTATGGTCGACTTTGTATGGACACTCTTTCGATTTTTTGACGTTTTTGCCAATTTTCATGGAGTCATATTTCGAAAACCGAAAGGGTTTGGTGTCGAATAGTTAATGATTTGATAAACACTACCCATTTACAATATTTGTGGCGAATTTCATTTAAATCGGAGATGACAAATCCGAAAATGACAGTTTTCTGTGCGGTTTGAAATGGAATGACTCACATGTAGAAATTTTTCCCTGCTTCTGGCAACACTGACATAATGTTAAGCTTTGCTGCAGATAGTTGTGTTAATTTTTAAACCTTTTTGCTTTAAAGCATCGACCCAGCACTGAAAAGTTTTTGGTTCTATAAAAAAAAAATAATTGAGATGCGATGGAGCAAATGTCAGTGGGGGTTTTATTGTCACATACAAGTACTTTGATTTCCATTTGGTTTAGTTGAGATTATATTATACTGGGTTATCCATTTTTCGGTTTCAAAAGTAATGTTAAAAAAAACAGATGAAGCTATGATTTTGATGAAACTTTTATTTCATTATAATGCTACGAAATACAATGTCATTTAAATGACCGCCTCTAGATTGGTTGCAGCAGTCGATCATTTTCAGGTAGTTTTTCACACATTTCGGGCAGTATCTAGGCGATAACTTGACGAATATTGGTTTTCAAATGACGCGTAGACACGGTCATTGACGAAGTCCCACCAAAAAAGTCTAATAGCATCAAATTGCATTATCTTGGTGGTCAATTGACGTCGCCGAAACGTGAAATTACGCGTTTTAGTAACTTCCCAAGCAAAAGAGCCAAAATCGGTCATGTTGTGTGGCTCGTGGCACCGGTCTTGTTGAAACTACATATCGTCCAGTTCATAATCTTCAATTACATGCCAAATTGATAGGCCCAATTGTTGAGAACGCCGTGAAATCGACAATCCGCCACACTTTTACTAACAGAAGCGATATTTTCGGCAGTGCCCATATTGCGTTGATGCACAAGCCTGACCACATCTGTAACGCTTCTGGTCTCTTAAAATTTCTTTATAATCTTGCCAATTCAAATCAATCAGAAAAAGAGCATTTTCGAATTTACCATCTCCAAAATAAATTTAATTCACCATAACTATTATACTAGACAAGAACTCAACGAAACATAATTTTCAGATCATGGGCCCTTTAGGTTTTCGAAGTATGACGTCATGAAAATTAAAAAGAACTTCAAAAATTTACTTAAGTATCGTTACCAAATCGACTATAAGTTTTAAACTGGAAAATATACAAAATTCGTCTTGGCCTTATTTTTTAGGAGAGAAAGAGCACTTTAAAATGATATGCATATTAATTTTTTCACTGGAAGGTTCAAAGGACATTTTTTGGGGTCTAGAGTTCAAATCCATATTTCTCAAAATGCTCATATTTTGTTTTTTTTTTCAAAAAAATATATGTTTAATATTGAACCTTTATCTACATTTGTGTGAAAACATTAAAACGTGGTCTCAAATATGTTTAAAAAGGAGTATAGTTCATATAGTTTAAAAGTTATAGTCCCTTTTCTAGCGATACATTAGTCAAATTTTAACGTTTCTTGCCATTTGTTGTGGTTGTGGACTCTGAAATTTGAGCAAAGCCATGAACTTGTATAGTAAGACAGTTATGGTGTCACATTAAAATCGGAGATAATCGATCAGGATGGTGATGGTGAATTCATGTGTTTTGATTCAGGTCAATTATGACGAGCATAATCAACCCGAATTGCTCGAAGAGTTGCCGCGATTGAACCACCCCTTTTGTAATAAGTTTTAACTATTTTTACGCGTTCTTCGGTTATAAAACGATCCATATTCATAAATGGCAAACCTTTCACTAAATAAATGATACTGCAGATGACAGATATTTGAAAGCTGACAGCCTTGCCAGACCGTATAACCCACACGCAGAGAAAAACTTAGTTGGGGCAATCATATTCAGAGAGCATCATATATTTTTGGGATTATGATTGTGCCAACCATAGTCATATTATAATATAGTTATCATATCATTATAATAAATCTACTATAATATAGTCCCTACAGTTATAATATTATGATTCAAAAAAGTTCTTTAAATTTAAGAATATTTCTTTAAAAAATGTTTTCCCAAAGAAACAAATTTGATATCAAGGACTTTTTCAAGAAACCTTTGATTCTATGGATTTTTTTTCAAACAAATTTTTAAATTCTAATAAAAAAAACTTGGTTTCTATTGACATTTTCTAATAGAAAAATTCTTAGATTCTAAGGACATTTTTAAGATTTTTTTAGATAGTCCTTACTCTACGAATTTTTCTTTTAGAAAAAGTTCTTAGAAACTAAGAATATTTCTACTAGTATTTCTAAGAACTTTCTATTCAAAGAAAGGGCTTAAAATTTCAGTTATTTTAAGGAATATATTAATATTTATCTAAGAAACAGTTTGCAAATTCTGAGAATTTTACCTTAAGGAAAACTCTATAAAATCTAAAAAGTTTTAATCAGAAAAATTTCTGAATATCTAGTATATTGTATAAAGAACCTTTTCGTATAAACATACATGTTTTAAAAAAAATATTCTTATTATTATTTTTATTGAAAAGAATTAAAAAATATAAAATCTTTATATAGTCAAAGTTATGTTTTATTTGATTTATAAATATTTATTGATTGTTGTCAGCATTTTATAGTTCCATAATTATTATACTTTTTTAATTAGAATTTTTGTTACCACAGTATGGTAACTGCCAATCATGTTATAAAATATAAAGATTAAATCATGAAATAATAAAAAATGTTACTATAACAATGACGGTAGCGACTATATTGACTATATTGATGGTTAGAACCTATTTATAAACTAATAACTTGATTATGACAACCTAACCCGAATGCAGCAAGCATAAAACAGTAGAAGTGATCATGTTGCAACCATGGTTTTTCTAAGCGTGCAGTATGATGTTTATTTATATTTAAAGTTTAAACATAGCAATACAAAAGAAAAAAATTTTGTCCAGCAACATTTAATATAAATATAATTATAAAAAAACGATGATACCTTTAAACAATGTCTCACAATAAATGTTGCTAAAACAATTTTATGTTCAGATATCAGTAACATTAGACAGTAAGTAACATCATTTGTTATAAGCACTGTCAAAATAATTTTGACAAACGAAAAAGGAAATTCATCATTGTCAGGTATTTTTTTAAATAAAACTAGCTTTTATAAAATATTAATATCTTGGTAAAAAAATACTAATAATGTTAGCAACATTATGCTAAAATATATTTGGTTAAACAATTTATTATATTATAAATTCATAAATACTAAAAAATCCATTATTCTGCTAAAAACAACACTAGAAAGTTAAAATAAACATCCTATGTTAAAAAATGTATTTTTGCCAAAAAAAAAAAAAAAATCTTAAAAAAATCACGTATAAAATAATAATGTGTTTGTTTGGTTGCTGTTTTTATAACAATATTTCTATTTTTAAAATGCATTACACACAAACACAAAAAAACGAGTCATAATGTCAGAACTAATGGAACTGCTTTTTTATGTAAATAAATTGATGTAAAGTACAGGGTAATCAAAAAAGACATTTTGTTTAAAAGATCATCAAGAAAGATTATAAAAGAGTTCGAGACGAAAACATTTGTCTGAAGAATTGTATGAAGTTCTGTAATTATTTTAAAATATAAAAAATTTTTTCTAAACATTTTAAATGAAATATCTTTTTTTATCACCTTGTACTTTGCATTAAGTTGTTTTACTTTTATACAAAAAATATGCTCTTAATACTTGTTTACAATCATAAATTAAATCGTTAAAAAGTTAATATTCTCATATCTTGTTAATTCACTTTTAAATCTTCATCGTTTACATATGATTTTTTTAGTTAAAAGTTTAACTAGACAGTTAAAAAAGTTTAACTTTGTCAGTTTAAAATACCCAGGTGACGCCGATAGCGATCCGGCAAAAAATGAACATGGAAAATGTCGGCGTTATAGGCTTTTTACACTGAACAACATCTTTTTGAAGATGTTGAAAATGTGAAACATGTATTTACATTGGCAACATCTTTAATCTGTCATTTATTCAGCTGTCAAAAAAATAAAGAAAAAGACTCATATTTTCTGTTGAAAATAAAAAATGGATTTAGAGAACGCATTAATCATTGGAGTAGTTGTTGCTTTGCAAGAACAAACCCGAATTTGAATGCAGTACATTGAAATATTAAAGGTCATTCTGGAAAAAGATGTTGATGAAGAAGAATCTTTGGTAGACATAAGAATGAAATTCTTATATTGTGGCTAAAATTTACCTTGAAGCTCGATATGTATTGTTTGATTCAAATTATTTGAACTTTTTGCTGAAATATTAATTTTTAGCTGGAATAAATAAAAATATATAGTACAAACTTCAAGAAGGTTTATGCGGAAACTTTTTCTAAGATCGCGAAAAAGTAATATCGCAATTCTTTATTATTTTTTATGTAGTTTACGGTTTGGATAGGTAAAATTTTATGTTTGCAAAAAATTCAAGTTTTAATTCTATAATACACCCAATACATTTTTTTTTAATTATGTCAGAGTTGCGATACTGTAACTTTTAAAAATGAAAGATTTAAAAACTCAAAATTGTATAAGATATATGCACTCTAATTAATTTCTGTTGAGATTTACCCAACTTATAGTAGGAAACTGTACTCCTACTATAAGTAGGGTAAATTTACTCTGTGTGCGTAAATGAGAAAAGTACACACATTATGCGTAAATTGATGAATACAAAATAGGTAAAATAACTGTAAATGTACACATATAATTCGTAAAAATCCTAAAAAATGCGCATATTTTCTACTACGATGTTGAAAATTAAACAGCCCGAAAAATTACAAGCATTTTAAGAGTGTGTATATCCAAAATTAATATATTTGAAACAATAAAACGCCTTTAAAAGTTGCACAGTATTTAAGAAACAGACTACCCAGACAGCAAAAAACAGCTGATTGACTCAAAATGGCGACGAGAAAATTAGTAAAAGGAAATGTCAAAATTACAGTGATACACAGAAAGGGATAGATATACAAAAAAAATACGTACCATATGTACCATATTTATTTATTTATTTTATTTATTAATCATATAATTACAAATTATATGTTAATACCCCAACCGAGCACTAGCAATAAAGGCTATCGGCTCGTTGTAGTGAAAGCAGACCAGAGCCTCTGGTGGGAATTGAACCCACGACCCCCGCACTGATAAGCTAGCACGCTACCAACTAGCCTACCGGGGCGCTCAATATGTACCATATAATTTATATGTAGTATATTTTTTCTATCTCATTTGGCAAATTACTACAATGTCAAAATAGCCATACGGTTTGAGAATTTTGGTTTGACATAAGTCATTGGTATCCTGTCTGTGTAGTCTGTGGTTAGAATGTTATTTGGAAATAACTCCTTTGAAGGGAGTTAATTCATTTTCTTTTCTTAAAAAGAAAACGAACAGGATCGATATTTATATAAAGTACTACCTACCCTAACCACTATTGGTTCGTACAGTTGCACTTTTATGATATTTTCATTTTTTAAATATTTTTATTTAATAACGAATAATATATTTGTATGCTTTTTATGCACTCATTGGAATGCTTATTTTTTAAGTTTAAAAAAAAAATATTTTATTATTATTATTGTATCAAATAAAATAACGACAACAGTTTATTTACAATACTTCAAATATAAAGCGTAACATAAGTGACCACTTTTGCATCGTACAGCGAGTAATTTTGCATTTTAATTGCAGTTCTAATATTTTGTGACATCGCCCTTAGCTTTAATCACTTCTTTTAATCTATCAGGCATGGTTTTTATTAATTTCTGGCAATCCGTCGGGAAAATGGAGTCCCAAATCTCCCGTATTTTCAATTTTAACCCATTGACAGTGCTTTGGGGGTCGTTTTGTAATTTCTTTTTCATTATTCCCCACAACGACTCAATGGAATTGAGATCCGCAACCATGCCTTCGTTATTTTGGCTGTATGTGGTAGTGCACCATCTTGTTGGAAAATGTATTCATATCCTCTACACAAGTTTGGGACTGATGTAAGCAAATTGTTGCTCAAAATTAAATGCCTTAACTATGACATCAACGAAATGTAAATTTCCCACTCCTTGAGATGACATGCAACCCCATACCATAACGCTTGCAGGAAATTTTACAGTCCTTATGAAATGTTTCATTTTTATTTCTAATAACGTTCAGTCGAGAATCACCGACGCATACTTGAAATGTTGATTCATCACTAAAAATTACTGAATCCCATTGCCGTTGCACCATTTCATCCTCTCCTTAGCCCATAATAATCTCTTTTCCCTTTGCAAAGGGGTTGGCAGGGATTTCTTCTTTGCCTAAAGATTTCAGTTAAAGGCAATAAATCACAAAACAGTGCATTACTATTAGACCCATACCTTATAAAATTTATAACCGAGTTTATGCAACTGCACCATTGTCTATTCACGCCCTACTGTTTTTCCAATATTGTCAGACCATTTGACTGCCAAGTTTCTCACCGAAGATCGCCTATTCTGCTTGATAATATTTCGCAATGCGCGCAAATCACGGTTAGTTATTGGTGTTTTACGACCGCGTTGTTGTTCCTTATGTGAAAAAGTACCCGTGGTTTCGTAAATTTTAATAATGCCTTGAATTGTTGATCGCGATAAATGTAATTCTTTAGCAATTTGACCTAACGAATTATTTGAACAATATTTTTCTATTATTAATTTTCTAATTTCTTTACAAATAGGAATGCCTCGTGCCATATTGCAAGGTTTGAAAAAAACTGAGTTACTGATAAGAATAAAATAAAAATAATACAACAAATATTCAAAACCATGTCATTTGGTAACTGGTTTATACCGTTATGCCTGGTTTTCATTATGTAATATGAACTGACAACAAAAACTGACTCAAATGTCAAATGCGTTTTCATTACATCTTAAAAACTGACAATAAGTCGATAAAGCAGAGCGTGTCAAAGACATGTCAAATTTTGGTGTCAGTTGACTGACACGCCGTTTTCATTACAAAGGTCAAATGTGATGCATAAACTTTTGGCGAGCGAACAGCTGATTAGAAAATATTAATTTGAGGTAAATAAAAAGTGGAAAAAAATTAAAAATAATAAAAAAAGAAACAAATGGCTTTAGCTAGTGTGGCGCTTTGAGCTATTAAAACACTAAAGGGCTTGAAAAAATTGAAAGGAAGCATTGAAATTTATTTTTCCAGGAAAAAAATAACAGCTTTGTGATCGCAAACAAAAAAAATTGACAACTTGTTGTCAATTTTATTTTAGATAAAAAATGCTGTCATATCTGCTGACAAACTGAAATTTGACGTTTTCACTTGTATGTCATTTTAGAAGGCAGTTCGTGTGCATAACTGACTGCAAATTTGTATGACACCATATGACAACCCGTTTTCATACAATTGCCAACAATTTGGACCAATTGACATTAAAAATGACATAGTGAAAACCATGCATTACAATGCAAAATTACTCGTGTACGAAGCAAAAGTGGTCACTTATGTTACAATTTATATTTGAAGTATTGTAAATAAATTGTTGTTGTAATTTTATTTGATACAATAATAATAATAAAATATTTTTTTTAAACTTAAAAAAATAAGCTTTCCAATGAGTGCATAAAAAGCATACAAATATATTATTCGTTATTAAATAAAAATATTTAAAAAATAAAAATATCATAAAAGTGCAACTGTACGAACCAATAGTGGTTAGGGTAGTATGTAAATCTCATACGTACATTGGTATACCTAGTGTTAAACATTAGTACATGGTCATCCATTTATTGTCCTTCCCCCATAATTTGTTGGCAAAACATTTCCCTAAATCTCGTATGAGTTTGTGTTAAAATATGTTCTTTTTACAAAATTTTTGCATATGAAATTGTTATAGATAGTTTATATGTACTTTCATATTTGTTTATTATAGATTTCTTTTTTATTTTGTAATAAAATTTTGTTTATATTTTTATTACATTTATGTGTGTAACAACAAAATATGCTATAAAGTGTAATAGTTTGTTGATATTGTTATTCCCCATCAAAACTTTGTACATTACTTGGCAAAAGCATCTTTTTATGCTTTGTTTAACTTTGAAATCTAAGATAATATGTTACTAATATTCTGATTTATCACTATTTATTTGGTAGCTATGAAATAATCAGTTACTGATATTGATATATATCATTACATAGTTTAAGACTTAAAACTAATGAGTTACTGATAGTGTGTTATAGAATTATTTATTAAGAAGGATATTAATAACAAATTATTAGTATTGCATTAAATAACTACTTATAATGAAAAGTAAGACTTTCTAAAAATGTTTAATCTAATTACATTGTTGAGAGAAAATATTAAAAACAATTTTTATTATTGTAATCCTTTTTTTTTGTAATTTTTCAATTGAAGATTTGATAAGCCATTGATAAAGTTAAAACCATTTTCTTAATTTTTCCACAAAATTAGATTTATTTAAATTTTGATAGTCATTAATGGTATCATCTTATTTGAATCCCCAGATGTAACCAGTGAAATAAGTCCTTATGTGTAACGACTTATTTCACTTCATACAAGTAATCACTTTTTTCAGTCTCAATTGTTAACAGTTTAATTCAATACATTCTTAGTAATAACTTATTTGAGCATATGTTCGTAAGATTTATGTAAAAATTTACTTCCAATGACAGCCTCAAATTAAAATAACGTGTTTTCTTATTACATTTCCCATTACCTGGTAAATATCAAGTTTTGCTGGGTCTGTCAATAATTGTGTTATAAAAGCTTTTGTTATCAGAATAAACAATGATTGAAAATATTTTAATGAAATAAGAAAATATTTTTATAATATTAAGGATAATAGTTTTATTATGATATAATTAAGTAATTTTATAGTTAATAATAGAGTTAATATTAATGTTTCACATTATATTAAATACATAGAAGTTACTTTGTTTTGAAGTCTATATTAGTATTTATAAAAAGTTTTATAAACTATTTATACAATTCATTAAGCTTCTATTATACAACAGATTAAACACATTATTGAAAATTTATTTAGCCAATGAAAATTTTCATAAAATAAAAGACTTTCGATAGATATATTTATAATAACGAAAATGAACTGTTAATTATATCGTATTGTTACTTAAATTTCTTTTACTAAAAATTTCATCACGCGCAATAGTAAATTCTTCCACAGCTGGAAAAATCTAGTGTAGTAATAGCTGGATATAACTAGAATACCTGACTACTCATATAAATACGGATACTTGGTGATGCAGTAAAGCTGTTTTTAAATAAAATGCTGAAATGTTAAGAACCAAAGTGTGGCTAACGTTTAGTCTATTTACATCGTGTAAATAAAGTGTGCTATTAAAGTCTTTTCTGCTATTTTAGTGCCTGTTATAAATAAATGGTGTTATAAGTAATTTCAAACTGTTTTTGTTATTTGCAATATAGGAAGAACTCGATTTATTTAATAGGTAAATAAATCAACGATTTTATAGAGGGTAAAATCGTAACAGTATCAATGTCAAACTTACAGTATTACCATTAAAAGTGGAACAACTTTTTTAATTTTTCCATAAACAAAATACATGCACTAATTCGTCTCGTAAAAATTATATATTTTTTGCCAAGAGGCAAAACCGTATTTGATGACCCATGATTGAGGAGCCCATATCTTGAAAACGATTTATAAAAGTTTTAAAATTGTAAGGTTATATGTTAAACAAAATCTACATTGATGATTGCTTTCGTCAATGTTTACTAGCAAAGCATACGAAAGTGTTGTTGCTTTGCACTTGCGAGTATACAGTGAAGAACGACAACAAAACTAATAAGGCAAAGTTGTTTGTGTGTTTCGTATTGCTATTGCTGCGTGCTCTATGTGTATTAAAACACACAGCCTATAGCTAAGCGCTTTTACAAAAACAAATGAGCATCAAGCGCATAGGGCTTGGGCACCCTTGGTATATATCAATTTGTCATTCCGTTTGTAACATGTGGAAATATAGGTCTAAAACCCCATAAAGTATAAAATATATTCGTTATGCAATTTTAAGTCGATTTAGTAATGTACGCCTGTCTGTCTGTTGAAATGGCGATCACGATGCAAAGACGCAATCAAAGATGCTCATTTTTACCCAAATTAACAGGCATCCTCCTGAGAAGTTTGTTATGGAAAATGAGCAAAATCGGTCCAGCGGTTAAAAAGTTATGAGTGAAAATGTGAAGGTACCTCTAAATTTTGCATACAAATTGGTGTATTTTAGTAAAGTATTTTCACTTGTTTTTTCACCAGTCGCTTAGAATTAAATGATATTTTATATTCACCTCAAATATTTTTCACTTCAAAAAAATTTTTTCACACCTTAATTTTTTTTTTGGCCACAAATTTTTTTTAACCACAAAAAATTTTGCTCACCTCAAAACTTTTTTCCCACCGTAAAATTTGTTTTCAAATGCAAAAAAGTTTTTCACCCTAAAAATTTTTTTACCTTATAATTATGTGTACTTCTTAAGTTTTTAACATTATTTGTATCAAAAACAGTAGAGAACATTTTTTAGGATATTGGTGGAGGGTATCCAAAGACTCGGCACAGCCGGATTTAAGCCTTTTTTTTGCTTGTTTTTTTTTTTATTTTCTAAAGAAAAAATATATTTTCTTTATTTTCTAAAGAAAAAAAAATATATTTTTTTTTAATTATTTGTCCTGACTTTTAAATTGTTCGTTAAAATTTTTGGTTTTTTCGTTCGATTAATTGAATAATTTTTATTCGAGTGTTGTCCTCTAGTGCATACAAAATCAATATTATTGTCCAATAAATCGTAATTGTTCAATAATGTTGATTGTTAATGAATAACAAAAATAGAAACACAAATGAAAATTTTGTAATGAAAATTAATATTGTTACGATTTTATAAAATCGTTGATTTATTTACCTTTTAAATAAATCGAGTTCTTTCTATATTGCAAATAATAAACACCGTTTGAAATTATTTATAGCAGGTACTAAAATTACAGAAAGCATTTTAATAGCACACTTTATTTACACGATGTAAATAGACTAAACGTTAGCCACACTTTAGTTCTTAATACTTCAGCGTTTTATTATCAACTGCACTTGCCATGCCACCTTGCTGGCGTTTTTATATGTGCGGGTTAAAATGGCAGCACTGTCTGCATACTGGCAACTTTGAGAATGTTCTTTTGCAGTTTGACAGAAGAAACAAAAGTTATGGGGAAGGGTTCCCATTTAATTTTTTTATATTTCAGTAAATGGAATTCTGTAACAATATTTTCATTACCATTTTGAAATTAAAAAAAAAGTGTTGATTACCAATTTTTATGTAATGGTAATGCAAAAGCAATAGTCATGATTTCGATCCATCTCTGGTATCAAAAGAATTTTTCATGTAACGTACCAGATTTGATCATATACAATATGATAAAATGTATTTGTATCTTATAAGATCTGATCAAATCTAAGCAGATCTGACGCAACATATAAAATCAGATCAAATCTGATTTAGAGCAGAATCAGAAAAACCTTTATTTTTATATTAATTTTTATAATACTAAAATCTGTAAAATGTGGCTCTAGATGTGGTATCAGATAAGAACAGGTCTGGTACCACGTGTGATCCTATATGACCAGATCTGCTCATATCTGGCCCAAAAATTAACAAATCTTCTAGAACCCTTTAGATCTGAGTGCCAAATCACTAAATATAATCAGATCTGGCTATTAAATGCGTCACAACTGATGGCTTAAAAAGTTCCATTAAATCGCCTTTTCGAGCTATGGAAATTCCACATAAATTAACATTTAATTCAAGTATAATCATGTTGAGCAACGTTCAAGGGTGGGTAAAGAATCTTAAAAATAGTTTTTTGGAATTGTTGTTAAAACTCTGAAATTTCCTGGCATGATATACTCAAATATTTTTATGTAAAATTTAAATCCATAAAAAATTTAAAATATTTTAAGGCACTTCTTCACACTATTGTTGCATAAAGTAATTTTTCCCGGGTCAGTGGTTAATTAATTAAAGTTAAATTTTTTAACTTTAGATTTGATTTTACGAGACCAAAGTAGATGGTTGTACAGAAAAAGTAAATTTTTATTGAGTATTGCAATCGGTAAAGACACCATAATCATACGTACTGCAGGCCTAACCGATAAATCGGCAAGGGCATCAGTACGTATAATCAATGTCGTATTTATCATATTAAGTATACGTACTGATGTCCTAACTGATTATAAAACAAATATTTGAATAATTATTAAACATTTGAGTTAGGCAAGATTCAACGTATATTTTTTTATCAAAACGAAGCCCACTATTACTTAAAAAAACTTTCCGAACCGATAGAAACATCTGAACATTTTTTATAAATAAAAAAAGTTTGGGTTGATTTTTAGATAAATTGATAAAAATATTGTTAACTTTTTTATTAACTGGACAGTAGGCGCAATCAGATAAAAAATTTATAGAATCAATTTTGAAATAAAACCTCGTTTTAATTTTTTTTCTGTGTACTACAACCATACTTATCTACATCATAAATTGCACCTTATAACAAGTAGCAACTGCAAATAGTCCTTTTTATACAATTTGTACAAACACACAGGCATACAAGAAAACTCCTTGGAAAATTACAGCACAATAACAGTAAACATGAACAAACCCAACAAAAAAAAAATCAATAAATATGTCTCGACCTCAATTGATAATGCTGCTGCTGCTGCTGGCACAGCTACTATTGCTGTTGCTGTTTTTGATGGTGATGATGTTGATAATTAAAGTGGATTTGTTTCTGTTGTTGCTAAAACTCATCATAGTAATAATTTAGCATAGGATATTTCCTAATAAACTATGACTACTAATACTAATACTTTAGCATACATAGTTAATACTTGAAGTATTCATAGTAAGTCATTCAATTGAGTCATTCCGTTAGTAAGTCAATCATATACTTAAATTTGATGTAGATTTGTATGTAAAATTTCATATTTTTTTTTAAGGTAAATTCATTCAATATTATCATGTTGTATCACGCTTTTAAGGTGGAATTGTTGTTATGAGTGTTTGATTGGTGATGGTTGTGTTGTGCCCCCCATTGTCATAAATAAACATCATAAATGTCATATACAAATAAATTTCATGTAGTATATGGGGGAATTTTGAAATACGCATAGTTTTAATATCGTAGCACAACTTTCACGTACATTTCTGCAATCATATTTGTTTGTCTTTAATTTGTATGTTAATATGTTTAAAAGCTCTTGTACAAATTTGATTTCATTTCTTGACTTGTATACCAACTACTTTTAGTTTCATTGTCTATGCTGACAGAGCTGTATAAAGGATTTAAGGCGCCCAGAAAACTAAGCGGAAATTATAATTTTTGAGAGAAAAATAATAATAACCACTTGTTACAGAAGTAAGAAATTAATAGAAATGTTGCATATATTCAGAATATATATAATCCAAGCAATTTTAATATTTTGTTTCTTATTTGTTTAATCCTTGTTAAGTCGAGGCTTCTTTTGTATAACTTCAAAATTCGACACTAATATTTATTCGCGTTATTAACATATTAATCAGTTTTTTTTAGAAAAATACTATACTCGGAATTCATTAAACGTAAATTAGATAGCTGTACACTGAAGGAATTAATTTCATAGTATTTTTGAATTGTTGCAAAAAAAAATTAATGAAATTTTGTTGGAACTCCGTTTATTAAAAGCCTAATACATTTAATAAAAAGGTTTCATTAAAACAACTAACTTCATTCAGAAGCCCAGAAAAGTTTTTATTAAATTCGTCAAGAAAATGATTGAAAATTTTATTTCATTTTATGTCTATTAACTTTTATTTATTTATTTTTAAACGAATGAAGAATATCTCACCAAAAATTTATACAGATCAACAATAAACTTAACTATTAAACTACACTTAGGGTATGGGCAGAGTTAAACGAAAAGTGTTAGAGAAAAAACATATGTAAACAACTCGGTTTGACATTTCCACTTGTATTTACGGCAAAGGGAAATAAAAAAACAAACACATATTTGTCAATATCAGCTGATAGCTGACACATGGAAATAATGGAGGATATTAAACACAACTTAAAATCAACCATCCACTGCTCAAAATGTGGATGGTTGTTTCGTCTTCCTCAAGACATAGTCGACACAAAGGCGATTCCAACAGATTCATCCTCCACAAATGGTAGTTTAATCCGAAATGTCCGGTAAGAAACCCTGTTAGTAACATAATGTCGTTCCTAGCTAGGTCCGAAATTTTCCCTTTGGAAAAGGGATCGACCAGTAGTTTCGCATGTCTCATCCCCAAAGAATTGTTGAAAGGTATCAAAACACTCCACAACTATTCTTGAAGTGAATGTCCACGACGACATAGCCTGGAGTGCTGCTCGGCTAGCAGAGAAGATCGAAATAAAGGGTGGTTAAATTTTAAGGGCCGATGTTGAATGCGAGCTACATCTAAACGTCAAGTTTTTTTCTGCATTTTATTTGACATTTCTCAATTTCAGACTAACTCAATTTGAACCATGGAAATATACACAATCGAGCAACGCGTTAAGTTATTCAGGCTTATGAAAATGGGCGTTCAATTCAAAATGCATTTCGTGCACTTCGTCATTTTTTTGGTCAGCATAATCGACCAAATGTGTCCACAATCGGGAGAATTGTGGGCTAATTTGAGCAAACCGCGTCTGTGAAAACACATGTGCATGCTCGCCCGTCAACAGGACGGTGCCACTTGCTACACAGCTAACGAAAAAATGGCTCTTTTACGCGACAAATTCAATGGACGTGTTATCTCACGTGATGGCGATGTCAATGGGCCGCCAAGATCATGTGATTTGACACCGTTGGACTTCTTTCTTTAGGGTTATTTGAAAGAAAAGGTGTACGTCGATAAGCCAGAAACAATTTAAGAGAAAATTCGGCATATTAACGGCATAGAATCTCAATTATACCTCAGGGCCAACGAAAATTTGGACCATCGGATGGAGGTGTGCCGCCGAGGTCGCGGCGGCCATTTGGCCGATATTTTGTTCCATACATAATTGAACCATACCATATTATCATAATAAAAAGAAATGACAATAATTTCCTTAATAATTTGTGTTTTATTCAAAATCAACATCGGCCCTTAAAATTTAACCACCCTTTATATGAGCCCTTTAGACCCTTATCAATATTTAATCTTGCACATATGAGTATAGCCTGTACTTCAGCTTGGAATACCGATGGCCACTTGCTCATTGTTTCCGATATCCTCGTGTTTGGTCCAAAGACCCCCGCTCACATACCGGAGTCCATTTTCGACCCGTCAGTATACCAGTTTAAACTGCGAGTGTCCACTACTGTACCACCTGCTGCCCATTCCGTCCTGCTTGAAATGACAACCGCGAATCTTCTACCGAATCTTAATTCAGTGTTAATACGGTCTGTCGGCATATTTAAGAAGTCCTTGTTCCCTAAAGAATTCATGATATTCGTATGACCCTTGACATAAAAAGAACTATCATGTTCAAAGTTTAACCTACGCGCAGCCAATGTTGCTGAAGTTCTAATGAAGATATTTAACATGCCCAATGTTGGACAGGTCGGCATAGCCCCTATGATGAGTAAACAAGCAAAGCTTTGAATCTTCGAAAACTTAGCTATAGCCGTTGGTTGAAGTGTGTTTGGCCACCAAACAATTGCCGCATTTTCCTATAGATCCATACGACCATTTTAGGATTGAGGCCCCAAGTTTTACCTACAAGACCATAAGTTGCCCAAATTGCTCTAGTGGTCTTGAGATAATTACAATAAACACTATAAGACGCAAAGAATTTTGATGAAGTCGTAGCTAACCAGAAAACACTTTTCATTCGGATGGTGTCTAATATTTTTTCTGTGTATTCTAACATATATGAATAAAACAATTATAATTTTTCAATTCATTTAGGAAAAGTTTCATGATCTTAAACCAAACGAAGGAAATCGAAGGAAATTCTAGCTCAGTAATAAGAATATAATCAAATCTTATTTATTTTTTTAGATTATTTATTTAGATTTGTGGTGATAAAATGAAAACTGTAAGAGAAAAAATTTATTAATTAAATTTATTAATAAATTAATAAATATTTTTGAATGTCTGTGGCCCTTACAGCAAAATTTTAGTTGAAATGGACAACATACACTTTATAGGATTGCTAAAGTTTATCCGTTCGCAAATCGATGAAAGTTCGCCAAAATAAAATACACTAAAAGATCAAATTTACTGATCTTAAGTTTGCGAATATTGTTGACAGGCAGCATCAACCTGCATCCTTTGTAATACAACTTTGGGTCCGTTTTAAAAGTTGACACTTGCACTACTTATTACCAATATATACTTAGTACAAATGTGGAATATTTTTAGCAAGCTCTAGTCCTATTAACGGAAGGACGGACTTTTTTATGGTTTTGGCAGATGTTCAGGAAATATTTTTACGATAGTATATAAAAACATCGTTTGCTGTTTTGATTTCAGCACGAAGTCATGTAGCATTATTTTTAAAGAAACTTGAAGTATTTAACATTTCTATAAAATTATAATTTTTTTTAAAAAACAAAAAATCAAGAATCTTGGTCCTTAACAAATATAACATAATAACTGGAATGGGATATATGACACCACTATGGCCATAATTCAGTCAAAAAGGGTGAGGCATGATTTATAAAATAATAATCAAAAAATTATGTATTATTTGTAAGTACGGGGGTAATTTTATACCCTCCACATATTTGATGAGGATATATATCATTTGTAAGACCTCGAAATAGAGGTGCAAGACCCTATAAATGATCCTTATGCTAAGCCGATCTAACAATGTTGCGTCCGTCTGTTGAAATGGCGATCAAATCGCGAAGACGAAAGCAGGGTTACTCCTTTGATATCCTCCCGAGCAAGTTTTTATTAAAAATTAGCAAATTCGGTCCAGCGGTAAAAAAAAGTTAAGAATGAAAATGTTAAGAGGTATCTCTTAATTATTCATATTTTAGTACAATTTATAATAGCTTCTGGTGAATAAAATATTTCGTCATATTTTTTCATCAGACACCTTAGGTGAAAAAATTTTATATTCACCTCAACTTTATTTTCCTTAAAAATTGTTTTCAAAAACCAAAAAACGTTTTTCTTAAGATTGTTTGGTAAAGAGGAATTTAATGCTTTTATTAACAATTCAATTGTATTTTGTGTGCTCAGGAAGTAAAATATTCTGCTAACAACCAGAGATCCAAGGTTCGAATCACAACTTGCCCTCATTATCTTTAATAAAATTTTAATAATAAATTTTTTAATCATAATTTTATTTTATAAAAGTCTTTTCAGGCATAATACTTTTCACATCCCGTTAATCATAACAGGTCAATTGAGAAGTCCCCGCCCTGACACATAGATGGCGCTCTAGACTTAAACGTGTATAAATTTGACAGCTGTCGGTTCATTAGTTTGTGAATTATAGCATTTGGAGTGAAGCTACTTTTGTTATTGTGAAAAAAATGGATAAAAAGGAATTTCGCGTGTTAATAAAATATTGCTTTTTGAAGGGAAAAAATATAGTTGAAGCAAAAACTTGGCTTGATGACGAGTTTCCGAACACTGCCCATACCATCAAGGATTGGTATGCTAAGTTTACAGGTTGGTTGAAAAGTTCCTGCGCTCACCAAAAGATGGCACTGCTATCTTCAAACTTTTTTTTCTCAGGTTGTTATAACTGTCCTGAGAACACATGCAAAGTTGCAAGTCATTCTGTCAATTCTTTCTTTGTTTACAAGCCATTTGAAGTTGACGTGTCATTAATTTTTTTTTAATATGGAAAAAATTGAATATCGTGCAGTCATTAGATTCTTTGTTTTTAAGGGTTTAAAAGCAAAGGAAATTTATGAACAATTGTTAGAAGTGTATAAGGAGTCCTCACCTTCAAAACGCACCATTGAATTTTGGGCTGGTGTATTTAAACGTGGTCGTACCAGCCTTGAAGACGATCCACGCGAAGGACGACCAAAAACTGCAACCACAGCAGAAATCATTGAATAGGTACAAAATATGGTTAGTGAAGATCCAAGTTTGACTAAGCGTAAATGGCTAATGCCATAGGCATCTCAGACGAACGAGTACTCCATATTTTTCATAAAGAATTACGTATGAAAAAACTGTTTGGAAAGTTAGTGCCGCACACATTAACAATTCAACAAAAACTGGATCGAAAACAAATTTCCGAGCCGAATAAACCCGACTTCTTGCGTCGTTTTATAACTATGGATGAGACTTGGATCTACCACCATGATCCTAAATTGAAACAAGAACGTTTACAGTGAACTAAAGCTGGTTGTTCAGCTCCAAAGCAGGTGAAGTCACAACGATCAGCAAATAAGGTTATGGCATCAGTTTTTTGGGATGCAAAAGATATTTTGTTGATTGAATATCTTCAGAAAGGTAAAACACTCAACTCTGAATATTATTGCAGCCTTTTGGATCAGCTGGATGAAAAAATTCTTGAGAAAGACCTGGTTTAAAGAAGAAAAAAATCATTTTTCATCAAGACAATGCACCTGCTCACAAAAGTGTTTTGACGATGGCTAAATTCAAAGAATTAAAGTTTGAATTGCTAGAACATCCACCGTATTCACCAGATTTGGCTCCCAGTGACTACTATCTCTTCAGAAATCTCAAACAATTCCTTCGTTGAAAGCATTATTCGCCGAATGAAGAGGCCATAGCAGCCGTAGACGGTTATTTTGCAGAGCTTCCGGAAAACCATTATAAGGATGGGATAAAATTATTGGAAGATCATTGGAACAAGTGTATTGAGCTTCTAGGAGATTATATTGAATAAAAAAATATATTTCGTAACAAAAACAGTATTCTTTCATTGCGAGCGCAGGAACTTTTCAACCAACCTGTAGACGTGGTGAAATGAGCACCGAAGACGGTGAACGCAGTGGACGCCCAAAAGAGGTTGTTACGGACGAAAATATCAAAAAAATCCACAAAATGATTTCGAATGACTGTAAATTGAAATTGAATGAAATAACAGGCACTTTAAAGATATCAACAGAACGTGTACATCATATCATTCACGAATATTTGGGTATGAGAAAGCTCTGTGCAAAGTGGGTGCCGCGCGAGCTCACTTTTGACCAAAAGCAAGTTAGTGAAAACGAAAGCGAAAATCCATGAAAAAGGCTTCGAATTGCTTCCGCATTCACCGTATTCTCCAGATCTGGCCCCCAGCGACTATTTCCTGTTCTCAGATCTCAAAAGAATGCTCGCTGGGAAGAAATTTTCGTCGAATGAAGAGGTGATCGCCGAAACTCAGGCCTATTTTGAAGCAAAGGACAAATCGTGCTACAAAATTGGTATCGAAAAGTTGGAGGGTCGCTATAATCAGTGTATCACTCTTGAAGGGAACTATATTGAATAAAAAAAACAAATTTTGCCAAAAAAAAAATGTGTTTTAGTATGGTAAACCGGGGACTTTTCAATTGACTTGTTATAAGCAATGAATTACTTTATCATTTCCAAGGCCAACATGTCTCAAACATCGCCTTTAAATAAGGTGTAAAGTAATACATGGACCCCTTTGTATATACATGATTTAAAAATGTATAGTTTTGCTGGGGTGTGAACTATTTTACCCGTGTTTAAGTATTTCCTGTGCGTGTTAACGCTTATTTGCATTTCCTTTTTTCGAAATCCATACACACATAAATTCTTTGAATATATGGTGTTTGTGTTTATATACTGGCATGTGTAAATGATATTTAACGTACGTATGTTACATATTGTCTGTTTTTTATTCATTCTATAAATGTGTGTGTGTGTGTGTTGTTTAATTGTTGTTTCCAAAGAAGTTACATTACGAAATACAAGACGATTTCTGTACAAAAATGGTCGAATGTAATTTAGTTTTATTTGAAACTGTTTAGTGTTGTGTACAATATTTATATTTGTGTTATTTAGGCCAAGGTATGTTGCAGTCCTTTGGATACATATGAATATTCAATGATAAAAATGTCTGCCTAGACAGCATATAGAGTAGGTACATATAATAGTTTTTGCCTTTGTTTACTTATTACAGGCGCAGTGACACAATTTTCTATATTTGACCTTAAAGTAATTTACAAAAATTTAGTATCCTGTTAAAAAAAAAGTAAAGTAAGTGGAGAAAGAAAGAAAATTTATATATATATAAACATAAACTACTCAGCGCTGATACTATTAGTTTTGCTGCTAAATTGTACTCAGCCCTGAAAATATTTCTGTGTATAGTAGAACTCAGCGTGGAGTATTTTTTTCATTAATTTAAACTCTTTTTAGCGTCAAGTAGTAAAACTGCTGATCATGTTTCTTTTAAAGTCCTGCAATACTTTTATATCTAAAAAAGCACTTAACTTAGCGCTGAATATATTTCTAAAGAAAAACTTTATTCGGCGCTGAATAACATAAAATGCAGACAAATCTATTTTAAACTGTTTTGCCATCCATATGTAACTTTTCTAACTTTTATTTATAACAAAAAGAAAAAAAAATAGGATGTATCGCTCGAATAAGGGCATTAAATACATTTTATAAACTTTATAAAAGACGAAAAATACATGGAAAACCGTAATAAATTAATATTTTTTAAAATTTGTTCCATTTTATAAAGTTTTATATAGACATACAGGGTGGCACAAAATTACCAAAGGGTTTTGAATTCCTTACAACGTTTTTATTATAATTTTTTTTTATTTTTTCTTTTCATTGTTTTGTAAAGAAGACTTAGGCAAGTTAAAATGGAACAGTAGCAACGTGCCAAAATTGTTGAACTTTAGTTCTCAGAAAAACGGTCCATTGTTTTGACTCATTACATTAACCCAAAAAGGGCGTGGATACTGAAGAGGGTTGTGTAGCGTCAACCGGAAATACTAAGTATTCTATCTTGCTGGCTCTCGATTTTTTTGAATTTTTATTCTCTATAATTTACTGATAAAAATGTTTATGTTTTTTGCAATAAAAAAAAAATTTATAAAAAAAAAAGACCATATGATCTAAAATCCTATAATACCAATAATTTAATCATGATTTTATTCGTAATTTAATTAAGAGACGAAGCCAATTTTCAATTAAATGGATTCGTTAATATGCAAAACTGCAGGATATGGGCTACGGAAAATCCAAGAGTAGTTCAACAGCGACAATTTCCCCCACTTAAGTGTACTCTTTGGTGCGGTGTTTCGTGTCGCCAACAGAATGGAGCCACAGCGCACCCTGCGACGGATACAATGACACTTTTACGCGACGTCTTTGATGAAGGAATTATTTCGCATACAAGCGATTTTAATTGGCCTCCGTGTTCACCGTATTTAACCGCTCCAAACTGTTTCCATCCAGCAATTAAAAAACGATATACGCAACGAAATTAACAAGAGCAGGAATATGCAAAGCAGAAAATGACCACCACTTGCGAGATATAGTTTTTCATAATTAAATTAAAAATATTCTCCATTCATATATTGTATTTAAAAAAAATTATGTGTTAAATAAAAAGTTTTAATGAACTCAAGCCCCTTCGGTTATTTTAGGCCACCTGGTATAACCAAGAAGATTTTTAATTTTGCGCTTTAGAGGGGAATTATTGAACACATTATTTAATTTTTAAAACCAACGGAAAGCACTGACACGGAAAGTAAAGTAAAATATTGCAAGAGATTGTGTGCAAATTTTTAAATCATAAATGTTATATTATTTATGCAAAATATAAATTGGGTTTTTAAAAAACCGGTTTCGGTTTAAAAAACCAGTTTCGGTTTGAAAAACCAGTTTCGGTTTAAAAAACTAGTTTCGGTTTCTGAAAAAAAACAGGTTAACCGATTTTTACGTTTTTTTTATTAAAGGTAGTAAATACATTAAAAAATTAAATAAAAAAAAAATTTAACTGATAAAAAATTTTAATAAATAAAATCTTGATTTAAAATATATTTTTAAAAAATTCCCAAAATGTTTTAAAAACCCTGCACCTTTACTGTATTGTAAAAAATTTTCGCGATTTTTTTTTTTTTTGCCAAATCTTGCTGTTTAATTTGCCTCAGCGGAAAAATTTTCGAT
The DNA here is from genome assembly GCA_949748255.1 of Eustalomyia histrio. NCBI lineage: Eukaryota > Metazoa > Arthropoda > Insecta > Diptera > Anthomyiidae > Eustalomyia > Eustalomyia histrio. Next base: position 26,734,299 of record OX456526.1, on the reverse strand, counting down.
TAGCTAAAAATCGAGCAATTTTTTATCAGACGTAACTTTCATAAATGTAATAAAATTCACAAATTGCTTTTATTTATTTAAAAAAAAAAAACATAACCTCTAAAACTATTTGCTAAGAAGATAAGAAATGGGTTTGTTTGTCCTAAAATGTTTCATTATTTAGTAGTAAATATTATCAAACTACTCAGCCCGACAAGGTAATACTTTTTGCAAGATGCCGGCAAGTTGATGTCTTAATTTTATAGAGCATTTTAATTTTTTTTAAATTCAAAGTGATATTTTTAACAACTTTAACCACTTCATTATATTTGTGAAAGTTACATAAATATAATAAAGAATTGATGACAAACGATTTATAAAACAATTTCATCAATGTGATGAAACTTTTCTTCCCTGAGTTTTATTTCAGAAATATATTTTTTTTTGCAAAATTTTACATTAAATACATGCTGTTATTGGAAGGCACGCAGTTAAGTTGAGGGTTGCGTCTAGTGACTTTTGCAGAAGCTGTGGTGACTAACAGGAGGAGGAGTCTGTGGAGCACCTTCTCTGCACTTGTCCTGCCCTGGTTCGCAGGAGGGGACTGCATTTGGGCTCATGTTTTTTTTGAGGACCTGGGTGTTTTGGCTGATATCGATATCGGCCGACTTAGGGTCTTTTTGAGGCAATCGGGATGGTTCGACGGAAAAGCTACACTCACCAAAAAAAGTCTGTAATGGCAACTGAAAATTTTGCTGTTATTACGGGAAATTCTGCTAATTTGAGCCCAGCGGTATTTTTTGCTAATCTTAGCAACACATGTCTGCTGACGTGTAGTACAATGAAATTAGTAGAAAAATTAGTACCCGCTAAAATCAGCAAACAAAATTACTAAATACTATTATTATTAGTACAAAGTTTTAGATTTACTTTTTTTATCGAGCATCAAAAATTTTGATTATATTTTTTAAAAGATGTTTTATACAAAATTAAAAAAAATCAAAGGCTTAAAAATCTTAAAAATTGTTAAAACATAAACAAATTTATCATTTTGTTTTAATTTGGTAATTTCTGTTTTGAAAAATATTTTAGTCAATTTTTGTCTTACTTTTAAGGTTAAATTTAATTGTTTTTAGGACTGATTTTTAGAACTAAAAAACCCTTTTTAGTGCTATTTTAAGTGGATGTCCTCTTTTTAGACATGAGTAGGTATCTTCACTTCCGATCCCTTTTTTAATCCTATGTAAGATTTTAGGGCAATTTATGTATGTATAAGTTTAAATTATTAGAAATAACATTTCCTTCAATATCGACTTTTTTAAAATTAGTAATTTTTCTTGCTAATTTTAGCAAATCGGTTTTCAAAAATTTGTAAAATGAATTCTGAAATTAGCAACGAAAATTTGTAGATATTCTGTAAAAATTCTGTAATTTGTAAATTGTAAATAGCAAAAAAATTTGCTAAATAATAATTTTTTTACTAAAAATCAGTACAAAAATAGTTAAGTGGGATTGAAAACCGTTTACAAATTTATCTACTAACTTTTTTTTCTGAGTGTAGTAATATAATTTTTTTAATAGCTTCCGTGGTATCACAAGGGACTTTATAGTCTAAGTGAGTCTGATTGGCAGGCTACCACATCTACCTAACCTGACCTACTCCAAGATAATTACCTTCATTATAATAATGAATTTGTTCATAAAAGCAATGAAACTTTTCATGAAGTTAATGCAAGTTTTCATAAAATTGTATGAAAGACATCAATCTATTTTTAAAAGTTTCATACATGAAGAAATTTCATTGAAAATCCAGTTTCATAAAAATTACAAAGTTTTTCATTTTATGTTCACTTTGTGAAGAAAAGTTTTATTAATTTACTGAAAACTTTCATAATTTTTCGCCCAAGAAAATTTTCTCTGTATAGCTGAAATATAGTTTTAGCCAAATAGTACCGAATGAAAATGTTAGCTATTACGCCCTTATTCAAGCGATACATTTAATTGATTTTAGAAATCTTGAAAACAAATATAAAATAGCAAAAAAGAAAAAAATACTTTTATATTTTTACAAATTAAAGTTTTTCCAAGAAGTATAGAGTATCAGTTATAGTTTTTCATTTCTAAACAATAACTACTAACAACTTTATAAACATCGTATAGGGCAAGAAACATTACGATTATTTTTTTCTTTTCTTGGAATTTATTTCCTTTTAAGTCTGCAGTCACTTCGCAACAAAACACCATTATTAACATCAAGTTGTTTCATCAATTTGTAGCAACAAATGTTGCATTCATTGAAGCAAAAAAGAAATGTTTAAATTATAATAGTAGCAGTTGTTCTATATACAACTCAATTCTCAGCATGTTTTACATCCGTTTTAAATTTTTTTGTTTAACGCCATCGTTGCACAGTGGTTTTAAACCAATAAAAAAGTGGTAATAGATTGGTAATTTGTAAAAACGTGTAGAGGAAATGCAAGGCTCTTTGAAAATAAATTTTGTAGTCACTCTGTTTTTTTAACTGCTTTAATTATTTTGAGGAAATTTCACGATTAAACCTAATTTTGTTCGATTTTTTTAATTTATAGCTGAAAATTTTCAGTGTAAGAACCCGAAATTTTCATGCTTTTTAGGGAATTTTTTATACGTCTTATTTAGGTCACAATTTATCAGGATGTGCCAAATTTGGTAAACATCTCTAAATTTTATTAGAGATAGTTGTCATAGAGATGTCACTTTTCGCTGTGTTTGCACCCTAAATTTAAAAGATCTCGTTTAACTGCTTAAAAAAGTTATGTGTCATCATAAAATTACCGCCAAAAACGCAATTTTTAAAAATGTTTTTTCTAGAAGTTTCAGCCCAGAATAACAAGGTAATATATAACGATTGTCGCTGTGAATGAAAATACGTCGAAAAAACGGCATGCGAAGTTCACTGCAAAAGCAATTATGTTTATTTTAGCGTAAAGAATACAGAAGAGGTCCTTTCCTCCTCAGTATCTTTTTCTTTTACTAACAATATACTATTTTTTGGTATTTACATATAAATCTTATGAAAACAATAAAACAATTTAATTATTTTAATAAAAATTTAGGAGTCGAATATAATGAGGTAGTTTATATTCCGTTTTACCTTCGCTGGTACACAAGAGCACATGAGACCTATATTTTGTCTTTTGTTTACAAAAAAAAATTAAATGTGGAAACTGTTACGAGAATAAGGAAAAAAAAGAGAAAATAAGAAAAAAACGTCGTAAAAAATTGAATAGATTCTACTTCACAACTGTAACGCTCGACGTGTTTTAATTGTCAAATTGTATGGAAAAATACGACACGTTGTTATTCTGTTTCTTCTTGTTCACGAAGGTGCCCAAAATCATGTTTCAAAAAGCCTTGCTTATCCTTTACAACAAGCCAAACATTATTTCACCAATCGATCCAGTAGTTTACAAGTTGCATATTTATGTATTAACACTTTTTGGTTTGAAACCACTGTGCGTTGTATGTTTTTCTTTAAATTCATCATTCCGGTGTCCATCATCAGTTTTATATGCTTGGAAAAGTTTGTCTAATATTATTATTGAAAATAGTTTAAGTCGTTGTGGATTTTTTTTTTTTCAGTTGATGAATAAACAAATTTTAAAAATGTTTTTCTGCAAATTAAAAAAAAGTGTTACAATTTTCTTGCTTTGAATCAAAAACTATTATAAGTTTTTAAAAACTAATAATTTTTAATTGTAGTGTTAGTATGGCTTAATGAAACATGTAGATACACTCTGATTCAACAGAAAATTATTTCAGTTTTCAATCAGTGTTGCCAAAAATTTATGAAAATGGCTAAAATATAGATAAAAATTTCTGAAAAATTTTATATGAAATATAGTGGAACCCGCTATTAATTTTTGACAATTTTTGTTTAACGGCTTTTTAAATACAAATTTTAGACTAAAATAACCTCCTAATAGCGGATCCTTTTTAAAATATGCAATTTTTTATTTTAAAGGATTTTTAAACTCTATGTGGATTTTAAGTTTTTTTTCTAAACTTGTTATTGAACTTGTGAAATTGATTTCGGCGTTTTCAAATTGTTGGCGAGTTTCCCGTGAAATTTTTATAAACATTTTATCTCACCTTAAGGGTTTAAAAAGTGTGGTCAAAAATATTTAATGTTTTAATTTTTCATTAAATTATTTATTTTATAAAATTTAATACCAACTAAACTTTCTCATTCATTTGACAAAACAAAACGTATGGTTTATTTTAAAATTATCAATATTTATCTATAATAAAATATCTGTATTAAAAACTCAACAAATAAGCTTTAAATTTACGAAAAATAAATTCTAAACAAACTATGTATTTTACTGCTCATTTAATTCAATATTTATGACATTATATTATTTTTCTTTTTCTTTTTTTTTTTCCTTGCTAAAATTAGGTTACTATTTTACTTCTGAGCTTGAAAGAATTAATTCTTTTTTGGAATAAATTCCTTAACAATTGAATTGTTTAATCCAAGAAATGCATTAATTAATAAGAAAAAAAAGGAATTTATTTCTGTGAATGAATTCAAAGAATTAAAATTTACCAAATGAATTAATTTTATTTTAATTCCCTGGCCAAAATATTAAGCATTAAAATTTAATTTAAATTGGTAAAGGAATTCATTACCTACTGAATAAATTCCTCTTAAACTCATTTAATTGTCCGCTTAATTCCGACAAAAATCAAAGTTTTCGTTTAATTCCCTGAAATAATCAATCTTTTATTTTAATTCGCTAAAGTAATCAAGCCTTTCTTTTAATTCCCTAAAGCAATTGGTTTCTCATTTAATTCCTTGCAGGAATTAACTTTTTTATTTAATTCCCTGAACTTAATTTTTTATCTAACATAGTTGTGCGACCAGCAGATCTTAATGAAACTAAAATATGTTGTAGAGGATAACAAATTTATAGGGAATGATTTCATTGACTTACCTAATTTGAATGAATTCTTTGTTGAAGGAATTAATTGAATTATACGAAGGAACCAAAAAAAATTAACAAATTCCCCGAATGAAAAAAAAAATAAATACATTTATTAAGTTTGTTTAATGAATTCATTCCCAAAATATAAATTCAGTTCAAATAAGGGATAAGGGAATTAATTCTAGCCAACCTCTGTTTGCTCAGGCAAACACACCAGTACGGTGGCATAAAGAAAAAAAACATATTTTACAAAATATAACCCGGTATACAAAATTGTTAATGCTGAGAAAACGTTGAAAAAATATATAACTAGGACCGAAAAAATACTAAAAAAAATCCAAATAGGAAAGCGTGTTTTTAATAGAGGCATATAACATTAAGCTGTATCCGCCATTTTGATAGCTGTCACGTCATTTATGTTTAGTTTAATTTGCCATTTCATCATGAATAGACTGATGCTGGAAAAATACTAGCAAATTGTGAAGATTTTTGTTTGATTTGTGTTTAGGGGCGGTGGAATCATAGGTCTATGTTGCACGGAATATTACTGTTAATGATGACAACTATAGAGCTACGATCAATGACGTCTTTGTTCCTTAAGCGCATCGCCTTGATGTGAGAGAGCTGTGGTTTCAACAAGGCAGGGCAACATGCCACACAGCGCGTACGAGAATCGATTTATGAAAGAAAAATTTGGGAAGCGCATAATTTCTCGTTTTAGACCTGTGAATTGGCCTTCAAAATTTAACACAGTTGGATTATTTTCTGTAGGGGTATGTGAAGTCGCTAGTATACGTCAGTAAGACAGAAAAGTAATCGAAAATTGGGTGGCAGTATGCCAAAAATCAAATTCAAATCAAAATGGTAAAACAATAGGTGTGTTCGACGTACGTTACCGCGGGTGCCCACGGGAACCCAATCTTACCAGAAAGCGTTTCTTGTAACAAAAATTGGGTAAATGAGAGCGTTCATGAGAGAATAATTGTGTTTCTCATTTTACCAGAACTTACCCGTACTTTTTGTTTGGGTAGAATGGTAAAATTGTCAAATCATCAGCTGTTGCTAATAAATTAGCTGTTTTGCATTTTTGAAAAAAAAAATTAAATTCCTTCTTAATAATGAAAAATATATTTGAAAATGTAAATAGATATTTGCCATTTCAAATATATATATTAATTAAGCTGTTTTTTAATATGAATTAATTTGACGTTTATTTTTGGGTATGAAATGTGGTTTTGTGCGTTCGCAGTATTTTGGGCATTTTTATGGTCTTGAGAGAGAATTTTTTGCTTACTCTCATTTTAGCAGACTTTACCCAAAATTACCTCGTACAGACCTAATATATTTGGATTTATTTTCTTTCATTAAAAATTCAATATTTGTACTAAATCTAAAACTTATTCTATAAAAAAATGTGAAAAAAAAAAATTAAATTTTGCAAAAAAGCAATTGCTGAAATTAAATTAAACTAAATTCAAAACGGATTTATCTATTTTAATTTAATTCCTGTGTGTGCTCTATCGAAAATTTTTACTTTTTTCTTTCAAATTATATTAGTGAATATGTGTTAGATTTGGAAAAAATTAAATTTTTTCAAACTAAAAAACTAAATATGGAAATTTTAACGAAATAAAATAAATCCATAAATAAATCCGGCGATTAAAAAATAGGCCTAATATATTTCAAATAAAACCACTTTTTTTACAATTAAAGCAATTCATCTGCGTTGTTTTCTTTAATTCTACACTACAAAAAAAGACATGCACTAAAAATTAATCCAAAATTTCCTTTAAAATAGTTTAAAAATTTTCCTAAATTTAAGTAAAATTTTATTGAAATTTAGAAAAATTTTCTTAAAATGAATAAAAATTTCTGTTTGGGTAAAAACGAAATAGTTTATAGATATACTCTGAGTATAGTTCATATCAGTCCTAAGTAATATTTCTTGATTTTAGGAGAAAAAACAAGTTTATTAAGTAAAAATTTATCAATTTTTAAGAAAAACATCTTAGTACTAAGAAATTTGCATACTAAAATATAATAAAACTAAGTTTAATTAAAAAAATATTGAGAACATAATTTACTACCATTTAGTTCAAAAATGTGTCTAACTTTAAATGAGTACATTGCTTGAACTTAATGTGTGTACATTTTTAAGTCTAGCACTTTTTAGTTTTTAAGAATTGTTTTTTAAAAATTAGTTCAGGCGATTAAAAACAAAAAGTAATAAATTTTTTCCTACACAGAATAAAATTACGAAATTCGTCCATAGAACATTTTTGTTAATATAAATAAAAAATACAAAAAACTTTTTTTTTGTAAATACAAAAAACTTTTTGTTATTTTTTTGTAACTTCAATTTTTATTTTCAAAGAATTTTTATATGAAAAGTAACAATTTACAAATATTTCAAACAAAAAATTGTAAGAAATCGAGTATGAATTTTAACAAATATTTTTAATTACTTTAAAATTTGTGATATTTTTTTCTGTATTTGTAATAATAAAAATTTATTTAATTTTAGAAACTGATGAACTATTTCTAGGGAAAATTTTCAACAAATTAATTCAGATAAATTTGAATAAAATATATTTTTTTTTCAAGTAAAAGTTTCCTAAAAATTTCTTCAGATAAATTAAAAAAAAAAAAAAACTTAAGTAAATTTTTCTTAAATCGAGAAAAAATTTAGTTTTTATTGGAAAACGTTTCTTATTTTCAATATTTTTTTCCAAAAAAAAATTTTGTTAAAAAAAATTTGTTAATTTTTCTAATTTTGAAGATAAAATATTGTCAAAGGAAAAAAAATAAAGTATTTATTAAAAAAAAAAAATATCGTGCATGATTGTAATATTTGGTTCGTGAGCGTGAGTCAAAAATCGCTCACGTGCCCATCTCTAATCTTAATAGTATTAAATATTGAACTTAAAGTAGCTTAAGATATTTTTTTATTTTTTTTTAAAGCTACAAATGCCACAAAATAAATTGATAACATTTTTCCATTTTCCAATAATAACAAGAAATGTAAATGTTTGTATTTTTGCAACCATTTCCTTAAATTAGTTAATTTAAGAAGACAAAGGACTCTCAGTGTTCCTTAGCCATAGATGCCGTGTACCACTTAGGGCGTCCCTTTTCGTAGTTCTCTAGGAGAACCATTAATTATATACGTTTCAGGATATCCTGCAGACATTTTTTTAATTTGTTTATCTTTTTGCTAATGGAATTTAATTTATATTTTAAATACATGAGTTTAGTATAATTCAATTTAATTTAGAGATAAAAATGTATAGCAAAAAGCTTGTTAAAATCAGTGTTCTCACAAAGCGGAAGTCCTCCGAAAGTGGAAAATACTTATACAATGAGTTTAAAGTACTTTAAAATGTACGCTAATACCTTTACCATTTAGAAATTTTTTTACCAAATTTAAGGATAATTTGCACTTAAAAGAAGTACTATTAAAATTGATGTTAGAAAATATTTTCTTATTTTTAGGGAGTAAATTCCTAGTTTTTAGTAAAAAAAATATTAAATGAACTTAAATAATATTTTTCTTAAAGCCAAGGAAACATTTCCTAACTAACAATAAAATTTAAGATGATGATGTTTTCTAATAAAAAATTAGTTCTCAATAGTAAAATTTTTCTATAATGAAGTTTATATTTTATAATTTGATCTTTTTAAATGTATTTTTTAGCTAATAGCTTATTTGGACATACGGTAAAAAGGAGAATGTAAAAAATAAAGTTAGTAAATTTCATCTAAACTCAATAATAAAAATCAACTATATGTTAGCATTAATAGCTTTTTTTGTTGATTTGTGAGTTAGAGATATTTATAATTGGAACTGCATTCCATTCAGCTTGTGTCTATCAACTTTTTCTGTGTATTCTCCATGATTACTTAATTAAAATAGGAAAAATTTTTCTTTTGAAAAAATATACATTTTCATACATATTTTTCTATAATTTAGAAATTTTTCTTAATTTCAAGAAAATTTTATTAAATAAGTTAATTTTTCTAAATTTCAGTTCATCCTTTCCTTCATGTTTTATTTCAATTTATAAAATCTAAACAAACAAATTTTTCGTGGTACATAATTTTATGATTTTATGAAATATCAATTGCACATTAAGATAAAAGACTTTAATAATACAAATTGTTTGCTGGGAATTTTCTAGTATGAAAGTAGTCGTAGTCTTCGTAGTATTAGAATGAATGTCGTTTAGCACACAAACAAATCATATTACCTGACAAATACAAATCATAGTTATGTTTGTGATATATATTATATCGATTTACTGACAATAAAAATAATATATTTTACATGTACCCAGTTAAAAAAAAAAAGGTCGGTGAGAAAATTTTTAAAGGGTTCCTAAAAAATATACAAGTAGAACTTGAAATTTGTTTAAAGGATCTTTTGTGAACTGTTCACAATGCTAAACGCAAGAAATATCGTTAAATTGTATAAAATTAAAAAAAAAATAGTGAAAGTTTTTATTATTAATCTGTATAAATTAACAATGCAGCATTGTTTAAATATGTTTAAAACAGAACAATGAATATTACATAAAAAATATTGTTGAAAATGACAGAGAAGGGTTAGAAGGCCTTTCCACACAAACACACACATGTCTCAATATCAGCTGATAGCTGATTTAACATATGTAATTGGTGAAGTTTATGAAAACCCAGACAGTTCGTAATAGGATTTTTACACTGATCAACATCTTTGTGAAACGCATGGAAGATGTTGAAAATGTGAAACAAGTGTTTACATTGGCAACATCCTTTATCGGTCATCTGTCATTTATTCGCTGTCAAAAAAACAAAAGAAAAAGACGCATAATGTTTGTTAAAAATAAAAAATGCATTTAGAGAAAGTATTAATCATTGTAGTTGTTGCTTTGCAAGAACAAACCCGAATTTTAATGCAGTACATTAAAATATTAAAGGTCATTCTGGAAGAAGATGATGATGAAAAATAATTTTTGGTAGACATAAGTATGAAATTCTTACATGTGCCGCTCATTTTCCTTGGTTGAATATTTTTTTATTTTCTGCAATGTCAGTTTGCTAGTGATGGCACAAACAAATCGTTTTTTTTTTTTTTGTAATTTTTTTAGCGATGACACTTAAAATAACGAAAGATGTAAGATTGAACAAAATAAGAAAGGATCATCTTTTGTAGATGTAAAAAGATGTAGAATTTTTAGCCTGTATAATTCTTATGGGAAGATGTTAACATCTTTGCAAATTAATGAAAGATGTAAGATGTAGCTCAGTGGAAAAAGACCTATAAGTAAAATCCATCAAATCAATAAGGCAGATTAGTTTTGGTAATTTTTTTTCTCTTTAAAATTTAATAAGAGTTATTTACAATTAACAATATAAGACCCGAAGAATGTTGTTGGAGGTCATATCATTCAGAAGATGTCTATTAACTTTGTGTATTCCACATTATTACAAAATATATATATATATATATATATATATGATAATTTTTTTTTTCTTCGTGTACTATGTTGTAAGGCATTTCCAATTGGGTACGTATTTATAAAACAATTTCAAATCATAACACACTATATTACAATAGGTAATAAATATAATTTTGGTAATATAAAAATAAAAGTATACAGTTAACACATTATTCTGAATATTCCCTACACAGAGAGAAAGGATGTATTAGAAAATTTCAATTCTAATACAAAATAAGACCATTAGAATTATCTTGCTTTACAATTTAGCTCTGAAATCGTCCTTAAGACTTTTGGCTCTATAGTGTATGTTGTTATTGTTAGTATAAGTGACTTAAATGAAAATCGAAATGACATGAATAAAGAAAATCAAAACCCTTAAAGGTATTTTAACTGGCTGTGAATATGACTGACTGACTAACTAACTGCCTGACATATGTATGGAAGCATGCTTTTGGCAAATAAAATTTTTAGCGCCTTTTCCTTTTTTTTATTATTGTTATATTCAAAGATTGATTGGAATTGTGTGTTCTAAATGAAAATTTATATTTGATTTTTTGCTGAATAGAATATTTTTTTTCATTTCGTTTCTTTATGTTTTTTCTCTTGTTTTTTCTGTTGTTTTTTTTTCGTTGTATATGATAATATTTATTAAGGTTAAGTTTGTGTTAAAGTACATTTTATCTATATGTTTGTATTTAATTTTACTAAAATCTCAAAATTGTTATAAAATAAGGTCAAATTTGCTTTTAATAAATAGAAGAATAAATGTACAAAAATAAAGAAAAGGCATTTGAAGCAATACAAAAAAAAAGGCTGATGATTAGAAAAAATATATAGTAGTTACATATTTCCTTTTTGTTTTAAATAGAACAAATTGAAATAAAAATGCACTCAAAATAATACCTCTGTTAAATCAACAGAAATATTTGTTTAACTAATAGTTTTTCCTGTTTCTCGGCTTAAAATCGAAATTGTGAAAATGCAAAAAATTATTAAACAAAATTCAAAAAAAAATTGTAAAACTTCAGTTTAGTTTGTAGTTTAACAAGAGAACTCTTTTGGAAGGTTTGTATATAAGATAGAAAGAAAAATAATAAATAGGGCAACCAAAACCAAGCCAGTGCTTGCTTTCGATTTAAAAGGATATAAATTTTTAGATTAAGTACAAGTTCTGATCTTGAATATATGAAATATTAATATTTTTTTGCTTTCTTTCTTTAAAAACTAAGCTTATTTTATTCAAATAAAAAAATTAATGAATCTCAAAAAAACGGTAAATGAGAGTAAATCGTTTTGAATAAATGTATAAAAAATTTAAAATAAATATTTCTTTGAAAAATAATAAGTGATTTTTTAAGAGCTTTCGGATTTGATTTTAAAAAAACACATAAAATTTACAGAAATGTATAAAATCTTTATTTAAGTCGATAGAACGGTCTATATAATTCAATGTTATAAAAAAATTCATTTCATGTGAATGTTAATCGCGGCTGCGTCTCAAATGGTTCATACGCTGGGTCCGATTTTGGCATACTCTCTCCAACATATCGGCCAGCATAATAAATTCTTCAATATTGGCTTCCCGTGCGTCAACCTTTGTGTTCTTGTTCCTATAGACATAAGCTTCAACATAGCCCTACAAAAAATAATCTAAAGGCGTTAAATCGCACGATCTAGGCGGCCAATTGAACGTCTTCAAACGTGAAATAAACTATTCACCAAACTCGCCTATCAATTGGGCCATTGTTTCGTGTGCTGTGTGGCATGTGGCACTGTCTTGTTGAAACCACATGTCAGCCAAATCCAGCTCTGGCAGTTCTTGCAATGCTTCTGGCTGCTCTTCACACCAAATTCGGTTATTCTGTTTGTTCACGTACTCATTTAACCAGAAATGAGAAATAACCATAAAATCGAAGAAAAGCACGATACACTTTCTTCACCGAGCATGAATTTTTATAATAAAATTTAAAAGTCTGCAAGTGTTGTTCGCTTGTAAGTCGATTCATTGTTAAATTATAGACTAAGCTGGCTGCCAAAAACAGTGTTGCCAAAAACAAAGTTGTTAAAAAATCACCCTTTAAATGTATGTTCCTTTATTTTTAACTAAACTCAAAACTTTTTTATTAAACAACGAACAGTGAACTACATAATAAGATATTCGTCAAATGAGGAAGTTGTCAGATCCCCCCCGTTTTAGTGGATGTCGACACCTAACAGCCTACAATAGCAGCCTACAAATTTAAAAATCTAGGGCACAGTTTTTCCCTTTTCAGTCCCACTTTTCGACGTTTTAATGACTTTATTTATGGCCTAGAAAATACATATTTGAAATTTTAGATTTCAAGTTTTAAAAAAATCCGGTCTTCGCCCAAGGAGGAATCTACATACTAAATTTCAAGGTCCTAGCTACTGTTATGTGTGATGGGAGATAAGGAAGACTCTTTTTCCAGCAAGTATATCTTCAGTGTATTAGCTCTTACCCCAATTAATTAATTTTAGATTTCTAGCCAAAAGGATTTTGACCCTAAGCTGTTAACTCCAATTTTCAGCATAACTAGTTCCAGCATATATTAATATTACTTTATTGGTCAATAAGCCAATAATCCAAGGAACTCAGATTTTAAATTTCAAGGTAAAAGCCAAAGCGATTTGGGCACCGTAATAAAAGGAGTCGCCATTTTTAACAAGCGTCTGGTGGAAATTCCAAAAGGTTAAACACATATTTTAAATTCCAGATTTCTATTCAAAGCGGTTTATCCAGGCTTTTCTCCTTTTTCGATCAAAAATGATTAAAAACGTAAATATTTGTGATTTGTAATTCTTCAAATCCGGTCTTGTTTTTGCTCCCTTTGTTTTGGTCACAACGTTGCCACCCTATTGAAAAGTTATAATATTTTTAACACAATCGAGCCTGTCTTTTACACCATGCAAAGACTATTTGACATACAATTTTTTTAAAACAAGTGAAAAATAAAGAATACAGAAAACTAATATGAAGACATATATAAGAAAGTATCGCAGGAAAGATCGGGATATTTAATATATTGAACTGTTTAACGTTATTCTTTTAAATATAGAAAATTATCTTTAAATTAATATTAATCATACGCCACATATGAATGACTAAATATTTGATAAGCGTAAACTTAAGCATACAGTGAAAATTAGACTATGCAACAAAATTAGGATAATGGTATCCGGTGTGGGCGAATGCACAAGGTCAGTATAGTAAAGTTCTACAGGATTTAACGCTGTAAGGGTACAGTAAAATTTTAGGGCTGTTTAAAATGTTTTTTTTTGCAGTATTGTATGATATAAGATTAAAAAACCAGTACAAAAGTTCTTCTAAGCTTATTTTAGTCTTCCGATACCCACAATAAAATTGAATAAAAAAGTTTTTCGTAGAATATTTTAACCCTATATATATATCATCTGAATGGGCCATTTAAATCCTTTTTCCAAGAAATACCAAAAAGTACCTAAAATGGGTAATTGAAGTCTGAAAATGTACTGAGAATATTTTCCATTAGTTTGGGGTTGCTTTAGACGAAAAGATGTAAACTATAAGTTACCACTTTTAGTCCTAAAAAATTACATCGCAAATATGCTTCTGTAAAAAATTTGTCATTTTAACTAACGAAAAAATTTAAATTTTACGAATATTATTATCGTTCTTTATAACCAAAAAAAAAATGAAAGGTAAGATGTTAAAATATTTAATGCAAATACAACTGGTTAGTGACGGCCCAGAACAACAACGTGCTGTATTTTTTCCCTACACGCGTCGAGCGTGTAATTCTCTTAACAGAGTTGTCGCTTTTTAAAAATTTTTGTAAATAAAAAACATATGATGAGTAAAATTAACATACGATATTCTATGGCTCTCATGTTCTTTTTTTGTTCTAGGGAATGAACAACGTATTATAAACCAACTTTTTATAAAAATAATTATTTCTTTTTATTGTTTTTATACCATTAAAATGTAAAAACAAAAAAAAATGGAAAGTTAGTAAGGGAAGGAGACACTAGAGAAGAAAGAATCTTAAAGATACTCTTTACACTAAAATAAATATGACAGTTTTTGCAGTCACCATCATACGTCGTTATTTCGGGACACTAAAAAAAATTCTAGAGTACATTTGCATTGTTATTGTACAGATCTTTAAGCCATAGATCAAAATTTAGATTTTCCAGGATTTTATAACTACCGGATAAATTTTTCGTCTTTGGCAACCTCTAGGGAAATTTCCAACAGAACATTTTAAAAACTTAGAGTGCCCATTTTAGGGGATTTTTTTGGTATATTTTAAAAATGAACCTTAATGACCAACGAAAATGCCAGATCAGGGATGGAAAAGTTAATACAATTGTACTTTTTTTATACTATTTGATTTAAGAAAGTACCATGATACTACCGAGACACATTTGATACTTTCACACATCTTTCCCAAACAAAAATTTGATATTCACTTATTTCAACATGGCATGGCAACACCTTGATACTTATGAGTTTTTACTTTTATTAAACTTTTATTTATTAGCGTTTATTCTACATTGTGTTTTTAGGAAAAATTTTATTTTTCATACCAAACATTTGTTTCGAAGTTGTGCACTCCAAAAAAAAGTTAGTAAAAAAATTTTTGTACTCATTTTTAGTAAAAAACTTATTATTTAGTAAATTTTTTTGTTATTTACATTTTACAAATAATAGAATATTTACAAATTTTTTTTGCTAATTTCAGAAATTATTTTACAAATTTTTGAATACCGATTTGCTAAAACTAGCAAAAAAATTACTAATTTTAAAAATGTGGATATTGAAAGAAATGTTATTAAATTAAACTTAAAGATACAAGCTTAAATTGCCTAAAAATGCTACAAAGATTAAAAAAAGGGAGCGGAAGTGAAGATATTTTTCACAACCGACTCATGTCCAAAAATAGAACATTCACTTAAAATAGCACTAAAAACTTTTTTATTTATTTTTTTTGGAAAAAATATATAAAATAAAAAAATGTTGCTCGATAAAAAAAATATATCAATTTGTATATTGGAATTCGTAAGGCAATTTCAAAAGAAATTAGCAGCTTTATAGTGTAACAAGTGTATCTAAAAATAATTAAGTTAATTTGCGCATTTTAATACCGTTTTTATAAATTAAAATTTTTCTTTATTTTACAATTTATTGAGTTTACGGCAATTTACTAAAATTTAGTCGCGCTTACTAATTTGGTTGCACTTATATGAATAATACGTAGTAAATTTTTTTGCTGAATTTAGCAAACCGATTTTTAATTTCACTTTTCAAACAGTTTACTAAAATTTAGTAGCGGCTACTAATTTCATTGTACTACACGTCAGCAGGCATGTGTTGCTAAGATTAACAAAAAATACCGCTGGGCTCAAATTAGCAAAATTTCCCGAAATAACAGTAACATTTTTAGTTGCCATTACAGACTTTTTTTGGTGAGTGTAGTTTTATCCTTGCGTCTAATATTTCTTTGTTATTCACCAAATTTCTACAAAATTGTTTTGAAAACGATGTTGCCATTTTTCGGATGTAATATTTTGTTAAAAAAAAAAAAATTTGTACTCTGAGGGTCAAAAAAGTACCTTTGAATATTTTTTTTGATACCGAAAAAAAGTCCCATTTTTCATCACTGTGCCAGATATAGGGTTGCAACAGTTTACAAAAAAAAAATACTTACAAAATTTAAATTTGTTTTATTTCATCGAAAATTTAAAAAATAATTCAAAAGTCAAAATAAAAATTATCTCCGAGATATCGTCGAGGCACGTTAAAATGTCCAATGTCCTTTGTCGTGTCCGATATTTTGTTCGATAAATTTTGCGACTTCTGAAGCTTAATCTTTCTTGCTATAACCCTCATTTTGTTACATAATGTTATACTCAAATCAAAGATAAATTTATGTAATTTTTAAAGAAACTTCTATCATGTATCAGCCTAACTAGAAATGGTTAATTTGCTTTATAAATAAAGGGTTTTTCAATAGGTACTTGACAACTTTGAATGTAATTTGTGAACGCACTATTTCACTGATCATCTAACTGTTATATACCTTTTTTCAGTAAACTCAACATTTTCATCAACAACGTATGCAAATTATAAAAATGAACTACCGAAATTCGGAGTCGGTGACCGCAACTTTAAGAGCGTTAACTCTAATTTTCGGTCGTTATTATTATTGCTCTAGTAGAAAAGCAATAACAAGTTTAGTGAAAAAATTTGAGTCTGCATATTCATTGTGTGATGCTGCCGTGCCGGGTTGGTCGAAGTGACTAAAATATCGCTGCCGTTCCGCGGCGTTCTCAAGAACTGGGCATCGCCAAGACCACTTTATGGTGAATTTTGCGTAAAGATCTTGGTTTACCCCCATACAAGATCAAGCTGACTGAAGAATTGAAGCCGATGGATTATTTGACGCGACGTACGTTCTCCGATTGGGCTCTGGAGAAAATGCGCCAAGATGATGAATTTCATCGCAAAATCATCTTCAGTGATGAAGCTCATTTTTGGCTCAGTGGGTTCGTCAATAAGCAAAATATGCATTATTGGTTTGGTGAAAATCCACATGTGCTTCATAAATCACCACTTCATCCACAAAAAATAACTGTTTGGTGCGGTTTGCATGCCGGCGGCGTCATTGGTCCATATTTTTTCGTTGACAATAACGATTGTCACGTTACTGTGAATGGCGATCGTTATCGCGCATGGACTTGGATGTTGAAAGCTCGTTAAAAATATTTTAAATTACTTTTATCTAGAATAACAACACAATTTTACCACTGTAATTTGTTAAGATTAAAATACCTATATAAATATCTTATGTAAATTTTTAACACAAGAATGTCCTTTTTTTCTTGAAAATAACTGCAATAACAAATGAAAATAATTCCTTTTCTATAATAATCTTTTTCTTTTATCAAAGAATGCTTTTAAATTAGTATTTTTTTTGTTCTTGCTGCTGATGTAATTGGAACAAACACAAAAAAAATTATTTTGTTTATTCTTCAAAAAAAAACGTTTTTAAGAAAATCAAAGAACATAATTTTTAAAAAAAAAACAACAATATGAATAATAGAAGAAAAAAAAAACCTAATGTATGTTTAGTAATGTTTATTTAGTAAGATGATGGTACTCACTTTGCACATGACATAATCCCACTGAAAATTGTCCCAATTCAGGCATTTGTCTTAAAATTTCTTCTGTTACTAAATGAACACCTCGATGTTGTGGTCGTAAATTGATTTTGCGTTGAAACCACGCTGAGCCAATTTGTAAGCCAGAACCAGCTGGACCTCCGCCGCCACCGCCTCCTCCTCCACCACCACCACCCCCGCCGCGATGATTGGAAGAGGCCATTGTGCTATTGGACGAAGAACTGCGTATATTGCTATTGCGACTGGCGCTTTGTTTAATATTTGCCGCCGTTTGGGAGCCGCCGCTTTTACCGCCGTGTGGATTCGTGGTGATGCTGGTACTGTTACTACGTCGATTATGGCGACTACGAGAGGTAGTCGCTGCCGTTGTTTGTTTAGCTGAAGTTTTAGCTGTAATGAAGGAGGAAGTGGCCGCTGCTGATGCTGCTGTTGCTGCCGCTGTTGTTGGATTAAGTTGTAGTTGTTGTTGTTGTCGGTGTTGCAGAAGCTGTGGATAAGTGTGGGCAGCAGTTAAAGCTTTTGTTTGCTGTTGTTGTGGTGTTTGTGATGTTGTAGATGTTGTTGATGTAGTTGGTAATCCACTAACAGCGGCAGCAACAGTAGCTTGTTGTATAGTTTGATTTGTTGACGTCGTGTTTTTATCAATTTAAACTTTTCCCTCTCTTATCTCTCTCTCTGTCTCTTTAATTTTCTTTATTTCTATTACTTACGCCTTAAATATGTTGAACTTTAGAGCACACTTTGATATTTCTTGTTTTTGTTTGTTTAACAATTAATTATAATTTTTTTATACAACAAAAATTTTATTTATTCTATTTTTTTTTTTTTTTCAATTGCCAGTAACTTGTTATTGTAGCTTTTGTTATTTTATTGCATTAAAGGGCGGGGAAAATATGCTTGCTATTACTTGAAAAAGTTTTAAATAAACACTTTTTTTCTATTCTCCAACTCCTTTTTGGTTTCTTAATGCACCAGCACGTTCTAGTTATAATTTCCTTTATTTTTTTGGTTTCGGTTTTTCTGTGCTACTGGACTTTTGTTTTACTATGCTGTTATATTAATTTTCCTTGTGCTTTAGTTTCAAAATCATTCTTGCAATTCTCTTGGGGAATATAAACCAAACACCTGCAATAAAGTAGAGAAGAGAAAAAAGAAAACAACACAAGTAAGTAGTGTTACAATTTCTAGTTATTTTTCATTTGAAAAAAATTATATTTTAAAATATTGCAAATTTAATTATTATTCAATTCTTACGCTGAGTTTCATACTGAGGGGTTTACTTTAACTTAACTATTAAGCAAACAAAACAACAAATTATTGGATTAACGAAGGGTTATGTTAACTAGCTTTAAGCTTTTGTTATAGTCAAATGCAATAAAAGACTTATTAAGTAAAATTACGTGATACAACATTAAAATTGTTCATTAGGTATATGTCGTCGTCGTTTTTGAGTCAACATCACTTTGCTTCGACGTCGACATCACTTCGACACCAAATTGGTATTCTAAAACAGTGTTGTAACGACGTCGACAGTTTATCGATTTAAACAAAAACACATCCCTAAAAATTGAGTCGGCAGATTTATTTTGTTTATTATTTTTGCGAAAAAATGTTTTTTATGTGTAATTTAAATTCTGATACCAGTGATGAAGAAAATAAAGAAAATCTAGTATTGGAAAGAAGACTTCTCATACAGAAATCCAATATTTTTAATCTGCCGGATAACAAGTGAGTAGCAAAATCAAAGTCTGCTACTTTAAAGAATGTTAATCTTCTAATTTTTTTAAAAGGTTTGAAAGTTACTTTCGGCTGAATAAAACAGCCTTCAAAGATGTGCTGGAAACAACAGAACCTAATTTGAAAACCGGAATCAAGTCCACATTTATTTCCTAAACAATAAAGTTGGCAGCTACATTAAGATTTTTAGCCCAGGGGTCGTACCAGCTCAGTGTTGGAAACGACTTTAAGTTAGGGTTCAGCTGTTTCTGAAACTGTAGAAGATTTGCCACAGCTTCCTCCAGCGGGCTCAATATAAATTGCTTGAATCTTCCGCCACCTTTAGCATTACACTCGGCTTTATTGGCTACCATTTTCTTTTTAACTTTAAATTTTAAGTCTCGCCATACCTATAAATAAATTTTGTTATATTTTTATAATGCACTTTATATGATCATGCTTTCTTTACCTTCTGCCATCCCTCTCACATTATTCTCGGTGGGCCAACAGCATTTCAAAATTTGATATTTCTTCCTTTTTCCGTTTTTTTTTCACTCATTACTTTTCCTCAAGTCGTTACTAAAAATTGTGTCGACAAAATCAAAGTCGTTTCAAGACAATATCGTTGTCACATTTTCTTACAGAATACTAAATACTTGTCGACAATTATCAATTATTTTCGATAACGACAACGGGAATACCAATTTCAAAAAAAAATCCCAAGACGACATTGTCTTGTGTCGATGACAACAACTAGACGGGTGAATGTATTGAGTTTAGTCATTTTAGTTAAATTTAAAATATAACTCATACGCGTTCATAAATAGAAATTACAAGTAACGTTATTTTAAATTCAATATTTATCATACGCCCAAGTGGACCTATAAAAATTTTTATTTTTTAACCAAAATGTTATCTAGCCGCCTAAAAAAGTTTTTATTTAATATAATGTTTTTATTTTGTCATAAAAATGTTCACTAAGCAGTAATTGATATTACCAGGTAATGGAAAATGGAATAAGAAAAAAAATTTGTAAGTACTAACGATTGAGATAAATGACACATTATTTTAACATAGTGGTGTCATTGGAGGTAAATGGTTACAAAAATCTATCGAGTGTAGCCCAAATAAGTTTTTACTAAGAAAATACTGAAGTAAGCTGTTACCAGTTGAGACTGAAATAAATGGTTTGTATGGAGCCAAATAAGTCTTTAGACATAAGGACTTATTTCACTGGTAACATCTGGTGATTAAAATAAGACATTAACAGTGATGACTATAAACGTTTAAATAAATAAAATTTTCTTAAAAATAAAACACAAAATGTTTTTATTTTGTCAATGGCTTATTAAATAT
This sequence comes from Eustalomyia histrio, assembly GCA_949748255.1. NCBI lineage: Eukaryota > Metazoa > Arthropoda > Insecta > Diptera > Anthomyiidae > Eustalomyia > Eustalomyia histrio. Next base: position 26,713,619 of record OX456526.1, on the reverse strand, counting down.
TCAATTGATAAATTAGTTTTTCATAATAAGTAGTTATGTATTGACCTCATTTGGTCGTCCAGAACGTTCAGCGTCATTTGTACTTGTGCGACCACAACGAAAGTCAGTAAACCACTTTTTTTTTGCTGAAAATCTTACAGTAGTCTATTAACAGGCGGTACTTGGTGGGAACAGTGTTGCATTTCATATAACTACTAGGGAAGTTCGAAAAGTTACGGACTTATTGATCCGCCCTCGTATCATATCAAATATCGGTAAATGACTATTTCATAGCTACCAAATAAGTAGTGATATATAACAATATTAATAACATATTACCTAAAGATTCAAAATAAAGCAATACGTCAAAGGATGCCATTACCAAGTAATGCCTAAAATAGGTCTAACACATTACCACAATTTAACTGGATTGCTCTTACCATGGTAATGGGAAATGAAATAAGAAACCAAAAATTCTTAAAAAAGTCCGTGACTTTTCGATCTTCCCTCGTAGTTATATGTTTATAGACTACTGTCAAATTTTGAGCAAGTTCCGTCAATTATTTTGCGTTTAACAGCTGTTTAAAACATACAACCTCGTGGATTTTTTGAAAATGGAAAAAGGTGAATTTCGAGTTCTCATTAAACATTATTTTTTGCGAAAAAAAACCGTCAATCAAACCAAGGGAAAGCTTGATAAAAGTGGTTTACTGACTTTCGTTGTGGTCGCACAAGTACAAATGACGCTGAACGTTCTGGACGGCCAATTGAGGTCAATACACCCGAAAATGTCGAAAAAATCCACGATATGGTGTTGGCCGATCAAAGAGTAAAAGTGCGTGAGATTGTTGATGCCATAGGCATTTCACATGACAGTGTGGTTTCGATTTTAAATGATCAGTTGGATTTAAGAATATTGTCTGCAAGATGGGTGCCACGTTTGATCTCAATTGAGAGCACGGGTGCACACGTGTGTAGTCTCAATGGCAAAATTCCATGAATTGGGCTACGAATCGATACCTCATCCGCCATATTCTCCGGATTTAGCCCCTAGTGACTATTTCTTATTTCCAAACCTAAAGAAATGGCTCGATGGAAAGAGATTTAGCTCCAACGATGAAATTATTAATCAAACAAATGCCTATTTTATGGACCTCGAAAAATCATATTTTTTGGAGGGGATACAAAAATTGGAAAAACGTTAGACTAAGTGTATTGAGCTAAAAGGAGATTATGTTGAAAAATAAATTTCTTGTGTTTCATTCAAAAAGTCACGGACTTATTGATCCGCCCTGGTACTTAACCTTGACCAAATAACACATTATTTTAACTTTAAAGTCTCATTGAAGAAGGTAAGATGCCACCTAGAGTTCACGAGTATAGACACCAATTACTAAAATAAGTTTCCTGCGGGAAAAAAGAGGTTAGGAATTAGGACATGTGCCGTGATAGATGAAAACTGGACCGGTGCCGAAAATACATATCACGAGATAGCTGAAAAGAGGACTGGTTCCTAAAGTACCTACTAGCTAACCGGTTTAAAGGTCGTGACATGCTCTTTTGGGTTGGTTCTGTGATAAGTTCTTTGGGGTTAGTTGTGTGATATGTTCATTTAGACCAGTCCTGTGACATATCACAGAGGGCGATTGACCCCCTCCTAGGACAAAGCCATGTTAAAGTGACCGGTGATCAGTCCCTATCATTCCCTATCACATGGAAATGGTCGCGTGGCGTGTCCTGGAATAGGTCCTTTTCCCGCAGGATAGTTATTTATAAAATTGAAATCACTAGATCGCAACAATGGCTAAAATAAGAAGTGGGGTTAATCGGTTAGCGTTTCTTTCCATCTTCGAAAAACCAGTCCCATAGGGTGGTTAGTGTTCTCGGAATTTTTCGCGATTTTCTCAAAGAAGACACAGTACTCTTATATGGTCTATAAATTTAGACTATAAACTTGTATAAAATTGTACTTTCTCATTATTATTATTTTGATTATTATTTATAGTCTTCTTAATCACAATATCCTTAACTCAATACATTAAAGCCTATAAAAAAAGAAGTAATATATTTGTATTACTTTAGGTTTCAAAGTTAAGCAAAAGATAAAGGATTTTTAGTAGCAGGAAATGCTTGAAATAGGTTCAACCCATTATCAAAACTTTGCTGGGTAGACACAAAAAGTCTAAAATCAACCATTTCGATACCTACTTCGTTCTTTTGCTAGAAGACCAATCTAGAATAACTGCTGAGAAAATTACAAAATAATTTCGGTCGCCACTCAATTAGAGAAAGAGATATCAATACCATTTTTTGATATGTTTTAAATTATGGTGTGACCCGTATTTCAGCATCATTAAATCATAAATCGCGATTTTAAGTTATGCCAATCGAAAGCGGGGTCATGTTATCCTCCCGAGAAGTTTGGTATTGAAAATGAGCAAAATCGGTCCAGCAGTTAAAAAGTTATTAATGAAAATGTGAATGTATCTTTAAATTTTTAATACAAAATGATATATTTTAGTACGATTTCATCGCTTAGAACTAAATAATATTTCATATTCACCTCAAACCATTTGTTTTACCTCTAAAATCTTTTTTCACCACAAACATTTTTTTTTTTACCTCAAACGATTTTTTTCACCACAAATTTATTTTTCACCACAAAATTTGTTTTCACATCCAAAAAAATGTTTTCACCTCCATAATTTTACTTCAAAAGTTTTTTACATTATTTATATTAACAACAGTAGAGAACATTTTTTTAGGATATTGGTGGAGGGTATTCAAAGATTCGGCACAGCCAAAGTTAAGCCCTTTTTACTTGTTTTACTTATTTTTTCTTCAAAAAACTGACTTATTCGAGGCTTTAATAAATTCTAAAGACAAAGTATAAAATATCATAAAATGTGTATAACCATGACAATTTTGCTTTTAAATCAACAAATAATAAGTTTTATATATTTTGTTTTTGTTTAATTAAAAAATATTTTTAATCCAAATGAATATTACATGTTTATTTTCTTACTGCTAAATTTTTATACTCTTTCTGCACACATTTTTTTTGTCATAATTTTTTTTTGTTATAGTATTTGTTTGAACAACATCTGTAGTTCAAACCATTTTGTTACCATTACTCACAATTTACATTTAACCTAAAAGCATTCAACATTAACATACACAAACATTGAAATATACACCTCAACAAGGATGCAAATTTTGTGGTTTTTTTTTTCAGAGAGATGTAGCGATTTTGAAATAAAGAATTTCGAAAGTTAAATTCCAATATAAACCCTGCTTACTAATCGACAAAGTTTAATACTTAACCATGATTAAATTAAACTCTGGTTATTTTTGGATAAGTTGCCGTTCTCAACATTCAGATAAACGATTGTTTGGAATTCGATCGAAACCATTAACATTTTTTTGTAAAGGTGTTATTTTATTTGGAATAACTTATAATCCATTAATAAAATAAAAATATTGCATGTGAAATGAAAAAGTGGGAAAAGGAACTAAAAAGCAATCCTATTATCTAATTATTGGTATTTCCAACTAACTAAAATGCTGTTAGTAATTGTGTACAGAAGAATCAATCATTTATTTAGTACAATCTATAAAATTCATTATAAAATTGTCGATATTCAAAACTGGTTGTTACAAATACGGTCATTCTTATCAGATATAGCATTAAATCAGTAGAACAAACCGAATTGTGGATTGTATTTTTTATAGATGCCACAAATGATTGGAACTTGTTAACGAATTTTATAACATAATTTAAAATCAAAACTATTCATCAATACTTATAAGTGTTTGTGATGTAGTGGGTAGAGAGGCAACCTAGTACTCCGAATTTCCGAGATCAAATCTCGGAAAAGACAAATATTTTAATAGCAAATATATCAAAGAAAATAAAATTAGTTGTGGGGCAGTAAGCAAGAGTCTGAATTAAGACGCTGACTGCACAGGTTCGATACTGGTAAAATTTAAAAATAAAATTTTTCTTGAAAAAACCAAATTGTGGAACTTAATAAATTTATGTGGAATAAAACTATTAAATTTCAAAAGACAGTTGTTGTAACTGCCAGAATTTGATTGGCAACGAATTCGGTGGCCACGATTGATACTGTTTTCTGAGTGTATTTAATCATCGAGCAATATCTATGCTTTTCTTTGGCATTCAACACGTCATCTTTATTTTTGGTCGCTTTTTTATAAATAGGTTTCTTATGGCAAATATATTGAGCAAAATCTCTCTTTGGTGGAATAAGTCTCAGGAAAAAGAGGCTCTGTCTCTTTCTAACACTACTTTTTGAATGGTTCGAAAAAGATTAGTTCATATTCCGATAGATATTTGTGTGTTTCTTAAATTTATAACCCAAAATCGAACAAGTTTTTTTGCCGTTGTAGAGCTTGTAGCTTGATATTTGATGGAAATAGTGGATGAATGAATGATGGAAATTATCTTAAATCATTTATTAAAAGGATGAAAGAAGACAAATTTGTTTTTATTCGTTTGGCGAAATGGGTTAGGAAATTTTTCATCACTAAACTTTAATATTATCATAGTACCAAAAGTGTTAAAAATTAGTCCATTATTTAAAAATAGTAATTAAACCAAAATCTATGTTTCCGCATGTCACAATAAGTGACTTTTACGCCACCCTTTTAGCCAGCCCTGAAAATACTAGCAATACTCAAATTCCCAGAGTTAATACCGGAGCCAACAACACAACGCATCTTAGAGTCATCGTAATAGCCATTCCCTTATGGAAGGGAACTTGACCTCAAATAACTCATCGAAGTTTCTTAATAAAATAGAGTAATGCAACTCAGATTCATACACTCACAACTGAACATTTTGTTGTTATTACGGGAAATTTGGCTAATTCGAGCCCAGCGGTATTTTTTGCTAATCTTAGCGAAACATGTCTGCTGACGTGTAGTACAATGAAAATAGTAGAACATTTTAGTAAACTTTTTGTAAAGTGGAATTTAAAATCTGTTTTTGCTTAAATCAGCATCAAAATTTTTATATTATTTATATTTTTTTTTTTTTCAAAAAATATTTTAGACAAAATTAAAAAAAAATCAAAGTTTTAAAAATTTTAAAACATAAACGAATTTGTCATTTTGCTTTAATTTGGTAATTTCTGTTTTGAAAAAATATTTTAGTATTTTTTTTGCTTTTAAGGTCATATTTTAATTGTTTTTAGAGATGATTTTTGAATTAAAAAAACTTTTTGTGCTATTTTGAGTGGATGTCCTATTTTCAGACATGTATTCACTTCCGATGCCTTTTTTATCTATGTAACATTTTAAGGCAATTTAAGTTTGTAGGTGTAAATTTTAATTGGAAATAAAATTTCCTTCAATATCCACTTTTTTTAAAATGATTAAATTTTTATTTGCCAATTTTAGCAAATCTTAAAAACTCTGTAATTTGTAAAATGTAAATAGCAAAAAGATTTGCTAAATAATAATTTTTTTACTAAAAATCAGTGCAAAAATAGTAAAGAGGGATTGAAAACAAATTTTTCTACTAACTTTTTTTCTGAGTGTATGTAGCATTTTAATACTATTTAAGTTTTAAGTATGTATAAATTTTAATTCTTAGAAATAAAATTTCCTTCAATATCAACTTCTTTAAAATTAGTAAACTTTTTTGCTAATTTTAGCAAATCGGCTTTCCAAAATTTGTAAAATAATTTCTGAAGTTAACAACAAAAATTTGTAAATTATCTGTAAAAATTCTGTAATTTGTAAAATTTATATAGCAAAATATTTTTTTTTACAAAAAAAGGCAAAATTTCTGTAGGAATATTATCAAGACGATATTCACTAATATTATGGTCGATACCTGATGCTTCTGAATAAGAGAATAGATCAGTGGCCGGCAGAAAGAGAGGATATGAATATATTGGTGTTTTACAGCGTAAGAAATTATTTAATCTTTCTAGATAAATAAATGAATGAATAAATTAATAAATGAATTAATCGATAAGAGAATATCCGTATTCATTCAATAAAAATAGTTTATGTTTTCTCTATTATAAAAAATTAAAATAATTCATAATAATGATAATAATAATTTTTTGATTGCAAAACAAAAGAAAAGTACCTAGAATAAAAAAAAATAACTATAATATAAAAAAAATTTTAGAGTGTACTTTATTTCTTCAACAAAGCGGCATATACTTGCTCTGTTGAAAGTTAGCGTACTACTGAATGAAATAATTGTATTTTTTGTGCTCTTAGCTATGAGATTTGTAGACATTCGTGTTGTGTACGTGTAAATTGCCGATTGTGTTCGGCCCCTGAGTGCTATGAGTGCCGATCACTGGAATAGATTAATGACTGTATGCTAAATAATTTTTCGAAATTTTATAAAAATTTCATATGAGAAATTAACATGTAAAACAACAACACAAAACATAAATATGTACTATAAAAACTTAAATATGTAATGACAAAATCATGCAATATAAGAACTCTCCTTACTACGGCTGCAATGTCAATTCCCAAAATATACACTTCGTAAATGTTAAGATAATTTTCAGCGTTTTTTAATCCATATTTTGGTACTTATTTCTATTCTTAAGTTGACATGACTAAACACCTCGCTGTTAAAGACAAATAAACATACAGAGTTAAAAGAAAAGCAGCAAAAAAATAAACCAAAACGAATAAAAAAAAAAGGAAAAACAACGTGCAAATTCACTTTGGTTCATACCAATTTTTAACATAGTCGTAGTTGTTGTTTTTGTCGTTGTACACTATATATACCACAACACTATTTCCTTCCTATCCTTCGCTTCCTACTTTATCCAAATCGTGTATATACGAGTGTGTCTGTGTATGTATTTTTATGCCCTTGTGCATTTTTCTGTAAGTAAGTATGAGTATGTAACGAGTAAAAATTGTTATTTGTAGTAAAAGTAGGTACTTCTCGTCATCGTGGTACTACGCAGAGAAGTAGAATACTTTTGGCTGGCAAAGTAAAAAGATGGTTAGTAAGTTTTATTTTATACATTGCGACAATTTTAGTTCTTCAATGGCTTTTTGGCAAAACAAAAGTATATATGTATGTATGTGGATTAAGGAAATAAAAAAAACTAGTCTATCTTCTCACAAGGAAGCACCATTGATGGGTTACCTCCGATTACGATGAAATTCGGATATTTGATAAAGGAGAAGAAAATAAGAGATCAGTATTCTTTTTTCCTTTGGTTATGGGTGCGATGTTCTGAAATGATAGCTCGTTATCTTCTCTTTTATAAAGTAATGAGTAAATCGTTAAAACTTAGACGCCCACTTGTTTAAATTAAATATGCATTATTATATACAAATTTGAACAAAAACCGACAACAATTTCTTATACAAATGTGGGAAAATCCATGGTCGAAAAACAATAATTGAGCAAAAAAAAAAGTTGGATATTATAAAAATCTGGTTCTTCTGATTACAAAATGCATAAATTGTGTAGCCTGAAACATATCCAACATATGTAATTGAAGGGAACCCATCAACGATTCTTCCTTTTTTTAAAGTTTTTCAAATTTTACAATTAAAAAGTAGCAAACTTATTCATTTTTTAAACTTACTATATCTTTTGGAAAATATAAAATAGATTTTAATAAAAACTGGTAGCCTAAAAAAATCTAAAATTAATCGGAATAAAATTTATTTACTCGTCAAAGAGAAAGTTGCATATACATACACTCAGAAAAAAAAAGTTAGTAGAATAATTTGTAAACGGTTTTCAATCGCACTCTACTATTTTTGTACTGATTTTTAGTAAAAAATTATTATTTAGCAAATCTTTTTGCTATTTACATTTTACAAATTACAGAATTTTTACAGAATATTTACAAATTTTTATTGCTAATTTCAGAAATCATTTTACAAATTTTTGAAAACCGATTTGCTAAAATTAGCAAAAAGTATTACTAATTTTAAAAAAGTGGATATTGAAGGAAATGTTATTTCTAATTAAAACTTACACCTACAAACTTAAATTATCTTAAAATGTTACATATATTAAACAAGTAAAAAAGGGCTAAATTCGGCTGTGCCGAATCTTTGAATACCCTCCACCATAGGGGCTGAAGATGATATACGTATATACTAAATTTTGCATGAACTGTAATATGAATTTATGTAACGAACTTTTGTTATTTAGTTTTAGTAATGTTGTTTATTTAGTTTTAGCAATGTTATTTACAGAGGCCTGCTCTGTTAGCGACTTTAACATTGTTGATTTTTACGTTAACTTAGTTATTAGAGTAACACACATATAGCTCTAAGAATGTTATTATTCTCTATGTAAGACAATAAATGTAATCGAACAATAAGAAGACTTAATAACATTTTTACTTACTTAACAGAAAGAAAAAAATAGATACAGAAAAATTGTACAAATTTGTATGGAAAATTTAGAGGTACCTTCACATTTTCACTCATAACTTTTGAACCGCTAAGCCGATTTCGCTCATTTTAAATACCAAACTGCTCGGGAGGATGTTCAATAATCTGGGTAAAAATTAGCACCCCCGCTTGCGTCTTCACGTCGTGATCGCCATTTCAACAGACAGACAGACGGACATCGCTAAATCGACTTAAAATTGCATAAGGATCACGAATATATATACTTTATGGGGTCTCAAACCTATATTTCGACATATTACAAACGGAATGACAAACTGATATATAGCCTCCACCATATATTGTGAAGATACCGACTTATGTCTAAAAAGAGGACATCCATTTAAAATAGCACTAAAAAGGTTTTTTACACTCACCAAAAAAAGTCTGTAATGTCAACTAAAAATTTTGCTGTTATTACGGGAAATTCTGCTAATTTGAGCCCAGCGGTATTTTTTGCTAATTTTAGCAACACATGTCTGCTGACGTGTAGTACAATGAAATTAGTAGAAAAATTGGTAGCCGCTACTAAATTTTAGTAGACTTTTTGTAAAGTGGAATTTAAAATCTGTTTGCTAAAATCAGCAAAAAAAATTACTAAATATTATTAATATTAGTAAAAAGCTTTGAATTTATTTTTTTATCGAGCATCAAAAATTTTGATTATATTTTTTAAATAACGAATTAATCATTTTGTTTTAATTTGGTAATTTCTGTTTTGAAAAATATTTTGGTCAGTTTATTTTTACTTTTAAAATTTAATTTTAATTGTTTTTAGGGCGGATTTTTAGAACTAAAAAACCTTTTTTGTGCTATTTAAAGTGGATGTCATCTTTTTAGACATGAGTCGGTATCTTCACTTCCAATACCTTTTTAAATATATGTAACATTTTAAGGAAATTTAAGTTTGTAGGTGTAAGTTTTATTTAGAAATAACATTTCCTTCAATATCCACGTCATATATTGAACTATGCATGGACGTATATGATCATGTATGTCCATGTATGATCATGTATGTTCATAAATATTTTAATTTTCACATGGGTAGTTAAAGTTGGGTAAGAGAAGTGTGTAATATTATTAGTTTTTTTTTTCAAACGAAAACAAACTTTTTATGGTTCGATTTCAACGTGTTTGATAACTTGTTTCTTTAAAATTAAGATGTGAATAATTTGGTATGGCTTACGTATTCGTTCGTTCACCAACAAAGGTGATTGTTCGGTATTTGCACGATAATTTCTTTTCGTTGGTAATAAATAAACAGACCGTTAATTTTTATTTCATTTAGTTTGGAATTTAGTAATAATAAAAATGCATTGGGATGGTTCAATTTTCCATTTTTAATTCGGCTAACTGAGACAGTCAAAATTTTAATTTTTTCATCATGAATAAAATAACTTTTACCTGATAATTTTTCAGATAAAACTGAACATAAAAAAATGCTTCCATAAAATATTACATCTTATTGTCAATTTATTCATAAATAGATCCATACAAGAGAATGCATTTTAATAATGAAATTTAAGTATTTAAATATGTAATAATTGTCATTAAATATACTTGGAATTGGAAAAAAAAGATTTTTTATTAATTTCGTAAGTCTATGTTTTATTTTAAATAAAAGTTCCACACTTCTAAAAAAAACACCCTTTACTAGAATATTTGTAGGTACATTTTCTATTGAATTTAACCGGTTTCATATGAGCTTCTTTTAAGTATACAATTCTATTCTCGTTTCAAAATCAGTTTTCTTGGTGATTATGATTTAATTGCCTTGTAGTAAGCCTACACAAAAATTTCAGACTTCTACGATAAAAAAATAGGTTTAAGATGTTTTTAATTTTCCGAATTTTTTGGGTGCCCTGTAAAAATTTAATAATAAAGTACTGAATTGAACTACATTTGCCCACAAAATTTTATCGAATTTGTTGAAATGGAGTTTTTTGCTTCTTTCGTAAAAAAAAATAAAAATGTTAGTTACGCTCTTTTGCATGTTAGTTGACTATATGTATTATACTTGTAAGTAGGTTTTTGTCTTTAAGTTTAAGCTTAGAAGTGTCTTAAAATATAAGCATTGAGTCAAAAATTCTATTCGTATTAGTTAAAATGCCTTATATGCCTGTGTTTTGTTGAAAGTGTATTAGGTTGATACATATTTTTTTTGTAATCGACACACAAAAAAAAATTACTTTCTGAAGAAAAGTAATTTCTGTAGAAAAGTAATTTCGCATATCCATTTTCCTTCCAGTGGTTGATATGTAAGTCAATTCAAACCATATGTTGTTGTGGCTAATAGTTCAGAATGAGAATGACGATAACCTGATCGCTCACAACAAAGGTGTTGCACTCCTTTAGCCCTGATCCTCAAAATTTGTTCCATTTTCTCTTAATTACGATCCTAAATCCGGAAATTTTTAAAATAAAGTTATAGACTTACATATCAAAATAATTATACAAAATTAACAATTTAATTTTAAAATGTCCACCTCTCCCCTATCTGGGCGGATATAATGGCGGGATGGTATAAACGAAAAGGTACATATTTCTAGATCGGCTAGTTGTCAGGGAACATTACACATAATAGTAGAAGTTTAAAACAAATTTTCCACCTTAATGTATTTTATATTTAATGATTAGGACAAGAAAGTAAATGCATTAACAGGTGGGTTGAAAAGTTCCTGCGCTCACCAAGAGATGGCACTGCTAGCTGCAACCTTTTTTTTCTCAAGTTGGTATAACTGTCCTGGGAACACATGCAAAGTTGCAAGTCATTCTGTCAATTTATTCTATGTTTACAAGCCATTTGAAGTTGACGTGTCATTGATTTTTTTTTTAATATGGAAAAAATTTAATATCGTGCAGTCATTAGATTCTTTGTTTTGAAGCGTTTTAAAGCAAAGAAAATTTATGAACAATTGTTAGTAGTGTATAGGGATTCTCACCTTCAAAACGCACCGTTGAATTTTGGGCTGGTGAATTTAAACGTGGTCGTACCAGCCTTAAAGACGATCCACGCGAAGGGCGACGAAAAACTGCAACCACAGCAGAAATCATTAAGCAGGTACATAATATGGTTAGTGAAGATCCAAGTTTGACTAAGCGTAAAATTGCTAATGCCATAGGCATCTCAGACGAACGAGTACTCCATATTTTACATGAAGAATTACTTATGAAAAAACTGTTTGGAAAGTTAGTGCCGCACACATTAACAATTCAACAAAAACTGGATCGAAAACAAATTTCTCAGCGTAATTTGGAGCGTTTTAAGCCGAATAAAACCGACTTCTTGCATCGTTTTATAACTATGGATGAGACTTGGATCTACCACCATGATCCTAAATTGAAACAAGAACGTTTACAGTGGACTGAAGCTGGTTGTTCAGCTCCAAAGCAGGTGAAGTCACAACGATCAGCAAAGAAGGTTATGGCATCAGTTTTTTGGGATGCAAAAGGAATTTTGTTGATTGATTATCTTCAGAAAGGTAAAACAATCAACTCTGAATATTATTGCAGCCTTTTGGATCAACTGGATGAAAAAATTCGTGAGAAAAGAGCTGGTTTAAAGAAGAAAAAAACATTTTTCATCAAGATAATGCACCTGCTCACAAAAGTGTTTTGACGATGGCTAAATTCAAAGAATTAAAGTACGAATTGCTCTGAATTAAAGTACGAATCTGGTGAATACGGTGGATGTTCACCGTATTCACCAGATTTGGCTCCCAGTGACTACTATCTCTTCAGAAATCTCAAACAATTCCTTCGTAGAAAGCATTTTTCGTCGAATGAAGAGGCCATAGCAGCCGTAGACGGTTATTTTGCAGAGCTTCCGGAAAACCATTATAAGGATGGGATAAAATTATTGGAAGATCATTGGAACAACTGTATTGAGCTTCTAGGAGATCTAGGTCAAAAAGTTTGTAATTGTTTTTTTTTTTTTTGTCTTCGTGATAAAACAAAAAAAAAATTTATAAATTTAAAAACAATTTTTATAAACTGTGTATAGTAAAATATTATGCATTTATTTCAAAATAAGCATTAAAATATGTCAACATATGTATGAAAACAGACCTTTAAAAACATAATGCCTTAAATCAATTTTCAAATCTGATTAAAATTTTGATGAATTAATTCGCGAATTGATTTTTCTGATTGAATCAAGTTGATTTAAATAATTCTTTTTATAAATCAAACAAAATAATTCAATTTGAATAATTCAATTTTAAATCAAAGAAATTTTGATTTGATTCGCGAATCAAAAAAAGAATTATTTTGATTCTCGATTATGATTTGATTTCCGAATTAAAATATTTTTTTTTTTTTTAAATCACGATTAATTTAATTTTAAACCCGAAGTGTATTATGGAATTTTTATAAAACAGCAACAGAGTGACTATATTTTTCATCAATTTATATGATAATATATATCAACACACTCCGATAATACAAGTATCGTTTTCCGCTGCATGTCTTTCGTATAAAAATGGATACACCTCGAGATGTCTTCCGAACCTTGCCTATTTGTATTATCGTAGTATGTATATTAATAATCTAGTAGAGAACATTTTTTGCCCTTTTTGCCCTATCTCGCTTAGTTTCGAGATACCATTTTACAAAATGGCGAATATCTAGAAAACTAAGCGAGATTTTCAAGTTAATTTTAATGCTTTTATTTTGTTTTAATTCGCAAATCAAATCAATCTTTTTTTAATTCGCGAATTAAAAAAAGAATTATGTTTAAAAAAATTTGATTCAATTGAATCAAAAAAGATTCAAATGAATTGATTAAACAATTATGGTTTTAAATATGATTTAATAAATTGATTTATAAAATATTGAATCAACTTGCTGATTTACAAAAAGAATTATTTTTTTCGCGAACTAATTCAAAAAGGATTTATCTTTTTTAAGGTCTCTGTTAAAACATCCAATTATAGCAAAATATGTAAAAATATGCATTTGTGTCAATTTCTTGCAAATTTGTAGCTTACGACAGCAAATATGTATTTACATGAACTTCCGAGCCCTAGTAATGATTGTTTTTGTTTGTGGTTTGAGTTGAATTGAATTGAATTGAAAACTGACTTGGAAGAACGTTGGCGATTTTTTGTTGTTGTGGTTGTTATTATTGGTGTTATACTTGGCAATTTGCGTAATTTGTTTTTGCATAATTTTTACATTTTGCATTTTTATTTTATATTTTCTAAATTATAAATGTCATTAAAATAATATTTGATATACATTTTTTATTGATTTCTCCTTATATGTATGTATAAAATAGAAATTGTGGTAGTTGTTGCTATTGTTTGGTTATATACTACACATATTTTATGAAGAGGAAATGAACTAGATTTTAATATCTATTTAAGGGTAATTTATAATTACTATACCAGATAATAATAAATCTAAATAAAGCAATGAAAATCTATACATTAAAGGAGTTCACAATGTGTACTAAGTGGTGTATGTGTTGTGTTGTCCTATTAAAAACAGAGTTGTCAAAACTTGTATTTCATTTTAATGGCTATCTTCTCTTTGTTATCACACTTATAGCCCGTTTAGACAGCGATATTAATTTACTTGATTAAATTTATTCCTTTTTAATATTCAACGTTTAACTTTGCTAGTTCAAAAAACCAAGAGTTATATATTAGTATGTATATCCCTAATAATACTCCCTTCCTCTTCCCTACATAATTCTTATTATTCCTTATTATTTATTTAATATATTTTATTTAGTTTTACGTTATGTTTATTAATTATCCATTGTTCCTTTATTATTCATTATCAACTAATTTCCTTTAAATATTATCAACCGTTACATTTTAAATTACGTTTTTACTAACTCCTATTCTTATCGTTATTTATTAAATTATCCTAAAGTAGTTTTAACCGTTATTTTAAATATTATAAAAGAGCTTTGCTTATGAAAAATAATTGTTAATTGTTATTTTGAACTCGTTAAGAGATCTTCAAACGGAATTAATAAAATAATATTTTGAATTCACACACTAATGTTTTATTTTAATTTACTCAAGGTGTCGCCGATAAGATGAAAACAATTTGTGTAGAGCTCCACAATATTTTTGCGGATGGCGCCTTAACGTTAATTTGTATCGCACAATTAAAATAAAATTATAATAATGTTATCAAGCTTATGACCGGTATTTTGAATTTTTTGATTTCAGACTGATGCGTAGTAACCCTTAGATACATACACTATAGAGAAACATTTATTTAAATCAGATTAAACAAAGAAGACATTTTTAATTTCAAATATTTTGTTCCCGAATCGGACGCCAAATCGTTTAAAAACAACCCATGTAAAAATCAAAATTTATGCAAAATCAGCATACATACATGTTCATATATGTGCCTATGCATGGGCATAAATGAACATATATGTACATGAATAGTTTAGTATATTAGTTGTACATGACAATATATCTCTACATCCAAAATCATATATAATTCATATATGGGCATTTCCAGGATCGCGAACGGGACATTCGTACGCACTCAACTTGAAAAAAAAATATGAAAACTCAAATTTTTTTTTAACTTTTTATAAATATTTAATATCATTTTAGTAGAACAATTTTTGAGAACAAAAAGAAAATTATAAAATATGAACGTTCTCCAAATATTTTGGATAAACTTGCGATCGCGAACGGGACAAAAAATGTAAGTCATTTTTTTCGGTGTGTGGTTTTGTTTAAAACTCTGCGAATTTCGTCAGTTTATTAAATGGAGATTATTTTTTAACTAAAGCAGAGATATAAAGATTTTATTTAGCATTTTGTTTTTTTTTTATTATCCTTATTATTATTTTTTTTAAATATTTTTTTTAGAATCGCGAACGGGACATCGCGAACGGGACAATGATTCCAAAGGCATTTTTTAGGTTTATTTATGGATCAAAATGTTTTAGGTTTGGTTTTTTTAAATGATTTCGGTTATTTTGTTTTGAATTGTAAATATCAAACTATTCCGATCAACGTTCACGGAGAACAAAACACAAATGCTTATTTTCGGTCGCGAACGGGATAGAAGAATGTAGTACAAAGAATCTTTGAATTATACCGTTATTCGGAGTTTGCTTGATCTCTACTGTGGTGTTTTTAAATATTTATTGTTGGTATATTTAGTCTATAAGAAGAGTGCAATCGACATGATATGTAACACTTAGAAATAACTCAAGGAAAAATGTAAATTAAAAACGCTAAAACCAAAAAAAGCAAAGCTGCTCTTTGCAGACCACTTTTCTTAAATTACAAATGGTAATATGTATTTAATTAGGTATATTCTTAAAATCCAATGCATTAACCAACTAAATTTTCTCAGAAAAGTCTTTTTTCTTCAACTTTAATATTTTGGTAGCGGTTGACCTTTCTGTGGAAATACCCATATGCTAATTTATGATCATATACGATCACATACGGTCATATGCCCTCAAACTTCGGATCCGAAAATATATGTTAATATATGAAATTATGTTAGTCATATATCAAATATATTTCAATTTTGGCATTGGAATGTATTTAAATTCAGTATATATTTAAATTTTAAAATTTTAAACTTTATTATGGCCATATTGTATTTGCCATTTTGAATTTACAAAATCTAATTCCGGATTTCGTGATATTTTTAGTTCAGGACTTAAAAATTGTACACTAAACAAATATTTATACCGGATTTAAAATCGGGACTTCCAATCAACCTCCTCCACCAAAATTCAGTATTTGGTTCGAAAAAAAATGTCCTAGCCGGCATTGGGTGAAAGATGCTTTTTATCCTTCTATCCTTCATATTCTGGTTATGGATTAAATTCACACATGCAGCTATCATACCTTTATATGTATATTTTCTTGATCAAATTTTTAAATCTGATTAAATTTTCAACAACTCGGTTCGTAAAATTCTTTTTACTGCACAAATAATTTTTAGTGTGTTTAAATTTCCCATTCAGAAAATAAATTTGATTTTTTGTTGATTCTTTTAACACAATCAAACGAATTCATTTAATTTTAATAAATCATTTCCAGCAAAATTGTTTATTTGATTTATACTTGACGAATTAAATTCTAAAACAAATTATTCAATCGAATCAAAATTTAATAAATGTAAATTTGACTAAATCAATACGTCACTTCAGTAAATATCAAATTATTAATTTAAAGCGATTATAAATTATTCGCCGATTCAAAAGATTTATAAATTGTTATGAGAGTTGATTCCAAAATGAATTATATTTTTCAAGCTCTGGCTGATATCCAGCGGAAACTTATTTAGTAACCGCCAAAAAGTATTGGGTATACCAGTTAATAATGTCGATTTGGACAACAGATGGTCATATGGTTTGTGTCAATAATTACAAATATGGTATTTTAGAGGTCATGAATATATTTCATTACATGGATACATTACGATAACCCCAAGCGCAAAAAGTCATATGTAAACCCCGGTCAACCAGCAAAATCAACCCCGAAGCCGAATATCAATGGCGCCAAGGTAATGCTATGTATTTGGTTGGATAAGAAGGGTGTTTCGTATTATGAGCTGTTGAAATCGGGTTAGACGATCATAGGGAACCTGTACCGAACACAATTGATTCGTTTGAAGAGAGCAACAACGAAAAACGACCAGAATATTCGACCAGACACGAGGCCATAATCTTCCATCATGACAATGCTCGGCCACATTTTGCAAGACCGGTCAAAAACTATTTAGAAAACTGTGGATGGAAAGTTTTGGCTCACCCGCCTTTTAGCCCAGACCTTGCTCCTTCTGACTACCATTTGTTTCAATCGATGCAGAACACCCTTACTGGACTACGTTTCACATCTGAACAGGGTATCAGAAATTGCCTTGATTCATTCTTTACTTCAAAGCCGGAGCAGTTCTTTTGACGCGGAATCCATATGCTACCAGAAAGATGGGAAAAAGTAGTGGTTAACGATGGACAATATTTTGAATAATGTATCAATTCAATTTGTTATTATAAGAAATGCACTTTTCAAGCAAAAAAATTGACATTATTAACTTGTAAAGGGTGGTTAAATTTTAAGGGCCGATGTTGAATGTAAACCACACCTAAACGTCAAGTTTAGGTGTGGTTCTGCGGAGAACATTTATGTAGTTCGCGATATTGTATCATGAGGTCGGCCAAGCATTTACCTTGAATGGTGTTCGCTATCGCGAGATGATAACGAACTTATTGTGGCCAGGAATTGAGGATATGACCCTGGACGATATGTGGTTTCAACAGCACGGTGCCACTTGCCACACAGCTAATGAAACAATGGCTCTTTTGAGCGACAAATTCAATGGCCGTGTCATGTGATTTGACACCGATGGACTTCTTTCTTTGGGGTTATTTGAAAGAAAAGGTGTACGTCGATAAGCCACCAACAATTCAGCAGCTAAAGGATGAGATAATTCGGCACATTAACGTCATAGAACCTCAATTATACCTCAGCGTCATCGCCGAGGTCGCGGCAGCCATTTGGCCAATATTTTGTTCCATACATAATTAAACCATACGATATTATCATAATAAAAAGAAATGACAATAATTTCCTAAATAATTTGTGTTTTATTCAAAATCAACATCGGCCCTTAAAATTTAACCACCCTTTATATCCAATAATACAATTTTTAATCATACACCCAGAAAACAAAATTTGTTGCCAATCGAGTGGTGCAGTTGCAGTTTGCGAACTTTTCGGTTCTGTTGTCACAGACAAATTACTCTTGTCTCAATTGTTTCTCTTTCGACACGAATCCTTTTTTCATCAGTGTAGTTTTTTTTATTTAATATTTATATAAATTGTTCAAAACTTATATTTGTTTTAACCAATTTATATAAATAAATATTATATTCTAATAATTTGTCTACAAGTTTATTTCAAGTGACGATATCTACTACTTCAATACAACCGGAATCGCGAAACATTTGAACAATATTAAAACGCTAATCTTGACTGAAAATGTTAACTCAAAATATTGTTGTGTGTATCATTTTTGTTATTAATTTTTAAAAATTTAAATACATACGCTTATTTAGGTTAATCATCTATAAATCCTCAAGTATGTAAATTTTTTGTGGGATTTTATTTTATGTTTCTTTATCGTCTATTGTTTCTGTTTGCGTGTAATTTTATGCAAGGTATTATTTTTTAACAGTTATTTTTTACATAAACGAATTTCTAATTTATTGATGTTTTCTTTCGTTTTAACCAAAAAAAAAAAAAAAACTCTAAAAATGCATTTTCCTTTTTCTCAAAAGTTTATAAAAAAAACGTAAATACATTCTTCTTACATTCTTGTTCTTACCACAAATTTACCTTTTTCCCTTCAATCAGACTACCTTCATTTTATTTATTTTTTTTTTTAAGCTTGAAAACGGAAATACTACAATTTGTTCTCTCTCATTCCTCTTAAACTTCATATTCATATATGAATGGATGTTTGAATGTATTGTTGGATGTTTGTTGGTGTATGTGTATAAACTTGTGTTAATATGTTAGAATTAGGTTAAAAGTGTTGTAATATGGAAAACAATGAACTTTATATGTGCTGTTTTTCTGCTCCTTTTCCTTCTTCTTGTTGTTTCATTTTATGGTGTTTTTCTTCTTTTTTTTTTTTGCCACGTTTCAAAAGACTTCATCCTCACATCCATTGTTTTACGAGCGAGTAAAACATTTGGTACTGCGGTTCTTTTATTTATTCTTTTTTTTTCCTGGTGTTTTAATAAATATTTAAAATATCGACTTACTACATTCTTATGTTTTACCTACTCTCGTAGGTAGTTTGGATATGTAAATTCCATTGACATTTCTTTCAAACTAAAAATATATGGAATTATATGTATTTTGCATGAAAATAATAAAGCAAAAAAAAAACACGAATTAAATGGCCGAAACATGATTTAGGTTATTTTTGTTAAGTAATTGCGCAAACATTAAATTAAATATAATTTAAATTAAAAGCATGTAGTTAACTTTCCTTTTGAGCAGTATAAAAACTGAATTAGAAATTGAAACTCTTTGTAGTTTGCAAAACTGTTATCAAGAAAATATTATTTAAAAATTGTGTGACTGAAAATATTTTAAAATTCTTTAATTGTTTAACAGTTCAATGATTTTCATTTTAAACATTTATTTTGTGTACTTTATATATAAACACTTTTGCAGCATATGTTTGCAAACATAACCCACTTATTTTGTTTTGGGCCATATTGACCCCATCCATAAAATCAGTGATAAGCAAACAATAAGTTTTTTTGTGAATGGTTTGTTTTATTTTTTATAATATAATAGTGGAAAACAATAAGTAAAAAAATATATTCGGTCATCGTCGACCAATTTCTACCCTAAAGTACAGTCAAGGAAAAAAGTCTACATACACCCTTTGATTTATGGGTTTTACAGAGTTTGCGAAGAAAATAGAAAAAATGTTTATACAAATATTTAAGGCATTAATAAGGGAGTTTATTTATAAAATAAAAAACTAATTAATTTTTATAATGAAAACAATAATAACAAAAACATGAAAAATTCATAGGAAATAAGTCTACATGCAGCCACAAAAAATTACCTTGGACATCAAATATTGCTTGAAGACGATGGGGCATTGATGTCACCAAATTCTCTGTAATATCGGATGTTATTTCGACCCATGCAGGAATAAGGGCCGTTTTTAATGTTTTACGGCTACTAATGTCGAATTTTCGTAGCAATTTTTCCAAAATGTCCCATATGTGCTCTATTGGGTTTATGTCCGGTGACTGGGGTGGTGAATTCAGATGTATTGGGGCATAGTAAAGAAGCCAATCTCGAACTACGTGTGCAGTATGCTTAGGGTCGTTATCTTGTTGGAAAATCCATTGATTTCCTAGACCCAAGCTATCAACAGATGCCATTAGATTTTGTTCCAATATCTTTTTATATTGATAGCGGTCCATATTGCCTTCGACAAAAACCAAACTACCCACTCCAGATGACGCAATGGCGCCCCAAACGTTGCCGCCACCATGTTTTACTGTAGATATAATATTCTTTGAGTCAAGTGCAGTGTTTGGTTTTCTCCAAACTTTGGATCGTCCATCACTTCCGAAAATGTTATACTTACTTTCGTCGGTAAATATAACACAAAAATACATACCCTTGTCCAGATGTGCTATAGCAAACTCAATGCCAAGTTTACGATTCATCGCTGAAATTAGTGTTTTTTGCGTGCTAATCTGATTTTAAAATCATTGTCATGCAAAACGTTTATTATTATTCGTGGAGCAGCAAATATATTGGAACATTTTTCGATGTGTTCCGCCAATTTTGGGACACTTATTATCGGATCCTTGTTGACTACTTTAATAGTACTGGTAACATCGAGTCTCAAAAGCTTTTTGGGTGTACCAGATCGTGGCTTAATTTCGGTACTATTGGTACTATCACAATTTCGAATGATCGTCTGTACAGTAGCACGACTTAATTTATCGATCTTAGCAATTTCTCGATAAGATTTATTTTCCTTTCGGAGATTTACAACCATATTTCTAACTGAAATATGAATCTCTTTCCGATTTTCCATTTTCAAGGATAAAAATTTAAATAATATCTTCAATAATATTGACAACGTAAACGATTGTAAAGCTTGTAAATTTAATAAATTGACAAAGTCAACGGTTATTCCTTTTTTTGTTTTTAATTTTCAATTTGATGTTAGAAGCTGCCACGCTGTATGTAGACTTTTTCCCCGCTAATTATTATGTTTTTTCCTAATAATTTCTATCTTATATTATTTTCATATCTTTTTTTTCTTTAAATAGTCAATACTATACATGCCCTAAACATTGCTATAAAATCTTTTTAAATTATCGCTACTAATTCTCTAAAACTTCAAAATTGTAGGGTGTATGTAGACTTTTTTCCTTGACTGTATATGGGCACGTGCTCTCTATGGGAAAAATCTTCCATTTGGTATCGCTATTAATTCAGGACTTTTTCACTTTTACTGGCTTTCTCCTAGGGGCAGAGGGGCGGGGGGTTCTTCGTTGACACCTTGAACCGCTTTTTGGTTGACCTAAAGCTAAATTTGGCTTTGGGACTATTTTGTTTAATTTATCCCATAGGGAAAATTTAATGATATTCTTAGTTCTATGATCTAAAGTAGATTTATCGATAATTTTATTAGCTACGGCACACCCAGAAAGGAGGAATCATTATGACATCAATACAGGGCATCCGATCTAAGGTATCTAAGGCGCTCGGAAGTTCATGCAAATACATGTTTATTGTCGTTACACTCAGAAAAAAAAGTTAGTAGAAATATTTAAAAAAGTTAGTAGAAATATTTGTAAATGGTTTTCAACCCCAATTTACTATTTTTGTACTGATTTTTAGTAAAAAAAATATTATTTAGCAAATCATTTTGCTATTTACATTTTACAAATTACAGAGTTTTTACAGAATATTTACAATTTTTTTCTGCTAATTTCAGAAATCATTTTACACATTTTTAAAAACCGATTTGATAAAATTAGCAAAAAAAATTACCAATTTTAAAAAAGTGGATATTGAAGGATATAATATTTCTAATTAAAACTTCCACCTACAAACTTGAATTGCCTTAAAATGTTACATAGATTAAAAAAGGGATCGAAAGTAAATATACCGACTTATGTCTAAAAATATGACATACACTTAAAATAGCACTAAAAAGTTTTTTAGTTCTAAAAATCAGCCCTAAAAATAATTAAAATTTGACCTTAAAAGTAAAAAAAATATTGACTAAAAAAAATTTTCAAAACAAAATGATTAATTCGTTTATGTTTTAACAGTTTTTAAGATTTTTAAGCCTTTGATTTTGTTTTTAATTTTGTATAAAATATTTTTTAAAAAAAATAAATAAAATAAAAAAATGGTTGCTCGATAAAAAAAAATAAATTTAAAATTTTGTTCTAATATTAATAATATTTAGTAATTTTCTTTTGATGATTTTAGCAAACAGATTTTAAATTCCACTTTAAAAAAAGTATACTAAAATTTAGTATCGGCTACTAATTTTTCTACCAATTTCATTGTACTACACTTCAGCAGACATGTGTTGCGAATATTAGCAAAAAAAATACCGTTGGGCTCAAATTAGCAAAATTTCCCGTAATAACAGCTAAATTTTCAGTTGCCATTACAGACTTTTTTTGGTGAGTGTAGATGGAGAACAACATTAATCAAATATCTTTGCGAATAAACAAATTTGCAAGAAAATTACATAAATTTTTTAATGCATATTTTTTTTTATATTTTGCTATAAATGCATATTTTCACAGGCAGAGATAACACATTGTACATAAAAATAGTACTGGCAACCCGAGTAAAGAAGTTTAGATATAATCATATGTGGATTTTTCTAATAAGATATTATCATATATAAATACATATGACATTATATTATATACTACATAATTTTTTTTTAATTACCTTATATTTGTCATATATATATCCAAGTCTGGTTATATATTGATCTTTATAAAATTATGTATTATTTATATGATAACATATAATTATATATGGGTTACATATGACTGTATATATTTATATATTACCTATATTTATATATGCTATCATATATTTGAGATATAATAATATATGGGCCATTATCAAAAATATTTTTAACATGGTATAAGATATAATTATATATGGTTTAATATATACAGGGTGATTCAGTCACGACCCGTCGAATTTCACCAGCGTATTCCTTGGCTCATTTCATGAAAATATGTCCATTACGACCATCCTCGAAATTTTTGAATATTTTTGGATTGGTGGTCGGAGGGTAGAATAGTAAAATTGCTAACTTCTCAACCAGTGGTCGGACTTGAAAAAAAAACAGTAAAATCGCCGAGATACAGAGCTTTTAAAAAAATTGGAAAAATGACATAAGAACGTACACATAACCTCAAATTGCTCAGCAAGATGGCAGGTAACTAATGTTTTTTTAAATTAACATTAAAAAAAATGTTTGCATTTCAGTCAAATGGTCATAACTTTGAAACGGTAAGACCTCTGGGCTCCTTTAGGGCATTTTGGAAAGGTAAGAGGTAGAGCCTGTCATCTGGCTGAGCAAATTGAGGTTATGTTCACGTTCTTGTTTTTTTCCAATTTTTTTTAAAGCTCTGTATCTCGCCAATTTTACATTTCTTAAATTTTTTTCTCTATTGACTCTGAAAGGTCTCCCAAAGAAAAATCCGACCACTGGTTCAGAAGTTAGCAATTTTACCCTACTATCCTCCGACAACCAATCCGAAAATTTTCAAACCGCTGCCATTTCGCACATTTGCA
This sequence comes from Eustalomyia histrio, assembly GCA_949748255.1. NCBI lineage: Eukaryota > Metazoa > Arthropoda > Insecta > Diptera > Anthomyiidae > Eustalomyia > Eustalomyia histrio. The sequence goes on along the minus strand of OX456526.1, from coordinate 26,689,878 downwards.
TTTTCGGGGATGGTCGTAGTGGACATATTTTCATGAAATGAGCCAAGGAATACGCTGGTGAAATTCGGCGGGTCGTGGCTGAATCACCCTGTATAAAAAAAGCCTAGTTAGGTCGGCCGTTATGTATAGCAGTGTGTAACTGAGTGCTTACATCACGATAACACCGGCAGACCGAGTTTAAATCCTTGCGAAGGCATTGTTTTTTAGAATTTTAATATTTTGTATACCCTCCATCATATGTTATATTACACATAATATATTTTCTCATATTTTTCCACCAGGTGAATAATATATTGTATTCCCCTCAAAAATTTGTTTCACCTCCATAATTTTACTTCAAAAGTTTTTTTACATTTTTTGTATCAAACCCAGTAGAAAACATTTTTTTAGCATATTGGTGGAGGATGTTCATAGATTGGGCACAGCCGAATTGAAGTCTTTTTTTTTTTTTTTGTTTTTAATTTAATTTTTTTGTTTTTATTTTTTTTTTATACTTTTTATATTGTTGGATCTAATTTGATACAATTTGATCTGACATTTTTTGGATAAATTTGGATATTACTTTATCCCTTAATATAATGTTGGGTCTTATTTGATATGCCATTTTTTGGAACAATTCAAATCCTTCTAAATTCCCAAATATATTGCTGGATCTGATTTGATCTGCCATTTTTCGGGTCAAAGAAGATATTAGTTGGATATGATTAAATATTGTTCCAAATAAATTTTTCTTACTTGGGAAATAACTGTTTTTTCTTGTAAAACCCACGTTGAAAGAACATTGTTTTGTTTTTAAAACTGCCTTGCTGAAAAAAAGGGATTGAAAGACTGAATTTGCTAAAACTAGGTTTCTAAAACAAAAAAATGCTTCTTCTTTGGCAATTTTACGTTTTTGCCAAATTAAATATTTATGTATGAATGTAAGGAAATGCAGTGAGAAAATTATCTTCATGATATTAATAAATTTTTTGCATAATAAAATTTGCTCTGAATAAAAATCAAAAATAATACCAGTTTACCGGCAAAGAAAATTCGGTTTGCCAAATGCAAAAAACTCTATTTTCGGTTAAAAGTTTTGGAAATCCTTAACATTGTTCTTTATTTTAGATACGATTGTTTTGATAAAGAACGGTTAAGATATTTCAATCGGTAAAGGTTTTCAATTTAAATCGGTATTTAAGCGGTTGAGGTCTTTTAGCGTGATTTTGTTTATGCACACCTTTAAAGTACTCGCTCTAGAGGTGTCACATATTTGAAAATGCTATTCGGGAAAGGCCACCCATAATCCAACGGATTAAGAATTCAAACCAAAATATTTTTTCTATACAAAAATAGAAGATCTATACCAAAAATACTGCTAAGGTTTAAATTTAAGATTTGTATTAATAGACTTGGAAATATTTCTTTAATATCAAAAAGAAATTCGAAAAATATATCCAAAACAAGTAAAAAAGGGCTAAATTCGGCTGTGCCGAATCTTTGAATACCCTCCACCATAGGGGCTGAAGATAATATACGTATATACTAAATTTTGCATGAACTGTAATATGAATATGTTTTGTCAATTTATGCAACGAACTTTTGTTATTTATTTAGTTTTAGTAATGTTATTTACAGAGGTCTGCTCTGTTAGCGACTTTAACATTGTTGCTTTTAACGTTAACTTAGTTATTAAGAGTAACACACATATAGCTCTAAAATTATATTATTCTCATAGTATGTAAGACAGTAAATGTAATTGAACAAGAAGAAGACTTAATAACATTTTTACTTACTTAACAGAAAACAAAAATAAATACAGAAAAATTGTACAAATTTGTATGGAAAATTTAGAGGTACCTTCACATTTTCACTCATAACTTTTGAACCGCTTAACCGATTTTGCTCATTTGAAATACCAAACTGCTCGGGAGGATGTTCAATAATCTGGGTAAAAATAGGCACCCCCGCTTGCGTGTTCGCGTCGTGATCGCCATTTCAACAGACAGACAGACGGACATCGCTAAATCGACTTAAAATTGTATAAGGATCACGAATATATATACTTTATGGGGTCTTAAACCTATATTTCGACATATTACAAACGGAATGACAAACTGATATATACCCTCACCATATATGGTGGAGGGTATAAAAACATTGGGGGAACGTTTTTTGTGAAGTAAAGATATGCACAAATTTATTTTTATAATATATGTACAAGAATTTTAAATTTTAAAGCAAAAATAAATTTTGTTGTTGTAAAAAGAAAATAATTTGCGAATACATTCGAACAGGCCTTTATTGGAAAGCAACACAACTACATACATAATTAGAATAAACTAGCAACGTTCGAAGTATCCTTATGTACATAAGTGTGTTCATAAGGATGGCAATGAACGACGATGGACGAATATTGAAAAAAAAAGAAAATTAATAGGGAATTAAATATATAAATTTCGCAGCCATAGCAGTATACTTCTTCACATAATGTTCCCAAAATTTTTGGAAATTTTTACTAAACTCCCAGTATACTGGGAAAAACTTTTCAGTTTAGTTAAAAATAAAGGAACATACACTTATTTTTCTAAGAAATATTTATTCTAACTTTTTTGTACATTTGTTCTAAATGATTTACAGTCATTTAGCGATTTTTTTTATTTGTTTAAAATTTTATTAAAATTTACCCACAAAATCGAAATGTTTCCCTAGTTATTAAAAATTTAAATTTAGTTTTCTGTCTGTTTTCTAACTTTGTTTTTATTGAAATTGTTTGTATCTTTATATATACAATTATTTCAATTCGAATTACAAGAACTTCATTAACACACTCAAACACACATAAGGCCATTCACACAATATGTGTTTTTAGACTTTGAGAGTCTACATTTTACAAACAAAAATACAAAAAACCGAAACAATTTCAAATAAATGTATAATCATTTGTTTTGACGGTAAAATTTGAACATTTATTTTTTACTGATTAATCATTTGTTTTTACTAATGTGTCAGTTGTTTAAACACAATTTAAAAATAAATAAAAACCATTTGACTTAAATGAAAAGTTAGTAGACCGGGTTTCAAATGAAATATCATTTCTTGTAAATGACATTTTTTGTTATTTTAACTTACAAAATATTTTAAGTGAACAACAAATTCGAAAAAGCAAAATATTACCCAAAAAATGTGCTAGTAAAAGACCCTGGAATAATACTACACTTCCATATGGAAACCACAATATGATACCACAAAAAACGAAAAACTCGAAAAAGGACGATCTTTATCCAAATATCAGCAAAATCGGAGGTTGGAGTACTTTTCTTGTAAACGCCACAATAATCCGGTTGCGTTTCGTTAAAATTATCATTGCTACCCTAATGTTCATATGATGTAGAAGCAGACATGTGTCAAAATCATTATCTTTACATTTTAATCTTCATTGCTTTAAAATAAAAAATTATACAGTTTTACAATTTTATTTTCATTATTATTACTTTTTGTAATGTAATGAACAAAAATTTCATTAATTTTTTGAACTAAAAAAATTAAACTTCACTATAAGTAAAATACGTTAATTACCAGTTTTTTTACATAAAAAATGTGTTTCAAAAGCACCTATGGGGCAGGACATTCTCTAGCTTTAGGCCTTATTTATTTGTTATTTGGGCTTAACGCGAGGCATCGGCATATATTAAATTTAAATCAAAAGTTGTGAAAAGGAAGAATATTTACCATTCTTTTAAAAGCAGACGTTGAAAAAGATAAATCTTTATGGAATTAATTCGCGAAAAAATAATTCTTTTTGTAAATCATCGAGTTGATTCAATATTTTATAAATCAGATTAAAAATCACAATTGATTAATGAATTTCATTTGAATCTTTATTGATTCAATTGAATCAAATCATTTTAAACATAATTCTTTTTATAATACGCAAATTAAAAAAACAGATTGATTTGATTTGCGAATTACAAAATAAAAAAAATATATTAAAATTGACTTACAATGGAACGGGAAACGAAATTTGGAACAATTTATATTATCCAACCATAATGCACTATGTTAATTGTGTCATATGTTAACGTCAAGTTTTTTGCCCAACTTAATTTGACATTTCTTTGTTTCAGTTTACACAATTGAACAGCGCGTTAAGATTTTTGCAGCCTTTTACGAAAATGGGCGTCTAAATCAAAATGCATTTCGTGCACTTCGTAATTTTTTTGGTCAGAATAATCGACAAATGTGTCCACAATCGGGAGAATTGTGCGCAAATTTCAGCAAACCGGTTCTGTAGGAAATGCGAAAACACCTGTGCATGCTCTCCTAGTTCGTTCTGCGGAAAACATTGCTATTGTTCGCTATAGTGTGGCAGAAAAGCCGACAACGTCGACTCGTCGTCGTACGAGATGATAACGGACTTCTTGTGACTAGAAATTGAGGATATGGACCTGGACGATATGTAGTTCCAACAGTATGGTGCCACTTGTCACACAGCCAACGAAACAATGGCTCTTTTGAGCGAGAAATTCAATGGACGTTTATCTCACGTCGTGGCGATGTTACTTTGCCGCCACGATCATGTGATTTGACACCGTTGGACTTCTTTCTTTGGGGATATTTAAAATAAAAAGTATACGTTAATAAGCCAAGTACAATTTAAGAGCTAAAGGATGAGATAATTCGGCACATTATCGACATTGAACATCAATTATGTCTCAGAGCCAATGAAAATATGGACCACCGAAGCCGTAGCGAGCATTTGACCGATAGTTTGTTTTACACATAATTGTCATAGGTTCTTCTATCATAATAAAAAAATATTCAGATTGTAATTCTCTTAAAGCTGTTTGTTTTATTTACAATTAACATCGTGCATTAATGTTGGATCACCCTTTATAAAAATTCCATGAAACACTTCGAGGACCTACCTTATTTATTCTATCGAGATAGGCAAAACGGACAAAAAATGCAAAAAATAAAAATAGGTCAGGTCCGGAAGACATCCCGAGGAATCTATTTTTATAAACAATCACAGGGTGACCCATTTTTATACAAACGAAATGGATCATATAAATTGATAAAAAAAAATAGTTTCCTGTTTTTACAAAATTCCATGAAACCACTAGGATTTAAAATTAAATTGTGATTTAAAAAAATTATTTTAATTCGCGAATTAATCATATTCGAGAATCAAAGTAATTCTTTTTTTGAATCGCGAATCAAATCAAAATTGATTTGATTGATTTAAAATTGTATTAATTAAATTGAATTATTTCGTTTGATCTATAAAAATAACTATTTAAATAAACTTGATTCTTCGAATTCGCGAATTAATTCTTCAAAATTTAAATTAGAAATGAAAATTGATTTAAGGTATTGTATTTTTAAAGGTTAGTTTACGAGTAATGAAAATCAGTCTAAGTTTGTAATGGAAATGAAGATAAAATTTACTTAAATGTAATCGAAATTAAAAAATCTTTAATGACACATAATGAAAACATAATTAATAAACTTTCTCAAATACAATAACGGTTATATGTAATGGCCATTAAAAAGTATTTAATTACTCCCAACTCGGTGTAGAAGAAACAACAGAATTTGAAAAAATAAAATCAATTTCTTTTCAATATGATATACCGAGGAAAATTCATTTCATTGTCTATTTTATTTTTCATATACAACGACTGACTAATGTCACAACACAAATTTGCACATTGTAAGCAATCGAGCATTAGACCGACATTAGCAGCAAGGATTCAATTGAATTGCATTTTCTTTTATTTATGGCTCATATGGATGGGGCGCTGTAAATTCAAATTTAGTTTTTCTGTTCTATAGGTAGTTTTATTTTTTTTAATTCTTTACAACTTTTTAAATAAAATTTTCTTTCAATTTTTATTTAGTTTTTAATTATTGACATAACATTGCAGATCCTTAATTCACCTCTAGTTGTTGTTGTGGTTATTGTTGTAGAAGTTGTTATTCTTTTTTAACAAATCCGTTACCGTTTCTATCTGTTTTTTTATATATATTTCAGGTTTTAATTTGTGCCTTCGTTACGACGACCTCACAACAAAAAAAAGAAGAAATTTTCACTTATAACAAACACCAAAAACAACTAACCAACCAAAGAACCAGCGAATCAACACACACATTCCGTACATACACTTCCACTGTTTCCACTTCTTCTTCATCAACTACATACTACGGGCACTACACTTCTCGGTTGTTACTTTTCCTACCATTATACCCAGCAAAAACTTTCATCGCCTAATAAGTTGTTATACAATGAAACCAAATCTTTTTACTACTTAACTTTGTTAGACAAAGTCGTTTTTACTATTCGGTTAATTAAAAAAATTAGTTAATGTTGATCAGCATACAAATAACCACTTATTTTTAAATTTTTGTAATGCAGCAGGTAAACATGCAGTGATTATTATTTACAAAAAATAATCTTGCCGAAAAAAAATATTTAGTTTTTTTCACCGAATCATATGCAGTAGACTCGAATTCTACTGCTAGAGTATTACACAGTTCAACACAAAAACAATTACGGGGTTCCGATGATTGATTCTTGTTAAGGGGACATACAAAAATATACGTGTTTCGGCATTTTGATAGTTTATTTACATCGGAATTTCATTTTAGAGGCGGTTAAAGTTTCCCAGCTCTGGCCTGTTCTTGCAGCATATCGGTATATAAAACTATGTTTTCTTTACATCTGAGGTGTAGGTTATGTTCATCAACTTTGTAGATAATGGTATGGCAAATAGAGTATTCAAAAAGCGAAAACGAAAACCGGTCAACCGTTTTCTTTTTTTTTTTAAACCGATCGGTTTAGAATATTTTGTAAATTCGAAGAAAACCGAAAACCGGTATTTTTTGTTCGGTTAACCGGTTTTTTTAATAACATCACCAACTGGGTTACTTGGTCTCTTTTATTTTTTCCGAACACTTTTAAAATCGTTGTATTGGTTATGAAAATTTAGATGTAAGTCTGATATATTCCGATGAAGACTTAACTTTGGATATTCCAAATTCAAAAAGTTTAATTTCTGATCTAAATAACACAATAAACAGTATTCAAAATCCTAAAAAAGAGACTGTACAAAATCATTCATCATTATATATATGTGACCTTCTCCGAGAAAAGGGACCTAGTGTGTGAAAATGAAGTTTTAAGAAAAACGCATTTAAAGTTTCATAACGCATTATCACTGTGAACACACCTTCAGTTGGGAGATGCGATTTGGTATGGTTAGTTATGATTGGGTGCCGACTTGGGTGACGTCATGTCTATGTGGTGACGTATTTTTTCGTTTTTAGAGTGACAATTTAAAACCAAAAATAGTAAAATTTTAATGTTTTTCTGATTTTTATCGATTTTCCCAAGTTCGTTTTGTACGTTTTTATGGGGTAAATAAATTTTTATCAGAAATCTAACTCATTTCATCTTTTTCTACACCCTTTTAGGTACCAGAATACCCTTTTCTCGGAGAAGGTCACATATGATGATTTCATATATCTTGATAAATGCGACAAAAGAACTGAAAAGTTAAACAATTCATATAATTGTCTTTTGACTATTTGTCCAACATCTACTATTAGTGAATAGTGGTAATAAAAACAAATTATATAAACGTTTTATTTAATTTAAAAAAAAAACCGGTTTACCGGTTTTTTCTGCAAAATCCGAAACCGAAACCGGTTTTTTTGAATTCGATTTTTCGAAGAAAACCGAAACCGGTTTTTTCAAAAGGCCGGTTTTTTGAGTACTATAATGGCAAATATTTTTGTAGAACATATTAACCCTCTAACTCCCCCCTCATAACGCCATTTTTTGGCTTTATTCTAACAAATTGTAAAAAACAGCCCGAAAAAGGGGAAGGGCGGGGATGAAATGTTCTACAAAAATGTTGGCCATAAAATTCTACTTTATATGTCAGAACTCACCAAAAGCCAAAACTTAACACTAATACCAAAATCTAATCAAATTCAAGATTGCTCATCAGATTTCTAGTCATCGGAACCCCGTAATTTTGGAAAAAGTTTGAAATTGTTTTACAGTGTTATTTATGCAATAGTAATGAGCATCCATTACTAAGATGTTGCTGGGTTGTAGAGATACGTACGTACTAACAAACTCAATTTCAGTTGGACTTCGTTTGTTATTTTCTTTTGCTGTTATTTTAGAGAAAAACTTGTGTTTTACTTTTCATATTTTGCTACAATTTTAAACCTCTAATGTAATAGAACGCCAAAAAATAATAAAATAATATTTCAAAAAAAAATGACACAAGTAAACATTGATTTTGTTGACGGAAAATAATTAATTTTGAACAAAAATACAGTTGTGTTTATTTGTCACTTATATTTCTGCGACATTCTTATACAGTAGTTTCTAAAAATTTTAACTCTAAAAGCTAATTAATTTAAAAATTAGGGGTTAAAAATTGTTCGAGCTTTTTTTTTTAATCTAAACAATTTTCAATATTTTTAAAGTACTCATTTTAAAAACATAAAGAAGGCCAAAACGAAAACTAGTGCCATTTTTGGCTGCATTTCCCTTCTATTCCACTTAGCTCTATGTGGAGTATACCAGAGCTTCGAAGATTGCATTGAATTTTGAAGGAATTCCCTAAAAATCGAATTCGATTTACTTTTTTATTGAATGAATTCCTTTTTAAATAATCGCGAGAATTCATTCTTTGGAATTTATTCAATTGAATTCACATCTAAGGAGCTCAATCAATTTATCTCATTCAATTTTACGAATTATTGAATTCAATGGTTAGGAATACGATTTCTTATTCATTCGATTTACAATTGGGGAATTTAATCAATCATTCGTTGGAATTTCAATCGATTTTTACTCAATTGATTTTCAAATTTAAGATTTATTGTTCATTCGATTTTGTTTCATGTGATTGAGCTATTTGGAAATTACATTTGATTTTTTTTTTATTCGATTTAAAATAATTGGAAAAGTTGACAATTATGTTATTTTATAACAGTAAATTTAACGATTACTTACAAATGCAAGTAGAAAGCAACAAAAAGAATTATTGAATTCACATTAAAAAATCATTAGTTTTTAAAAATAAATCGACAAAATTAAACAAAAAAATTAAAAATATAAAAAATTAAATATCGTTAAATATATAGCACTTTCTCTCTCTCTCTCTCTCTCTGCAATGAAGAGTTTCGAGATAATTGCGATCTAAAATATTGCCAAGTAACTCAAACCTTGAGACCTCGGTGCAAAAAGTTTTGCTTTAGTTTCGAGATATTTAAATTCTACCTAAGGGTTCAATTCAATTTATATTTTTTTTAATTTTGGGGATTTTTTTAACTTTGAAATATTTTTCAAACATTAGCGATTTTTTAAATTTTGACGTTTTTTATAAAAGTTAAAAAAGGCTTAAATTCGGCTGTGCCGAATCTTGGAATACCCTCCACCAACCCTAAAAAAATGTTCTCTCTTTTTGATATAAATAATGTAAATCCTTAGAAGTAAAATTATGGAGGTGAAAAATTTTTTGAATTAAATTTTTTTTTTTTGGATGTAAAAACAATTTTTGTGACTAGAAAAATATTTCAGGTGAAAAATATTTGAGGTGAATATAAAATATTATTCAATTCAAAGAAACTGGTTAGAAAACGAATAAAATTTCAAGTGAAAATATTTGTGGTGAATATAAAATATTATTCAATTCTCAAGGTAACCAAAAAAGAAAATATTTTAACCGCTGGACCGATTTTGCTCATTTTCAATACTAAACTGCTCTGGAGGGTGTACCCTCGCTTACGTTCACGCGCCGTGATCGCCATTTTAACAGACATACTGACAGACGAGCATCGCTATATCAGCATGAAATTTAATAAGGATTACGAATATATAATTTATTGGGTCTTTAACCTATATTTCGACATGTTACAAAAGGAATGACAAACTGATATATGGAGGAGGGTATAAAAAAACTCTTAAAAATTAATTATTTCGGCTTCATCATAATTACGAAGTCTTACATTAGAAGAAAATTTATGAAATATTTTATCATTTTAGTTATCATATCTCAATTCCATTGACAAATAAATTAATTTTTACTAAATAAATTTTTCGTACTACTAACTCTGAGTATATCAGCTGTGCTTAGTAAAACATTTATTGGCAAGTTTTTAAGATGTAAATATATTCGTTAAAAGTGACAGAATCCCGGAAGCGTTAAAGAAAAATAATAGTTAATTATAAACCAGATTTGTTGTTTTCACTAATACATGCCAGAGCGTAATTATATTTTAAATTGAAGGGTAGAAAAGTAGTTAATTATGTTTTCTATCGATATTAGTGGGTTAATCTATTATTAGCTTGAAAAAATTTGTCAAATATAAAGTAAAAATGTATGCAGGTGCTATTCAAAACAAGATCTCAATAATAAGGAATTATAAAAAATATGGTGGTTTAAAAAAACTGTTGAGCTTTTTTGAAGAGCGTGAAACACACATTTGAAAAATAATTACATATCAAGAAATTTAAGTTTTGATTTTATAATTTTGTATAGCTCAATAAATGCTCATTATTAAGTTTATTAAGTTTTAAATTCTGCCTTTTCTTTCAAAAGTTATTTGCCCAGTGTGATGCAATAAAATAATAGCATGCTATTGTCAAAATGATTTTATGTCAAGTGAAAACGATGTTATTGATATCGTTGACATACAATAGAATAATGACATTATGTCTGCCATCAAATATCACTTTAAGTTTTTATTTTAATTTAGCAATGAAAAAAAACATATATTTTTTGGAGAAAAAATATTTTTTTATAAAATTTAGTGCTTTCCGAAGAAAAAGCTATAATTTTTCTACATTGTAATTGACATAATATTGATGCTTCTCTGGAATCGGTTTGTCAATTGCTTGCTATTGTTTTAGTGAATGTAAAGTTACCGGATTACTTAAAATGAATAGTTAGTTAAAAGTCTGTACAATTAAATTTATCTTTTCTAAAATTATTTCTCAAAAATACATATATTTTTGTTTTAAATAATTTGGTACAATAGAGGGTTAATATGTCTATAGAACTTTTCTTTTTTTTATGTTTTAGAGGAATTATCAAAAAAATAAAAAGATAATAAGCTTAATAACCCCATTTATGGGTATCTATAAGCGTTTTATATGTTTGTAGTGTGTTTCTCATTAAAACTCGAATAAATTTTCGAGGTTTTTTTTTGTTTTTCGCATACATATGTGCAATATTGTTAATTGACATAAGTACAAAATAATTTAAAAAATCAGCAATTAGCGAACAATGCTTAAAATGTTTCTTGCAACAAAATTTTTGGATTCTTTACCGAAAATATTTCATAGGTGATCTAAACTGATTTCCATGTGAAAGACTTGTCACTGACGTTGTTTGAAAAAGTAAAAGAAATGGTTGTGAAAAATCTCAAGAAACACGAATACCGAAAGACAAATTGTGTTTGCTAAAAAACTAAAATAAGGGACAATATATCGTGGACTCTTGACATATCGTGGAATTTTGATTGTCTTAAGTTGATTTAAAAACAAATTCAAGAGGCTTTTTTGCCTACAATGATCATTTTTTTATGCAAAAAGAGTGTTAAAGAAGTGGAAATTATGAAATATCTCATGTTTAGGTGGTAAAAAAGCGCGATAAGAAAGTTCATATTTTTCCAAGAAATTAAAGCAAATTGGTTATCAAATAAAATTCTATTCAAGTGCTACCCAGCAAAAATAAATGGAAGTGATTTTTAAGGAATTATTTTTTCATTGATTCTAAAATATCATTTATTTCAGATTTTCTCTTCTAAAGCAGTACTTTTTCACTACTTCGAAAAATGTGATTTTGAATGAATAAACTCTTTTGAATCTATTACGGGTAACATATTTAAAAAACAGTCAAAGTTAAACATTAACCACAGATATTTCCATATAAATTTGACATTTATAACTATGGTTAAGTACAAAAATTTAGTTATTTTGAAAGAAGTTATCAATTGAAAGTGATTTGTATCAATTTTTAACTTACAATTTACCATATTTTAAATTCTTAAAATTGTAGTTATCAATACAGAAAGTAAAAACAAAAATATTTTATTAAAAATTGTAAGAATTTTAAATATATCAATTTAATAAATAAGGCCCGATTACGGAATGTCCCGTTTAAATTTAACCAACAATCAAACTGAAGCATTATATTTGAAACAGCAACGAAGGTGTCTGGTGAATTCCCAGGTAGAAGCTAACAGGATATAAGGAGAAAAAAAGGTAAAACGCCCGATTACTGAATGTCCCGTTAAAATTTAAATAACAAATTCAAATTTATTTGGGAACATCAAAAGATCTCATTTTTCACTAAACCATAAGAAGGGCTTTAGATGCAATGAAAAAGGATCATAAAAGAAAACTTCCACCCTATGACACCCCTATGTGAAAATCATTGATTCCGATCGAAATTTTCACAACACCGGAATCAAAATCACTGCTTCTTTTTCTCCTCTTTTACTACTTTTTTCGGCTATACAAATTATTTTAAATCCAATAATGAGTAAAGCAACCAAAAATTTCATATTGTCAGCTAAAATGCAGCAAAAGTATTTATCATGAAAAAAATTAAACTGGTAAAAACCATTTTTACCAGTTTAATTCAAAAATAGTAAAAAGTAGTACAAATTGTATAAGGAAATTTTACTTGTTTTTACTAGAAATATTTCTGCCAGCAGTGATAAGATAAATTTAGGAAGTTTATTGACATTTTAAGAGTAAGGATATTGGCATTTATTTCGGTAACGGTATTTTAAGGGTAACGATATTTTAGGTATTTCGGCAAAAGTATTTTATGGATAATGGTTTCTAATTATTTCGGTAGCGGTATATTAGTTATTTCCATAACGGCATTTTAGGAGTAGACAGTCAGTTGAAAGGTTTTTAACTCGATAACGGTATTTGAGCGGTATTGCCCGCCAAGCAGACAAAAACTCAATTTTATAAATTAAAATTTTCAAAATGAATCGAAAAATATAATAATAATAATAGGGAATGTACAGGAAAAGGTTTTTAGGCCCCATCCGAATGGAGTGCATTTTCTGGTCAGCTACGACCTTCATTAATGTTCTTCGCGAATTGTAGTGTTTAATTGTAAATATCTCTTACTTAACTCAAAACTTTAAAGGTAAAATCTGATAAAGCTAACCCCACGTTGATTTATTTAGTTTAGATGAAATTTAATGATGTGTTTTTGCAATCCCAACTAAAGTGTGGTTAAAATTATACGTCATAGAATCTGTCAGGTATCCAAAATCATGTCTGATACGTACAGGAAATATATACTATATCAAAACAGCTCTCAGCTAATAATTGAAAGATGTGTTCAGTTTTCTTTGCTTTTTGTTTTAAATGCAAATAGAAATATCATAAAATGTCTACATATGCTTGCCTTCTAACCCATCTCGATTAAAACCAAGAATTTCTTGTTGGTAATATTGATTGTTCTAACATTTATTAGATCAACAATAAAAAACAAAGACCACGGAAAAATATATATATATTTTTGTTTTTTTGTAAAATCGTCCCCCTTTTATTGCATTTTAAATCAATGTTCAAACTTGTTATCATAAGCAAATTTCTGTTGTTTTGTGTAGTCACACTAATAGTCAATGAACTTGTTATTATATGGACTTGTTATTATAGAGGAAGCCACATGTCATGGATCACGAAACATTTTTAAAATCCTGAGGAAATATCCTATTACTTGAGTATCCACACTTATATATTATTAGGCGTACCGGTTTTTCTTTTGTTATTCCAGAGGGGGTCAAATTTTTTTTACTGAACGCCAGATAAAGTGGCTTTTGCTTAAAAACATTTAAACTATCCATCAATATGCTTACTTTAAAGTTCACCCAAACCCAATTATAGTAAAATATGATTCACTCACTTATTAAGTTTTCTTTCGTAATAAAAAAACTAAGATGCTATCTTGTCATAACTTAATTAGCAATATGGAAACTAATTGATTTTAATATAATAATTATACCTTCTCATCAATACGCAACCTTAACCACAACCATACCTCAGCCTTTGCTATAAAATAAGGTCACTCATTCATTTAATTAACAACAACAATTAGGAATTATTGACCATTAGTCTACTACGAATTAACAAAACCGAGATAAAATTTCCAATTGGATAAATACACAAAAACCAACAAAAAAAAATAGGTGAAAGGAACCTTTGACAATTGCCACCATATAGTAGCCAAGATTTAACTTCTTTTATAAACCAATTTAACTTAACTATTCTTTTAATCAATATTTCACAATATTCAATATACAAATTACTAATTTACCTTTTATAGAAACTTTTATTTTTAATTTATTTAGTAAATAACATTTTTTTTTTCACAATTTTTTATTATCACAAATTTTCTTTCACACTTTTTATAGTTAGGGATGGTACAACTGGTCGATAACAAATGTCATAGAAAAGAAAATAAAAACAAGAACACAACCAATCGAACAAAAATGCATATATTTGATAAACTTGACACGTATTTTGAATAATTTTATAAACTTTAAATTTATTTAAATTTTCTTTGTAAAAAATTTGTATTATTTGGTTTTTATTAGCAAAATAATATCTTTTTTCTTTTTAAGCAAACAATATTTCATTCACAATTGTTTAGTTGGTGCAGACATTTTTATTTGTTAATAATCGATAACTGCCGGTCATTTAAGAGTTGCCATTTCAAATATTTTTTTCTTTGTTGTAATTAATTTATTAACAAATTTTTATTCATTGCTTTTTTCAGCATAATTGATTGTATATGAAGTTTTGTTCTACTGAATAATTTATTTTTATATTTGCACACATTTTACGCTCTATGCACTCTCTCTCTATATCGTTATATCATTCGCTGTTTTTCTCTTTTACTCGTTACATTTTTATGAATTGTATTGTATTAGAGTGAATTTTTCGTGTCAAAATTAGTACGTTATGCTTAAGAAATAATTTGTGTTTCTTTGGTGTATAACCCAATAACAACCAGTGGAGTTTTATATGCCCCATTTGAACTCTTTGCTTTTTAGTACGATTTTAACCCGATTTAGCCCAGTATCTTGTTCAGTAAAAACTAAAAATCATTCGCACCAGTTTTAAATCTCTAAAGGCAAATTTCCATTTCGATAAGAAAAAAAAACTGCTCGAAATAGAGCAAAAAACACCGTTAACTAGCTCTATTGTAAATGTTTTAGCTATTTGGAGTTGTTTGATTCGCTATCTCTAGCAGTTTTCATACCTAACGCTCTAAATCACTGGGTTTTTTTCTATAAAAGATGATTTTTGACCCAATAAAAAGTAAGAAAAAAAAGTAATAAAAACACTGCTGAACAAGAAGTTCTTCAAACTTGTGTTTTAATCAATGAATTTGAAATTGTCTTGTCATATGAAGAAAGCTGTTCTTTTTTATAAAGCCCGGGATTTTGTTCATACTTTTGAGAAATGTATGACATTTAATGTAATATGACAGTTAAAACAAAGGTAAGTCGACGAAGGTAATTACGTTTAAAACAACTAAAAATGAAGTTATTTTCAACTGTTAAAAAAACTAATAACATCGTAAAAATAACTGACAAATTTTTATTGCAAAAATTGTAAAATACCTAAAAACTACCGTGTTTTATAGTTAATTTTTTCAATATTTAAAAAAAAAAACAATTTGTTCTTTCGATTGTGTTCAGTGTTAATGTTACTTATATCAAATTTGTATGGGAATGACATAATAAAACGTTAATAGCATGTCGCACAAACACAGCTGTTATATATTTTATTTATACAACACATTTTTGGCACTTGTTTGATAATGTGAACGGGACTTAATCAGTATATATTTATTAAAATTTTGTATGTTTCTACTAATAAAATCAAAAAAGTTATTCACTTAACAGTTATTCCGTTTATTTTGCTGGATTTTAAAGCTTACACATAGAAAAAATCATATTTAAATCAGTTATTGCATCTCATTTAAATTAAGAACTTATTTTTACGAACTTTTTTAAGTTAAATATGAATCCAATTAAAGTAAATATGATTCTAGTTAAAATAAAAACTTTTTTTTTTTTAATTAATATGTCCACAGTTTAGATTTTGTTTTGTTTGGGTCTAATCCAAAGAGTTTTAACTGAATTCAGGGGTACCGCATGATTCCTTTCTACCTCCTTCCATTATTCTTACTTATCTTTATGATCTTTTTAGTTAAAATCCTACTATACTATTCACTTACAAAATAACAGATCAACAATTCATAAAATTTCATTTAGTCAAACTTTTAACTTTTACTCTTTCGCAGACGACAGTAATTTTTTCATCATTATCATTCGTTCGCAGGCCAGGCCTTGTGTAGCAAACAACATATTATATGGAAGCATACAGCAGATTTTGCATGACATACTCAATCGTGAGTAGTGGGATCTTGTAAATAGGTTCGATTTGAACGCACGGAAGAGCCAGTATTGTATTTTGTCGTTTGAACATACGGATGATATCGACATTGAAGAATTTTTTCACTCCATCCAACCTCCTTATTTATACGCCTATATCCGACCAAAGGTGAAATTCAACTCTAATATATAAGCAGGGACTCCAAACTACTACTACAATGAATAATTTATTCTATATATTTATATTCTTCTAAATAGAATCATAATAACTTTTTCTTGTAAACAGGGGCCAGAAAATATTATCCGATCAAAACCAAATTATATATCAGCATTTATGATACACAACTTTTTGTGAATTAAATTTTTATTAAAAAATCTTTTTAAAAATTAGCCACTACACTGTTTAAAACTAGATAAAACTGTTAGATGATTTTAGAACCTTTAAAATTAGAATTTAAGGACCTGTGTGCAAAGTAACTAAATAAATTATAAACTAAAGGTTTAGAAATTACTTTGAAACGAATTTGAAAATTTTTATAAAATTTCATAGAAATTTGTAAACCTAAATTTAGTTTAGACTTTATTTGATCCGCACTCACCCACACTAAATTATTTTATATTTAAAAGAATAATTGAAATATGTAACATTAGTATTGTAAATTTTTAAAAACATATGTGCTAAAATTTAAAAAATCAACATATATTAAACATTTTTATTATATGTATTATGTTAAAAATTTACCAAACCGTCACAGAAATTTATAAATTTTTAGTCGGAAAATATTTTTTTTAAAAGAAAATTGTATGTATATCTATAAACTTTTTTAAAAACTTCACAAAAACACTTTTATATTTTTTTTTTTGTCTTCACAAAATTTTTCTTCAACTTTCTTTTTATTATCAAAGTTCAAACTAAATTCCCCAAGACAACTCCTTTTACACAATTGTACCAACACTTCATATATACATATATATGTATATATTTTGTGAAAATGACTACCATGACGATTACTGTCATCTGTTAAACAACAACAGATATGTTGACATGACCGTAGGCGATGACATTTGAAAAATCAAACAAAAACAAATAAATTAAAATGACAGGAATTAAATAATAAAGTTACACGTTTATTGTTTTTTTTATATATAAAATAATATGTTTTTTTTAAACTAGTATTATTATTTAACTCTTACGATATTAATATTGCAGAGTAGATTGCACATTATATATATTACAAGGAACAATAGGGAAAAAAAGAAGAATAAAATGAAGTCAACAAATTTGTACTCTTTTTACTTCGTATATAAAGAGTATTCTTGAGTAAATGCAAATAATTCAACGAGTTGTCATATTGCAGTGTTGCCATATAAAAAGGTCTTACCGTTATAGGTAATAATTGCAGAGACTTTAGTATTACAAATGTGATTAAAGAAGTATAATGATACAAAAAATATAGAAGTGCGTTGGAGGAAGTATTTAAATCGAGTATGTAGCAATAATGCAGAATGCAGTTTCAGGGCTGTTAACAGGCTAAACACTTTGTTATTATCGTGGGCTCTAAGCTCCCATGGATACTTTACAAAGATTACACTTTCGAACGATTTTTAATCTCACTTTACTATTTTTTGTATTAATTTTTAGTAAAAAATTACTATTTAGTAAAAGTTATTGGTATTTGCATTTAACAATTTACTGAATAAATTACCAGTCCTGTCGCTAATTTCAGAAAACATTTTACAAATTTTTGAAAGTTTAAAGCTTCTATACCCTAAGGAAAAATTATATTAAAATCAATTATAATATCATTTTTGAATTAACATCTCATTTTTTACGAACATTTTTAAATTAACTATGAATCTTATAAAAGTAAATATTATACTAATTAAAAATTTTTTTTTTGTATTTAAATTAATATTTCAATATATATTATATTTTGTTCTCGAATTTTAAAAATAAGTATAAATATTAATTAACGATAAATATAAGATCTGAAATATTTCATTTTTAGAAAAAAATATTAAAGTTGTTAAAAAATAAAAAAATTTAAAGAATAAAAAAAAATATAAAAATCGGCAAAAAAAAAAGCATACGCGGAGTGCAAATTTTAAAACAAAGGTAAATTAATTTAATAGCGATTCGCATAAAAATATGTTCGATTTTACTATTTTTTAATTTAAAAATCATGTTACTATTTTTAACTGGAAGGAATTTTTCAAGCAAAAACTAGTCAAATTTCTCCTTAAATGTTTTGCTAGATTTTGTGTTCTTGAACGGATTTTGGAGCAAAATCAAAAGGGGTTTATCTTCAAGAGGCCACGGCACACGACAACGAAGATTTGACGACTAAGCGGCGAGAATTTTTATTTCCATTTTTAAATTATTTTCTCTAAAAGGTCGGTCTTTTTTTTCTGTGTTAATTGGTCAATTTGGATGTAAAGCTGTTTTGGTCGATGCCGTGTTTGATAATAATTGCATCTACCACATTTAGATTCTTCTTGGTAAAATTAATAAAAATGCTACAACTAGTAAAAAAAAATATTTGTTTTTCATTCTGTTCATGAAAATTTTCCAAAATCAAAAATTATAATTTTTGTGTTCATAAAGAAGAAAATATCATGAAAATAATAATGGAGCAAATAAAATATTACAATTTATGTTTTTTATCCATTAATAAACTTGACAACACTGAAAAAAGCTATCGAGTTATATAGTTATTTAAAAAGAAAAAAGAGCATTATAGAGAGCGTGCGATTTAAACGAAAGGCGGAAACGTGCCGAAGCAGAATAAATCGAATTAAATACGAAACTTACACTCACGACTCTTGTTATAGATGTATGATGTGAAGATATATGGTAGTAGGTCGCCTAGTTATTTTGTAATATATTTTAAAGGATAATGACTACTTTTTTCTTGGTTATTTGTTGGTGAAGTAGTGATTTGTGGGGTTTAAATTTCGGTTTGATTTTTTTCTTTTATTATTTCTTTAAAGGAAGGGTTATATGATGTTTTCTTTTATATGTTAAATAAAAACACTTTTCGAAATTTTAGTATAAACTTTTGGTAATTTTTATATTTTTTAATCCCGTTTCTATTGTTTCTTTTTTATATATATTTTTTTTTCAATTAATATATATTAAATACTTCCTACTTCCTTTGATTCACTGTTATGTTACACACCACTTCAAAAAAAAACTCACTTTTCTACACTTTAGGTTTTTGTTGTTTTCTTGCGTTTGTTATCCTTTATTATATATTTTTTTCGTTCGTTTTGTGAGTGAGTGTATGGTATGTAAGTGTGCGGTCGTTGTCGTCGTCGTATTTAACTCGATGATGATACCATGCCTAAAAGTATGCTACACTATTATAACAGTGACTGTGTGACACACTCATTCACAAATTTGTTTTTATTTTATATATATATTTTACTCTCTTCAGCAACACTTTTGCTTCGTTTCTTTAGCTCTCTCCCCAAACTATCACAACATTGTAAATGTTGTTTATTATTACTCTCTGTGTCTTCCTTGTTTTATAACGGTAAGACTCTCTTTAGCTCTTGTTTTTAACGGTAACTAACGATTTATTTTATTTAATTCGTTGAATTAATCTTGTTCTTTTTAATTCTGCACTTTTTTACTTTATTCACGAATGTTAATATTTTTTTCGTTTTTTTTATTGAAATTTAAATGTTACCGTTCATATCACATAATTGGCAAACGAAAATACAAACAAAAAACGTTAGTTTTACACATATATGGGAAGAATATGTTTTTTTTTTTTGCGTAATGATGTTTGTTGGCTCGATGTGGCTATAGTAAGTAGTATTATTATATACCAGCAGCACCTGCACCTCTTTTAGCTTCACCTCACCTTTTCTTCCCTTTTACTCCAAAAAAAACTACACTCACACACACATTTATACACTCTCATACGAACACGAACACTTTCCTTAAATTACCAACAGCAAAAAAAAAAGGAAAATATTGGTATGGACTCATTGAATATGATACATTGCCATGAAAATTTCATCACCACTTATAATACAAAAATACTCATGTTTTTCATGAAATTTTTTTTATATTTTTTTCTTCTTAGATTGCCATATTTTTTTTTTAGATTAAAAACACTTTTACGTATCGTAGATTATTATTCTACGAACAAAAATATTAACTTGCCGTTTATTTTATATTAAACTTGATTTTCCTTCATTTCAAAAGTTATTTTTTCTTATATAGTGTTTTTCATTTATTTTAATTTTCAACTAGCGTTTATTCTACGAAATTAAAAAACGCAAACTTTTAGACGTGTTTCCACCTCTTCGTTCTGTGGTGGAGTGTAACTTGAGCTAAATTTGTGTTCGAATTGTAACGAGTGCAGTGTCGTTGAATAAGAATTTTTATATTTCAACACTGTGTGTGTGTGTGTGTGACAGCTAGTTAGAAAGGAAGAATGAGAAGGATAACACATAACGAACAATTATTGTGAGTTAAAAAATATTAAAAAGTAACGAGTAAATGTTTTATTTCCTTAAGAAGGCTGTTGCCTTAGCTAAATTTAAAAAAGTTAAACATTCACAATACCAAATCGGAAAATGTAACTGCCAGTTTCACATTGACAAGGAATGTAACCCCACCCACCAAAGGTATGAATTAATTTTTTCTGTAAAACGAAATTTAGTATAAACATCACACAAAATAATGTTTATCCTATAAAAATGACTGTTTAAACGAATTTAAATGCAGTCGAAAAACGATAAAGGTACCCAGCAAAAAAATCAAATTCAAAAATAATGAGGATTTAATCTACATCCAATATGAGAATAAGCAAAAATATGATAAAACAATTTCAACAACATAAAAAAATCTGTGCTGAAGTTTGTTTAAATTTACAACAGTATCGTTTCTTCCCAGAGTTGTGTCGTTCATGAACGAAATAGTTCAATTGAACTAGTTCACTCTATTGATCGAAAGATCTAGTTCACAACAATGCGATCTTTAAGGTCAATCGTTCATTACATTTTTTTGGTAGAGGACAATTTTTTCTTTAAAATAAAAAAAAAATGAATAGTTCGCTTACGAGATGACCAAGCGAACGATTGCGAGCAGTTAAATGAACGATTAAACGAAATTTTCAAAGGACGATTGAACAAAAAGAATGTACTAGGTCTTTCAAAAAAAAAATTGAATTAGAAAGAACGGTCACCAAAACAAACCAGAAAGCCCAAGTGCAGTTCTTTTCTATGACACTCCTTCAATAAAAACCCAATTACCACATCCAGATGATGCCATGGTTCCCCAAATCATAACAATGCCACCTCTATTTTTGGCCGTGGGTATACTATTTTTTTAAACTAAGGCTCTGTTGGGTTTTCTTCAAACTTTGTAACGGACTTCGCTTCCATAAATGCTGTATTTAAAGGGTGGTCCAAATACAAGTATATTTTTAAAAATTAAGGCTGGGTGCGAACTGGCTAAATAAAATCTAAACAAAAGGTTTCTAAATTTCTTTGAAATTTAAAAATATTTTCAAATATTTTTGAAACAATTTTAAACCCTATTGTCTATTTGTATTTAGTTTATAATTTATTAAGCCACCTCGCACAGAGCCTAAATAAAATAAACTAAACTTAATTCCTTTTCGTATTAAATATAATAAATATTCCCGTTATTTATGGAACACGATTTCATTTGAGTGGCTGGAGCGGTTGGCTTCGTGGTAGCTCGTTCTGCTAATCCAATATTCCAACATTATGTTGACTATGTTTCTGGTTCTATTTCACGGATGGTTCGGATAATATTAGCCTTAAGGGTGTGAATCGTTTCTTTATTATTCGCATAGCATCGGTCTGTAACGGCACACCACAAGAAAAAGTCTAAAGGGGTCAAATCGCAGCGGCCAATTGTAATCGCCAAATTCTATGTCCAATTGAAGTAAGGCCCAAACTGAGAAGCCTCAACGAAGTTGTTTGCCATCAAATGCCAAGTCAATTTGAACGAATAATCCGAGATCTATACTCAGAAAAAAAAGTTAGTAGAAAAATTTGTAAACGGTTTTCAATCCCACTTTACAATTTTTGTACTGATTTTTAGTAAACAAAAATATTATTTAGCAAATCTTTTTGCTATTTGCATTTTACAAATTACAGAATTTTTACAGAATATTTACAAATTTTTGTTGCTAATTTCTGAAATCATTTTACAAATTTTTGAAAATCGATTTGCAAAATAAAGTTTGTAATTTTAAAAAAGTGGATATTGAAGGAAATGTTATTTCTAATTAAAACTTACACCTACAAACTTAAATTGCCTTAAAATGTTACATAAATTAAAAAAAAAGGAATCGTAAGTGAAAATACCGACTCATGTCTAAAAATAGGACAGCCACTTAAAATAGCACTAAAACTTTTTTTAGTTCTAAAAATCAGCCCTAAAAACAATTAAAATTTGACCTTACTAAAATATTTTGCAAAACAGATATTACCAAATTGAAACAAAATGATAAATTTGTTTGATTTTACAATTTTTAAGCCTTTGATTTTTTTTTTAATTTTTTCTAAAATATTTTTGAAAAAAAAATAAATAAAATAAAAAAAATTTTGATGCTCGATAAAAAATATCTATGGAATTTTGTACTAATATTAATAATATTTAGTAATTTTGTTTTGCTGATTTTAGCAAACCGATTTTAAATTCCACTTTACAAAAAGTTTACTAAAATTTAGTAGCAGCAGCTAATCTTTTCTACACATTTCATTGTACTAAACGTTAGCAGACATGTGTTGCTAAGATTAGCAAAAAATACCGCTGGGCTCAAATTAGCAAAATTTCCCGTAATAATAGCAAAATTTCCAGTTGCCATTACAGACTTTATTTTGTGAGTGTATGTGTAAATTAATCCGAGATCTATGTGGAATAATCCGAGATCTATGTGTAAAATTCTCATCTTGCTGATGCGTGAAATTCCGAGTTTTTAAATCAATGACGAGTCGATGTTTTTGGAATGAGTTGCACACTTTCGGCCACAGTATCCATATTTTCATCGGTACGCACAGTACAATTACTCATAGCGTTGCCCAATTTTTGCAAAAAATTGCGTAGAACGCGTGCGGTGAGTGCTTCTTTTCAAAAAAAACGTAAAGTTTGGGCAGCACAGCAGTCATTTTGGCAATAAGTTTGCAATATTTTCTGGTAGTATTTCAAACAGAAAAAATCTATCAGTGTCAAGTTAACATATGATTTAAAAAGATACCTGTATTTGAACCATTCTGTACATATACAAGGTGGCGCAAAAGTAATCCTCCTATCAGAAAATGCTATAAATTTTGCGATTGGCCCCTAATGTCAGTTCTGTTTTGACATTTGTGTAGTAAACACATGCGAAATACACGTTAATAAACAATGTTACGCTACACTGCTCCAGAACGCGGAATATTGGTGACTATTTATTTGAGCAATAATGAAGATGATTTTTCATCAAAAATAATCATGAGTGATGAGGCCCATTTCCATCTTAGCGGGTACGTAAATAAGCAAAATTTACGCTTCTGGGGCACTGAAAATCCGCGTGTAACCCTCGAAGAGCCATTATACCCGCTCAAAGTCACTGTATGGTGTGCTGTTTTGGCTGGAGGAGTCATCGGACCTTTTTTCTTCGAAGACGTCGCGGGTCAAACGGTTACTGTGAATGGTGAGCGCTACAGAGCAATGATCAACGAGTTTTTTGCAGCAACTTGATGAATTGGGATTGGAAAACATGTGGTTCCAACAGGACGGTGCAACGCCACACACTGCACGTGCCACAACCGATATGCTGAAGGATGCATTTCCCGGGCGCCTAATCTCCCGTTTAGGCGATTTGCACTGGCCAGCAAGATCGCCTGATTTGACCGCTCCAGACTTCTTTTTGTGGGGCTTTTTGAAGTCGCGGGTTTATGTCAACAAGCCTCAGACTCTTGCAGCTCTTAAAGACAATATCCGTCAAGAATGTGAGGACCTATCCCCGGAAGTTTTGGCCAAAGTGATGGAAAATGCCATAAAAAGGGCTCAAATGACAATCAACTGTGGCGGCGGCCATTTACATGACATCATATTCTCGACTTGATGTAAAAAAAATTAAAAGACCAAATAAAAATTATCCACAAGAAGAATCAAAGTTTTTCATTTTTTTTTTAAATTACAGCCAAAAAACATCGGAAGGTTATATTTGCGCCACCCTGTATTTAGTATTAGTAGCAATTCTTTTTAATTAGAAGTAAAGATGCTTTTTGCCTAATTTCGAATTTTTTGAAAAACGAATATCACCAAATCTTCTTAACAAACAGTTAATTTTTAGATTGTAATTAGTTTCAAACGTTCTCTTTTTATGCGTTAGTTTTAGAGATGCACTCTAAACCTATTTTGGCCCATATCACCTAAAGTAAAATTGTATGGAATAACAACTTAAACATCGTAAGACGGTTAGAGGGTTAGTGTAAAAAAGTATAGCGAGCATGGTGGTTTTTGTGTACAAAAATCGAGAAACCTAAAGATCTGAAAAGCGAGATTTTTTTTATATATTATGAAAATTAAATCTTAAAAATTAACCCAATGTTAAAGAGCAATACTTTTTCCTAATCTTTTCTTTTAAATAATCATAAAATCTACTTTTCTTTAATCTTATTTTTAACCTAATTTAATATTAATTCCCTAAACACCATTTGTTATAATATTTAACTACTGAAAATCATATAAATGACCTCTGGGCTAAGGATTTATTTTTTATGTATGCACAATTATTTTGTAATGATGGTGTAATTCACCATAAAAATATATGTATTTCATAAAAAATCCTAAAATGATTATTTCAACAAACAACCAAAAAAATATATAACAACTACATGCAGCACTAGAGTAATTGCAATAAAAATAATCAAACTATTCAAACCAAAAAAAAAAAAAAAAGGCCACGCACCTTAAATTTCATACAAATCCAACCATTCTCAATATTTAAATTAATGTGGTGCTCTATGGACTTTAATAGAAAAGAAAATATTTAGATTTTTTTTTTATAATTTTACTTTTCTTGTTTTAATTTCAAACCAACTTAAATTAAACTTATACAGCAGGGAGTGCCTTTTAACTGGAAAAATTACATCCTTATTACTCCTATCGTATGTAGATGTTTTTTTGTTTTTATGTTATTTTCCTACTAACTACATATCCAACGAAGTAAGTAATGTAGGAGTAGGTTACGTTGAGGCGCTAATATCAACAATAAATGCAAAATAAAAAAAGACTCATCTTTTCAATATGTAGTATTTTGCTGTTGTTGTTTTGGTGGTCTACTAATATTAATATGTGTTTTTGTCTTTAGTTAAAAACAACAACAATTAAAACAGCTGAAAAATATTATGGTCGGTAAAGGTAGCATGATAGATCACTGGGGCTACACTCAAGAGTTTAAAAGTTAGTACACTCACCAAAAAAAGTCTGTAATGGCAACTGAAAATTTTGCTGTTATTACGGGAAATTTTGCTTATTTGAGCCCAGCGGTTTTTTTGCTAATCTTAGCAAACACATGTCTGCTGACGTTTAGTACAATGAAATTAGTAGAAAAATTAGTAGCCGCTACTAAATTTAAAATTTAAAAACAGTTTGCTAAAATCAGCAAAAAAAGTTACTAAATATTAGTACAAAATTTTAAATTTATTTTTATTTTATCGAGCATTAATTATTTTTTATTTTATTTATTTTTTCAAAAAATAATTTACACAAAATTAAAAACAAAATCAAAGGCTTAAAACTTGTCAAAACATAAACGAATTAATCATTGTATTTTTAATTTCTGTTTTGAAAAATATTTTAGTTAATTTTTTTTTTTTTTTTTTTACTTTTAAAGTCAAATTTTAATTGTTTAATGCTGATTTTTAGAACTAAAAAAACTTTTTAGTGCTATTTTAAGTGGATGTCCTATTTTCAGACATGAGTCGGTATATTCACTTCCGATCCCATTTTTAATCTATGTAACATTTTAAGGCAATTTAAGTTTTTTAAATTAGTAAATTTTTTTGCTAATTTTAGCAAATCGGTTTTAAAAAATTTGTAAAATGATTTCTGATTTTAGCAACAAAAATTTGTAAATATTCTGTAAAAACTCTGTAATTTGTAAAATATAAATAGCAAAAAGATTTGCTAAATAATAATTTTGTTACTAAAAATCAGTACAAAATAGTAAAGTGGGATTGAAAACCGTTTACAAATTTTTCTACTAACTTTTTCTTCTGAGTGTACACGACAGTTGTTTGTGTAGTAATCAGTTGTTGTTTTCAGCTGTAATTACAGTGGTTTATATTGAAAAATATATAAAATAACTGTTATCACAGTTATTTACAACTAACGAAAAGTACTGAATATACCGTAAAAGTTGTTTATAATGAAAATTTCATTAAATTTTTAAAATTCTTGTTTAGTTAACATTTGTTATTATTAATATATTCTTGGTTTACAAATAAAAATTAGAAAATATATTGTACGTTCAATGTATAATAACTGAAGCAGTTTTGAATTTTTAATTTAGGCCCTGTGCGAGGTGGCTAAAAAAATTCTAAACTAAATTCAAATTGACAAAAGGATTTAAAATTGTTTTAAAATATATTTGAAAATATTTGTAAATTTCAAACAAATTTAGAAACCTGAATTTTGTTTAGATTTTATTTAGCCAGTTCGCACCCACCCTTCAATTTTAAATGAAATAAAAAATTAAAATTTGTTTGATATTAAAAGTATAAATTTTCTTTAAATTAAAATACTGAAAAAATTAACTTATAAAACAGTCGTTTTTACTCATATTTTTCAATTGTTTGAACATTTTTGTAGTTAAAATTTGTGTAACATTATTATTACAAAGTTGTTAGTAATTTTTACAAAATAACTAAAGGAAAGTTCTTTTTCAACAGTTAAAATAATCAAATTTTTAGTTATTTCAAGGTAAACTCAGAAAAAAAGTTAGTAGAAAAATTTATAAACGGTTTTCAATTCCACTTTACTATTTTTGTACTAAGTAAAAAATTATTATTTAGCACATCTTTTTGCTATTTACTTTTAACAAATTACAGAATTTTTACAGAATATTTACAAATTTTTGTTGCTTATTTCAGAAATCAAATTTTTGAAAAACTTAAATTGCCTTAAAATGTTACATAGATTTGAAAAAGGGATCGGAAGTGAATACACCGACTCATGTCTAAAAATAGGACATCCACTTAAAATATCACTAAAAAGTTTTTTTAATTCAAAAATCAGCCCTAAAAACAATTAAAATTTTACCTTAAAAGTGAAAAAAAAATTGACTAAAATATTTTACAAAACAGAAATTACCAAATTAAAATAAAATGATTAATTCGTTTATGTTTTAAAAATTTTTAAGGCTGATTTTTTTTAATTTTGTCTAAATATTTTTTGAAAAAAAAAATATATATAAAATAAAAAATTTTGATGCTGGATAAAAAAAATAAATTTTAAATTTTGCACTAATATAAATAATATTTAGTAATCTTTTTTTGCTGAATTAAGCAATCAAATTTTAAATTAAACTTTACAAAAAGTTTAATAATATTCAGTAGCGGCAGATAATTATTTCTACAAATTTCATTGAACTACACGTCAGCCAGCAGACATGTGTTGCTAAGATTAGCAAAAAAATAGCGCTGTGCGCAAATTAGCAAAATTTCTCGTAATAACAGCAAAATTTTTAGTTGCCATTACTGACTTTTTTGGTTAGTGTAAGGCAATTTAAGTTTGTATGAATAAGTTTTAATTATTAGAAATAACATTTTCATATCCACCTTTTTAAATTAGTATTTTTTATTTTTGTTTGCTAATTTTAGCAAATCGGTTTTCAAATATTTGTAAAATGATTTCTTAAAAAATATTTATATATGCGATCTATAGTTTGTTTCTATGGCCATAAATGCAAACAAAAATCGCTAAATTAATTCGGGAGGGAACTATAATTCGATAAATGGGTCTAGTAAATCCATTTTTATTTTGTAGTCAAAAACATCAGCTCAAACTCATAATATCCTCTGGCAATAACTTTTTATAGGGTACACAAATTTAATATTGTCGTGCTGTGGCACTCCTTATTAAAATGTGTGTGTACATTTGAATGTATAAGTATGTTTGTAGTTACCCAGTTGGCCACATAGTCTTACACAAAATTGTCATCAAGATTGTCTGAAATATTTTAGAATTTGTCGTATATAAGTTTTTGTTAAGAACAAGTTTAGCAATAAGATCGTGTATTTTATCATGTTTTCAGACTTACTCGTATTAACGACTAAACTTGTCGAAAATAAAACAGTCTGTGATGTTAACTGAATATTTTGCTGTTATTACGGGAAATTTTACTAATTTGAGCACAGCGGCATTTTTTGCTAATCTTAGTAACACACGTCAGCTTACGTCTAGTACAATGAAATTAGTAGAAAAAATATTATAAATTTTTGTAAATTGCTGTAATCTGCAATTTAAAACAAATAGATCTTGCAAAATGTAAATAGCAAAAAGAGTTACTAAATAATATTTTTTTTAATAAACATCAGTACAAATATAGTAAAGTGAGATTGAAAACCGTTTGCAAATTCTTCTACTATATTTTTTTCTGAGCGTACAGATAAGATGAGCGACCATTTAATGTATTTTTTCGTGTTTCAAGTTACATTGACGACAATGTTATAAACTTCTCTGGAACATAATTTTATTGAGGACAAAATGGGCAACATTTGTGCCAATTGCACTCTGTTGAAGACATTCTGAGCGACAATATTTTTTATTGATTTTTAATTTAATTTTATGGATAAATGGTCGACCAGCTGACAAAGACTACATCATATATAATTTTTTAGTGAATTAAAAAGAAATAATTAAAAATACCGTTAAAAGTCAGCTATATTTTGAAAGAAAATGTTATTTATACTTGATTTTAAAAAACAAGCAGAACTAAGTACATTTTTATATTTTCATGATCAGAACTTTTATGTAGTACTAATAGTTTTATCCTAATAGTTTTATCTCCTCTTATAATTTTTATTCCACAGGAAAATTGCAAAAAGGTTAATTTTTTGTATTAAGGAGTTAGACGTAGACGATATCTTGAAAGCGAGAGTCGTTGAAATCATTGTTAGCGATATCATTGCCACTTTGCATTGTCACTGATGCTTATATATTCATTGACGGCAAAACGAAACATATTCTCGTACAAATCATCGTGTACAATTTCGCGGACATTTGTATGAAAGAGTCGATGACAATTTGCATAGACTGTCGTCAGTGTCTCGAGGATGTCTTGTAGACAAGCCCAACAGGGTTTTTCTGCCATAAGTTTACAACAATTTGTGTTGTGGCACTTGACTGTTTGGTTAAACAAAACTTTCTGTGATAGTGTTGGTGGTGGCATATTTAAAAAGCACATACATATTTTCTAAATGATATTTTTGCCTTTAAGTAGCTAACATGAATATAAAAGCAGCGATGGCCATTTGAATTTTTTATCCAGATTAATACAGGGTCACTAGGATATTCAAATCACAAAGGACTTAAATTAATTATATACACTTTTTTTAAAAAATTCAATAAATAATAAGAGAAACGAAGATACGGTAATTCTTTAAGTCCTTTGCGCACTGTTTAAAAATTTTAAAATATACCTTCAGGATGAATAAAGTTTAGTAGAGATTTTACCGTTTCAGAAAACAAAGACACTTAAATGCTTCTTTCGGTAATTGAATTATGATATTCAAACCGCCAATAGTCATGGTTAACAGACTGTATTTGAATGCAATGTTTCTGATTCTACAGCACCTTAGCACATAGGTTGAGTTGGAGGTTGCTCTTGCTGCGTCAATTGGCGAGATGTAACCCTATACTCGAAATACCAACAATTGTTAATATTATGTGAATACGAAAATTCTTGATAAGTTTTTAACTTCTTCACGCATCTTAATAGTACAGCAGTTTCCACTATATTTTACTTCACAGATCCTTGGGACATTTTCACTGGTTGACAGATACTCAATTAAAAAACTTTATCACATAATTTTCAAAAATAATTATTTTTATAATTAGTACGAATAAAAAAAATATAAAAACGTTTTTATTAGCAGACTTTAAGAGATTTACCAGACAAACATTTTGGGGAATTCTCCAGTTAAAAACTTAAATAAACTATGATTTTTAGGAATTTTTCTTATAAAAAAAGCTTTTAAAAAACATTTTTTGACTTTTGTTATAATCTTCTTACACAGAAAAAAATATCACAAAGTTTTAAGTAATTACAAATATTTGTTAAAATTCAAATTCAATTTCTAACAATTTTTTTTTTAATCATATCACTTAAATTGTTAATTAAAAATCTTCAACATTTTTAATTAAGGTTTTAACTATATCAATTAAAACTAAAATTAAAGTTCTAACCAAAAATTAATCAAATTTTTTATTGAAATTCCAGATTCAAATCAATTAAAAGCCCCAATCAAATTTTATGTTTTTTTTTTGTTTGAGGACTTGAGATGCAATTTGAATAACTGTAATAAAAAAAACAAAATAATATGACTTTAAGTATAGCATATTAAAGATTTTTTTATTTCAATAGTGTTATTGTAAACTAGAATATTTTTTACACCAAGTTCACTATCAATTAAAAATTTAACTGATATGATTAAACTTTTAATTGAAAACTAACAAAAAAAATCAATAAACAATTTAATTGAAATTTTTTTGGCAATAATTTTTTCGGTATAATCTGAGGAGTTTAAACAAATATTCTTAAAATATTTTTTATAAGAGATATCAAAAATATGGATTTTTAGTACAACATTTAAAAAGTATTCAAAATCCCGTATATTTTTATTTTTTGGATATTCCTAAATATGTTTAAATACATTTTATAATGACAGAGCAAATAACACATCTAGGTAGCTCTATTGTGAATTAAGTTACTTAATGATGTTTTTTGCTATACATATTTCAACCAGTTTTTCCTCGTTTGTAAATGTGCATTAAAGGCTGTTGGATAATAGAGCAAAAACACAGCTGAAATCATTTACAATAGAGATGTTTGGGAGTAAGTTTAGCTCAATCTCTAGCAGTTTTCTCTAGGGAAAATATGCCTTGTTTGCCAAAACATTCAGTAATTGAACTTTAGAGATAAATTTTACCGACGTACAATTGAACTCCAACATTTACTCTGCATTTCCAACAAACCACCCACCCTGTATTTTTAAATAAATCTTAATAAAACTGTTATATATTTAGCAGCTTTAGCTAGAACTAAATGAAAAAAGGATAGGTCTTCTTAGATGTTTCAACATATTTAAATTTTAGTCTACCACACACTTTTGAAATAATAAAACGTTACAAAGAAAAATAATAAACGGATAAAATTTAAAAATAAATAAAAATATATATTTTTAATAAAAACTTGTTGATTTTAAATTAAAAAGAGTAAAAAATACACTTAGAAAAAATCAAATTATACCACAAAAAAAATGAGTGATGATGAGGATAAAGAATTTTTACAACCTAATCCAGAAACAGCATGGTTGGAATCTTATACAATTGGAGGCTTTAGAATATGGCATATAATTGCGTTCTGTGTAGGCATTTTATTAAGTATAGGTATTGACAGACAGACACAAAATTTTGCATATTCAAAGAAATAAAAATATTAAATCTGTTGAAATTTTAAATTTGTAGTGATAATGGTGTGTTGCTGTATACGATTTCGCATACCTCGTACAAAACAAGAAATTGAGGCCGATTATCAACGCAAACAAATTACAAAGAAATTTCGAGAAAAATTACAACAAATTAAGAATTCAGAAATGGATGATATGGATTTACAAAAAGGTAAGATATCTAAGAGTTTTTTTGTTTCATTTTTTTTTTTTCAATGTAAATAATTGTAAAATAAAATTTTTACTCATTATTTTTTTTTTTTTAATTTTAAACACCATTTTGTATATAAAGCAGGATATGTAAATATTTTCTATATAAATTAATTTCCCCCCTCTTATATATTACTAATATACAAATGTTATTCATGTCATTTAATTTTACTCGTACGTGTTTATATTTATTTGTTTGTATGTGTTCTTTTGGCCAAGCCCTTGTTGACTTCTTTAAAAAAATGTGATAAATTATCTACTAGACATGTTTTTGGTGTCAAAAAAAAACGCTGAGAAAGTAATCCAGTTCAATACAAATGTCAAACAATTTTAACCAATTTTTTTTTTAATAAGCTTTATGTGACAAGCGTCGAGTACAGTTAAGCTGAACGTCCATACCACGCGTTATCGCGTCAACGCTTTGTACGCGTCAACGCTTTAAACGCTTTACTGAAATTCAAGTTACATACGACGCTTTTTACGCTCTTGTTTTGATCAGCTTTAGCGTAAATTTGTTGAATAAAATAAATTTAAAATAAAGAACTTTGTGTTTTTTATAGCTTCAATTAGTTTTTCCTCCATTTCGTAGTTTTTAAAATAAAAATAACCTATCAAAATCAGCTGATCTGTTCATACGCTGCTTAACGCTTACAAAAGTAGAAAGTAGACCTACTTTACGCGTCATATGCGTCAAGGCATTCTACACTGATTCTAATTTTTTGACAACCGCGTATGACGCGAAGAAGCGCAGCATGCGTGGTATGGACTTTCAGCTTTATAACTTTTATGGAGATTTGCCGAAACTTTTTAAAGCAACTTTAAAGAATAATTTCCATTTCACAATCTTTTTAATTTTAAAGCATAGTATATTGTTCGGGTTTCTCGTGAAAAAAACTGTTATACTCCATAAATGATTTCTTAATGATATTGAATTTTATTGCGAAAATTTAGTACAATTTGTTTTCACTCAAATTTAATATATTATTTTTCTAGTGAAAAATATTCGAATATTTTTTTTCGTTTAATTTCGTGTATTAAATGCCTGATGAAAGTAAAACAAATGCATTTTTTCAAAACTTTTTCAGAACAGTAAATATTTCGAACTTTTTCAATACGTGTGTTTTCAAAAATGCACTCTTATTAAAAAGTTTTTGATCGCAGTAAATGCAGATCTTTTCTGAATGTGATTGTCAAGATTGTATATGTTTTTCTTTCTACAGTTGAGCATTTCGTTCATAACACAGTTCAATTTTATCAGATCTTTTCTAATTTTCTTACATTTGATTGAGAATTACCAATCAAAGCTTTGACTAATAGAATTTATGACCACTATTCTGTTTTAGAAACTGTAAATCTACATAAATTTACCATTTATATGCGTATTTTCCGTAAACCATTTAAAATTCTTAATCATCGATATTTTGCACAAAAAACATGTGAAATGCAACTTGTTCTGCTTTCTATAGGGTGAGTCACAGGTAATTAAATATATATTAGTTTAAATAAGATAATAAGGTGCAGTATTCATGTTATTTATTTATCTTATCAGGAATTGTATAAAATTAAATGTGTTCACAGCTTTAAAAGTTAAAAGCTTTAAAAATTGCCAGTAAAAAATCCCACCAACTTTATTATCTATTTAGTCTCCCTGTATAAAGTAGGGTGAATATGAATTTCTCGATGCAAAAACTTCTCGCATCAGATACTGAAACGGGGTTCAGGTATTTTAAGAAGTTAAAAGCTCTAAAAAATATCCATACAGAATCAACTTTATCTTCTATTATGTTAATTCTTTATTTATACATAAACTAGAAGCTTCAAAAAATAAACATTGCGTCGGACTTTGAAGTGCAGCTCTATATTAGTACTGAAGAAATCAAAACCAGTAACCCTGGAATTTTTATACTCGTACAAAATCTAAAAAAAAAAGGATACAAATATTTTTGAGATTCTATTTCAAAATCTTAATCACAGACTACCCAGACAGGAAACAGCTGATTGAACCAAAATGGCGAATAGAGAATGAGTTAAAGGAAATGTTAAAATTACAGTGATACACAGAAAGGGATAGATATACCATGCAATTTATTTGAAGTTTATTTTTTCTATCTCATTTTGCAAATCAATACAATGCCAATATAACCATACGGTTCGAGAATTCTGGTTTGACATATGTCAATGGTAACCTGTCTGTGTAGTCTGTGCTTTTAACTGTTGAATTAAAAAGATAAATAAAAATAAATAAACGAGGGCTTATATTTAAATAAAAATTAATAAAAATCGAGAGCTTTTATTTAACACATTTTATGCAGTTACGATTGTATTAACTGTAATTTTTAATAGTCTACCGTCAAATAATTTTTTTTTTTTAAGATTATGTACTCTTGTAAATGTAATAAAAAAGTATACACATCTAAAACATTAAGGGTTTTCACTCTTGGTAGTAAAGTACCCTTGTAAGCCATGTAAAGGCTGTAGATATAGGAAAAGTACTACAATTTACTACAACACACAACAACAAAATGTATAGAACTAAAATTTACTAGGCTGTGGTTAAAACACAAGACAAAAAGTTAACGTTGTACATTTACAAGACTAAAACAGCTGATCGTTTAGCCGAAAAAAACTATTGTTTGATTTTTTTTATTTTTCATTTTGTGGTCACTATTAAAATAAAGTTGAATAATGAATCAAAATAATGAAAATCCCAACTTAAAACGAAAGCGTGAACAAATAAGTAATATGGACCGATAGTGAAATTTAGCAGCTATTGGTTATTATTATTACAAGTAATACCGTACCTTTAAAACCAAAATCTGAAAATTCTCAATTGCATTTTGCTCTAAAAAATTTATAATTTTTGTTAACTTCAAATTCTTTTGATATTTTAAGTTTTCAAATTGATGAAAAACAAAACAAAAATCAGCTGATTCATTAATTTACAATTGCTGTATTAGTGCGGGAATTTAATACACGAAAAAGTCGTTCACGCTTTGGAGTATAAAATCGTGAATATCACTTCTAAGCTACTAACAAAATTTCGCTGAAATTCGGATTTGTGATTTTTGGCTCAATTTATGTTCAGGCGATAAAAAGGGTGGGAAAAACTAGAAATTGACAAGTTGTTTGAAGAATTTTCATATTTATTAAAGCAACAAAAGTAAATGGGGTATTAAATGAAAGGTATTCCAATGAGGTACATATCTCGTGGTATACAAGATGGAGACTTTTTCATTCAGCAACCAAATTACTATAATATTTTATACATCAGTCGATTTAAGCCAGGAGGTGTTTCGGCTTTTTCGATATTCGTGCAACTTTGGCTTTTGGAGAACTTTCCCCCGAAACTCTATTTTTGTCTACATTTTTGAACTCTACACCTCTACGAGTCGTTGTGGTGTAGTTGTTAGCGCATAGGACTGTTAACATAAGGTTGGGGGATCGACCCTCTGCGACGGCAATATCAGTTTACACAAATAATATGTACGAGTTTTCTAACCCTCATACATATCGCAACGTCCTCCTTCGGAATTTCCATAGCACTTAACCCCACCGAAGAAAAATAACACGGCTATAAACTAAAAAGCTTCCATATTCGAAGCCCTTCATCTCTACTCTATTCCCTTTCCAAAGAAATCAATATATGAATTAATAGGAAGAATTTCCTGAGTGTTCCTTCTCTCAAAAAAAGGACGAATCCCATTTAAATTGGTTATAATGAATTTCAGCGAAATCGAAAATCTTACTTGGACGAGTCTCTCATGGTCAGTGTCTGGGACATCACTATGAAAAATAGATCAGTACTTCATCAATTATGTTGCTTGAAGTGAGTTTAAAACTACACTCGGAAAAAAAAGTTTCATCATATTGATGAAACTATTTCACAAATCGTTTCTTCACCATACTTTTGCATAATTGTGTCAAAAAAATTTATGACAAATGTTTCATAAATCTTAATCATTTCATAACTGGAAAAAAAAATAATTTTCTCTTGAATATTATCATTTCTAATGCAAAACTTTGCTGTGAAATTATCACAAGCTTTGCATTTTAATTTATATAAATAATTTCAAAAAATCAAATTAAAATTAAAAAACTATATAATATTGATGGAACTTCTTCATAAATATTAATAAAACTTTTTTATAAATATTGAAGTAAATTCTTGAAAATCTTACTTAATATTTTAAAAAAAAAATCTTCATTATATTTACAAAAGGTTTCATAATTTTATAAAAAAATTGTCATCAACTTTTATGTAGCAGCTTCATCATATTTATAGTGTTACTTGGAACGAAACCTAAAAAATTTTCCCTGAGTGTTCATTTCTGTTAGGTATTTTTTGCTAGGAACTAAACTGTGAATAGTACGAGTATTTTATGACTTTTTCGCGTATTTGAACAATAGTATATTCGTAGATGTTCATTATTAAGTATAAGCCCT
This sequence comes from Eustalomyia histrio, assembly GCA_949748255.1. Lineage (NCBI taxonomy): Eukaryota > Metazoa > Arthropoda > Insecta > Diptera > Anthomyiidae > Eustalomyia > Eustalomyia histrio. The sequence goes on along the minus strand of OX456526.1, from coordinate 26,653,074 downwards.
CGATATATAGAATATAAGACATTTACTTTAAAATTTTTGTTCTCTTTAACTTTGTAAATATCTTTTAATTAACCACTTAGGGTGGGTAACTTAAAACAAATAACCAGAACTTAACACTAACCTTTGTTAACTTCATACTCCATTTGTCATTTATAACAATTGTTAAGCACTAATCTCTGGTTATTTTGATATACAGGTTGGTTGAAAAGTTCCTGCGCTCGAAATGAAAGAATACTGTCATTGTTACGAAATATATTTTTTATTCAATATAATCTCCTAGAAGCTCAATACACTTGTTCCAATGATCTTCCAATAATTGTATCCCATCCTTATAATGGTTTTCCGGAAGCTCTGCAAAATAACCGTCTACGGCTGCTATGGCCTCTTCATTCGACGAAAAATGCTTTCCACGAAGGAATTGTTTAAGATTTTTGAAGAGATAGTAGTCACTGGGAGCCAAATCTGGTGAATACGGTGGATGTTTAAGCAATTCGTACTTTAATTCTTTGAATTTAGCCATCGTCAAAACACTTTTGTGAGCAGGTGCATTCTTTAAACCAGGTCTTTTCTCACGAATTTTTTCATCCAGTTGATCCAAAAGGCTGCAATAATATTCAGAGTTGATTGTTTTACCTTTCTGAAGATAATCAATCAACAAAATTCCTTTTGCATCCCAAAAAAACTGATGCCATAACCTTCTTTGCTGATCGTTGTGACTTCACCTGCTTTGGAGCTGAACAACCAGCTTCAGTCCACTGTAAACGTTCTTGTTTCAATTTAGGATCATGGTGGTAGATCCAAGTCTCATCCATAGTTATAAAACGACGCAAGAAGTCGGTTTTATTCGGCTTAAAACGCTCCAAATTACGCTGAGAAATTTGTTTTCAATCCAGTTTTTGTTGAATTGTTAATGTGTGCGGCACTAACTTTCCAAACAGTTTTTTTATACGTAATTCCTCATGTAAAATATGGAGTACTCGTTCGTCTGAGATGCCTATGGCATTAGCAATTTCACGCTTAGTCAAACTTGGATCTTCACTAACCATATTATGTACCTGCTCAATGATTTCTGCTGTGGTTGCAGTTTTTAGTCGTCCTTCGCGTGGATCATCTTCAAGGCTGGTACGACCACGTTTAAATTCACCAGCCAAAATTCAAAGGTGCGTTTTGAAGGTGAGAACTCCTTATACACTTCTTACAATTGTTCATAAATTTCCTTTGCTTTTAAACCCTTCAAAACAAAGAATCTAATGACTGCACGATATTCAATTTTTTCCATATTTAAAAATAAATGACACGTCAACTTCAAATGGCTTGTAAACAAAGAAAGAATTGACAGAATGACTTGCAACTTTGCATGTGTTCTCAGGACAGTTATACCAACTTGAGAAAAAAAAAGTTTGGAGCTAGCAGTGCCATCTCTTGGTGAGCGCAGGAACTTTTCAACCAACCTGTAAGTTAACAGGCATTATATTATTTTTGTTTGAATATCAAAATATTTAATCATTTAGTTTTTCAGCATAGTGCACATTTTTTCCTTCTAAAATTTTTTTCTCTACTTAAAACATACTTCCATAAACTCTTAACTAAACTCATTATTCCCCATTCCTCTTTATGAAAATCAAAACACTATTTACCAATAAAAAAAAACAAAAACTACTCTTAGCACTTGCTTACATAAAATTGGATGAATATGATGAACCATAAATATACTTAATTTTAACAAAATTAAAAGGATATAATAAAAGGTTAGTAAAACTTTGAAAAAAAAAAACAATCATAATAATAACAATACATAATTATTTAAGCACTTTAATTTTAAGTAAATTATAAACTTTAGTAATTTGTAATAAACCACATTATCTTCTTTATTACAGCTATTGAATATATACAAACTCACTATCTTATGAAGCAGTGCATTAGTGTGGAAAGTTTAAATAAGGATTCAAATAAATTAAAGAACCATATTACAGTAATAGATAATATAAAAGTTTAAAAATAAAATAATTTAAAAATTTCCAACATTTATAATAACGAAATAATAAAGAAAATTAAGTATTAGTAACATGTATTAAGTAAACAAAAAAGATTTTTAAATAAACTAGTATGAGTTAAAAAAAAATCAAATTATAAAAACAAAAATGTTTTCCATTTTAGAGATGTTTCTACATTTCAGTTTTTATACATACAATTTAGCTTGAAATATTATATTAATTTATAATAATATTATATTAATTTATACTCACAAATTCATCGCCAGTAAATTGTTAATACTTCATTTTTTAATAATTCCATTTCCAGCTTAAAATTTAAATAAAAGATTTCTTGCTCATTTTTAATAAAAAAAAGGACATCATTTTGTGTTTCTGTGTTTGCTTGATTTGTTTTTCTTTTAGGAAAGTTTTGGATTGCATTTTTTATTGTTTATTTTTTTTTAATTTTTTAACAAATTTTTTTTATTTATCATGAGTTTTTCTTTTCTTTAGGTTTTGTTTGATTTCTCATAAATAAAAATTAATACAAACAAAATCTTAAAATTTATACTTTTTTTAATTACAATTTTTTTACTTAAGGGTTAAACCACATTAATTAGTTCGTTTTTTACTTATTTATTTAGATTTCGTCTGTTTTTTTTTTTGTTTTTTTTTGTAAGACAAGTTTAAACTTTTGGAATACCATTTTGAAAGAGTTTGTTGTTGTTTTTGTTTAAGATTAAATTGGCGTTTGCTATTTTACTTTATGGAAAATGTATTCAGCTTTTTTTCTTGATATTTTTTTCTTTATTTATTTCCTTTTTTTTTTATTAATACAAAATTAATACATTTAATATAAAATAAAACAACTAGACATTGTCCATAAATCATTCTAGGCGTTTAAATGTTCTCCCCCTGGAAAATTGTAAAATGATAAAATTAATAAATAAAAACACCGTTTAATTTCATTGAACTCACGTTATGGTCTTCTTTTCCATAGTTTTAGCTTCTGGTCTTGCACGATTTAAGACTTTTAGGAAATCTGAAGTTTTTGCCCGCATTCTAGAGTGTATATAAGCCTTTGAACACTACAATTTTAAAATTAATAATTATTAGTTAAATATTATTATTATAAATTATTCGAAAAATTTATACTAACCTTAATGTGGTAATGTAAATAATCTCGGAACATATGTATTAAATTAATGGTATTATCTCTAGTTTCTTTATTAGTATGACGTGGAAAGAGCACTGTAAACAGAAAACAAACAATTTGATGTTAAATATGTAACAAAGCTAACTTATTATTTAAAAATTATTAACCGTTTAACGGCACAATTAGTTGTTGAAAACGAAAAAGGTCGAAAATAAAAAAATTAACATAATATCTAAAATAAAAGAGCAACGTTTTTATTATAAGGTGTACACAAGATTTGTGTAAACCTAAAAAACATTTTTTTGAGTGTATTAAAAACACGCCGCAAACAGTTAACTGGTTAAAATTAATTTGTTCAAGACCTTGTCTACATGTATGAAACATATTTTCTAACATGTTTTTTTAAATAATCTTGTTATATTTTTTTATATTGGAGTATTTGAGAGACAAACTTTTAAAGTCTTGAATATCCCACTTTTAACTCCTCCTCTTTAGTATCAAAATCATAAATATTGTTATAAGTTTTAAAATCATTATAAAAACTTATCCTAACAAGCTTTACTTTCATGACTAAATTTGTGTAAAGTTAGACAACATTTTTCAGTGTAGTAAAAATACGACGCAAACAGTTAACTGGTTAAAGTTAGATTGTTCAAGACATTGTCTACATGTATGAAACATATTTCCTAACATGTATTTTTAAGTAATCTTGTTATATTTTTTTATATTGGAGTATTTGAGAGACAAACTTTTAAAGACTTGAATATCCCACTTTTAACTCCTCTTCTTTAGAATTTAAATCATAAATATTGTTAAGATATCAAATCATTATAAAAACTTAGCCTGACAAGCTTCACTAACAAGCCTCACTTTCATGACTAATTTTGTGTTAAGTTAGACAACATTTTTTGAGTGTAATAAAAGTACGACGCAAACAGTTGTTTGGTTAAAGTTAATTTGTTCAAGACCTTGTCTACATGTCTGAAAGATATTTCCTAAAAGGTTTTTTTTTAATAATCTTGTTATATTTTTTTATATTGGAGTATTTGAGAGACAAACTTTTAAAGACTTGAATATCCCACTTTTAACTCCTCCTCTTTAGTATCAAAATCATAAATATTGTTATAAGATTTCAAATCATTATAAAAACTTAGCCTAACAAGCTTTACTTTCATGACTAAATTTGTGTAAAGTTAGACAACATTTTTCAGTGTAGTAAAAAAATACGACGCAAACAGTTAACTGGTTAAAGTTAATTTGTTCAAGACATTGTCTACATCTATGAAACATATTTCCTAACATGTTTTTTTTAATAATCTTCTAATATTTTTCTATTGGAGTGTTTGAGAGACAAACTTTTAAAAACTTGAATATCCCACTTTTAACGCCTTCTTTTTAGAATTGAAATAATAAATATTGTTAAGATTACAAATCACTTTCGTGACTAATTTTGAGTGTAGTAAAAAAAATACGACGCAAACAGTTAACTGGTTAAAGTTAATTTGTTCAAGACATTGTCTACATGTATGAAACATATTTTCTAACATGTATTTTTAAGTAATCTTGTTATATTTTTTATATTGGAGTATTTGAGAGACACACTTTTAAAGACTTGAATATCCCACTTTTAACTCCTTTTCTTTAGAATTTAAATCATAAATATTGTTAAGATATCAAATCATTATAAAAACTTAGCCTGACAAGCCTCACTTTCATGACTAATTTTGTGTTAAGTTAGACAACATTTTTTGAGTGTAATAAAAGTACGACGCAAACAGTTGTTTGGTTAAAGTTAATTTGTTCAAGACCTTGTCTACATGTCTGAAAGATATTTCCTAAAATGTTTTTTTTTTTTAAATAATCTTGATATATTTTTTATATTGGAGTATTTGAGAGACAAACTTTTAAAGACGTGGATATCCCACTTTTAACTCCTCTTTACACTCAGAAAAAAAAGTTAGTAGAAAAATTTGTAAACGGTTTTCAATCCCACTTTACTATTTTTGTACTGATTTTTAGTAAAAAAACTATTATTTAGCAAATCTTTTTGCTATTTACATTTTACAAATTACAGAATTTTTACAGAATATCTACAAACTTTCGTTGCTAATTTTAGAAATCATTTTACAAATTTTTGAAAACCGATTTGCTAAAATTAGCAAAAAAAATTACTAATTTTAAAAAAGTCGATATTGAAGGAAATGTTATTTCTAATAATTTAAACTTATACATACAAACTTAAATTGCCCTAAAATGTTACATAGGATTAAAAAAGGGATCGGAAGTGAAGATACCGACTCATGTCTAAAAAGAGGACATCCACTTAAAATAGCACTAAAAAGGTTTTTTAGTTCTAAAAATCAGCCCTAAAAACAATTAAATTTAACCTTAAAAGTAAAAAAAAATTGACTAAAATATTTTTCAAAACAGAAATTACCAAATTAAAACAAAATGATAAATTCGTTTATGTTTTAACAATTTTTAACATTTTTTTTTCATTTTGTATAAAACATGTTTTAAAAAATAACAAAATTTTTAATGCTCGATAACAGACATGTGTTGCTAAGATTAGCAAAAAATACCGCTGGGCTCAAATTAGCAGAATTTCCCGTAATAACAGCAAAATTTTCAGTTGCCATTACAGACTTTTTTTGGTGAGTGTAGAATTTAAACCATAAATAATGTTAAAATTACAAGTCATTATAAAAACTTAGCCTAACAAGCAATGCCAACTCTCGAATGTGTGGTATGAGTACTTGCCCTTCCAACTTTCCAAATAAACATAATTAAACTGCTTTCCCAACGCCCAAATGATAACAATATTCCACGATGAAGCCACACAGCCAGAAATTGCCGATGTTAAAAAAATAAAGTACTGGCGTAGCACCGATTGCCATTGGTACAACAAATAAAGTGCTGGCAGGACACTTATTTAGAATGCTAAGCCAACGTTTGCAAAAAGTGCTTTGCCAGTACTTGATTTACAAATTTTACAGTCGTAAAAATAATAAAAGTTCAAGACTGGCACGTCCTTGGCTTTAAACGCTGTTCCAACGTTGCCAAGAAGTTATTTGTCAGTACGTGATTAACAAAATGTACAACCATTAATATATTATTTATTAAGCTAAAGATCTTTTCTTTTTCTATAAAAATTCTTATTTTATTTTCAATATTTCGCTAACAATTTGTTAGCATCTTCAGGAAAAATAATAAAAGCACTGACAGAGGCCTGGTTTAGAACGTTTCCAACACATTATCAAAAAAGGTCTTGCCAATTCTGGGTTAACTGTAAGAAGCCGTTTTGTCAAAAATAATTTATATGGTCGCATAGCAAGACAAAAGCCGAATGTGTCAAAAAAATATTAATCAGGGTTTAGAGCAGTGGTTCCACCTAACTTTCACTTCACGGACCATTTTTACTGGCTGACGGACCCCCAAATTTATATATTTTAAGAGATAAAGTTTTTAGAAGAATCTTTCAATTTAATTACCCTATAAAAACTTAAAAATCTAGGATTTTGAGGTGTTTTCTATATAAATTTTTTAATAGAAACAAGTAAAAAAGGCTTAAATTCGACTGTGCCGAATCTTTGAATACCAATATCCTAAAAAAAATGTTCAAATAATGTAAAAAACTTTTGAAGTAAAATTATGGAGGTGAAAAAAAATTTTTTATGGGAAAACCTTTTTTTGAATGCGAAAACAAATTTTAAGGTGAAAAAATTTTTTGAGGTGAAAAAAAATTTTTGTGGTGAAAAAAATTTTTTGAGCTGAGAAATATTTGAGGTGAATACAAAATATTATTTATTTCTATGCGACTGGTGAAAAATATGAGAATATATATTATGTACCAGTCGCTATTATGAAATTGGACTAGAATACATTAATTTGTATGGAAAATTTAGAGCCGCTAGACCGATTTTTTTCATTTTTAATACCAAACTGCTCGGGAGGATGTTCAATTATCTGGGTAAAATAGGCACCCCACTTCCATCTTCGCGTCGTGATCGCCATATCAACAGACAGACGGACATCGCTAAATCGACTTAAAATTGCATAAGGATCAAGAATATATATACTTTATGGGGTCTTAGACCTATATTTCGGCATGTTACAAACGGAATAACAAACTGATATATACCCTCACCATATATGGTGGAGGGTATAAAAATGGATTCTTAAGCACATTATGGTGATTTTTTAGCATCTTAGAACGTGTTAATAAATAAAAAAAATAATGTGTATTCAATTAAATAATATTCAAATTCAATTACAAATTATATCTTAATACCCTAACCGAGCACTAGCAACAAAGGCTTTTGGCTCGTTGTAGCGAAAACAGACCAGAGCCTCTGGTGGGAATCGAACCCACGACCCAGGAGTCTTAAGTATTGGAGTCTTCTCATTTTTAAAGAATTTTTTCCAAACTCTTCCTGGACCCCTTTTGATGTCGCGACCCCCTATTTGGGAACCACTGTGACCAAATTTTTTTTTTAAAATGGTTGTCTGGAGCGATGAATCTAAGTTTTATGTTCTTGGTAATAATGCCAGATCGCATGAAAATTGTCCACAAAGCATTCAATTAAATCCCAAATATACAAAAAACTGAGTGAAGCACAAAGCCCATATATGAATCTAACAGAGGACATATGGAGAATCTTAAAACGGACTGTTTCAGCAAGAAACTCTACAATTGTAATAAATCTGTGGGAGATTATTTAAGAAAAGTGGTATAACATCACTCCTGATCAGTGTTGTGAAATTGTCAAAACAATGACAAAGAGATGTCTGAATTAATACGTCTAAAAAGGATATTCCACCAAGATCACAAAGATACAATATACCATAATCAAAATGGTTTTAATTTTAATTAATTAAAATAATACTTATTAAATGACTTAATTATTTGTCCACAAATAAAAGTGTATTTAAAAAATTTGATAAAAGCAGTTAAGTAATCGTTAATTGTTCATGTTTTAATGTTTGATTTAGTTTCTAAGATTTTACACAAATGAATAAAACTTAATTTTTTGGCTAAAAAATATAATATTTATTCTTGATTGTAATTTCATGAGTTCGGGTCGCTTATTTGGGTGACGACGACTGTATATCAAAGGTTGGTAAAGGTTGGAAAAACCGTAGATGCAAATGTTTTTATTACCCATAATTTCTACCTTGGTACATTTGTTTGATAAATGAATAAAACTTAATTTTTTGGCTAAAAAATATAATATTTATTCTTGATTGTAATTTCATGAGTTCGGGTCGCTTATTTGGGTGACGACGACTGTATATCAAAGGTTGGTAAAGGTTGGAAAAACCGTAGATGCAAATGTTTTTATTACCCATAATTTCTACCTTGGTACATTTGTTTGAATTTGAAAATTCAAACAGAGCAATTTTCATTTCAGATTTTAAAACTGCCCTGTGAAAGTCGATTAAGAACCTCCCAGCAAAAACTCCTATTACCCGGAAATGAGGTTTGTTAGAAGACAAAATGTAGGTAACCTCTTACTTTTCTATTACAAAATCTATTATTTTAACAAGAGCCGAGGTAACCGAGGTAACTATATACATAGTAAGATGTTAATCTTAATTTACAGGTAAGGAGTTTTCATAAAAATTTTGAATTCAGTATCTAAACTTTAGATTCTAAAGTTAAGTAAAGTAGATTTTAAAGTAATACAAGGATAATGCAATGGTAAAGTAATACAAGGGTAAATCATGGTTATACCAATATATTTCCAAGATTTTGCTGGGCAAGACAGAAAGTAAACACATTGACAAATTAAAACAAAAGCTAAGGGATTTGTATTACATACAAACATTAATTAAATAAAGAACTTTTTGGGACACATTTAACTTTTTTGAAGATTATTTCTTGGGATGTAATTTCATTTCTTCCCCTAGAAATTATAATATTATGAAATAAACTGCAAGTTTTGGAGGTTACTTATTTTCTCTTTTAAAAATTGCATTCCATTTCGGCATTATTTTTTTCTCTTGGAACTAATTTAATTTTTTGTGTTTCATTTATTAGGGTTCATTTTATTTCTTCGTTTGGGTGTTATTTTTAGGGGGTTATTTTGTAGCGCAAAAACAAGAAAAGAAACATTTCACGTACCAAATGTAACATAACCAATGTTATCTCCAACTTTAGCATCCGTATTTGCTAATTCCAGTGGTGGTTCACGATGCGAAAAAAGCACTTGTGGTGCAGTATGCGATGCACGTCGACCTTCTCTTAATTCTTGCATAAAAACTTTACCTATAACAACATCATCTTCATCACGGAATATGGTACTAAAAACAACAGTAACACGATCCGCTTTGGCTTCAACATACCTTAATAATACAAAATAATAGTTTAGCATCATGAATATGTAATTATAAGTGTAAACACAAATTGAAATTAATAAACAGCTTGCAAAACCCCATACTTACAAAGTCTCATCATTTCTATAATTGATAACAGCACGTTTTTGTCCCTCTTCACCTTGTTCTTGAAAATCAAAGTATTTTTCAAAAACTGAAGCAAAACAATTACGTTTCAGCAGGCCAATTTTTTTGGCAACTAGTTCCCAGTCTGAAGGTATATCTTCTAAATTAATAAGTACGGATACATTGTAACCTGTGTTGAAAAAAAAAACAGAAGAAAAAAATAACAATAAAATAAAAGAAAACATTTTGAAAAACATTAAGAGATAAGGAAATAGAACAGAGTCTACTAACCATCTTCCGTGTCAGTTAATAAACTACCATATTCACGCTTGAGCAATTCGTCGGCACCATGTTCTTGTAATTGTTGATAAAATTTCAAAGAAATGCTGGTCTAAATGCACAAACAGCAAAACAAACAAAAGCAGAAAATAAATAATTATTAATTCAACAGTGGTGGTTAAGGTTAAAAAAAATGTCATTTTATTATTTTAAAAAAACTTACTCTAACTTTAGTCTTATCGCCATTAATATTGGAAATGTGAAATAAAACACCATCAAAATCTGCTATTTTAACGTCTATTGATTCTGGTTTTAATCTGTATAATAAAAGAAATGAGAGAAGTTAAATTAATTAATTAATATTGTGTATTATTTGTAGATGATTGCATAATTATTACTATCGTATTTATAAATAAATAAAAGATTTTTTATTTAAAGCTATATAAAACAATTCTTCTATAATTCTTATCTTCAATGGGAAAGATAAGCAATTTGTTATTTAATTATCAAAAACAAAGACGTAGCCAGCAATAAATATCGAAATTTAAATGGCCATTAAAAATATATTGTTGTACTAGAATGTTGTTAGAAAATGCACACGTATGTGTATCATGAAAAGAAAGTTCTATTAAAAGTATATCAAATTGTTACAAGCTGTCTGTGTTTTTAATTAATTAGACATTAAAGCATTTAATTGTGGCCAACTAGGGAATGTTTTTTATGCAAAACAGCGAAAAAGTATAAGATTAAGATGTTGAACTAAAAAACAGAACAGAAACCAGGGTTATAAGACCTAATCTTAGTTCAAACATTATCGGTAGTTTTAGAAATTTAGAAGGGTTTTTCTGTAATCGAGTGAAAACTGCTTTGTTTATTTTAATAAAAATTTAAAACGAGAAAAAGTTTTTCGGGAAATTGTTGTTAATAAACCTGGAAATGTCTGATTAAATTAGTTTTCGGCTTAATCGTCCTGATTACGGTTGTCGAATTTGCAGTCGAAATTTTAGACTCTATACAAAATGGTTTTGTGTAAATTGCAAATTACAAAGAAATTAAATTCTGATTATATATTTTTTATAATTTGATTGTTTTTTATGATAAATTCAGTGGTAAAATTTTTTAAAAGTTTTGGTTTTTACGTCTTTTCGGCAAATTCGACTTACTGTCGGATTCGACTGCAACAACCGTTATAAGGCCAAATTAAACAAAAAAAATCCCGTTATTTAAGGTTGTTACTCAATGTTGCATTTCGCGCTAATTGTGAATATGTTTCTCACATTCATTATAACGGTAGTTGTCTACCACGCTATGATCAGTACCGATACGAAAATTTTAAAACTACGATTGCAATAGTGACATGTGTCTTCTAATATCACGGCACTTATTTCATATTACCTGTTACATTGGGTTATATCTGCAAAATATCGTTATAAATCGGTGTTTCGGTAGTTTAGCGTTATTTTGAAGGTAGTTTGAGATATTTCAAAATTAAGCCAAAGACAAATGGCTTTAATGGAATCGCCATTTTAAAATTTTTATATCGGTTTTAAAGTGACTGTGGTAGCCAACTACCGTTATTATGAAAAGGTATTAAATGCCATGATTTAAAACAATTTTCAATTTTAAGGAAACAATTTTTAATTCTTATTACATAGTGGACTTCATTTCAACCTGTCTTCGTATCTTTGATTTTTGTGCTTAAAATAAAATTTTGTAAACAAATTTACACATTTCCAACAAAAACGCATTCTTTACAAAACAAATAAAGATTTTCTTTCCATTTGAAAATTTTTATTTATTTAAATAGTCTGGAAAAATGTCCGTAAAAAACAAGTTTTGTTAAAAGAAAATTGTAAAAATTTTTTATTAAAGACTTCAAAAAAAAATCTAGTTACAAATTATTTTTTTGTAACTTATTTATAGTGTTTCCAATTATTCGAACCTGCCGGTTAATCGGTTAGGTCATTATTCGAAAAATTAAAAAAATCGATTAATCGGTTATTCGGGTCGATTAATCGGACAAATTGGCGAGTAATCGGGTAATCTTTTAATGCAAAATAAATGTATTTCTTTCATCAATAAGAACACAAGAAACTGTCTTTTTCTGAAATATCAAGATAAGTCCATTGCATTGGTTTCTAAAGTGATTGTTTAGGATAATTCAAAGCATACTTAGGGTTTTCATTCTTGAAAGTACAGGTTGGTTGAAAAGTTCCTGCGCTCACCAAGAGATGGCACTGCTAGCTCCAAACTTTTTTTCCCTCAAGTTGGTATAACTGTCCTGAGAACACATGCAAAGTTGCAAGTCATTCTGTCAATTCTTTCTTTGTTTACAAGCCATTTAAAGTTGACGTGTCATTGATTTTTTTTAATATGGAAAAAATTGAATATCGTGCAGTCATTAGATTCTTTGTTTTGAAGGGTTTAAAAGCAAAGGAAATTTATGAACAATTGTTAGAAGTGTATAAGGAGTCCTCACCTTCAAAACGCACCGTTGAATTTTGGGCTGGTGAATTTAAACGTGGTCGTACCAGCCTTGAAGACGATCCACGCGAAAGACGACCAAAAACTGCAACCACAACAGAAATCATTGAGCAGCTACATAAAATGGTTAGTGAAGATCCAAGTTTGAATAAGCGTGAAATTGCTAATGCCATAGGCATCTCAGACGAACGAGTACTCCATATATTACATGAAGAATTACGTTTGAAAAAACTGTTTGGAAATTTAGTGCCGCACACATTAACAATTCAACAAAAACTGGATCGAAAACAAATTTCTCAGCGTAATTTGGAGCATTTTAAGCCGAATAAAACCGACTTCTTGCGTCGTTTTATAACTATGGATGAGACTTGGATCTACCACCATGATCCTAAATTGAAACAAGAACGTTTACAGTGGACTGAAGCTGGTTGTTCAGCTCCAAAGCAAGTGAAGTCACAACGATCAGCAAAGAAGGTTATGGCATCTGTTTTTTGGAATGCAAAAGGAATTTTGTTGATTGATTATCTTCAGAAAGGTAAATAAATCAACTCTGAATATTATTGCAGCCTTTTGGATCAGCTGGATGAAAAAATTCGTGAGAAAACACCTGGTTTAAAGAAGAAAGAAATCATTTTTCATCAAGACAATGCACCTGCTCACAAAAGTGTTTTGACGATGGCTAAATTCAAAGAATTAAAGTACGAATTGCTTAAACATCCACCGTATTCACCAGATTTGGCTCCCAGTGACTACTATCTCTTCAGAAATCTCAAACAATTCCTTCGTGGAAAGCATTTTTCGTCGAATGAAGAGGCCATAGCAGCCGAAGACGGTTATTTTGCAGAGCTTCCGGAAAACCATTATAAGGATGGGATAAAATTATTGGAAGATCATTGGAACAAGTGTATTGAGCTTCTAGGAGATTATATTGAATAAAAAAATATATTTCGTAACAAAAACAGTATTCTTTCATTCGACCGCAGGAAATTTTCAACCAACCTGTATATTTACAACGCTTGTATATTTACAACGATTTTATACTACAAAGCGTGAACGACTTTTTCGTGTATATACTTTCCGCATAAATACGGCTATTGTAAATTAATCAATCAGGTGATTTTTGTTTTGTTTTTCATCAATTTGAAAACTTAAAATATCAAAAAGAATGAATTTGTTAACAAAAATGCCTATAATTACGGAAAAATATAAAATTATAATTTTTTTAGAGCAAAATGCAATTAACCAAATACTATTTGCAGAGATTCTGGGTTTGAAGATATGGTATTACTAGTAATAATAAAAACCAATAGCTGCTAAATTTCACTATCTGTCCATCTTTTATTATTTATTTTTTCACGCTTTTTGTTTTTCATTCCATTATTCAACACAAAATGAAAAATAAAAAAACAGTAGTTTTGGTTGCTAAACGATCAGCTGTTTTAGTCTTGTAAATGTAGAACATGTATTTACTATACCTTTTGGTCTTTTAATTTAACCACACCCTAGTAAATTTTAGTTCTATACATTTTGTTGTTGTGGTGTAGTACTTTTACTATATCAACAACCTCTACAAGGTCTACAAGGGTAGTTTACTACCAAGAGTGAATACCCTCACTGAGATTTTTTTTAAAGAATTATGCCGTGTTCAGTAAAAGTAAAACCTTAAAAACGCAGTGTATTTACCGAAGTGGAACAATTTGTAGATAAAGTTGGTTTTTATTTTCTTTATATGAGAATATTTGAGAATAAAAATATAAAAATGCTTAAAAAACAAGAGCTTCTTTCAAAAAAAAATTTAATAACAAATTCTTAAAAATATGGTATGAATAATTTTTGCGAAATTCACAAACAAAGTTTGATAGAATAGTAGCTGTTCCCTGATTCTTTCACTACCTGGTGTAATCTTTAGAGTTAAAAAGGTTATCTTTACGAAATAATATAAAAATCATGCATATTCCTGACAAGTCCTCACCGATAAGAATAAGCGAGTTCTTAAATACTTTTGACTAAACAACTTAATTCTACTGAAGTTCCTACTTCATCCAAATTTGTTGATAAATCAAATTAGAAAAAAAATTCCATATTATTGATTAGTTTTTATATTTTTCTTCATAAGATTTTTTTTAAATAAGACTGTTTTTTAGAAAATAAAGTTTTTGAATTTAAAGCAATTTTATATTATTATTTTATACCATAAGTAACGTCATAGTGCTTGTTAGGAATATACCTAGTCATGTTTTGCATTGCTGAGGAGAAAAATATTTATTTTAATAGGTTTTTTGTTAAGGCTCTGCTTAGAGGCTCTAGCTTTCTTAAAACTTCGCGTTTTGATAAGATCTTTTGTCAGCTCAAAATACATGTTTACGAAGGTTGGAAGTTCTGTTTCAATTTTTTTGGACATGAATGTATAATTTTATATAATTTAAAATAATTTTTTTAAAGGAGTAGAAACAAAAATAAAAATTGTCTATCATATTTCCTAAAGCCTATATAACATTTGCTTTAAGTCAGTCGATTTGAAAATAAATTCATTGCATTGATGTTTTTTTTCTAAGATTATATTGCAAAAAGTTAAGAACATTAGGAAGTTTTCGACCTATTTTTATTAATTATTCGGGTCAAATAATTATTTGAGTTTTAAATTATTTGTTTCGACGATTAATCGAAAAATCGGTTAATCGATTAACCGAATTGGAAACACTACTTATTTGTAAAAAAAAACTATTCGTAGATTTCTTAGTTTTACTTCTTAAACTGCATTTTAAACAAACTTCGAATCTTAAGGCTTTCGAAATATCCTTTTCTAGAGGATAATGATGAATGCTTTTGTGTTAAAAAATATATACAAACATATTTTGGAAACCTTTTGGATATTTCTTACCAATTTAAAACAATCGATTAATCGTATAAAATTATTCGAAATGTGGACATTTTTTTTTTTTTTTATTTGATTTAAGTTTTTTAATCTCATAGTATTAAAATCTCATGTAATATAATTTTATTGGCCAATTAGGCTACTTGTATTACAAATGAATAAATAAATGAAATGAAAATTGTTCGAATAATCGAATAACAGATTGAATACCCTATTATCCTTACAACACAAAAAAAAACGTTAAATTATACGTTAATTTTATAATAATAAATAAATAAATTGTATTACTAACTACTAAAAGGTGTTCTGAAAAACTTTATTTATAATTTTTGATGTTAACTGCGGTCTTTTGGAAAATTGACTTAAGTCGGCTTAAGAGAAAATAAAACTTATTGACTATCAGATGCACTAAAAACCATGTTTTTAAAGCGATAAAAATATGTATCAAAAAAATGCATTCAAATTAACAAAAATTGCATTTAAAATTGAATTATTTTAAAATTTTTAATATTCTAAAAAAAAACGTATTTTTGGGGCGCCATGCTTCATGTTCAATATTTACCACGTCAGTATTTACATTATTTTTGTGCTGTGCTGGTCATTAACTTCGATTCTACCGGCAGTACAGACTTGCTTTCGCTATCTTGTATCATTATAAATGGTTTACTTTTTATATATATATATATATATATATATATATTGAACGTGTAGCAGTGCCCTTAGATTACCAACAACAAAAATTATCAGTTAGTAGCGAACGGGACAGTGAAAATGTGAATTAATTTCAAACGAAACTCAAAACAGCAACAAAAATTGCCCAATTTTCCTACGCGGAATAAATATTTTTTTTTTTAATTTTTGTTTTAAAAGTACAAAATAGTTAGGACCTGATATTCACACCATCACAATGTTAACAAATTAAATTTGAATTTTATGAACTTTATTGTTTTTTTTTTTTTTTTTTGTATGGAAAGTTAAGACTTTCAGTCTTAAAACTTGTCTTATGACAGTCACAACTTGTCACAAGTAAGAATAGGCACGATAAAGTATTATTATTATATTATAATATAATCTATAATTTTGAGTAATTTTGTTTATTAATTATTTAAAAATAAATGTATACCAAAAATTTTACAATAACTAAAATAAAAAATAATTTAGAACAGTATGTAAAATATGGTAATTTTTATGTAGGAATGTTTGAGAAATAAAACCGAAAAATCAAGGAAATATTCCACTTTTAATTCCATAATTAAATAATTAAACAAACGTAAGCAATTGGTATTAAAAACATTTTTAACTTTATATGGTAAACTAAAAAAATATAATTTATCAAAGCAAAATGTAGTTTTATTAAAAATTAAAATTTGACATTTTAAATATACTTCGAAAATTGATAGCACCAGGAAATAATGAATGACAAATAAAATTAAAAAAAGATGAAATCAGGTTAAAGAAAATTCCAAGTAATTCTTAAATTTACAGTTAATGGTTTAACATTTTGGGATCTATGTTAATATTTGAAAAAAAAAATGTAAAACAACTTAGCAAAAAAAATGGTAGTCATTCTGTGACTATAACTTCTTTCATTGCTTCCTAAACTTCAGTTGACATTGTTTTATGATTTTTTGGTGTCATTCTAAGGCACTTCCAAAATAATTTATGTGTTCATATTTCAAATGCAGTGATCTGGATATAAACCCGATGCATATCTTAAAAAATCACTCTTCATTACTTCTTAAGCATAAGTTATAGTATAGCGTATATTTTTTGAATCTAGCATTTATTCAAATTGAAAAAATAGTTCTGATGAAATTTTGTAATTTTTTTATTAAATCATTTTTTTATATTTTAGTTTAAAATTTCATGAGGGTTAGAATTTATGCAGTTTTGCAATTTTTATAAAAGTTTTGAAATATGAAGAAAAACTGTTTTTTATTTTAACTTTAATTGAAAACACGCAATCTGTGCATTTTTGCATTATGTTTATTATTTAACACTACACCATTTCCAGTTTTAATTCAGAATTTATCAAAATAATTTTAAAATTTTGTAAAAATTATTTCGAATTGCCCAAAAATGTTTTAAAATTGTGCAAAATTATTTAAAATTGTTCAAAAATATTTTAAAATTGTCTAAAAATGTTTCCAAATTGGAACAATCAGTTTTTAAATTATCCAAAAATATATTAAAATTTGTCTAGAAACTCATTAAAATTTTTGAAAAATGTTTAAAAAATGCTTTTTCACCAATGCAGAATTATTTAATTGTTTTAATAAATAGTATTTGTATATCAATAAATTTAGCTTCTTTAAACTTATTTTTCTGCATTCTAATTCATAAGAATTAAATTTTCATCAAAGCTTACTACAAAGCATATAAACATTTTCCACTCATGCATCAGAATACCTAATCATTGTATTATTATTGCTTCCTTTGAGTAAAGTATGAGTAAATCTAGTAGCTACATTTGAATACTTCCATCCTATGACACGCTAATGTTAAATTCATCGATGAAACCATTAGAAAAGAAGTGATGCCTTTGCCATAGTAGTGATGCTTTTATTGCTTCTTTGGCAGCTTCATTTTTGCTGGGAACGTGTTAAAAATTATAGGTATTAAAGTGTGCAAAATCAGCGCACAATTTCTATATTGTATTACAAGTTTTAAGAAATTAAAAAACATAATTTTAAACTCACTCGTTTTCCATTTTACATACAAACATTGACCGCCTAATATGTATGACTCAAACAATGTTTGTAAAATTAATTATATGTATTTATGAAAAATAATGAATAATCACAAAGTAATACATAAAAAGAAGAGCGTAGTAATAACTAAACAAAGCAAATAAGTATATTCCAGAATAAATATAATATTTTTGCATATTCATAGCATGTATAAAGTCGTCATTTTTGGTGAACCGTGGGATGGCGAAGATAAAATGAATGAAACGTGGAGGCATGTTTTTTATATTGTTACAAGATTGTAAGTATGTATGTCAGTATTATTAAAACACTACTACATAATTCTATTTTTTATCTGAATAAACTAGTTTATTGAGGACGATTAAAGTGTTGGTTAGGTAATTGAATAGAAATAGAAATATTAAATATTTATTTATTTATTTTTAAAATATTTAACAAAGTAAATTTATAAAATATAAATTAAAGGTGCCGGGTAACCATATGCGCTCAAAAAATTCATCCATATTATTAATTAAAAATATTTTCTAAATAAATATTCTATCCTCTTCTTTTTGTTTTCATAAAATAATAAAATTAAAAAGATTATAAATCTAAATTAGATAATTGGCCTTTACATTTTGAATATTGTGTTTTAGTAAATATCTTTGTATTTTTAATAGATTACAATCGGTTCCACAGTCAAGTATCTTCATCAGTTGTTCATCAATTTTGGTATTTGGGCATTCAGAGAGTTTATGAGGAATGGTGAGCACAACATCACAAAAATAACATTTTAGTGGATCTATTTTTTTCTAATAATCTTTAGTGATACAATATTTATATTTTACAGCCGTATGCATAGACATTTTGTTTATTTTTATAACACACTTATAAATCAATATGCAAAACAACAAGAAATTTTCTTTATAAGACTGTTATAATACGATTGTCAACTAAATGTCTATGCATACAACCAGTGAATCAAAATGTGGCACAATTGGGCCATTTGTTGCATTTTTGAATGTTTGATGGCCCTGTGGTACTTTCTAATCAATTTTGGTCCTTTTAGTTCAAAATTCAAATACTGCAAACCGTTCAGTACATTTTTCAAATGCAATTATCTCCCTATTTGGGACACTAATTTTATTTACAACAAAGTTTTGTTTGTAATTTTTTGTAAATCTATCTTGTTGCAAATAAAAATTCTTTTAAGTACATCAATTAAACACAAAAAATAAACAAATTGGAATGTCAACGGTAACGGTAAAAAATTATTGATAAATAAAATTTTGTATTGACAAATAAATTTTTTATAGACAAATAAATGGTATTTGTGAAACATAAAGTGTGTAATATTTCAATTAACCAAAAGGGGACAAGTTTTTAAACCGGCAAGTTTAAATATATACTTTAATTGATCAAAGTAATAATAAATACTTTTATATTTTTAGAGACAATTCATGTTCCGATCGATGTGATCCAATGCTATATTTAAGAAGAAAATCCAGTCCAATAAACAGATTGGATTAAATCTTACTCTTGGCTAACAAATTTAGATTTATTTCAGTGAAAAACTGATAAATATATTCCAAAAAAAATATTGGCCCTATCAAAGGTATTTTGGCCCTTTTTAATCGTTAATTTGGCCAAAAACAAAAAAAAAAAACTCAAAATGCATCACTGCATACGACTGCTACACTTTAAGAATAAACTAAATTTAAAATATTTTTAATTTAAACAATTATATTATTTGTCCGGATATTGGGATATTTAATTTTCATTTGAATAGCAAATACATGCCGAATATGTAAAATACGGAATTATACCGAATATTTTTGACCTCTGTGCTTTAAAAATATTATTTGTAATTGAATAAAGATAATTATAATTTAAATTAATTTAGATTTTATTGAATAATTTGTTTTAACACGCATACTATAATATACATATAAAGGCAACAAGAATCAACAAAAATATATTTAATTCTTTAAATAAGATATTGTTTGATTAAATTAAAAAATAATTCAATCAGTAAAATTATTTTTAGGAGTCGGGTAAATTTTTTTTCCGGATTTGGAGTTACTTCGTCGCTTTTTAACCAGTCGGGTAAATTTATTTAATATCCTGCCTGAATATTTGAGTCATGTATGCCAACCGTATTAAATGCAACTGACAATAGTAATGTTTATGCGTCAAGTTATTAAAAGAAACATTCACTAACAAGAACTAGTGTTAAATTTATTTAGAATTAAGAACATAATTTACCACATAACGATAGCTAAAATGCCAATTTATTGTTTTATATTTACATCTCATATCATGTTTCATATACATTAATTTCTACATGTAAACATTGTATGTCATGTCAAGTTGATAAAGTAAATTGGCACAAATAAGACCAATAAACTGGTTATTTATTAAGCAAGTGTTAAAGCACTTTATATAATTTTAACTCATATATGATGAACATAATTATGACCATAAAAAGATCTAAAAAAGTATAAAGCCAACAGAGACAGCGAAGTTCACGTACTACTGCATTGAAATATTAAATGACAGCTATAATATCATTTAACGAATGTCAAAATTACCGAAAAAAGAAAAACAAACACACACAACTGCAAAGCTAATAATGCAACAACAGTAATAAAAAATCAACTGAACTACACCCGAAATTTTGTATAAAAAATAGAAATGAATAAAAACAAATAAAAAAAAATAGAAATATGAACTAACGAATGATAAGAAATTTTTTTTTTATCAAAAAGATTACTCACCCTGCAATAGCATTACGAAATTTAACCAACAAAGTCTCCTCGACTATACGATTATTGATTTCCAATAAAATCATTGTGATATATTTTTTTTATATTTTGTAGCCCCCAAAAGGTATAGAATTGGATAACAAAATTTAATGTAAATAAATATTTATTGTGAAATGATCTAGTTCTATTTTTGGAATGGTAGTGTTAAAAACAAAACACGCAAACTGTAGTTTTTTTTTAATATAAATTCTGCTGGTGGAGGTGATGTTGCTTATAAGAAAATCGTTTAATTGCGGATGAAAAACATTTTTTTTCAATTGTTTTATTATTTACGGGGCCTCCTTGAAGATTGTTTCTTTTACTTTAGATTTAGCAAAACACCGCCCTCTTTTATAGTCACTTTAATTTGCGCTGTGTTGTTATTGTCACCAAATTATAAATTAAGAAAAATTAATGAATCAACAACAAATTGCACACACCAACAATAATTGTATGTTGTTTTCTTATTATTCCACCTATACTTTTTATATATGTATGTAGCTCTGCTGCTGATGTCGGCTTTTTTGGCTAAATAGAAATTCCAGCACTTTTTGCGCACACCACCTAATATATTTCATAAAAAATAGACACCTCAAACACATACACGCACACACACTTATGCCAACACGCACTTCAGCGACTCCTCTGCTTATTTTTTCTATAAAATCTGTTTTTGAGCAGACGTTTCCAATATTCCTTAACAATTTCTTTTATTTTTCTTCACTTTTTTTTATAAACTTTTTATAATTTGACTAGTGTGTAGTTTATGATTTTTTATTAAAGAAAAATATTCGTTTCTTTTTTATTAAATTATTAAAATGAAGTTAATTTTCTTTTCACTGCATTGCGTGCGACCCCGTACAACGTTTCTTCGAATAAAAATTGACTCACGGCACAGGGTTGCATAAAAAGTGTCAAAAAATTAACTGTAATTTTTAGGAGTAGAAATATCACATCCCAACAACAAATATTTCATTTGCGTACCGTTTACATATTAGTACTTTTAAAGGGGCCTTAGACGATTAAACATGTAGCACATGTCCAGCATTTGATCGTGTAATGCTTTGTTTGATGGCTACAAATACACGGAGTCATCAAACTATGTTGTCCATTATGCTTGATCGTCTATTGTATATAGAAAAACTTCACAATGAAAAATTGTTTTAAAAATCTGTTTTGTTTAGATGTTCGTTGTGTATATGTTTAATGCATATGAACGTCATAAAAACAACACTTTCTATTCTTATTTAACCTGCTGTTATACGTACAAGATTATTGCTTTCAATTTTTCTTATATACTGTATGCCAAAATCTCTCAAATTGAAAGCTGTGACGTAGGCTGCACACCATATTGTATACAATCTTATTTATAAAATGCCGTCATCAAAGAAACAACTAAAAATGCTCGCCTCACTGAAAGTGTTGCATCTAGTGTTCAATTTCAAAAAGTGTGGGTGCGTTAGTAAAAAAAGTGTGATTGTATTGCAAATTGAACGTGTAAACTGGGTTAACTCGTTGAATTTGTTATACAAACATACATTTACTTCTGGGTAATTTGGCCTTAAGCCATTCGTATCGTAACATGACGGATCACCGGGTTAAGGCTTCATTCAAAAACGGGGAACTTCTGTATAAGAACTTACTCAAATTACGGAAACGAATCATATTGTCAAACCAATGACAAAGTAAACAAGGGAAAAAACTTTTTTATGCTTTGTGGTTATTTCCAATAATTTATAATAAAAAAAAAAATTATATTTAAAAAATTATTTAATTGAAAAAGTATTGTAAATATGTAAAAATATAAGTCGTATCTTCAAGATGAATGTGGGTGTTAAACCCAAATCGTCGTGTGTGGAGAAAAGGTACACGAACAAATCAATCGTCTATGGCTAGCTTAAGAGTTAAAAAATATGTTTATCATTCTAGGGTTAACGTAACCTATGTCATATTTGTATGTGCTGACAGCAGCCAACGTTGATAGCTTCCCGCATAAACACAGCTAATGTAAAGTTGTATTATTTTCGTCTGGGAACTCATCTACGTCCAAATCAAAGAAGTGGGCCGCATCAATAGGATAAGTCCAAATAGAACTGTGACTTTAATCAGTCGATTAAGAAGTGCAATTGAAAAGGCTCTCTCCACATGCAGGTCACGCGTCTAGGATGGTGAGATTATTCCTGCCAAGTAGTAAGAAGGCGGCTGCACCATCTTGATGTTAATTGTGCCAGAACACTTTCCGGTCAATCGCTTTGCATGTAGCCAACGGGTTTTCTTTGTCCTTATTCCTAAGACTAGCGATTTGAGGAGCTTCTTTCTAATTCGCTTAGATGACCAGATTTGGAAAAGAAAAAATATGACATTAAGAAAAATAGTAAAAAAAATATTTGAATTCGATAACTTAGGTCTGTAAAGGATATTGATTCTTTTTCAAAGTCAGAAATTATCTTCACCCATTTCTGGTCGAATTTAATGACATTGTCTCTCTCTAAATTTTAATCTTCTCATCAAAAATATGTTTATTTTTCTGATATCTTCATCTAATTTGCTTTTATTTATTTTCACCAATTAATAATAACACCTTTTTAAGACATGAACACACAGCTTCCAAATCAATTTTCTTTTTTTATAAAGAGGTTCCAACGAAAAATATTTGTTTCCTTCAAAGATTCGATCCATTCTTCTAAATATTTCACTGAAGTTTCATAAAATTTTTCCATTATTTTTTGTAGGTCAGACTCCGATTCTTCAAATTGCCGTATTTCAATACATAGAACTAGTGAAATGTATATGTTATTTAATTCAAATTTTATTTGCTCTTAACAATATGTTTGCAACTTTTTAACCCTGTACAAATTAAACTTACGAAAATAAATATAAATATTGATCATGCTTTTAAAATCAAAGATGACTGATTATGAAAAATATGACAGAGGACAAAAATTTTATAGATGACAGAGTTAAAATAGATGATTGTCCTCCAAAAAAGATGACGTATGATCGCCTTAACTTCGTACATGTTGCTTGTTGCAGTGACATGCACAGAGGAAGAGTAGAGACTGTCAAATGTTACCAAGATTATTTTTTTGCCGGTCAAATGACTCTATGCTTGAGGATTCCAGGCTCACTTCCATTCGTTTATGTGGCGAAGAGCGTTGCTGATTCAGTAGGGGACAGCTGCATGTTTCTCTAGCAGTGAAGAAATTATTAAGATCATGGATATATGCACAAGTTAATCCGCTTAAATTAAATGTCTTGCCATAATCGTCACTCATCTGCATAAGATATTATATTGACCCCTTTTTAGTGGTGCTGGGTGTTTAGAAAGGTAGAAGTTAAACAAGATCGGGGAGGTAACTCCACCTTATGGGAATACTTGTTTAACTACACGGCGCTTCCACTTCTTAACTACACATATGACGTACGACCAAATATGTTCACAGTCGACCTCTGAAGAGGATGGCGTAAAAGACCGTGTCAAATGCTATTGACAGGTCAAGTGCTGCGATTATGCGTTCGAATGCAGTCAGAGCTGTTGTAGTGCTTTGCCATTTGCGGAATTGTTATTTCTGAAGCAAGGTCCCTGGTTTTGAAACAACATACTTTGCTTAACGTCCAAACCTCCACAAAAAGTACGTCTCTCATTTTTCTCCTCATCACATATTCTAATTTCATTAAGATCGGAGATAATCCATCGGTGCCCCTTTCATTTCAGTGCAAATATAAAAGATTTCTATTGAAATCTAGGGATTTCAGAACAGAAGAGACAAAATTAATGTTAAAATATCAAAAATTTATTTTTGTTGTTTTTCTGAATGCATTTTTCGTATTTTAACAATAATTTTATGTCTCGTGTAGACGTCAAGCAGAATAAACAAAGGCAATGAAAAAAGCTTGTTGGTAGCATCTACTCAAATGTCTACAATGTCGCAAAAATAATTTTCGAAAAAAATATTTTAAATTCCTGAAAAGTTTTAATTAATTTGATTTAACAAAACCAACTGTTACGATTCAATTTATTCGCTATTAGAATTTTAAAGCTCTATCGTTTTACCGAAAACTTCTGCCGAATAATGTTATTCGAACGAAGAGTATACATGCCGAATATTAAGGGCATCTCAAATCAAACATTTGTATTTCTTTTAAAGTTCTTTAAATTAGAAAAAAAATTAATTTTAAACGCCATTTAAATCTTAAACTGCATTTGCATTGCGCTCTTTTTCGAGACAAATAAAAACGCAAATTTAATTTTTAAAAATTTATCAGGCAATAGCGATTTAAAAAAGAATTTGTTAGTTGGAAAACTACATAATTTAAAAGTTAGATCAGCGTTTATGCTTCGAAAAAGTTGGTTATCATTAAACTAAGTTGCTCAATCTTGTTCTCAATAAAAACCAATTTTAATTAAGAACTAATTAAAAATACACTTTATATTGAAAATCATTACAATTTACTATTGATAACATCTGCAATTTTTAAAAAATGTTTACTGGCATTACATCATTAATATCCTCATTATTTAATGTCTTAATCTGACATTCACATAAAAATTGTAATATTTTGCGTTCTGCCTTGTGACGTTGTTCCAGTTCTAAACCATCCAACAACAAATTAACTTTTTGCAACATATGTGGTTGCATATTGATGTTATTGCAACTTTTCAGCAATTCCTGTTTATATTGTTCATTCTGCTGTTGGACCGCCTTAAGACAATCTTGTGATTGTTGTAAAACACATTCCATATTTGCAATAACAGTATGAAGTTTTTCTTCAGCATCTGTAGAACTAGTCATTAAATTTTCATTTAGCATAGTTGTTGCCGTCTGTCGTGCTGGTGTTGTATTGGAGGTGTATGTTGCCTGACTGACTGGATTTGTTGCCATATCGTGTGTAACATGATAAGATACTTGTATGTTGGAGGTATGTGGATTTTCATTGGAGATACATTGTCGTTTAGGTGCAATATATAATAGCTCATCAAATGGTTGTTCAGACATATCATTTATGCCTGTTTCGTCTGCTATAAGATCATCGTCATCATGCTGTTCGTCCTGATGATCGTTATCATTTTCATCAAAACCAAACGTTTTAGTTAATTCTTCTCCCCAAGGATTTTCATTACGATCGGGAGTATATTTAATTTTACGTTTTATGTCTTCTATTGGTAAGGGAATCCTAATGCAAATTAAATAGATAAAATGAATACATGTATTTATAATGAAATATAATCACATCTTACCCTTTTCTATAATGACTTTCCAAAAATCTTAAATCATTAAAATAAATCCATGTCATTGGTTTTTCGGGATGAAGTTGCAACTGTCGATATTCTCGTGAGAAGCGATCTCTTAATTTTTTCCATTTCATGTAACAAAGTTCCTCTGAAATTTATATAAAAAGAATTTGAAAATAACAACGAACAAGCAAAATAAAAAAAACTTTTTAAAATTTCCAAAATTATGCTACGTTTCCACTAGCGTGTTTTAAGCAAATCATGTTATTTTGACCAAAAAAAAAAATATATAATGAGACAACATGTACAAAACAGTGTTTTGTTTCAAAACACATGCAAAACACGTTCAGTGGAAACGTAGACTTATTACGGAAACTTTAAAAATATACGCTTCCAATAATTACCTGTTACTCCTAAAGAGTTAGCAATAATGCTCCAAGCCTCATTTTTAGCTGCTAAATTTTTTGAATCTCTTACCCTTTTGCGATCATAGAGTACATCATGTTGTTTAACCAATGCAATAATGTTTTGATTTAAAGTCAACTCTTCGGGATTTATATCTTCGTCACCCTCACCTTCCAAATATTCACTTTCCCTTTTTGATTTGCTTTTACGTGCTCGGGGTTCATATTTGATACCTTCAATGGAATCGTTACGTGCCGATCTGTAATTTAATTTTTTTTTGGTTAATATTTTTACCATAAGCCACCATGCTCTCCACTTACCCATGCTTGTAGTGATCCTTTAGGAATAATAAATGTGGAAACAATTCCCAGTTTGTAATATCTTGTGCATTTTCTTGTTGACGTCGAAATTCTTTGCCAAAACGATCTCTTATGGACTTCCATCGTGTTATACACGCAACTTCTGATTTTTTAAGAATTTGTGCAATCTCCTGCCAAGCTTCATTTTTCATAGTAGAATTTTTATGACCGCGTGAATGGTCTTTATCGTAGATTATGGGATAACTTTCGATAAGTTTTATAAATTCCAAGTCTGCAGTTTTATTGCAATTATTCATTTTTATGCTATTTTATCGGCGTCAATAATTTCTTAAAACTTTTCGCCCATTTGTAAAATTCTGGCAGTCAACAAATAATTTTTGCTTTTTCCGAACACTTCCCAAAGCTGACGCCAAAGAGATGCCGGACTGATAAAAACAAAGTAATTACTAAAAAATGGTTGTAATTTTTTTCAGATTCGTGCAGAGCCTTAAATGCATAATTCCTTTCTTTTTAAATCTCAGTTAACAAGGAAGCATTTCGCAAAGTTTTGTTTTTTATAGTGTCTTTTTTTGTATTCATTTAACATTTGGCGTTTTTTAAAAATTTGCATGGATTAGTTTTGTGCTGCTAATGTGGGGTAGAAGCTGGTTGAAACTTTACGCCACCAAAAAACCATTCTCTTCGCCATTCTCTTTGCTATGTTTTCTAGATTTTTATTGGGCTTTAATTTATTTTTATTACGTTTTTTATAATTATTATACTTCATTTTTTTTGTCAGCTGTTGGCCAGCGTTGCCATTTTTCATGCAAACAGTCTGTAACTGTCTACACAATTAATGAGATTTCTTACAAGTCTCGTGAATTTGCAAGATTTCATTTGAATGGGAAATCTTGAGATTTACACGATATTTTCACTGAAATCACGATTTTAATTGAAATTAGAGGTGGACACGAGACAAGAAATTTTGTAATTCACGCGCGAGCATGAGCCAAAATTTAAATTACTCACGTGAACGTGCGTGAGTCGATTTTTTGTCGTGATTACTTATTTTGTTCGTTTTGATTTTTTTAGATTTTTTACATGTAAGGTAGCAAGACTGTTTTTTATTTATATAAGGTAACACTTTATTCACGTGGTTCAAATGGTAAAAATAAATTCTTTTATGTTTAAATTTTAAAATATTTTGAATTTTAGAAGCGTGAGCAAAAGCTTGAAAGTTTAAGAAAAACAATTTTCGTGCGTGATTGTGATTTTTAGTTCCTGATCGTGCGTGAGCGTGAGTCAAAATTCAATCACGTACCCATCTCTAGTCGAAAAATATCGTAAATATTAACAAATTATCTCAACTGATCATTTGATTTATACTCGCGAATTAAATCATAAAACAAAATTTTCAATTAAATCAATAAAATATGAATTTATTTTCTAAATCAAAATAATTATTTCTCTTTAATTTTGGGTCAAAACTTTTTTTGAGGCACTGTATTTTTTCAAGCTCTGATATCATTGTACTTTTGAGATTGAAATAGTACCACAACAAATATTATGGTACCAACTTTATCATCCCTGAGTGAAAGTATTGTTGTGTATTATCAATTTATTAAAACAACTTGCTAGTCTTTATTTAAGTATAAGAGGGGAAAGTTCATTCCAAACCATTCGTAATAATGGCACCACCAACAAAATCTACCAAAGCTCCAGCTAAGGGACAAAGTGTAATTGTTAAAGGTTATCTGTTTCTCTACAATGCAGTGCAAGTAGTGGGTTGGTGTTATATTTTATATCAATTGGCCAATTACTATCTTATTCAAGGAGCAGAATTTAGATCAAACATTACATTATGGGATTATACACGGGTAGCAGTTATAGTATTCCAAAATGCTGCATTTGTTGAGATAATTAATGCTGCCTGTGGCTTGGTTAAATCTAATCCAGTGATAACAACCTTCCAGGTATTAAGCCGTATGATGGTTGTAGTAGGTGTAGTTATGGCTACTCCAGCGGGTAAGGTATCACCAGGCTTGCCAATTGCTTTATTAGCTTGGTCGGTAACTGAAATTATACGTTATGGCTACTATGCTTTTAATATTATTAAATTTGTGCCACACTTTTTGGTATTCTTACGTTACACCACCTTTATTGCCTTGTATCCCATTGGTGTCACCGGAGAATTATTGTGTTTCTGGTGGGCACAAGATTATGCCAAAAAGAATTCGAGCCTATGGTCTATTGAAATGCCTAACATCTATAATGCTACCTTCTCCTATTTTGCTGTGCTATGGATTGTAATGTTGCTGTATATTCCTCTCTTCCCTCAAATGTATTTGCATATGTTTGCTCAACGCCGTAAGATCTTAGGAGGTGGTGCAACTAGTAAACCAGTATCAAAGAAAGTTAATTAAAAATATTTAATGGTTGCTAAAACCTGTATAAAATATTAGTTAATCTTTTCTTTTGCAACAACTTCTTCATCTTCACCTTCTGTATTTTAAAAATTTAATTATTTTTTTTTGCAATCTATACATAATTAACTCATCTATTGACAAATATTTTTAAATTGTTGTTTTCACCTTTCGCTTTTTAATTTCAACCTTTGTTCCTTATTCATTAATTATAATGCTTTTTATTCAATTTAACTCAAGGTTGGACACCCATATGATTTAAATACGCTTATCAATATGGGATTTTAACTATAGCTGTGTTTATCTGGCAAGCTATAAAAGTTGACTTATGTCATTCCCATATAAATTTGACATAAACAAACGTTTAGTGTCAATTAACTCTTAGTTACTTATGCCAAATTTGTATGAGAATGACAGAAGCGATTCTGTAACTTTTTAACGACAAACTTCGATAGATACATTGTTAAAATTTGAAAATTAACAACAAAATTAGTTAAAGGTTATTCTGTAGTGCGATTCTGTAACTTTTAACGTTAAAAATCGATAGTTACATTGTCTTAATTCGATAACTAACAAAAAAATCGTTAAACGTTATTCTGAAAGTTTTTCTACGATACTTGAGGTTAAAAAATGTAGCTACAGACATTTTTTGAAGTTCAAGGTAACGATTTTTTCATTTCAAAAAAAAAAAAAATAAATTTTAAATAAACAATTTTTGTCGGTATCCCTTGCCAATAATTTCAAAAAATACAGAATAGCTTTTTCGGTAACTCAACCGACAATTATCGTTAGTTAAGGAATCGACAAAGTTAGAGAATTGCAAAAAATTTTTTATGATATTAATATCTCTTTCTCTCATTGAGTGGCGAACAAAAGCGTTTTGTACTTTTCCCATCATTTAGGCTCAATTGGAAACTTAAAATGAAAAGTACTTTTTTTAAACAATATCGGTGGTATCGGTTACACCAAATTCGTATCAACACCGTTATTCGTTTTGGTTGCCAACCTTGGTTCAAATCAAAGGTGTTTAATTTTTAGTATTTGATTTTTTACAATTTACCTAGTTTGAGTAGGTAAATTTATTCCATATAAATATTTAAACTTTTAAATAAAGTGTGTTGCTTGTCATTTAGATATAAATATGCTTAAATAGTTTATAAGTTTACAAATGTGGCTGGATGTAATATTACTTTTTTCAATAAATAAAATATTTTGTAAAAAAAAACAAATTAAAACTTGCATTATTTTTGAAACATTTCTTAATCTTGTATGCCCTGGAATCCTATTGCGAAAAAAAACAAATACAATTATTTTGTTTTAGTTTTTTTTACTAATTGAATTCGCCAGATGGTAACAGAATAACAATATTTTTAAAATTTTTAATGTACATTTTTTATATTTTAGTACATAATGAACTTTTTTGTCCTAGTAATAAATCATTATTTTTGAATTTTATTGAGTACAAAAATTGATTTCTTAAGTTTTAGTCCAACTGAGATATTTACCTGAAATTTAAATGACTAATTTAGAAAATATTGTAAATTAAAGCAAATTATTCTGGTATGTAAATTGATTGGTTAAAAATGCAAATTTAAAAAGTGAATAGGAAAAGCAGATGCTTGAAATTATTTTTTTTTTTTAAATTCAAGATTGATTTTTCAAAAACTATCGATTTTCATTGCATACCAGATTACAAGAAATGTATTAAATTTATTTAGAAAAATTTCCCGTTATTCTACAAACTAAAATCAATTATTTTGCGGAACATAGGCCTTGTGCGAGATGGCTAAATAAATTCTAAACTAAATAGAAATTGACAAGAGGTCTTGAAATTTATTGGAAATTTGTAAACTTGAATTCATTTTATATGTATACATTTAGCCAATTCGCTTACAATCTAATTAGATAATTTTAAATTTATGTTAGTGTAATTTCATTTATTTTTTTCATTTATTTATTAGCGATTTTAATTGCAATTCTTATTTTTAAAATTTTATTGAGGACAAAAATGGATTACAATTTTTAGAATTCTGGAAACTGAGTATTTTCTTTTTAATCACTATGTTGAAATCATGTTTTAACTTCCGTATTTAATCTGTTTCGTTAAATTTTTTCTTTTTGGTTGAAAAAATTTTTTAAATTTTTTTCTGAAAGATAATAAATATAATCAATGGGGATCTTGAGGAAAGAGTTTAACTCATGAATTTATGTTAAATTAAGCTCTATTTTTGTGTAGATGTCCAAGTCTGTTTACTTGATTTTACCGTACCTTATCATTAAAACAATAACAATTACTAGTTTAAAAATAAAATAAATCAAATACAATTATGTATTAGTTTTTTGTTTTTTTCTTTTAAAAAAGTTTTTGTTAACTTTTTGTTTTTCAATTCACTTCATTGTCTTCAATGGCTTTTAAATTTCATTGTATTTTTAGCGTTTTTCCTTCATTCGCGTATAAAGTTTTAATTGGAAATTAAAGCAATTTATGTTCGTTCATATGATTTTGAAAAAGTAGACTAAATTTCTGCATTTATTTAGAAAAATATATATAATTGAAAATCTCGAAATTGCATATTTATAGGTGCTTAAAACAATTTATGTAATTAAATTATAAATATTAATTAATACACATGAAATTAATAAAACCTTAAAGATTAAACAATAGAATACAGAAATAATCAAAAACTAATAGCTAAAAACTTTTTTGAAAAGTTCTACAAGTTGATGTCGTTAAAGCTAAAAACAAAGACGCAAAGTTTTTCTATTATGAAATATTAAGAACAAGCAGTCGTTAAGAGTGAATTAACCCAATACAACACTTAATGTTGAGACCATTGAATGGTTTTAATATCTATACCTTCTTGTACCATTTCCCATAAGGGTGACATTTCACGTAAACGTTCAACATGTTTTATACATTTATTAGCAGTATAATCGACCTCTTCGATGGTGGTAAAACGTCCTATGCCAAATCTAAAAAAAACAAATTATAACAAATAAAATATAAAAAAATATATAAACTTAATTTATTGTACCTTATTGAACTATGAGCCAAATCTTCATCGGTACCAATAGCTCTTAATACATATGATGGTTCTAAAGAAGCTGAAGTACAAGCTGATCCAGATGACAATGCTACATCTTTAAGAGCCATCAGCAGGGATTCACCTTCTACATAGGCAAAGGAAAGATTTAAACATCCATTATAAGTATGTTCGGCATCACCATTACGTATAACTTGTGGTAATTCTTGTGTCAGACGATTTAATAAACGATTCGATAAAAAACTAATCCATTTTGAATCATATTCCATTTCTTTTTGACATAGCTCCGCTGCAGCACCTAAACCAACAGCTAATGGCGCTGGTACAGTGCCACTACGTAGACCACGTTCTTGGCCACCACCACTTTGAATGGGTTCAAGACGTACACGTGGACGTCTGCGTACATATAGGGCGCCTATACCTTTGGGTCCATAGATTTTATGGCCCGAAATTGACATTAAATCAATGTTCATAGAGTTGACATCCAGTGGAATTTTACCTACCGCTTGGGCGGCATCAGTATGGAAGAATACTTTTTTGGAACGACACAGAGCACCGATATCGGCAATGGGTTGTTTAACACCTGAAAAGCAGGCATAAAAAAAAAGTTCAGTGTTAAACACGGTTGTGCTGAATCTTTACAAATTTAGTAGAAAAAATTTTAAGGTAAACAAATTTTGGAAGAAAAAAAAAAGAATTAAATTGAGAAAAAATTTTTGTTGAAATTTATTTTGAGGCGATAAAATAAAAATATTAAAAAAAAAAATTATATAAAAAATTTTGTGTAAAATTAACTTTTAGAACGAACATAATTTTGCGGTAGAATCAAATTTAAAGGTAAAACATATTAGACATACAAAATTAGTGTTGAAACTAGATTTTCAGGAAAAATTTTTTGATATCAAACTATTTTCTGTAATAACAAATTTTTTAAAGGAAAAATAAAATACTAAATAATATGCCAGAATCGCAAATTCTTTAAATCTTTAAATCATTTAAGTCAAAAGTAAAAGCCTAATGAGTTCCTCAGCAAAACTTGAAATGTTGAGGCAAAAAATCGCAAAGAAAAATGATCATAGTTTTCAACTGAACGAAAAGCATCTCTTATAAAATGCATACATCACATCAACAATACTACTTCACCATTAGTCCTGTTACTCTCAAAAAAGAGGGGTTCTTCTTAGGGAGTTTCAGAACTAATTTTTTTTGTAGCAAAATGCCTACCTGAGCATAAGGCTTTTTCTTAAGGAAAAGTGTTACATAAGAAAAAAGTCCTCACAATTTTAGGGATTTTCTATAGAAAATGTATTTAGTCCTTCCTGTAGCAAAAATTCTTAAAAAATGGTTTTAGCAAAACATTTAAAAAGTCTTTAACTTTTTGTTTTAGAATAATGCACTATAATCTGCAGATTTCATCAGTGGGTCTTATAATAAATCGCATTGGGTATCTGACACCTTTTTTTATAAAAATCTTCTCACAATCTTCAAAAACAAAAGAGGTTTTGCATAAAATTAATACAGAGATCTTTTTCTTACCAATTTCGTTATTCACTGTCATTATTGACACCAAAGCCGTATCTGGAGTCATTGCTTGATCCAATAGCTGCATATCGATAATACCATTTGGTTGTACGGGCAAATAGGTAATACGAAATCCTTCATTTTCCAAAGCACGACAAGAATCCAAAACACATTTATGTTCCGTTTGTGTAGTAATAACGTGTTTTTTCTTGGAACCGTAAAATCTAAAATGAATACTAAAACATATACCAAAAACAAAAAATTACCAAATATTAAAATATCTACCTGGCTACACCTTTTACAGCTATATTATTTGACTCTGTAGCTCCAGAAGTGAAAATAATTTCCTTAGGTTCTGCTCCAATTATATTAGCTACCTGTTCACGAGCAATTTCCATTGCTTTTTCAGTTTCCCAACCATAAGCATGGGTACGGGAATGGGGATTACCGTAATAATTAGTTAAATAAGGTAACATGGCATCCAAAACACGGGGATCCTTAAATTATTAATCACTTTAATTACAATTATAAAATCTATTTATATTTTTATAAATACCAATGGTGTTGTAGCTTGAGCATCTAAATATAATGGTCTTCCTTCTACATTATCCGATTTAATATTGAATTTTATACGTTTCTGTCTGAATTCTAAAAATTAGATAAAATTCATAAAAAGTTTACATAACCTCAATATTATTACAAAAGGATATTTTATGTTATAAAACACTTCCTTAAGAGGTGTGGTTATTTTAACAGCCAATATTACCTTCCGATGGTGAAATTGTTCCTGGCGAACCTTGTGTTTTCATTGTTGTCGTACTTATGCAGGCCGACCATGTTTTCTTTAATGTTTTTGCCCCATTTAATTTTTTAGTGGTTTTACTTAAGATTCGTAACATTTTGCACAGCAACTAATTGGAATATTAACTTTCTTTGCAAAAAAGGATTTATAAATTCTGGTAAAAAAAAGTTTAAGAGAATTTCACAATTAATATTTTCTTTTATAATCAGCCGCAGAAATACTTTATCACATATGATAATTAAAAAAAAAAACCAGCTGGTTGTCAAAAATTGTAAACAACCGCAGCAGTTAAGCTTTAAATAGGGGAATGTTGCGGAACTTAGAACAGGAAGAAATAATGTAATTAAAAACTGTAGAATAACTTCGTTTCGTGTGCCGGTTTTGTGCCGTTAAATACGGACGACCGCTTTACATCATTTTTAATTCCGTAACCCCCCGTTTTCACATGCAAGTAATTACTTGCACGTATTGTATACGTGTTATCAACGAAAAACAATTAATTTTTTTGAGTGGCTACTTTTTTTGACATATGTCATTTGTAACTTGTAAGTGTAGTGCCAGTGTCAAGCGGCCCATAGACTACCATGATTTACAGCATGCTTTATGACTCCGTGTACATTATGAAATGCTGGACATGTTTTATAGCATGCTTGATAGACTATGGGCTGCTTAAAAGGTCTATTATACACCCATACATGTCTGCAGACATGTAAGATGGCATACTTTGCATTTTGCTATTACATTGTCGAACTTTGACGGCATACTTCAGTACACAGAAATTTTTAAAGCAAAAGCATGGCAATGAAACGGAAAGTTGTAGCGGCTATCCATTAATTTTCAATTGTTTGTTGTGGTAGAGATCTGATTTTATTTGCCACAAATGTTGCAAGCTTTTATATTCCTCAATGAACTCTTCCCAGAAAATAACATTAGCAAAATATATTTTTTTTTCACAAATTTTCGATATGCACACAGCAGTGTCAACAAGCGAACTGAATTTTTATATGATTTATGGCGGACACGCTATTAGACGAGTATGTTGGTATGCGACAGACAGCAGAAAAATAAAAATTTTTGAAAACCAACATACATGTCTGACGTACTCGACATACATGCTATTTTGCAGAAAAAACCGGTCAACCGGTTTTTTCGGGTTTTTTTTAAATTTTAATAAAAAGCTTATATAATTTGTTAATTATGTAAAAAAAAACAGAAATTTAATATATAAAGTAATAAAAATAAAACAATGCATTCTTTGAAAAAAAAAAAAATAATTTTTTTATTGTATTTCATTTCAACGTTTCATTCATTGGTTTTAATATTTTTTAATATAATATCTTAAAAATTAATATAATATCTTAAAAATTAATATTATATATTCATATCAAATGAATAGAGATCATTAATTTTGTAAATTGGGTAAAATTAGGTACTTTAGTAATTTGAACGTTTGGCATTAAATAAGTTTTTTTAACATTACATTTTAAATTTGTAAAAAGAAAATCTATTTTTCACTTCTAAAATAATATTTTAGAAATAATATTTAATTTAAATGTTTCGTTTTAAGACGATTTTTTTATTTGCTTTTGATAAAGCTAGAAGTGAAAAATACTCTTTCACTAATAGTAGATGTTGGATAAATGGTCAAGAAACAATTATATAAATTGTCCAACTTTTCAGTTCTCTTGTCGCATTTATCAAGATATATGAAATCATCATATAATGATGAATGATTTTGTACAGTCTCTTTTTTAGGATTTTGAATACTGTTTGTTGTGTTATTTAGATCAGAAATAAAACTATTTGAATTTGGAATATCCAAAGTTAAGTCTTCATCGGAATCTATCAGACTCACATCTAAATCTTCATAACCAAACAAACGATTATGTCTTCGGAAAAAATAAAAGAGGCCAAGTAATCCAGTTGATGATGTAATTAAAAAAACCGGTTAACCGAACAAAAAAGACCGGTTTTCGGTTTTCTTCGAATTTACAAAATATTCGAAACCGATCGGTTTTTAAAAAAAGGAAACCGGTTGACCGGTTTTCGGTTTCGGTTTTTGAATACTCTAGTCGAGATATACCAAATCCAATAAACAATATTTTCTGTTTTAACATTTACAACGAAAATTTTCCGGCTTTTGGCGAAATTATGGCGAGTTTTATCTTGTGAATTCAATTAAGGTGGAAACAAAGTTTTTCGTTTTGATTTTTTCAATAAAGTACCTAATGTTTTCAATTCCCTTCCCTTATACAAGTCCGACAGCACTTCAAATTAAAATCCTCTGAGACGCCCTGTTAAAAGTTTATTCAAATTGACAAAGTTGCTAATTACGAACAAATGATCAAAACAAAATTTATAAGAAAATTGTGTAAATTTCAAATTGGTAATTTTTTTTTCAGAAACGAGAAGAACTTCAAAGAGCGTGGATGTTCGCGCGAGTGTTCCTTGAAAAAAAATTAATTATAATTAAAGAAAGTGATTATTTGTATACACAAGAATACAAAAAAAATAATTCAAAAATCTAAAAAGGAAAGTGAGTTTATGAAAGAAATAAAATTTGTTTGCCAATACAAAAAATATAAATGAAAATCTTAAAAAAAAATTAAGGGAAAATTCAATAAATTTTTAATCAAGTGAAAAAATGAATGTGAATGTGCAACATTTTGGTTGTTGTGGAGCACCCCAAGGTAACTGAATGAAAAAAAGGGAACACACACAAAACGCGATAACCGGCCAACAAAAACAAATAAAGCAACAATAACAAACAAATTTTATAAAAAGCCAAAAAAAAAAAATGAAATTGAAATACGGATCAAGTGCAAGTTTAACATTTGTATCGCTTTTTAAATAATAGGGAGGGGTCGGTCGTAAATTTGGGGGACTTAAAAGAGAATTATAAAAAACACAAGAAGGAAGTCTGTCTATCTATGGCACCATATGTTTATACAAAATAAAAAAGAATTTCATGTTTTTGTTGTTTCTACACTTTTGTTTATATATTTCATTCGTAATATTAAGTTTATGATGATTTCATTATACGAATGATTGTTTTCTTTATCTTCAGCCTTTTATAAAATAAATTCTTTTATTATTTTAAATGCACATATGTAGTGCGTAACTGCATTTTTTCTTTAATTCTTAATAAATTTGCTTACAAATTATAGTTCTTCCTCTATTTTAAAAACAACAACTAAAAAACCATCAACCCTAGAAGAAAACTATCTACTTACCATCTGTCGCACCTCCATCAAGTCATAATCAATTTAAACAAAGTGGTGTGATTTTTCTTGTTTGGATATTGACGCCACTGTTTTACAAAAAGGACGTCTTTTTAAAGTTGTGTAAATAGGTATTTAAATAAAAAATAAATAAGAATTTATTCTTCAAATAGTTTAATATTCTTATAAAATAATCTGTATAAAAAAAGTGCGCGAATTCACCACGAACATCATTTTTATATTTATTTTATTCACAATTAATAAGCAGTTCAAGAAAATTGATATCTTAGGGTAAGTTAAATTTGTATTATTATAAGTTTAGTAATTTTGATTGCATTCCTATACTTTTTAGGTCAATTATTTTTTACTTTTTAATAATATCCCAGCAAAACCACACATTACCCAAATAATGGGTAAAGTAATGTATAGCCATAGGGGCCGATGGGTTACTTTACACCTTACTTTATTGATGCATTTTATAGGCGATGAGTCTCAAAGTAATGTATATACCCATTACTTTAGAGGTGATAATGTAAGGGGTTACTTATATGGTTACGAGAATGGAAAAAGTAATGTGTCTAAAAATAGATTTTTAAAAAAGAGGAATTTTTATTAAAAAAAAAAATTATTACAAATATTGTATTTAAAATATTTGTAATTAAAAATAATGTGGTCAATTCTCATCGAACCAGGGAAATCTGGCTGCCAGCCACGAACTCTACCCACTGAGCTATCGACGCATATAGTATTTGATTCCTTTAAACTTAAATGAATTTTTGCGCTTCGTTTTTTCGCTAGTGTTGTCAAAACGGACATACATTACCTTTTTGTTACAAAAAACCACAAAGTAATGTATAGAGTACTCAAAAAACCGGCCTTATGGAAAAACCGGTTTCGGTTTTCTTCGAAAAATCGAATTTTAAAAAAACCGGTTTCGGTTTTTGCAGAAATAGCCGGTCAACTGGTTTTTTCGGTTTTTTTTAATTTGAATAAAAAGCTTATATAATTCGTTAATTGTTTTAATTACAAACAAAAAAAAAAAGAAATTTAATATATAAAGTAATACAAATAAAAAAAAAACATTCTTTGAAAAAAAAAAATATTTTATAATATTTTTTTATTGTATTTCATTTCAACATTTTATTTATTTGTTTTAATATTTTTTAATATAATATCTTAAAAATTAATATTATAAAACTATATTCAAAAAACTCTTTCACTAATAGTAGATGTTGGACAAATAGTCAAAAGACAATTATATAAATTGTCCAACTTTTTAGTTCTTTTGTCGCATTTATCAAGATATATGAAATCATCATATGTGACCTTCTGCGAGAAAAGGGACCTAGTGTGTCAAAA
Organism: Eustalomyia histrio; assembly: GCA_949748255.1. Lineage (NCBI taxonomy): Eukaryota > Metazoa > Arthropoda > Insecta > Diptera > Anthomyiidae > Eustalomyia > Eustalomyia histrio. Next base: position 26,614,068 of record OX456526.1, on the reverse strand, counting down.
AACGGGTTTGGACTTAAGAGTGGGTTCTGATACCTAATAGGGTGTAGAATAAGATGAAATGAATTAGATTTCTGATAAAAATTTATTTACCCCATAAAAAAGTAGAAAACGAACTTGGGAAAATCGAGAAAAACATTAAAATTTACTTTTTTTGATTTTTCGGTTTTAAATTGTTTTTAAATTGTCACTCTAAAAGCGAAAAAATATACGTCACCACATAGGCATGACGTCACCAAAGTCGGCACCCAATCATAACTAACCATACCAAATCGCTTCTCTGAAGCGTGTTCACAGTGATAATGCGTTATGAAACTTTAAATGCGTTTTTCTCAAAACCTCATTTTCACACACTAGGTCCCTTTTCTCGGAGAAGGTCACATATAATGATGAATGATTATTGTGTTATTTAGATCAGAAATTAAACTATTTGAAGAAGTTAAATCTTCATCGGAATCTATCAGACTTACATTTAAATCTTCATAACCAAATGATTATAAAAGTGTTCAAAAAAAATAAAAGAGACCATGTAACCCAGTTGGTGATGTAATTAAAAAAACCGGTTAACCGAACAAAAAAGGCCGGTTTCGGTTTTCTTCGAATTTACAAAATATTGCAAACCGAACGATTTTTTAAAAAAAGAAACCGGTTGACCGGTTTTCGGTTTTTGAATACTCTGGTATAGTATCTAAAAATAGATTTTCAAAAATTTTTCAATTATAACTTTACATTTATAAATTATATATTACGTAATCAATAATCAATAACTTATTACTTTATGCTTGCAAATAATAAAAAAGTTAACGAGCTATCATTACAAGGTAACGCATGAGAATATCGCACCCATTACTAAAGTTTTGCTGGTATGTTAACGACATGAAATAAATTTAATCCAAGTGTTAATTTTACAATGGAAAAGAAATATGATTTTAAACTTTCTTATTTAGATTCTCTGGTGTTAAGAAGAGATAATAATTTGATAATGGATTGGTACCAAAAATTAACAGTTTCAGGAAGATTTAGTAACTTCTATTTGAAACATAATAAAATAATTATTATTAACACTGCTAGGAATTTGATAGAGAAAATATTAACTATTAGTAACAAAGATTTTCATAAAGATAATAAGGAAAAAATTAAAAATTTATTAAAAGATTATGATTTTTCGTTGAAATTAATTTGTACATTGATAAATCAATGTAAATTTAAAAAGGAAAATAACACTAGGAACTTAACTTAACAGAAGATTTATACATTTTTGGTTTATATACCGGGTATATCGGAATGATTTAAAAGATCAAAGATAGTCGATACTAATAGTTATGGAATAGCTTTTAAATCATACAATACGATAAATAAATTATATATTAAAATAAAGTGTAGGATACAAAAATTAGACATGTCGATGGGATTGAAGTCTGGTGACTGCGCAGGCCACTCCAAAACGGTCACCGAATTTCTTCCGAACTATCCATTTACTTTCTTACTGTTATGCTTGGGGTCATTATCTTGTTGGAATACCCATACCAGCGGCTACGCATTTTGATCCTTTCGAACCCCTTAAAGACCTTCTTGGTCAAACTTTCAACTCTATTTACTCTTTTGCACATGACAGCAATATTTGTCATTAATTTTCCTTCAATCATAGGCCACGACTTGTTGAGACTGGGAGGCAAAAGGAATATTATGAATAGAGTCGATCCTAGTACGCGGAAAACCCAATGTTGTTTAGGGATTTGGAACCAACATTGTCATCTCTACTTTAGGCATGTATTTATATTGTGTCAGAAAATTCAAGTGTCGAAAGAATCATATAAGTCCTTGGATTCTTAAATCGGTATAAAAATGACTTTGTCTTATCTGATTTTCTGGCTATGTATACCACCTATTTCCGGAAGTAGATGTAATATAACTGACAAATATGAACAGAAGCGTTGATGCTTATCAATGACAGAGAGAGAGGGAGGGTATCCGATTCTATTTACTCATGGGAGCATCGTCGGAGTATGGTTTGTTGTCACGCTGTTTTATCGACACTACCATGGCATATCTTCTACTATGATAAGAAGACTTATACCCAGAGCCCGAATTTTCGTTTGCAACACCTGCTTATCTAGTAGATCATATCCGTATTATGTCGTTTTTCCAGTGGATCGTACATCTCATTACAGATAAAATTCGTTCATCAGTCTAACTTGCCGTATGTGTAACACAATTAAATGGTATTCACTTTCATTAATGTTTGCTTACAAGAAAAAAAAAATTTTTTTAAAACTTAAACAATGCGATGATTTAGAAAACCAATTAATTTTATCTTTAGGGGTTTAAACAAACACAATTGTTAAGTTTTAAAATGCTACACTAACATAAAATGTTAGGTCATCTTCAAATTCATTGCTGAATTTTTTTGTTGGACTTTTAAATACGTAAAACTAATTTGGTAAATTTGGTTAGAAAATTTTCTAACATATCTACAAATATATTAAAAACTAGTTTTAACAGCTGGTTGGTTGGTTGGTTGGCTGTACCCAGCTGTACAATCAAACAATTTGGCCTCTAGTTTTTTTACCTGCCTTTTTTATGTTTTTTTTTTAGTTTTGATAAAATGTTACAGTATACAAAACAGAGCTACTCAAATGGAGATATTTTATAAATTTTCCTCAATTTAAGTAAAATTTTATTATAACGTTGAAAAATTTTCTTAAAATTAATAAAAATTCTTACGTTTGGGTAAAAAAGAAATAGTTTATATATTCAGAAATAGTTCATACTTTTCTGAAGTAATATTTCTTGATTTAAAAAAAAGAAGTATATTAAATAAAAACTTATCAATTTATAAGCAAAACATCTAAGTTTTAAGAAATTTGCATACTTAAATGAAATAAAACTAAAATTAGTTCAAAAAAAATTTTGAACATAATTTACTTCCATTTAGTTAAAAAAATGTGTCTAACTTAAAATGAGAAAGTATGTATTTGAACTTTACTAAATTTAAGGAAGCCATTTCTAAATTCAGTTTTTAAGTCTACCACTCTCTCATTTTAAAGAATTGTTTTCAAAAAATTAATTCAGGCAACTAAAAACAAAAAGTAATAAAAAATTGTTCCTATGTAATAATATAAATTTATTTGATTTTGGAATCTGATGAACTATTTCTAGGGAAAATTTTCATTCAACTTAGCTCAGATAAATTCTAAAAATTTTAATAAAATATTATTTCTTTCAAGTAAATGTTTTTCAATTTTTGAGAAATAATAAATCAATATTTAAAAAAAAATTAACTCAAAACAAACTTGTTAGTTTTCCTAATTTTAAAGAAAAAATATTATTAGTTGAAACAAATTAAAGTAACCATTTAAAAAAATTATCGTTCATGATTGTAATTTTTGGTTCATGATTGAGAGTGAACGTGGGTCAAAAATGGCTTACGTGTCCATTTCTAATCTTAACATAGCTTAAAATAGCTAAAAATATATTTTGAGATTTTGTTAGCAAAAGGTAAAAAAATTCGAATTTGCACTTTTATGCAATAATTTTATACATAACGACGTAATGGATTTCCTATAATTGACGTTGAGCTTATTAAACTTTATATTTATCGAAGGCTTAAAAACAATTTTTTTTTTACTTAATAATAAAATTTGTACATGTCAATTAAAGTTTAAGCTAAAAATTTCATAAAATAAATTTATGACATTTTTCCTATTTCCAATAATAACAACAAATGTAACTGTGATATTTTGTATTTTTGCAACAATTTCCTCGAATTAGTTAATTTAAGAAGACAAAGGATCCCCGGTGTTCCTTAGCCATAGATGCCGTGTGTCACTTAGGGCGTCCCTTTCTGTAGTTCTCTCAAGCAGAACCGTGAATTAAATACGAAAAGGATTTGACTTTGTTACAATTCAATACGTTTCAGGATATCCCGCAGTATATTTTTTAATTTGTTTACCTTTTTGCTAATGAAATTTAATTTATATTTTAAATACATGAGTTTAGTATAATTCAATTTAATTTAAAGACAAAATTGTATAGCAAAAATCTTGTAAATAGCTGTGTTCTCGCAAAGAGGAAGTCCTCCGAAAGTGGAAAAATACTTACGCAATGAGTGTAAAGTACTTTAAAATATAACATTTTTTTTTCAACTAACGTTGTTTTTTAACTAGTGCTTATTTCGTGAATGGTCACACTTAGCTCATGTCTGATTTGACAGATAATTAGTTCTATTCTTCCGCTGAACGAATATGGATGTGTATACGCTTGAATAACGCTGGGAAATATTGCGACATTACTTTAAAAATCATGGTAATGTTGCAGAATGTCATCTTTTCAGATGAAGCTCATTTTGATATTGGCGGGTATGTAAACAAGCAAAATTGTCGCATTTGGGGCACAGAAAACCCGCACGCATACATTGAAAAGACGATGCACCCAAAACGAGTCACTGTTTGGTGCGGACTTTGGTCCAGAGACATAATTGCGCCATTTTTCTTCGAAAATGAGCAAGGAGTGGCCGTTACAGTCAATAGCGATCGTTATCGGGCCATGTTGAACGAATTTTTGTTCACAAAAATTGAAGAGGAGGATATTGGCAACATTTGGTTTCAACAGGACGGCGCTACGTGCCACACAGCCGAAGCTACACTCGATGTTTTGCGCCCTGTTTTTGAAGATCGCATTATCAGCCGCAGAGCTGATGTCGTTTGGCCACCTCGGAGCTGCGATTTGACACCGTTGGACTATTATTTGTGGGGTGCCGTCAAAGATAAGTGTTACGCCGACAAGCCAGAGACAATTGACGCTTTAAAGGACAATATTCGTGAAGCCATTGGTGAAATACAGCTGCACACAATCGATAATGTGCTTAAAAATTGGACCGATCGTGTAGGCTACTGCATGGCCAGCCGAGGCAGCCATTTGAATAAAATTATTTCCATTATTAACCGGAAGGATTGTACTTTCAAAAAAAAAAAAGAAATTTGAGAAAATATTCAGTAGTTTTTTTTATAGGATTTTTAAAAAAAAGTTATTTGGCGGACCCTATAAATTATATTACCTTTACCATAGAAACAGTTTCATATTTATTAGAAAATTTTTATCAAATTTAAGGATAATTTTCACTTAAAAGATGTGCTATTTAATTTGATGTTAGAAATATTTTCTTATTTTTAGGGATTTAAGTCCTACTTTTTAGTACAAAGAATTATCGAATGAACTTAAATAAAATAAAATTTTTCTTAAAACCAAGGAAACATTTCCTAACTAACAGTAAAATTTTAGATGATATATAAACTAATTAGAAGGAAATTTTACTGTTTTCTAATAAAAATTTACTTCTGAGTAGGAAAATTTTTCTATAATTTAGAAATTTTGACCAAATTTTAAGTAAAATTTGTTTCTTAATTTCAAAGAAAATTTTATTAAATATTGTTACAAAGAGTCTTGCGTCGTCCAAGTAAGTTTATTTTTCTGAATTTTAGTTCATTTTTTTTTTGAGTTTACAAAATGTAAATCCCAAAACAGCAAATTTCCGAATATTTCTTAGTACAGCACTGAATGTGCCAAATTTCTCCTTCTTATAATAACACTACGCTAAAATGATCGGCCCCTACAACTGCGAACTTCTCGCCTAAAATAATGAAAGGCATTTTTGTTTTATTTTAAAATCTCCATATAATAAGAGATTGAAGAATTAAAAATTTATGCTAATATCTGCATATTTAATAGTTTATGTAAATTGACATTGGTTAGAAAGTTTGATAAAAAGCAAACTTTACCTCTTTGTTTAGATAATTTTTAACGATTGCTTTTTTTTTTTTTGTTGGATAACCCTTTGTATAAAACACTGAAACCATAAAACTATTTATTGAATATAAAATTTTGCTTGGCGCAAACAATTTATTGCATATTGTTTTCATTCTAATATTGTCTGAATACATATTTCAGGATAAAAAAGTAAACACACCTTTTGCTTTAAAGGATTACTAAAATCCCAGGCAAAAAAAAAAAAAAAATACGATCACACAGTGCTGGAAAAATTTGTTTAAAGTAAAATCAAAAAATGTATAAATTTGTGCATAACTAAAAAAGCTAATTTGTATTTTTTTTAAAACATTGAAACCATGTGTTTAATTATTTAAAAAATGGAAATGCTGAAACTACAAAAATAAAACATTTTATACAAATTCATGTACAATATTTCTACTCAAAGTGAAAAAATGTAATGGAAAAATGTGGTTAATTTCTTTAAAAATTCAGTGTTCGGCTAAGTTCGCCCTAAATTTGGCCAAACGCCAAACTTGACAGAACACCACTTTTTGACCGAACTCCGAAGTCGAATGCTCGGTCAGACAGTATTAGTTGGAACTTTCATTATCTCTTACAGGATGAGTTTTACAAGAAAAACAGTGATATGCCAGTATTATTATTTTTTATACGATTGGCAATTTCTGCCTGGGTTTTGTTTGTAGGTTTCAACCAAACCAACAACTAAATTTATCATTGTATTATAAACCATGGTTGGTTGCTAAAAACTTAGTTAATATGGAATAGGCGGGAAATGTGGACTACACACCCAACAAAAAAAATGAACTAGAATTTAGAAAAATTAACTTATTTAAAGGAAAAATTAAAATGAAAACGTCGCCAAAGACACTTTATACCAATATTTAAAAAAACTTTCCTTGAAATAAAAAAACAAATTTGACTTAAAATTTGGTCAAAGTTTCTAAATTACAGAAAAGTTTTAATACTGAGAACTAAATTTTTATTAGAGAACAGTAAAATTTCTTCCCAAGTAGTTCATATATCATCTTAAATTTTACTGTTAAATAGGAAATGTGTGCTTGGTTTTAAAAAAAATTGTTATTTTATTTAAGTTCACTTAACTCCCTAAAAATAAGAAAACATTTTCTATCATCAAGTCAAATAGCCCCCCTGTGAAAATTATCCTTAAGTGAAAATTATCCTTAAATTTAATAAAAAATATTTTAATATATATAAAACTGTTTCTATAGTAAATGTAATATTTTTTAAAGTACTTTAGACTAATTGTGTAGGTATTTTCCTACTTTTGGAGGACTTCCGCTTTGTAAGGACACTGCTTTTTACAAGCCTTTTGCTTTACATTTTTGTCTTTAAATTAAATTGAATTATACTTAACTCAGGTATTTAAAATATAAAATACATTTCATTAGCCAAAAGGTAAACAAATTAAAAAAATATGTACTACAGGATATCCTAAATTGAACTACAACAAGGGACGCCCCAAGTGATACACGGCATCTATGGCTAAGGAACACTGGGGGTCCTTTGTCTTCTAAAATTAACTAATTTAAGGGAAATGTTGCAAAAATACAAAATATCACACTTACATTTCTTGTTAATATTGAAAAATGGAAAAATGTCATAAGTTTATTTTATGGCATTTTTAGTTTAAACTTTAATTTTAACTCCATTATGACGTAATGTATAAAATATGATTGCGATATTTTGTATTGTAGTCAGTAAACAAAATGATCACATAAAGGCGCAAATTCGATTTTTTTACCTTCTGCTAACACAATTTTAAGTTCATTAATTAAGACTGTTAAGATTATTAATGGGCACGTGAGCGATTTTTGGACTAACAAACCAAAAATTACAATCATGCACGATAATTCTTTTTAATGGATACTTTAATTTGTTTCCTTTATTAATATTTTTTCTTAAAAATTAGAAAAATTAACTTGTTTGTTTTGTTTTAATTTTTTTTTTTGGAAAAAGTATTGAAAATATTTTTTAAATTTAATCAGGCTCGAGATCATAATTAAATGTTACTAACGAATAGTAAACACTAATTTTAACTAATTTTAAGGGTAATTCTATAAATAGATGGAAAAGGCTAATTTTTCACTAACTGTGAAAAAAAAGAATTTCGCATAGTCATGTTTCTTAGAGTGTGTGATATATAAGACTGTTCAAAACCATGAGTTGTTTGTGGGTTGGATGGTTCATAAGGAGGCTGACGATGACCTGGTCGCTCGGGTCGAAAGTGTGCACTCACCATAGCGCTGATCCTCAAAATGTTTTTCATATATAAAAAAAAGTTGATGGTTACTATTCTTTAGTTACATTTAGTGATGATCTCGAGCCTTATTAAATTTAAAAAAATATATAATTAAAAACAGAGAGATATCGAATAATACATACAAAATTTGCATTATATTGAAAATAAGTTAAACGTTTTCCAACAAAAAGTAAATTTTCCTCGATTTAAGAAAAATTTACTCAAGTTTTTTTAATTTATCTGAAAAAAATTTTAGGAAAAAAATCCTATATCTAAGTTACTATTTCTCAAAAATTAAAAAACTTTTACTTAAAAAAATAATATTTAATTAAAATTTATCTGAACTAAGTTGCATGCAAATTTTCCCCAGAAATAGTTGATCAGTTTCTAAAATCAAACAAATTTGATTTATTACATAAGAAAAAATTTATTACCGTTTGTTTTTAATTGCCTGAACTAATTTTTAGAAAACAATTCTTAAAAACTAGAAAGTGGTAGACATAAAAACTGAATTTAGAAATGGCTTTCTAAAACTTAGTTCATTTTACTACTCGCGAAAAAACAAATGAACACACATTAAGTTCAAGTACTTTCTCATTTTAAGTTGGACACATTTTTTGAACTACATGGGAGTAAATTATGTTTTTTTTTTTTTTTAATAAAACTTAGTTTTATTATATTTTAGTATGCAAATTATTAATACTAAGATGTTTTTCTTAAAAATTGATAAATTTTTACTCAATAAATTGTTTTTTTTTTCCTAAAATCAAGAAATATTACTTAGGAAAGATATGAACTATTTCTGAGTATATCAACTATTTCGTTTTTACCCAAACATAAGAATTTTTATTCATTTTAAGAAAAGTTTAAATAACTAAGTTTGAGGAAAATTTTTAAACTACTTTAATGTATGTATACATTTTTACGTTTTTAAATTTTTCTTGCGGCCCCCAATAATTGATGAAAAACAAATATGGGGCTTGGTGACAAATGTGTGCCCACTCCTGGTATATAGTATGACACATGAAATATAATTAATTTGGACTGGATAAAATAAGGCAGAATGCCAATTCCATATTATCCGCCAACGTATTCCACATTACCCTCTAATTTTATGAATTAAAAATTTAATTGATCTTGAGATTTTTCGTTTGTATCTTTTTGAAATAATGAGATAAAATATTTTTGTTTTAAACGCAGTTGGGTAATGCGAGCATTTTCCATTATTACTTCAAAAGTAAAATAAAATATATATATTAAAACAATAAAATGCTTGTTCCACATAACCTGCACCTCCTCTACACATTCAGAGTTGTGTTTATAAACATTCTTCTTTCTGCTGGATTGGTTGTTCTAAAGCCATTCATTTATATATCCACATATTTTGGTGCATCTGTTGCCATTTTTGCATAACGAAATTTTTAAACTATTGTCTTTGGCTTGGTGTTTTTTGTGCAAGTTTCTTTTTTGTTGTTATTGTTGGTTGGTTTATTGTATGACTAAATTGTTAGGGTTTATCGTACAAATATATACACACAAAAAAAATATTTTAAAATCAAATTGAAACAGCATTAAATTAAATAGAAACAGCTTTGAAATCAAACTAAATTTGTTTTTCTTTTTACTTTAAATATACCTAGTACTTTCATAATTACTGACACGCTGTTAGTCGCCCCCACTGTAAGAAATCCACTGAACATACTCTCGTTACGTTGACAGTTTTTTGACAACTAGCATTTAAACTTCATTTTTGTGTAAAAAGTTTTTGTCGTGCGTTACTTTAAATTATGGAATGGGGAGATATTGAAAACCGTATTGTCGTAATTGGCCTAAAAAATGTGGAATGGAAACTGGAGACATTTATCGAACATTGCAGCCGCATGGGGTTAGTCGAAGTTTTGTTTATCGTGCTGTGAAATTGTTTGGGGATACTGGTGGAGTAGCAGACCGTCCGAGATCTGGTCGTCCGCGCTCTGTGCGAACTCCCAGAGCCGTTAAAGCTGTACAGAATCGAATTTAGCGAAATCCACTCCGAAAGCAGCAAATAATGTCGCGGGAGATGAATATATCGAAGGTATCCATTTCTCGCATCATTAAATATGACTTGGGACTTCGGGCTTACAAAAGACACACGGGGCATCTACTTACGGTGGCGTTAAAGCAGAAACGGAAGCAAAAATCAAAAGCATTGATTCGCCAGTACGCCAAAAACCGCCACAGAAAAATTATGTTTACTGACGAGAAAATTTTTACTGTGGAGGAGTCGTTCAATAAACAAAATGATAGAGTCTATGCTCAGTCATCTCTGCAAGCAATTGAATTGGTTCCTAGAGTTCAGAGAGGTCACCATCCTGCTTCTGTGATGGTATGGTGGGGAGTCGCCTATGATGGGGTCACCAAGCTTCATTTCTGCGAAAAAGGTGTTAAAACTTCGGCAAAGGTGTACCAATCTGACGTTTCAGAAAAGGTTGTGAAGTCATTAAATAGCACATTGCTCAAAAACGAGCCGTGGACCTTTCAACAGGGCTCTGCTCCAGCCTATAAGGCAAAAACCACTCAAGACTGGTTAAAAAACAATTTACCAAACTTTATTTCTACGGATGATTGGCCATCGGGTAGTCCAGACCTGAATCCTTTAGACTATAAATTGTGGTCCGTTTTAGAAGGCATGGTCTGCACTACTCACCACAAAAATTTGGAATCGATTAAGCGTGCACTTATCCGCGCAGTGGACAATTTCCCCATGGAGGTCGTGCGAACTGCAATAGACGATTGGCCGGTCAGACTTCGGTCGTGTTGGAAGGCAAATGGCGGCCATTTTGAATAATTTTTTTTTGTTATATTCTTCAATATTTCAAAAACCAAAATAATAAGAAAAAATTAAAAAACCTCTTGTTGTTTGTTTTTTATCAAGAAAAAACCGTGTGTCAGAATAATTGAAAGTACTAGGTATTTTTTCAGTTATTTTTAAAGTGCAAAAACAATATCTACAATGTTGTCATTTTAATTTGAATACATGAATCATATTTACTTTAATAAGAATCATTGTTAATTTTAAAATGTTCTTAAAAAAATTAAACGTTAATTCAAGTATGATAAAATAATTGATTTTACTATGATTTTTTTCCTCTGTGTATATCGCCTATACGTACGATTATGGTAGTAGTTTTTGTCATCAATATATTTTTTTGTTTGAATTGAGTTTATTGAAATTTTTTGTTTGTTTTTAGGTTGAAATATTTTTTGGGCAACATAATGTTGCATTGTCATATGTACGAACATTGGAATTGATTACAAGGTCATACGTGCAGGTATTGAAAGTTTACATTTGTTTGTTATCCATATCAATGAACAAAGAAAGGGGTATTTGTTTTGAAATATATTATATACTATTATATTATCGTATATATATTTTCTGAAATGATGCAAACAGTTTTGTGCATATTTTTTGTTGAAAAGATTTTTACATTTTACTTAATTTATTTGGTCATGTAGAGCAATTATTGGTTTATCTTATATATTGGTCAAAGGTCCTATAGCAAGAGGGCGAACAGATTGTTTTTACATGATTTGAATTTAGAGAAGACCATATTTCAAATAATTCAAACAACCTTTTTGGTTGGAATAAAATCAAATCTTATATGTATCTCGAAATATTTGGTCTTTAATAAAAAATATTTTGTTTAAAAATTAAATTTTTTACCGATAAAATTCTAATATTTGGTAGAGGAGAAGAATATAAGATATACATATTTTTTAAACAGCTTAATCTTACGTAAACAACTCAAAAATTACTCCATTTTTGTATGTATGTAGCTGCTAGATAACTTAATGTGGTCATAATGGGTATCGAATCAGGGAACTCTGTTTGCCAGCCAAGAACTCTATCCCCTTAGCTATCGACGCATATAGCATTTGATTGCTTTAAACTTAAATGAATTGTTGCGCTTCGTTTTTTCGCTAGTGTTATCATAACAAACATACATTATCCTTTTGCTTACAAAAGAACACAAAGTAATGTATCTAAAAATAAATGTTCAAAAATATTTCAATTATTACTTTACATTACATAAATCTATATTACGTAATCAATAATCAGAAATATGCAAATAATGCAAAAGGTAACGAGCTATCATTACAAGGTGACGCATGAGAATATCGCACCCATTATCAAAGTTTTGCTGGGATAGTTGACAAATTAAAATCTTGAATTTTCGATGTAAAACAAAGCTGAAGAATTATGAATTGTATTACAAGGAATATTTTTTCTGAAGTTTACTTTACTGAATTTTTCACAGTTTGGCAGCTATGGTTTAAAAATTGTGAAAAAAATTTGAGACACTTGATGCAGTTTTTTTGGTTTAGTTTGTTTTGCACTTTTTTTCTTCTAGTCTATATCTACAATTGTGCCGAAGACAGGAAAATAAAATCCCAATTGGTTTCCGAGATATAGCTGTAAGAATAATTGCAAGTTTAAGCCAAAATATACATGAGGCCATGAAATCCGAACGGCAGCTAAACTAGCAAAACCCAAATGGAGTTTTGATAGTTTCGATAAGTACTTCGAAAAATCGCACACAAGAAGGAATTTACATAAAATGCTCTTTATAATAAAGCAACAAATGGATTTTTTTTAATTATAGAATAATTTCACTAGTTAAATAATAACAAACTATGTAAATTAGTCATTTTTTTATTAAATGAATTGAGATAATTTTTGAATCATTAAAAATATAATTCATGTATTAAGTTTCATTACGAAATGAAATTTAAGTTTATTGTAATTCATTAAAAATATAAATCAAAAAATTAATTTCAAGATTTCCTTCATACAAACTCCTTAAAGTATACAACAATCAATTGTATTACTCTGGGGTTAAGAAAGTATGCAATGTTTAAAATTTTAATAAATGTCCTAAAAGTATGCAGTGTTTAGCTTTAACAAATTTTTACATAACATTATAAAAGTTTAAAAATATTTGTATATCAAACTGTTTTAGTTAAATTGAAAAAATATGTCAAAACATTTAATCTTCTAAAAATGATTCTAAAAAAAAAAACAAAGAAAGAGCTTTTCTTTCAATAAATTTTAATATTTATGGCAAATGGTTGTAAAAAAGATTAAAAATTTGCCAAAGATTAACACAAATCTGTCCATTAAAAGTACCTACTTTTAGGCTATTATAATCTAAACATCATCATCATCATTATTGTTACATAAATAATCTAAAAGAAATTTACCCACAAAAGTGGCTCATTGTCTGTCAATGTAAAATAGTTTTAGTTTAAATTTTCCTTCCTTCTTTTTCCTTTGTTCATATAAGTTTTGGTACGTATTATCAAAATCATCATAATGTTGTTTGCAACACCCTTGTAATTTGTTGTTCTGTCTATTACAACATTATTGCAATGCAAACTGATGACGAAAACAAAAAAAAAAATGCAAAAAACACGTGTGGGGGAACTGATTAAATATTTGTTTGTGGGGGGACTCTTGAAAATTGTTTAGTTATTTTTATGTGCGTTGTCTAAAAACATTTTGTTGTAATCATGGGGAGAAGAATGATTCAGTTTTTCTAGAAATTTGCTTTTAAAAGCGTATGATTTAATAAAAAAGCTTTTAAAAACAAATTTGGTGTAATTTTTTTTAATTTAAGTACACATTTTCGTGGGGTTTTTTATAATTATAATGCAAGAAATTTTCGTCTTAGAATATTATCACAAACAAAAAAAAGATTAATATCTCATAAGTTTTTTTTTCCTAAAATGCAACTGCAAATACCTTTTTTTTGTCACAATTTGTAAAGTAAGTAGAAAATCTGTAAAACTGCTAACAACTCATTTTATTTATATTTCTTTGTCAAAATACTGTTTAAAACAAACAAATATTAATTATCATTTGTACTTTTACTAATAAAATTAAAAATATTTTTTTTGTTAAAAATTATTTAATTAAATTCAAGAAAACATTAGGAAAACAAGTTTTATTTGTACTTTTATTGAGTTGTGGAATTTAATCAACTTTAATGGTGACCTGGTCCACGCACATAAAAAAAAAACTTTTTTCAAATCAAACGGAAATACCATTAAATTAAGTAGAAACAACTTTTTAATTTAAATATGTTTCTAATTATTTTTAAAATATTAAAACAAAATTTAAAATGTTGACATATTAATTTAAATACAAAAAAGTTTAATCTAACTGGAGTCATATTTACTTTAACAAGATTCCTACTTAATTTTAAAGTGTTGATAAAAATTAAAAATGAGATATTATTGTAATTCAAATATGATAAAATAATTGATTTAACTCTGATTTTTCTCCCCGTATATTCTCTCAGGGCATGTATTGATATAATTCGTTTAGTTTTGGAGATTATGACCCTTTTATAAAGTAGAATTTAAAAATTAAAAAAATCAAGAGTTTACAGCTCCATTAAAGTTAATTTTTGAAAAGAGATAACATACTCAAAAAATCTCTCGCAGCAAATTTAATGCGAATCCAATATCTTGGAAATAAATCAATATTTTGAAATTTAAAAAATTGATTTTATGCTAAATTTAGGGGTTCCAAAGATTGTCATAATAACCCTATGGTTAAATAAATAGTATTCCGCCGAGTTTTGCCAAAATTTTAAATTGCACCATTTCCTACAGACCCGGTTTGCTGAAATTTTCCCAATTGTGGACATATTTGGTCGATTATGCTGACCGAAAAAATTACGAAGTACACGAAATGCATTTTGATTAAATATTGTGCCAGATCAATTTTTTTACTCAACAAATTTTCTTTTCAAAACAGTTAAAAACTGATCAAAAATAACTGAGATAAATCTGACCAGATCTGCTTTAATCTATATATATATATATATATATATATATATATATATATGATTAAATCTAATTAGATCTGATGACAGATTTGATTAAATATGGAATATGTCATCCACTTTTTGGTCAAATTTGATCAGGTCTAGTGCCAGACTGTTCATATCTAAATAGATCTGGAAAATGTATTAATTTTTGTGGCCAGATATGAACAAATGTAGTCATATGGGATCATATCAGTTCATGTCTAATACCACTAGCTCGTAACCATTTAAAGCGTTTTCAACAAAATAAATCTGATGGAAATATAATAATATCCAGAGCAAATCGGACCTAATTATATACAGTGCGTCAGATACGTCTAGATTTGATCAGATCTAATTAGATCTGGTACAATTAGATTTAATGAGATCTGTTCTGTTTTAATCTTTTTTACACGGGAGTCTCAAAAAAGCGCTTTTAACAAGGACTTCAGATTTTGAGGGTGTATTAAAATTTCTGAAAATTACAATGCCTTCTACTTAACCAGAACTACAACCTACACTAGGCCGCTTTTCAAGTATATTAAGTTTGTTCGATTTTTTAGTACCATGTTTTCAATTGAAAACTTCGAATGTACTCCTTTTGTATAAGTTTTACCCTTCTATGTCAACGCCATATAAGTGTTGATCGGTTACTGCCACAATGCACTAGTCACGCGACATGTCCTGTGGCTCATGACATTGGCCGACCGAACAATTTACGCCTGAAACCGATGCCGCACTTTCCACTTTTTAATTTAAATTAAATATGAGTTTTCATTTGGCTTCGAGGTTTTAAATTATTTAAGTTAAAACAAAAAAACACAAAAAAATCTAATTTTTAGGTATGTTTGTTAATATTAAACTATTTACATTAAAAGCAATTTTAGAAAAAAAAATCTGTGTGAATATTCATTTTTAAGAACCAAACCCTAAATTAAAATGAATTATAATTTCCAAGTTTGTTTTTATACAAAACAAAAATCACATTAAAATTAAAATAATTTCTTTTATGTAAAAACTATGGCATAATTCATCCATTAAGTGAAAAACGGAAAATAGTAATAAATAATTTCAATCAAAACATTTCAAATAATACGTAATATTAAACATACAAAAAACGCTTTTAAAAACAGCAAAAAACATAACAAAATTCCGAATAATTAACATCATCATATGAACAAAAACAAAATGAAGCATGATCAAAATTATAATTACAATTGTATCCAAATACAGACAAACAAAAACACTGCATTGAATATCAGAATATAAATGGCAAAATGATAAAATAGAAACAATATTTTTTATAAACCATAATAAGAAAAAATTACATTTTATTTTGTTCTTAAAACAAATAATTGGCAAAAATTGCGGGTGGATGTATAAAATTCTGAAATGTAAATAAACATAACCTTCATATCGTATGTACTCATATGTAAATATATATGAATAGGAATTTTTGAACAAATATTAAAATTAAATAAATAAATAGAAAAAAAATCTGTGAAAATACCTGTAGTTAAGGTGTGAATATAATCACACACTTAAGTTGCTACTAATAAAATTATATTTTTATTAAAGCTTGTTAAAAACAAAAAAAAAAAAAAAAAAATGTTCAAAGGTTCTTGTAAAGTGTTCAGTAAATAATTTTATTTTCGAATTATAATGACTATTTTATCTTGAATATAATAAACAATTTAACACAAATACTTCGGGTAATAAGCATTAATTTTTTTACAAGAAAAAAATTCTTATCACTATTTTTGATTATTTAAGGGGATCGCCTAAATGAGAAAACCTTTAATATTTTAATTTTTTTTAAATTATTCTATACTACATCTCCTAAATAACATTATACAAAAATTTCAGAACAAAATTCCAAGTAGTTGTAAAATTATTGCCTACTGAACTCAAAAACTTCAGACACATTGTGTTACACTAGAGTGTCTCGAACTTTTAGCACTTGTGAATTTTGCGACGGAAGAGCACTCGTACGACGCGTATTGAAGAGCAAATTATGGGAAAAATAATAAAAAAAAATTGAATTCTCAACTTCAAGGTCCCATAACAAAAATAAAAAAGAATTTTGTTAAAAATTTTTTTAGTCTATTGAGAAAAAAATTACATTCCAAGAAACATTTTTACGGACTCTCCGATACGTACGGATTCATGAATCCGACTTCTACTGTACATTTACGGTCCGAAAATACGTATCCGTCAAAGCTTGTACGTAAACGGAATATTAACGGACCGTATAATTGAATTTTCGAAAACAATACGTTTTTACTCCGTTTTGGTGTATCCGTTTCTGTACCGTCAAATACGGACCAGTGTTTTTTATCAGTTTTTCTTCCGTTGCTTTTGGATTTGTTTAGTTATAAATACGAATATTTAAGTATCACTCAGGTAAATATTTATGAAATTGAAAACAAGTTTTACGATGATGTGTGCAAAGTTATGTAGATTTGCAAATAAAAATATTGCTCGACAGTTTAATATTGATTTTGAGGAAAAATTTGCAAAGTTGCATTGTCTGCTTCATCATATCGTAAGTACCACAATTTAAACCAAAATTAAATTTTTGTTTCATTTTTTTCATGATTTTTAATGGGCCACAAACTCAGTGATTAATGGATGCTAATTATGCTATAGATAAATATGGTATTTGTTTATAATTTGTTTGGTATTTGTTGTATTTAGTTTTTTTTTAGTTTTGTTATTTTTTTCAATATCTTTTTAAATAAATTTAAAGAAAAATAAAATAAAAATTGGCTATTAAAAATTAAAATAATATGCCTTTACACAAATCCGTTTTTGTTGAAAAAATGGTACGAATGCGGACCGAATACGGATCCGTAAATGATCCGTCACTGACGGACTATTAACGGACAACTCCGTTTTTCATCCGATATATCCGGTCCGTAAACGGTCCGTTATTGACGGACTTTTAACGGACAACTCCGTTTTTCATCCGATATATCCGGTCCGTAAACGTTCCGTCATTGACGGTTTTTAAACGGATTCGAATCAGTTTCGATGTTCCTTAAAATCCGTTTTCTGGTCCGTTTACGGGTAAAGAAAACGGTACGTGAACGGAGTTGGATTCCGTTTATGACGGACCGAAACCGGTACGTAAACTGTACGTATTGTTTGTTGGGATATATTTTAATTAATAAAAAAAATTTGAGAAAAATTGAATTAAAGTTTTTGAGCTCAATATGCTTAAAATCTTAAAACTACTTAAAATTTCGATTTGAAATTTTAAAGGGTGGTTAAAATTTAAGGGCTGATTTTGAATGTGAACCACACCTAAACGTCAAGTTTTTTTCGTCATTTCATTTGACATTTCTCAATTTCAGACTTACTAATTTTGAACCATTTAAAGATACACAATCGAGCAACGCGTTGAAGTTATTCAGGCTTATTATAAAAATTTTTTTGGTCACCATAATCGACTAAATGTGTCCACAATCGGGAGAATTGTGGACAAATTTCAGCAAACCGGGTCTGTGAAAGCACCTGTGCATGCTCGCCCAGTTTGTTCTGCGGAAAACATTGCTGTTGTTCGCGATAGTGTGTCATGAGGTCGGCCAAGCATTTACCGTGAATGGTGTTCGCTTTCGCGAGATGATAACGAACTTATTGTGGCCAGGAATTGAGGATATGACCATTGACGATATGTGTTTTCAACAGGACAGTGCCACTTGCCACACAGCTAACGAAACAATGGCTCTTTTGCGCGACAAATTCAATGGCCGTGTTATCTCACGTGGTGGCGATGTCAATCGGCCGCCAATATCATGTGATTTGACACCGTTGGACTTCTTTATTTTGGGTTATTAGAAAGAAAAGGAGTACGTCGATAAGCCAGCAACAATTCAAGAGCTAAAGGATGAGATAATTCGGCAAATTAAAGGTGTAGAACCTTAATTATGCCTCAGCGTCATCGAAAATTTGGATGGAGGTGTGCCGCCGAGGTCGCGGCGGCCATTTGGCCGATATTTTGTTCCATATATAATTGAACCATACCATATTATCATAATAAAAAGAAATGACAATAATTTCCTAAATAATTTGTGTTTTATTCAAAATCGGTCTTTAAAATTTAACCACCATTTAGTATGACATTTTTGAGAAGACTTATTTTTGATTTTTTTTTAATATTAAACGTTCTAATTTGGATGGTCCCCTTAAACGACCGGCTTTTGGAAAAAATAAGTAAATAAACAAATGTATGAATCATGCCAAGACCTAGTTGTTAATTGTTGTGTTTTATATTTATACAATATACAATATACAAATATATATTTCTTTAAATTTTGAGTGGTTTAAACACCATTGATTTTTCGAGTAGTATTTTCATTTATTTCTCACTCATGTGTACTTGTTTATTGTTTTAAATTTCTTTTGTTTATACAGCAAATACTAAAATAATAAACAAAGATGGTATTTTATTTCAAAACAAATCAATTGTTTACACATGGTTTTTTGAGAAAAACTCAATTGAATATTAGTTTATTTTTATTTTAAATAGTATAAGAAATTTTAAAGCAGTTTCTTTAAGTTTAACAGTAGGATCCGTATTTTACACTTACCGTACTTTGGATAAGTGTACTTCTATATACTTAACCGGATTTAGGAAACGTAAAATTTATTTTTTTTAAATATTTAAGATTTCGAACCCTTGAATTCAAACAAACAACCCTATTTTATACAAATGTGATATTCGAAATTTTTTTGTAAAAGCAAAATTTTATTAAAACTTAGAAAAATCTTCTTAAAATGAAAAAAAAAATTCCTATGTTTGGGTAAAAACGAAATTGTTTATATACTCAGAAATAGTTCATACTTTTCTAAAGTAATATTTCTTGATTTTAGAAAAAAAAAAACAATTATATTAAATAAAAATTTATTAATTTTTAACAAAAACATCTCAGTTTTAAGAAATTTGCATACTAAAATGTAATTAAATATAATTAGTTAAAAAAAATTAGAACATAATTTACTCCCATTTAGTTCAAAAAATGTGTCTTACTTAAAATGAGAAAGTACTTGAATTCATTTTTTTTAAGCCTACCACTTTCTAATTTTTAAGAATTCTTTCCTAAAAAGTAATAATTTTTTTCCTTTGTAATAATAAAAAATTATTTGGTTTTAGAAACTGATGAACTATTTCTAAGGGAAATTTTCATGCAACTTAGTTCAGATAATTTTTAAAAATTTTAATAAAATATTTTTTTTTAAGTAAAAGTTTTCTAATTTTTGTAAACTAATAAACTTAGGAAGAGGATTTTTTTTTGTTGAAAAACGTTTAAACTATTTTCAATATTCTTTTCCAAATAAAAAACAAACTAGTTAGTTTTCCTAATTTTCAAGAAAAAATATTATTAAAGGAAGAAAATTAAAGTAACCATTTAAAAAATTATCATGCATGATTGTAAATTTTGGGTTTGTCCATCTGAAATCTTAACAGTTAAATATTGAACTTAAAATATATTTTAAAATTTTGTTAGCAAAAGGTAAAAAACTTGGAATTTGCGGTTGTATGTAATTATTTTGTTTGGTGACTACAATACAAAATATAGCTAACAGATTTTATGCATTACGATACAATGGCTTTCTTATAATTGATGTAGCGCATATTAAACTTTCTATTTATCGAAGGCACTAAAACCATTTTTTTCACTTAATAATAAAAAAAATTAAAATTTGTATATGTCAATTAAAGTTTAAGCTAAAAATGTCATAAAATAAATTTATGACATTTTTCCATTTTCCAATAATAACAAGAAATGTAACTATGATATTTTGTTTTTTTGCAATAATTTCTTTAAATTAGTTAATTTAAGAGGCAAAGGACCCCCAGTGTTACTTAGTCATAGATGCCGTGTGTCACTTAGGGCATCCCTTTTTGTAGTTCTCTCAAGCAGAACCGTTAATTAACTACGAAAAGTATCTGACTTTGTCGCAATTTATCAATATATCCTGCAGTACATTTTTTAACTTGTTCTCCTCTTTGCTAATAAAATGTTATTTATATTTAAAATACATGATTTTAGTATAATTTAATTTAAAGACAAAAATGTATAGCAAAAGGTTTGTTAAGAACAATGTCCTTACAAAGCGAAAGCCCTCCAAAAGTGGGAAAATACTTACACAATGATTGTAAAGTACTTTAAAATATATGGTAAATTATATTACCTTTACCATAGAAACAGTTTTATATTTATTGGAAAATTTTGTTAAATTTAAGGATAATTTTCACTTAAAAGAAGTGCTATTTAACTCGATGTTAGAAAGTATTTTCTTATTTTTAGCGAGTTAAGTCCTAGTTTTTAGTAAAAAAAATTATCTAATGAACTTAAATAAAATAAAATTTTTCTTAAAATCAAGAAAACATTTCCTAACTAACAGTAAAATTTAAGATAAACTAATCAGGAGGAAATTTTACTGTTTTTTAATAAAAATTTAGTTTTCAGTTTCCTAATTTCAAGGAAAATTTTATTAAATATTAGTCAAAAGTGTCTTTGATGCCGTTTTCATATAAATATTTCCTCCAAAAAAGTTAATTTTTCTAAATTCTAGTACATTTGTTTTAAGTGTAATTACAAAAAAATTGGACATGCTCGAACATGTTTTATAACCTTTTAAATAGAGTACCAAATTTGCCTGCAGTTGTTTGAAATTATAAGAAATAAAAAACCGTAAAATTGGTAATTCGAGTACTTAGGTTCAGTTTTATAGTCAGCACTTTGTACAAATTTGTACTACAATTTTATTTAAGGAAAAAATTTTATTTGAAATTTTACAATAAACCACAAATCGCTTCTTTAATGTTTTATCGTTTAAAATAATAAAAACTGTTTTACCCGACTAGTTAAAAAAATAAAAAGCACGTTAAATTAGATGATGTTTGTCAATGTATCCAGAAAATAAAACTGCTTGGAAGCTTGTTTTCCAGGGCAAGTTGAACAGTGTAGCGCTTGAATATAAGGGACAAATGTAGTGATAGGACTAATTGTGTCAATATTTCCTGAGCTTTGCATTGATATGAAATGCAATTATTTCAATTACCATGAATGAAAATAATTTTTAATTACGATGCAATAAATTATTCGTCGATTAAAATTAAAATTAAATAGGAGAAAAAATAGAAAATCTATAAATATCACGAAAATCCAGGCACGCTCAATTTCATTTCGTTTCTTATCTATAGAGTCTCTATGTTCACCATCCCATGCTATTTCGTTCTCCATATTTAGTGTTCAAAGTTTACTCGTTCCCCGTTCCGTTTCATATAGTTTCGATTAGCTACAAAACCAGGCAAGTCGGACTCTGTAAGTGTATAGCTTTTAAAACGATGTATCAATTAGAAATACATTTTCCTTATTTTTTTCGAAAATCACGTTTCTAGTTTTGTAAATTTTATTAAAACTTCCACTTTAAATGGCAATAAGTTAAAAACTAAATGTCCGATCACAAAAATAAATATATGTACGCGTATGTACAGGTCATTTAGTATACCCTGACTGGTTATGTGGAACATTATAAAAAAAATATAATAAAAACTAATTTTAAACGCAATTCATATTTATTATTTAGGAAGAGAAAAAAAATGAGCAAAAATTTTAGTCGAAACCAATATGACAAAAAAAATTTAAAATTGTAGCAGTTAATTTTTCCTTTTCCGATCCACTTTCTCGGCATATGGTCTAAATCAATTAAATAATACACAATTACCATAAAAAACAGCAAGAAAACATGTTAGAGAATTCATTTTCCATTTCACCAAATTTTTCTCATATTCGCATTAATTTTCACATCAGTTCGTCATTCGAAAGATATATATAAAAAATATCTTGACATATTTTTATCTAATAAAAAATGCAGTATATAAATATAATAGTTAGAATTTCTGAAACAAATGCAATTTTTCATTTCACCCCATCCTCCCCTAATAGTTCCTATGTTTTAGACATTCGTTTGTGTGTTTTAAGGGTTGATTATAAAATTCTAAATTTAACCCCATGTGGTAAGAAGATGTAAACGATAAACATTTGGCTACGCTCGCGCACACAGGAAAAGGTCGTATCTACACTGAGAAAATAGATGCATTTGGTAACCAAATTTCTTGCCAATTGGTTGTAGCCACAGATATTTTTGTTTGTGGCGAATGAATTACGGTTAATACAACATAACTTCGGTTGAAAGCAATTATTTCAATTGTAACAAGAATTCATGTGGTTGCGACAACTAAATAATCCGGTTGCTGCAATCAAAATATTCAGTTGATAGGAAATTAGGTTGTCACAATGAATCCGATTTCTCTGTGTATGTATGCGTAACTAATATTCTAATTTAGTTTTAAGATTTTCTTATTTGTAAATAGGTTGAATATTTTGAATTGACATTGTTTTATACGCATTCAGGTAGAAAATAGTTGCAGCAAATATTTTGATTTGGGAAATTAGGTTCAGTAGTGCGTTTTCAGTTGTTTTAAACATAAAAAAAAAAATAATTTTCTTTTGTAAAAAGATCAGATCTGAACAGAGGGTCAATTCTCGTTCTGTAAAAATGTGAAGTGAAAAAAAACTTTTCATTTTCGTTTTCATAAGCATTTTTCACTTGAACTTTTCACAAATACATAAATTGCGATTCTCGTATGTATTATGAAAAAAATGTTTCAATCGCACTGTACCGATGAAACATTTGTAACTGTGTTATCCAAAATTTAAAGCAAATGTCAAAACAGAGAAAAACGTAAACAAAAGTGAAATAAGTTCGTAAAATATATTTTAAATAATTTATATAAAAAAATCTGGATTAATTGTATTATTGGATATTACTCAAAGAATTCGGGATGAACAAAGGTAAGACAATGATGTTACAAGCATTTCATTGCAGTAAATAATTTAATAATTTATAGGAATTTTTAGAGAGTGCTGAGACGCATACTTCGTGATGGCCAAAATCCATTCAAGAAGACCAGCGACGAGCACTTCATGGATTTATATCGGCTTGCTTAAGTGAACTATATTACGTAAAGAAAAAAAAACATTTCATAAAGTATATAAATAAACTATAAATAAATAAACCATAAGTCGCTCCAATTCTTTTTCCATTTTTCACCGTCCTTTTGACTGTTAAGGCTGGCGGCTAATTCGTAACACTTTTCGTCTCTAATTTTGGCACCATCTGCAGTTACAAATCTGTAAATATGGGGTTTATAAAAGTGTGTTTATGGTAATTAAACAACTTACTTATCGTTTGCAATGTCCATATGCTTTTCTAAATAATTAATTTAATACTCCTTTTGGCTTTCGCAGGCATGCTTTCCTCTTACAACCTTCTCCATGTTTATTTCACTTATAAATAGTCTGTGTAAACAATTTTTTCATATGAAAATTTTTTGACAGTTGTTTGCACTGTTACACAAAACAAGAATCGCCAGTGCTGTGCAATCGTGAAAAAATCTTGTTTCGTTCCACTTTTTTCACAGAACGCGAATCAAAAGTACTATGAAAACGTGAAAAAAACTTTTCATTTCACCGTTTCACAAAACGAGAATTGACCCTCAGATCTTAAATTGTAATAAATTGCGCACCGTATATTATCACGTCCAACTACAGTTTATCAGATTTAATAAGAAAATAAAGAACACCTTTATTCTTATATCCATTTTTACTTTGTTGGCTTTGATCTGATATTAGATATGTAGTGATTTGGCACCAGATATGATCCCATATGACCACAAAAAACAATCGGCCTGATTACGGTTGCAGAAATTTTCGACTCCATACAAAATGGTTTTGTGTAAATTGAAAATTATGAAGAAATTTAATTCTAATTACATATTTTTAATAATCCGATTATTACTTATGATAAATTCAGTGACTTACTTTCGAATTCGACTACAACAACCGTAATATTACATTTTCCAGACCCCTTTTGATATTAACAGGCCTGGTACTTTTTTGATATGAACAGATCTGGCACTAAAGTATATCACATATGCCATATCGAATCACGTTTGTTCAGATCTGGAATTAAATCTAATTAGATTCAAACATATCTAATTAGATTAAGCCATATCTAATCATATCTAATCTTTTTTACACTTGTTAATTGAAGTTTCTAAGACAATTACATTTTTCTAAGACAATTACAGTTGAAAATCACTTAAAAAGAGAACTACGTACTTTTCGTTTAAAACAATTGTAGTTATTTAGAAATAGATTACGGTTAACGCCAGCTACCAGTTGCTGTAAATAACGTCGGCATACACGACTTAAATGTTCTATACACTTACTGACTCATTTAAATGCTTGAAAGCCTCTAAAACTAATATTTGCAATTAGATTTCGAGATTCAAATTACGATTAATTTAAAGTTTTTGCAATATTGCAAAATAATTTTCAATAAATTTTAACCGTTTCCAAACGAAAATAATGTAGTATGAACTTAAGTCATAAATTCAGAAGAAAATTACTTTATTTTCTTTTGAAATTTTATAAACATTTTAAAAATTTATCATTTAATCCAAAATAAGACATGTCATTAAAAAGATGTTCTTTACATGCTCTTAATTTTTGTTTAATCTTTAAAAAACTTTTTTTTTTGTTATCAAACCTACATGCATGTCAGGCATGTCATTATTATCATCACTTTATCAAAATTCTGTTTGTAAACACCCTTCTATTTAACGCTACAATTACAAGTTAAATCAAAAAAATAAAAAAAGCGACATATGACACTAAATGAGGCATAAACCAATAAAAGGCAGTTTAAAAATGCTTCGGTCAAATAAAACTACTTTAAAAGATAAATTCAGTTTTAACAAGAGTTTAATGAACTTTTTAAACAGTCGTTAATTGAAAATGTAATTGACTAAAATTCGATTGTCGTTGTGAAAATATTGAGTAAATTAGTGAATAAAAAATTTTAATTGCCACCACCAGAAAGAAAATCAGAAAAAACATACTATACATATTTGAATTTAATAATACATAATTATTTTATTTTATACAAATGGCGTGTTTAAGAAATATTTATTGGGTTAAATACATATTTGCTAAAAAAACCCTTATAAAATTTGACTTATGAAAATTGTGTATTTTTAACTTCACCCATTTATTTATTTTTATTGAAGTGACGGTCCAGAACAACAACGTGTCGTATTTTTCTATACAGAAGAATCTATTTTATTATCAAAACATTTGTTTCTAATTCTCTTGTTTTTTTGCTTCTAATTCTCTTAACCGAGTTCCCGCATTTTAAAAATTTTTGTAAAAAAAAACATATGATGAGTAAAATTGATATATTCTATGGCTCTCATGTTCTCTTTGTGTACTAGCAAATAAACAATGTACTATAAACCAACTTAGTATGTTCGTTTGTAAATTTTTATTAAAATAATTATTTCTTTTTCTTGTTTTTATAAAAAAAATTGGGTCGTTAGTAAGTGAAGGAGACACTGAAGAAGAAAGAATCTCTACGGTACTCTTCACACTAAAATAAATATGACAGTTTTTGCAGTTACCGTCGTACTTCGTTATTTTGGGCGCATTTTCTCTCACAGCAACAATCGTTGTACGTTGCGTTTTTATTCTGAGCCGACACTTAAGTTACAAATCAATGAAAACAAACAATTTTTATCAAAAAACATACCACTAGAAATGTTTGCCTTAATTTTACGTATATTTGGGATGTCTTAGAAAAATTAAAATTTTCAACTCGTGTTTAGTTGCAAAGAATTTTAATTTTCGAATTTTTACACAAACAAAATATTAAAAGATTTTGACACAAAGAGTTCAAACCTGGACTTTAAAATTCTTGCAAATACGGCGTCGTAGCTGTAAACACAATAGTATTGCGGGTAGATTAATATATTTCGATTGACTCAGGAAGCATTGGATTGTGACAACCAAATACAGTAAAACTCATTTAAGATGAAAAGACGAATTCTTAATTAACACGAATAAATTTGCAAGTCACGACGTTTTGTAGCTTAATATGAACTTTCGTTTAAAACCAACTGTTTCTGACAGTCCCAGAAAGAAAAGTTTATATATTTTCCATTTTTTATACAAACGTCCCAAATATTTGGAATTTTTGCTATATTTTGTTTTTTTTTTTTTTTGATAAATTTCAAACTTAACAATCTAAATTAGTTTCTTAAATATATCGCAAACAGTTTTATTAAGAAATCCAATGAAAGAATTTGTTAAAGCAATTTTACAGTAAGGTTTTAGCGAATTTCTAGCAAATACAAATTTGTTTTTTTTAACACCCTGTCAACTTGCAAAGAAAACGAATTTATTAATATTAATCAGATTCTCGTATTGGTGGCAGTCTTTTATTGCAGCATGACAGAGCTGCTTGCAAACCAAAATTGAAAAAAAAACCGTAACAATATTAATTTGTTTCGCGAAAAATTTGGCACCTAACATATATTTCCGAAGCTGGTTGAATTCAATGTCAAATTTTTTATCTATCACATTCCATATTTCATCAAACTCGGTGTCTTTCTATTTTTGTGGCAACAAAAATTTGGTAATAACAAAGTGGCCCAAAAAAGGATTTTCCCTTCCGGAAGATGTTATAAATTTTACAATAGACGGTAACTGTTAGTTTTATTTTAATATTAGTGAGGTAAATATATACAGAGTACTCGTTGACAAGCAATGGAATGCTGTACTCCTCAAGATCGGTAAATACTCGTGACTATTTTGCAATCACATCCAAACAAAGTCACTGCATGGTGCGCCATTTATGCCGGAGGTGTCAATTGGGCCTTATTTTGTTGGAGGACGCGGATGGTAACAATGTTACTGTGACTGGTGATTGATACAGAACCATGATCAACGAGTTTTTATTGTCGCAAATTAATGAACTGGGACTGGAGGTTGTTCCAACAGCAGAGAACTGCAACTGCGTTCATACGCAATCAACACAAGAATAAATATGTGTTTGCGTTCAAACGCTGAATATACTTCAATACACATATTTGTTGATGATTTTAAATCAATCAAACGAAGTGAAACTTGCTGCGTCACTGATTTAATCATCGGTCCTTTTCATACCATTGATTTTATTCTTGTTCGTTCGGGTCAACAATAAACTACATCAAAATAGTAGAATAAATCAGAAAAAACAACAAACAACGCGAATGTTTGTATTCATAAATAAAACAAAGTTTCATATCTATAAAAAGGGGGTTTTGTATAAACACATTTCATAAATGGTATAGTATACATTAGGGTGGGTCTAAAATCCGCTTTTTTAGAATTTTTATTAGTAATACCAAAAATATTGGTCTTTGTGAAAATTTTTTTTTTGGAATAAAAATTTAGGTAGATATCTCAGGCTCGCCCAATCCGGTTAAAGCTAAATATTGTCTAATTTTCCAATAAAAGTAGATGAAGAAAAAAAATTAGACATTACTAATAAAAATTCTAAAAAAGCGTATTTAAGTCCCACCCTAATGTACATTATACCATTTATGAAATTTGTTTCTATTTTGTTTTAATTATGAATACGCACATACGAGTTGTTTGTTGTTTTTTCTGATATATTTAACGCTGACTTTTTGTGGAGTGATTAAATTTACGTAAAACATGTTTGACAGATGATTCAAACATGTTTGACAGATGATTTAGTAACATGATACTGATTTTATTCTACACTGAATTTTATTGAGTGATTAAATGTGAACAAGAATTTTAGTGTATGATTAAATCAAGAAAAAATTTGATTTTGCAGTTCTCTGTCCAACAGGTTAGCGTAACACAAAGCTTAGCCGCCAACCGGTTGAAGCCAATGACACTGGCAGCGGCTTCAGCTAAGTTCCTCCACAAAAATGGAAAATGTGGAGCCCAAATGGCCATTCTTCAAAAATTTATAGCAAAAACTTTAATGTCCAAATAAATACTTTAAAAAAAATTTCAAATTATGTCGTTTGATATTATAGAGCAAGACAACATGGGGTAAATATTTTTGGGGTACCCTGTACAAAATTTCAACTAAAACTGTATTTTTCAGTTGTTCCAGGAATATATTTGGTGTCAATAAGACTTCAATAGAAAGAATGCAAAACACCCTGCGAAAAAAGGACCTATCTCAGGACACGTCACGTGACCGGTTCATTGCCACTTTCAACACGGGCTTGTCCTAGTAGGGGGTCAATTGCCCTCTGCGACATGTCGCAGGACCGGTCTAAAAAAACATGTCACACAACTAACCCCAAAGAACATATCACCGGTCACGTGGTAGGTACTTTAAGAACGGGACCTCTTTTCGCTTATCTCCTGATATGTATTCTTGGAACCAGTTCAGTTTTCATATACACACAAAAAAATAATATTCATAATTTTTATGAAAATTGTTCATAATTTTTAACGTTCATGTTATATATGAAGCTTACTTACTATTTATGAAGTGTTCCTAACTTCCCAGTGTTTTTTTTATAAATTCGATCATAGTTATTATAAATTATGTCCATAAAAAAAAATCATATTTAATGTGTTCAAATTCTTAAATATTATGAAAATTTCATAATTTTAAAATGTTTCTACAATTCCCTATTTTATATTATGACGACGTACATACATAATAAAAACCTGTTCATACGTTTTAAGAACGGGTTCATAATTACAAAATATTATGAAATACTTCATATTTTACAGGTTACGTTTTCCATAAATATTAAGAAGTAGTTCATAATAATTCAAATAGCATAAAATGTAAGAACAGAATTTCTAAAGTAATTTCACGGTGTTGTCAACTTTTAAATTTAAAAAATACAAACGCGTAAAAAAGAACAAATATAATTTTTCCTCAAAGATGGCTAAAGATATTAAGATGAATAAAGTTTAGAAATTATAAAACTTTAGAATTTCACTATTTGCACTTTTACAAACGTCTATTAAAATATATAGTTTCATATTTCAAAAAATATTTGTCTTCGCGACTTTTTAGAATTATTGAAGGGACTGTGAGTTTAAGTGCTAACTTGCTGTGGCTGTAAAATAGCATTTTGAAGTTTAAACCATTTGCAAGTATATCACTTAAATAGCAATTCGTTAGTTTTTGTATTTCGTGAGCCGAAGTACTTCAGTAAAATGCAACTTCAAAAGTAATTTAGTTAGTTACACAATTTTTTAATTAAATAAAAATATTATATTTTCTAAGACAAGTCTCAAAAAAAAGTAAAAACCGTGGGTAACTTGACATATTTTTGATTTTTTTAATGTTAATATTTTTTCTGTGGCACGTTATTAATTGTTTTTATGTTAGATGCTATTACAATACGTTGTTATTTTTCCGCTTACCCACAACGTATTCAAATTTAATAAGTTAAGCACAAAAAGCAGCAAAACGGCAACATTGAATACAGGCTTAATAAAAATATGCCGTTAGTTTTGTTATAGAAACGATGATGCTGTATTATTTTTGTTATAATAAAAAAAAAAAAACAAAAAAAAATAGTGTGTTTTTTTATAAAAAAAAAATAAAGTGTTTGTAAATTAAAAAAAGTACGAATTTTCGATTTTTAAATCCAGTATCGTTCTATGTCAGAATTTTTCATAATTTTATATAGTTTCTGACTACACGAAACAAAACTGGTATTAAAAATTTACAATCCGTTATTTATATTTTTTTTTATCTAATTTTAACAATGAATTTTATTTTTTTTTTTTTTGTTAATTAAAAAGTTATACTTTAAAAAATAATAATACAACTTTAGAAAAACAATACACACAGCAATTTTATTTATGTTATGGAGAAGTTCCTAGCATATATGAATAGGTACATAAAATTTATTTATAATATAATGAATTATTTCCTAACATTTAAGAAAAGGTACATAAAATTATTAGTATTATATATATTTATGTACTAGTTCCTAAATATTATGATTTTGTACATTGGCAAATTTTTTAAGTACTTTTTCATAAATAGTAAGTATATCTACATATATTTTGAAGGGCATTTCATAATAAACCAGTACACAAACTTTACCAGTATTTTTTTTATCAACTGTTCATAAATACAACCAGAATTTATGAAAAAGTTCTTAAATTAGTACATTGGCAAATTTTTCATAAAATATTCATAAATAGTATGATTTTGTTTTTTGTGTGTATTACAGGGCAGGTCCCAATTCCCAATTGACCCCTTTTTCCGCAGGGCATATACTTCATGTTGATTATAACAGTTTAAACTTAAATTTGCATTGTTTTAAAAACTTAAATTGGTCTTGAGTCCCCCGTTGGGCTCCAATATTGTTGAAGTGACTTTTAGAGTAGTCTTAGACTTTTATAAATTTTAATTTTTAAATTTTATTAAATTTTTCACTATCAAACAACTCACACACAGAGAACTTAAGCAAAATATTTGTGCTTCTCTATGAAATTGCCCTAAATAAATACAGAACACGACATTGTATGTAATATTTTGTTATTGTTTCTAATGTCTAAAAATATTTATATAGCAATATCCAATGGACTACACACCCACTTGCAGTGACATAGTCTGATTTTATTACGAGTACGGTCGGTCGTACGTTCAACCAAAAAAAAAATTCTATTAAATAAAATGTAGTCTAGAAAATGCTTATGTAGTTGCAACAACAATAAAACTATTTTGTATTATTTCTAACAGAGAAATTAAAATAAACATACATTTAAAATATGTAGTATTTTTTCCGTTTCTTCATATACCTATAATATTTCAATTATACTTGTAATAGAGCTGTTTTTAGTAGAATCCCCTAAAAACAAAACGAAATAATATTAATTGCAATTTAACCTCCAAAGGAAAGGAATAAAGCAAAAAAAAAAAAATGACATTATAAAGTTTAGTTTTTGTCTGTATGCCAAGAGCAATGGAAAACAATATGTTTTCTTTGTGAATTAAAGAAGAAAAACGCAATTGCTTTTTATGCACGTTTTTCTGCTGACAAAAATTTTGTAAAAACAAAAAAATTTTTAAAGTTATTGCAGCCTTGAATATTTTAAGTTCAGTTTATTTTTGGTAGTAATTTTATTGCTTTCAATTTGGTTTGTTTTACTCATTGAGAATATGTGTTGATATTTATAAATTATTTCCTAAAAATATGCAACAATTTTTGCAATTAAATATTACCTTAAAGTAGACTATAAAATCAATATAATTGTATAAGTATGTTATATATTTTTTACTTATGTGTGTATTTTTTCTATTTCATTGCAGATTGTAAAATTTTGTAATTTAAAAAAAAAAAAAGGGAAAAAGGTAAGACTTATAAATATTTCAAACTTATTACCTAACTACAATTGGTTAAAGTGACTTAAGCTTTGTTTCGGTATGAAACGAAAATTTAGTTATAAAAATTTTTTATTTTAAAAAATTTTGATTTTTCGTTTCATACCTAGCTTAAGTCACTTAAGTCAATTGTAGTTGGGCCTTTACGTTTGTTTTATAAATTTTAACATTTTTTAAAATCTAAAAATTAAGTGAAAGAGATTCTGCCTTCGAACTCTCTAAGGAATGTTTTTTTCAAATCACACAAAAAATTTAAATGAAAACGGTGCTAAAGACACTTTTTAACAATATTTAATAAATTTTCCCGTGAAATTAAGAAATAAATTTTACTTTAAATTTGTTGAATATTTCTAAATTATAGAAAAATTTTACTATTGAGAACTAAATTTTTATTTGAAAATAGTAAAATTTCCCCAAATTAAATCATATATCATCTTAAATTTTACTGTTAGTTACGAAATGTTTCCTTGGTTTTAAGAAAAATTTTATTTTATTTAAGTTTTTTAGATAATTTTTTTTTACTAAAAACTAGGACTTAACTCCCTTAAAATAAGAAAATATTTTCCATCGTCAAGTTAAATAGCACTCCTTTAATGTGAAAATTATTCTTAAATTTGATAAAAATTTTCTAATAAATATGAAACTGTTTCGGAGGACTTCCGCTTTGTGAGGACACTGCTTTTAACAAGCTTTTCGAATACATTTTTGTCTTTAAATTATTTGTATTTAAAATTAAAATTAAATTTCATTTGCAAAAAGGTCAACAAATTAAAAAAATGTACTGCAGGATATCTTGAAACGTAATAAATTCTGACTAAGTCAGATTCTTTTCGTAGTTAATTAATGGTTCTCCTTGTGAGAACTACAAAAAGGGTCGCCCTAAGTGACACGCGACATATGTATATGGCTAAGGAACACTGGGGGTCCTTTGTCTTCTTAAGTTATCCAATTTAAGGAAATTCTTGCAAAAATACAAAATATCACAGTTACATTTCTTGTTATAACTGGTTCCATAGATTTAGTTCTGTGAATTTTTTTCTATGACCCCAAAAAAAAGCTTTCACCGACCCGAACTTATTCTAGTTTGAAGTAAAAAAATGGAAATTTTTTTAAATTT
Organism: Eustalomyia histrio; assembly: GCA_949748255.1. Classification (NCBI taxonomy): domain Eukaryota; kingdom Metazoa; phylum Arthropoda; class Insecta; order Diptera; family Anthomyiidae; genus Eustalomyia; species Eustalomyia histrio. Next base: position 26,580,755 of record OX456526.1, on the reverse strand, counting down.
TCAATGAAAAATCATTAAAGTTGAATTAAATTCTAAGGCAAATTAAGTTGGTTTTGAATAGCTTCTAGAGAAAAATTTCTTTGCAGTTCCCTTAAACAAAATGTTTATACATACAACGCCCTTTTTTCCAGATGTTTTTTTTATAATTTGTAAAATGATCAATCAATCTATATATCAATTTGTTTAATATAATTCAATAATCTTATTTATTTGCTATAAAATGACATCAATTAAAAAGATTTTATCTATTTTAAAATATGAGACATCGATAAAAATAAAAACCACAATTATGACAGTAAAGTACAAATTTAAAGACTGATTTGATAAAATAATAAAAAATATGTTTATATTATCAATAAGTGGTATATCGATAATTGATAATTAACAAAAAGTGGGTATAATGAGTTATTTGTAGTATCACAAGGTATGAATAAGATTTAAGAAAAAAAAAAAACGATTTTTAAATCTAAATAATGTGAAGTTAACAGATGCTTTTATTTTTGTTTCTATTTTTGTTTTATTATATAATTAAATATTTAAATTAAGAATTTTACTAGCTTTTCCTGTTTTGACAATTTAAAACTGAAAACTATAAATTTGCTAAGATAAAAGCATTCTATGCACTTGTGGCTGGGGATTTGTTTTAACACATGTATTATTTAAAGTAATTAGACTGTTGGGGAATTAAATATTTAAAAATTCACTACATACACTCGTTGATAGTGTCAGAAGAGTATAATAATTTAAAATTTACTACAATTCAATTATTAATTGTCAAGTTTAAGGTTTACATACATTTTGCCTTTACACTCATATAAAAAAGTCTGTAAAAGTAAAAGAGAAAGCTAATTTTCGTGTTTGTAATTTTCAGTAAAGTAAAAGTAGTCTAAAAATTAGTAAACGTTACTAAAATTTTTTCAAATCTTAGTAAACAGTTTACGAAATGTTAACAAACTTTTCTGTAAAAATTACAGCTTTTTTTTACAGACCTTTTTATATGAGTGTAATGGTAAAATGTATGTAAATTCATTTTAAATATCTTTTGAATTTTTTTATATTAATTTTAAGATTAAAAAAATTTGATCTCAGTTAAAATAATTCAAATATATGCTAATTTTAGCAAATTGGTTTGAAAAATTGAGTAAAATATTGAACTTCTGCTGGGACAGTCCATGTGTCATCAACCGGAACAAGTAGTAGTCGGAAGGGACAATGACTGGAAAATACGCCGCGTGGAGTAGGACTTGCAATTTCAACGTTTCTCAATAGGTCTTTACCGGTCTTGCAATATGTGGCAGAGCGTTATCATTCTGAAAAATCACTTTGTCGTGTCTTTCTTCGTGCCTTTCTTCAGTGTGCTGCTCAAACGCATGAGTTGAGTCAGATAGCGTCTCCCGTGATCCTTTCATTCGGTTTTAACAGGTCGTATTAGATCACTCCGCTCTGGTCCCACCAAATACAGAGCATAAGCTTCATGTCAGGGATATTCGGCTCTGCAAAGGGTGTTGCACGGACAAAATCCATAACTTTTTGCGCTTGGAGTTGTCGTTGTCCATTGCCACTTACAATACGATGCAAAAACCCTTCCATTTTTGACGTTCGAAGAGCTATTCACAAGCGAGAAATCGACTTTCGACGCCGGGCGTCTTCAACTTGTATGACACCCAGTTTCCTTGTTTTTTAATAAATCCCATGGCTGTTAGACGTTTGCTGAATGTTGACTCATCCACTTCAAATGATTGTGACAACTCCTGTAGCGTTTGGCATTCGTCCACATATGGCAATGATTCCAAATGTTCGTCTTCAAACTTTTTGGGTTGACCCGACCGTTCCTTCTCTTCGAGCTCAAACCAAACCATCTCCGACACTATTGTCGGAGACGTAAACTTCCACTAAGATTCGATGACCCCCTGCCGCACTTTTCTTCATATCAAAGTAAAGAAGAAGAACTCGCAAAGACACTAATATGAAATTCGACATGTTCGAGACTTTATTTACTTAGTTTAGTTGGTTACGTTTCAGCCAAATGACCCAAGCTGCCAAAGATGCTCATTTACAAGAGGTTTGAGTGGCAATACATAGGAAACTGGAATATTGATTCAAATAATAGTGCCGGCCTCTTGTATATACATTTTTATTTTGGTTCCTTTTGAAACGATTCAATTGTCTACACTCACCAAAAAAAGTCTGTAATGGCAACTGAAAATTTTGCTGTTATTACGGGATATTCTGCTAATTTGAGCCCAGCGGTATTTTTTGCTAATCTTAGCTGACGTGTAGTACAATGAAATTAGTAGAAAAATTAGTAGCCGCTACTAAATTTTAGTAGACTTTTTGTAAAGTGGAATTTAAAATCTGTTCGCTAAAATCAGCAAAAAAAATTACTAAATACTATTAATATTAGTACAAAGTTTTAGATTTATTTTTTTTATCGAGCATCAAAAATTTTGATTATATTTTTTAAAAGATGTTTTATACAAAATTAAAAAAAAAAACAAAGGCTTAAAAATCTTAAAAATTGTTAAAACATAAACGAATTTATCATTTTGTTTTAATTTGGTAATTTCTGTTTTGAAAAATATTTTAGTAAATTTTTTTTTTTTACTTTTAAGGTTAAATTTAATTGTTTTTAGGGCTGATTCTAAAAACCCCTTTTTAGACATGAGTCGGTATCTTCACTTCCGATCCCTTTTTTAATCCTATGTAACATTTTAGGGCAATTTAAGTTTGTATGTATAAGTTTAAATTACATTTTCTTCAATATCGACTTTTTTAAATTTAGTAATTTTTTTTGCTAATTTTAGCAAATCGTTTTTCAAAAATTTGTAAAATGATTTCTAAAATTAGCAACAAAAATTTGTAGATATTCTGTAAAAGTTCTGTAATTTGTAAAATGTAAATAGCAAACAGATTTGCTAAATAATAATTTTTTTACTAAAAATCAGTACAAAAATAGTAAAATGGGATTGAAAACCGTTTACAAATTTTTCTACTAACTTTTTTTTCTGAGTGTAAGATCTAGAACAGACTACGAAATATGGTTTATTTTTTCAGTTATGAACAGATCATCATGATCCCATAAAACCAGATCTACACATATCTGGCCATAAAAATCCACTAGTTTTCCAGATCCCTTTATATAAAATCAGATCTGGCAGTTGATCTCTAGCAGAAATACCATACCATATATTATCATATATAATGATATCTTATAAGATCTAAACAGATCTGATAAAATGTAATCTTTTTTACACAGGAAGAAGAATTTTTACTAAAAAAACAGTGGCTCAGTGGCCTAAGCGCTTTGTCACAAATACTTTTTTTATTTTAGTAGCGCGATCGAGCCCTGTCTATTCAACTTTTTTATATACCCATGTAAAAATCGAAATATATATGAACATACATGATCATACATGGGATTGTATATGATCATACATGGGCATACATGGTCATATACGTCCATACATTATCTCACAGTTGGCTTAACAATGTCGGTCAGCTTTTCTGTATAATTGGAGAACGGAAAGAGAAAAAGTTTCCAAATAAGGTGCAAGCATCTTGGTTATCAATACACAACATCTGACCAAATGTGGGCGGGATCCTTGAATTGGGCGTGGTACAAAATAGATTAATTTATATCTTAAGAACGGTAAGACCGTAATTAAATACTCCATAAATGGGCTGAGAACATCAACATTTTTATAAAAACTAAAATTTTAGAGCTGTAATATGACCTATGGATACGTAATTTTATATCCAAAGATCAAAAATCTTTAGTAGAACATATTTGCTGAAAATAGTTATGACCAAAGAATACATTTTTTGAAATACCTATTTTCGGGAACCATAAATCTTCCCGAGTCCAAGTGTTATCACCAAACTAAATGGTAAATTTCCACTTAAAGATGTCCGTATAAAAAAATCTGTCCATTCCATATATGTCCATATATAAACTTTACTATTTTCCCAACCATGGTGAAGGGTATATAAGATTCGGCATAGCCGAATTTAACCGCTCTTACTTGTTTTTTTATAAAAAGAAGAATAAGACAAAATTTCGTTGAATTTTTTTTGTTAATAAAACAATAATGCACGAACAAAATTTGTTAATAATAAATTCTATAAGATACCAAACTATGGAATTATTAATGAAATTTCTTTTTTTTACTTTGGTTGTAAAATGAAATGGAAAAATATTTGTTACTTGCCCTTAACCCTAATACGACGTTTTAGATGAAATTGTCTTTGAATAGTTCTATTGTCTGACAATCTAAAATCAAAATTATTGCCAGTTACCAGTTTTAACTTCTTAATTTAGTTTATAACATACTTTAAGTTGTCAATTTTTTTTGTTTGCATACTTTTAGGATAATCATAACGAACAGTGTTTTTCCTAATTTAAAATTAAAATTAATTTTTCTTCTCTTAAAATATTTAAATAAATTGCCAATTAAGAGAAATATATAAAATGAATATTTATGCTAAAAAAAAATAAAAAGTTCTACTCAGTATTATTTTGCATACTTGCAACTACCAATAATTTATTCTGCGTTTTTGAAAAAAAAAAATGGAAAAGAGTTCAAGCGTAACATGGTAAGTGGCAGAAAACAGAATCAAATCACTGATGCTTAAATTTCTTGCACAACAAAAGAATATTTAAAAAATAATAGAAAAAATACTGCAACTATAAATACTGATAGAGAAAAAAATTGTGTTTTCGTTTATTTCAAGTTTTGCTAACATTTAAAGCTACTAAATTGAGCTTTAAATGTATCGCACTTACTACAAAATAGAAAAATGACGTCATTCAAAATGGGGTTTTAATAAATGAGCAATTTTTTAAATATTTTTGTTTGACAAAAGGAAGTTGATAATAAATGAATATTTACAAATTATTGTTAATCACTTTTAAGCGTTTTTTTTTTTCTATATTTTTTTTTATTGTTTCAAACATTTGTTAATTTGTAGTTTTAGGTTTTTATTAAATATTCTTTTTAATTTTTTTATTAATTTTTTCATGTATGTTCGTTGTTTTAAAGCAATCATTGCGACCGTGTGCCACATTTTTATTTACATTTTTTTTGTTGAAATATTTATTTTGATGTGTTTTTTCTCAAATCCATTATTGTTTATTTGTGCGCGAATTGCATTTTCCCACATATCAGATATTTTTTTAGCATTACAAAAATGACACGCGTTTTAAAATTATAAAAAAAAAAAAATAAAATAAAATTCTGTGTAGATATTTTAATAAATATTTTTTTTATTTTATTTATATTAATCATATAATAACAATATATATATTAATACCCTGACCGAGCACTAGCAACAAAGGCCATCGGCGCGTTGTAGCGAAAACAGACCAGAGCCTTTGGTGGGAATCGAACCCACGACCCCCGCACTGATAAGCTAGCACGCTACCAACTAACCTACCGGGGCGCTCATATTTTTTTATAATTATGCTTTTCAGGTCCAAAGACAAGTTATATGTTAAAATTAAGGTTCTGAGTTAATTTTTATGTAAAAATATAGATTTTCAATAGGGACACTTGCATGCAACAAATTTAAAGTAAACAAGTAAGAGCGGCTAAATTCGGCTATGCCGAATCTTATATACCCTTCACCATGGTTGGGAAAAAACTGAAGTTTGTATATGGACATATATGGAATGGACAGATTTATATACGGACGCCTTTAAGAGGAAATTAACAATTTAGTTTGGTGATAAAACTTGGACTCTGGAAGATTTATGGTTCCAGAAAATAGGTATTTAAAAAAAAATTATGTTTTGGGCATAACTTTTTTGTATCTGAACCGATATTTCCGAGTTTTCCAGCAAATATGTTATACTAAAGATTTTCGATCTTTTGCTATATAAGACGTATCCATAGGTCATATTACAGCTCTAGAATAGTGTTTGTTGTTTGTGTATAAAAGGTGAAGAGGTGAAAGAAAATCGTGAAAAGAAATCCCTAGAACTGCATGTGTTTTATTTCTACAAAAACGTTTGATTTAGCTGGCAAATTTGCATTTGGGATTTTATTTCGCTTTTTTATTAAAAATATTTTTAATTTCTTTAGCTTAATTTTAAAAATTTGTAGGAAAATAGTTTATATTTTTTTTTATAAATTATTATAAGTTATGACCTAAAATAGTTGCACTCAAAGGGAAATTATGTATAAAATTTTCTTTATATATGAGAAATAAAATGGTTTAAAAATCTTTTTATAAATTCTTTTAAATCGGAGCAAAAAATAGAAATAAAACCGTTTTTTTTTTTGTTTGTATCAGAGGGTTTTTATAAAAATTTTGATGTTTTTAGCCTATTTATGGATTATTTAATTATTAATATAAAATTTTATTTAAATTAATTATTAAATGTTAAAAAAAAACAAAAAATAAACTAAAAAAAAAAAATCTTAAGAAAATAAAAAAAAGAATGTACAAAAAAAAGTGAATTGACCGGGATTCGAACCCGCGACCCTTCCACCTGTGGTGCAGGGTATAAAAACGTTTGTATTTTGTTTGTATCAGCGGGTTTTTATAAAAATGTTGATGTTTTTAGCCTATTTATGGATTATTTAATTATTAATATAAAATTTTAATAAATTAATTATTAAATGTAAAAAAAAACCAAAAATAAACAAAAAAGTCTTAAGAAAATAATAAAAAAAATGTACAAAAAAAAGTGAATTGACCGGGATTCGAACCCGCGGCCTTAGAGAAAAAAAAGTATTTGTGACATAACGTCTAGACAACTGAGCTATTGAAGCTCACTCAAAATCATCGTCAATAGAGGTACATATATAAAAGTCTTCGTTCATTAGAGATTTGTTTAGTTTTTATTTAAATGACAAATCTTTATATGTGTGTTGTTTGTGTATAAAAGGTGGAGATGAAAGAAAAGAATTTTAACACATGGATGTGTTTGTTATGCGTAAAATTCTACATACATATTAAACAAAGGGATTTTACCGAAAAAATTAGAGGTAGTCCTGGTTTTTTGCTAATATCTCAGCCATTTATTAACCGATCTGTCTGGTTTTTAATAGCAAACAGAAATGGATCACATGTAACAGAAATAAAAAAACAATCAAGTCCTCATCATGTCTGGGTTCTTCCGAAAACCCATTTCAACACACAGACGGACATACGGACAGACGGACATCGTTAAATCAACTTCGCTCTTCATAAGGACCCAGAATATATATACTTTATAGGGTCTAAGATCAATATTGTAGAAATTACTAACGGAATGACAAACCTATATATACCCTTCCACCTTTGGTGAAGGGTATAAAAACCACACATAGATTTTGGGAAAAAACTAACAATATTATTTCTAGATTATAGTACAACAATAATTCTTCATTTTATGCAACAATTCAAACTTTGTTGTTGCAATTGAAAAAAAAAAAAAACATTAAAAAGTATTATAATTTCCTACAGTCGAATGTGAATAAAAATAGGGACAGTAAGAAAATGGCTTGGAATATTATTAGTATTTTATATTTTTTGATGGAAATATAATAGTGTTCATTGTATCTAATAGATGTAACCATTTCTGTATCATATTTATGTAAATAGGTGTACTACGTTTGGAGCCCAAGGGTGAAAAAGTTATGGGATATAGAAAATCGGAACAGATTGCCATATACATGGAATTTAAAATTTTGTTTGTGCCCGACTACTTCGTTGGTATTGTTTATTAATTCTAAGCCAAACAAAAGAAGACTTGATCTCTATTAAGTCCTTAGAAAGCTGATGTCCTACTGTGCGTACACTACCTTGGATTACACTACCTTCAGTGTACTTTTAGTGTACTGTACGTACACTACCTTGGAATACACTACCTTTAGTGTACTGGACTAACACTACCTTTAGTGTACTGGTAGTTTACTGTACGTACACTACCTTGGAGTTCACTACTTTAAGTGTACTTTTAGTGTACTGTACGTACACTACCTTTAGTGTACTAGTAGTGTACAGGAAGGGCGTTTTCAATTGCATTTTGTTCTAATAACAAAATTAAATTTAAAACGCCTAGATCTGATTCTGAAACAGTCATTCAATCGAAAGACTACACCATTTTCAACTGAAATTGAGAGCTTTCCGAATGAAAAAGGGAAAAATTCTACATGAAGTTGAGACTTTTGAGAAAATTTTAAAAGAAATTTAGATTTTTGATAATAAATTGAGAAATTTCCAAAAGAAATCGGGATTTTCAATTTCAAATTTTAGAAAATTCCAAATCATTTAAAATTGAGAAAATTCTTAATGAAATTGAGATTTTCTATTTAAAATTAAGAAAAATTTAAATAAAATTGAGATTTTTCATTTGATTTTGAGAAAATTCCAATTGATATTGAGATTTTTCATTTGGAATTGAGAAATTTTCAAATGAAATTGGGAAAATTCCAAATGAAATTCTGATTATAAAAGGGCAGGAAAGCAGATGGTATGGTTGGATGAAACCTACTTCAACCTTTTTCGTCGAAGAAAATTTGGTTGGTCAAGAGTTGGATTTAGAGCAGTGCAGAGATTGCCTACTTCCCGTGGCCCGAATGTACACCTAATTGGGGCAATTGAAACTTCTGGTCCCAGGAAAAATGAAGCTGCCAAAGAAGCAATGAAAACATCACTACTATGGCAAAGGCATCACTTCTTTTCTGATGGTTTCATCGATGAATTTAACATTAGCGTGTCATAGGATGGAAGTATTCAAATGTAGCTACTAGCATTACTCATACTTTACTCTGAGGAATCAATGATAATACAATGATTAGATATTCTCATGCATGAGTGGAAAATGTTCATATACTTTGTAATATTTAAGCTTTGATGAAAATTTAATTCATAAGAATGCAGAAAAAATAAGTTTAAAGAAGCGAAATGTATGCATTGATATACAAATACTCTTTATTAAAACAAATAAATAATTCTGCATTAGTGAAAAAGCATTTTTAAAACATTTTTCAAAAATTTTAATGAATTTTTAGACAAATTTTAAAATATTTTTGGATAATTTAAAAACTGTTTGTACAATTTGAAAACATTTTTAGACAATTTTAAAATATTTTTGAACAATTTTAAATAATTTTTGCACAATTTTAAAACATTTTTGGGCAATTTGAAATAATTTTTACACAATTTTAAAATTATTTTGGTAAATTCTAAATTAAAACTGGAAATGATGTAGTGTTAAATAAAATACATAATGCAAAAATACAGAGATTGCGTCGTCATAAATATTTGAGGCTGAAAAATGCAAATGACATGCCAGCTAGTTTCAATTAAAGGTAAAAAAAATCTCTTTTTCTTGATTTTTCAAAACTTTTATAAAAATTGCAAAACTGTATAAATTCTAACCCTCATGAAATTTTAAACTAAAACTAAGTAAAAAAATTAAAAAATTTCATCAGAACTATTTTTTCAATTTGAATAAATGCTTTAGATTAAAAAAAAAATACGATATACTATAACTTATGCTTTAGAAGTAATGAAGAGTGAAATTTTAAGATATGCATCGGGTTTATATCCAGATCACTGCATTTGAAATATGAACACATGAATGCTTTTCAAAGTGCCTTAGAATAGCACCAAAAAATCATAAAAGAATGTCTACTGAAGTTTAGGAAGCAATGAAAGAAGTTATAGTCACAGTATGACTACCATTTTTTTTGCTGGGGTATTATACAATTAGACAGACGTCGGGGCTCGTTCAAGGTAGACATTGCAAGCGAGTGGATTCAAAGACTACTCTCCAGGTGGGAAGAGTCTGGCAATCAGTTGTCAGATCTTGTCGTAGTATGCGATAGTAGTCTGCTGCTACTCTGCTAAGACTGGCCCCCCATACTCTCCAAATATCAAATGTTAATTTCTCAATTTGAAATAGAAAATCTCAATTACATTTAGACTTTTCTTAATTTCAAATGGAAATCTTAATTTTATTTAGAATTTTCTCAATTTAAAATGGACAATCTCAATTTCATTTGAAATTTTCTCAACTTAAAATGAATATTTTAAAATCACAATTTAATTTGAAATTTTCTAAATTTGATTTAAAAACTCTAAATTTAACTTGGAATTTTCTCAATTTCATTTAAAAAATCTCAATTTAATTAGGAATTTTCTTAATTTCACTTGAAAATGGTGTAGTCGAGTTAATTTTTCTATCGAAAAATTTTTAGAGTTTAAATATTTGCTAAATAATATTCAAAGACACTTTTACTGTCTAAAAATATATTTTAAAATTCAAATTCACTTCATTCCTTTAAATATGCAATACTTTAGTAAATAATTTTGTTTTGCCTCCTTGAGTTTATGCAATTTTTTATACAAGAACAAACATCTCCTCTAATCGATAAATAATCATAACACTGATTGTTATTTTATGGAATCTATTTCTCAAAATAAATTTTAGATTATTCCAAAAGTAAACTAAACAAATCGAAAAAAATATGTGTGTATAATATTGTGTAAACATGAATGCACATGCCAAAAAAAAAAATACGAAAACAAAATTTAAAATGCCTGATTTGGTATATGTTATGTGTTTTAACTATTTCGACCAATATTGTTGAGAATATAGTTGATTTTTTTTTTGAAGATTCTTATATATCTCCAGACAGAGTTTCTCAAATGGTAGTACGTAGTATTTTTATGACTTTTTCATTAGAAGTTCTCTAAAAATCAATAATATAATTTTCCATAATTGCATAGTAAGGCACACAGGAAAAATTTCCAGAATTCTGTTTGTAATATTTAACATCTTTCATGGAATATTTTTGTAAATACCAATAAAAATTTTTTTAAAAAGGCACCAAAAAATACAAAAACTTTTCGATGTTTTTATTTTTGTTACTTTATATTTTATTTTTAAAAAATTTTTACATAAATAACAACAATTTGCAAACATTTCAAACAAAAAATTGTTAGAAATCGAATTTGAATTTTAACAATTATTTTTTTTTTCGTGTATTTTTAAAATATTGGCAGTAATTTAGTTCTTTCTTACCGGTATGCGAATATTTCGAAAGTTCGCCAATTTTTGGATTACACGCATCTAAGAGTGTTATATTTTCAGGAAAATATAATTATAGGTACTAAGGTACAGTGGTTGTCAGCTTATTTGATGCAAGTAATGAAAACAATAATAAAAGTCTGATAACTTAAAACTAAATGAGATATCGAAATAAAAAAAACTGTATTTTATAGAGCAATATGTTTACTTTGCACTACTTTGCCATCTACTCATTTCATATTCTTTGTCATTCTACAAAAAAAATAACAAAAACAAAAATAAGTGAGATAAAAAATTGAGCAGCTTATTTGATGCAGTCAACTTCTAACAGGATATCTCCCGTTATTTTAAGAGTTCGTTCACATATTTTTTTTATGTCTCTTGTGCAGGTTCATTGTAATAGATATTGCATAGTTTTTAGTCTGATCAGGCAAGTTAAGCGGTAGTGGCGAAATAATTTAAAGATGGGCTGGCGCATAAGTATTGAACAACGAGAATTGGTCATTCATCACTTCAAAAATGGCCAATCACAACGTAAAATAGCTGAAATGGTTAATTTGGCAGCATCAACAGTCCAGCATATAATTGAAAGATTTTTGCGAGAGAATAGGGTAAAAAACAAGGGCAGAAAAGCGCCAAATAAAATTTTTACAACGTACGATGAACGATGGATTATCAGAAAAGTCCAGGAAAATCCAAAGTTATCAGCTCAACAATTAGCAAATGAGGTTCAGAATTCTCTTGGCAAGACGTGTAGTGCGTCAACAATTCGACGTCTCTTGCGTTCCCATGATTTTCATGGTCGAGTTCCACTTCAAAAGCCCTTCATAAATCAAAAAAATCAGATCAGCCGGCTAAACTTCGCACAAAACCATATCTCAAAGGACTTGGACTTCTGGAAAACTGTAATTTTTTCAGATGAATCCAAATTTAATATATTTGGTTCGGATGGAAGGTCATACGTGTGGCGAAAGCCCAATACACAGCTTCAGCTTAAGAATTTGCGTGCAACAGTAAAACACGGTGGTGGAGGTGTCATGGTATGGGCTTGCATGGCAGCAACTGGTGTAGGAAATTTGGTGTTCATAGAAGGAAATATGGACAAAACTATGTACCTTAATGTCCTGAAAGAAAATTTGCTGCAAAGTGCAGAAAAACTGAACCTAAGGCGCAACTTCCGGTTTTATCAGGACAATGACCCCAAGCACAAGTCTGGTGTGGTTCAGACCTGGCTCATATGGAACTGCCCGCATGTGATGGAACCACCGGCGCAGTCAACCGACTTGAATGTCATCGAAAATTTATGGGCACTGTTGGAAACCAACATTAGAAGACACAACATTTCTAGCAAAGAAGGTCTCAAGAAAGCTTTAATGGATGAGTGGAACAAAATAACGCCAGAAACCACACTAAAACTTGTTGAATCGATGCCAAAAAGATTGTCGGATGTTGTGGCTCAAAAGGGTTACCACACCAAATATTAAAATCTTACAAATAATTAGCTATTTTGTTATCTTTTAAATGGTTTTTATACTGCATCAAATAAGCTGCTCAATTTGAAAATACTATTTTTTTTTGTTTTCCTTATAATTTTTTTCAAAATAACAAAATGTGAAATAAATGAATTACATAATTTAAAAACACATATTCTGAAATAAAAAATGGCTTTTAATTTTTGTAAATATCTCATTTAGTTTAGCAGATAATTGAAGTATTAACTTCTTTTTTCACTTGCATCAAATAAGCTGACAACCACTGTATATGTGTTCTTAAAGAAATAGCTATCAACCGCAGACCTCACCTCTTCATTGTTGGCAAAGCTTTTAGCACCGAGCCCTTTTTTTAAGTTTGAAAATAGAAAATAATCCAAGGGAGCTAAATTTGGCGAATTAGGTGCGTGATGAAGCAATTCGAATTTAAATTCATTGGTTTTGGCCATAGTGAATGTTTTTCGACGCTGTGCTATTGTGAGCGGCACCCATCTTGCGCACAGCTTTCTCATCTAAAAAAAAGACTCCTTCCATTTAGGACTCCCCCAAAGTATAATCTAACTCGGCTTTAATATTGGTTGGACTGAGACCTGTCAAATGAAAGTATTGAATTAAATAACGGTGACTAATTTTTTCGATGTTTACAAATTTCCCTAGATCGTTAATTTTTGATGGCTCAAAATAAAAATACTAAACAAGGTGGCAGCCTTATAAAACATATGTTTTCTTAGTAGTATACTGTAATAGCTGCCAATTTCAGATATTTTATACCCTAATCAATTTAGGCGGATATGATGAATATAGAAGATGGGGCAACAATTATCACCCTATAAGAAAGTGCTGCCATTTTTGCAAATGACATTTTATGTCAGTTTGGTTTTGACATTCGTGAAGTAACCATGTGCAAAATTTATATGAATCGCTATACACCTTAATTTTGGATGACTTTCCATCAAAATTGATCATCAGCAGCCAATTAAATAAGCAAAGTTCTCCATTCTAGGGGGAAGGAAAATCAACCCATAATTCATGAAGCAGCATTATACCCTCTCTAAGTCACCATGTAGTGTGTAGTTACATCGGAAAGGGTGATTGATTCGTAAGAGCCGACGGTAACGCTATTAAGGTGAAAGACTACCGCTCTTGAGCCATGCAGACTGAATTTTTCTTTACGAATTTTGACGATCTGGAATTGGGGGACATGTAATTGCAAGAGGACGGAGCGGGGTCCCTTGTCGTACTGCACGTAACACAGCGTATGTTATCTCGCATTTCGGTGATTTGGCTTGGCCAGCCAGATCTCCCGATTTGACTCTCCCAGATATCTTACTCTAGGAATATTTCAACGCGAATAAAGAACAACATTCTACCCGAAATTGACAACGTAACACCACAAATGCTATGCAGAATTATGCTAAATGTAATCAAAAGAGCCTAAATATGAAACAAAATTTATAATTTCAAATAAAAGTAATGAGTTAAAAAACAAGGCTTAAATTCGGCTGTGCCGAAATTTTAAATACCCTCCATTAAAGTCCTAAAAAAACGTTCTCATTATTTTTAAAACAAATAATGTAAAAAACTTTAGAAGTGAAATTATGGAGAAAAACTCTTTGAATGTGAAAAAAAATTTTGTGGTTGGAAAAAAATTTTAAGGTGAAAAAATTTTTGTGGTGAAAAAAATTTTTTGAGGGGAATATAAAATATTATTCAATTCTAAGAGAAAGGTTAAAAAAACAAGAAAAAATATTTTATTTACCAGTCTCTACTATGAAATTGTACTAAAATACACCCCATTTGTACACTCCGAATATTATGTAGTTAACTGTTTGTAGTTAAATAAAAAAGTTTTCCGTCCCATTTAAAAATAAAAGAACACACATTTATTTTTTAAAGAAATATCTATATTAACTTTTTTATACATTTATTCGAAATAATTTACTATCATTTACCGATTTTTTCAGTTTCATTTATTTTTTTTCATTTGTTTGAAATTTAATAAAAATTTACCCATAAAACAGAAATTTGTGGTTTATTTTGTTTGCTGCTAAAAAAAAATATTCAAAAAATTTCAATTTGTCTTTTTATTTAAATTGGTTGTATATATACAAAATTATTTCAATTGAAATTGCAAGAACTTCATAAACACAAATACATACACAAACACATTCACACAAAAAGTGTATATAGCTATGCAAACATACATTTTGTTAATTAAAAAAAAAATACAAAAATACAAAAACACAAAAAGGGAAATAATTTCAAATAAATGATAAAATCATTTATTTTTTAAATAATTGGTAGGTAAAATTTTGACATTTATTTTAACTGATTATATCATTTGTTTCTTACAAAAGGCATTTAATTTAAACGAAAATTAAGTAGACCAGTTTTTAAATAAAAAATCATTTCTTAACTTACAAACTTTTTCAAGTGAATAGAAAATTTAGAGGTACCTTCACACTCTCACTCATAACTTTTTAATCGCTGGACCAATTTTACTCATTTTTAATACCAAACTGCTCGGGAAGGATGTACATAAATCTAGGTAAAAATGAGCTTGCGTCTTCGCGCCGTGATCGCTATTTCAACAGACGGACATAAAAGTTGTAGCGAAATAAAATTAGATTATGGTTTTTGTCCTATCCTATATTATTGTAATGTAGTTCTTATCAATTTTTTCGAAAGTTTCCGACATGTTGCCCAAAAGGAATGTCTTACTCACCAAATTTCACTGTCTCGGCCAAAAGTTTGAGAGGTTGCACTTCGATTTGTTTTTTCTATCGCATATCAAAATTTCATCCTTTACTTTCCTTTTAGCTATTTTTTAAAGAAACTTTTAAAAATTTTGAAACACCTTTTGTTCAGAAAATTTGTTTTCGTTGTGTATATTGTAGACACTATGTATGTATTTTTTAGAAAAGTTTTTAATTCCAGAAGAAAAAAAAACTTAGATACAAAGGTATTTTAAAAAATTAAAAATTTATGTTACACCAGTCAAAAATGTTGTGAACCTCTGGAATAGACCACACATTATTTTTAATATAAAATACATATTTGTGTCCACACGCTCATAAAGCTTTTGGTTATTTTTTTTTTGATACTCTTGTGGTCAAAACTATTTATGACTACAATAAATATTATAACCGAAACAACATGCAACAACTGAACAAAAATTTCGCATATCAATTTTGTAGTGTTAATAAACTTTTAACACTATAACACAACAATTGATTTAACAACTCAAGTTTTCATATACAAAATTCTTAGGGAATGTGATTTTAATTCAAATTAAAGGCTAGAATTGTACGGGCATGTTTTCGATTTCACTTTTAGGTGAAAGGGAATATTTCATAATTTCTTTTTTCAATTTCTTTTAGTTTCGTTAAAAATTTAAGTGAATTATGATTGTACAGTGGTCATTTAATTCAGTAAAGTTGAAATCGAATTAAATAAAACTTTGGAAAACAGTGAAATAGGTGCCATAAATTTTAATTTCACGCGGATTTGAATTCGCACGAATTCCAGAACACGCCAGATAGTCAGCTCTTATTAAGTTTTTAAACCTAGATATTACTTAAGTTAGAAATTTTTAAACAAAAGTTCTGAAAATTCTGGTCGAATAATAATTATTTTATTAAAACTACTAAAAACACGACCGATACTGCACTCAGAAAAAAAGTAAGTAGAAAAATTTGTAAACGGTTTACTATTTTTGTACTGATTTTTAGTAAACAAATTATTATTTAGCAAATATTTTTGCTATTTACATTTTACAAATTACAGAGTTTTTGCAGAATATTTACAAATTTTTGTTACTAATTTCAGAAATCATTTTACAAATTTTTTAAAACCGATTTGCAAATATTAGCAAAAAATAACTAATTTTAAAAAATTAAAACTTACACCTACAAACTTAAATTGCCTTAAAATGTTACATAGGTTTAAAAAAAGGGATCGGAAGGGAATATACCGACTCATGTCTAAAAATAGGACATCCACTTTAAATAGCACTAAAAAGTTTTTTTAGTTCTAAAAATCAGCCCTAAAAACAATTAAAATTTGACCTTAAAAGTAAAAAAAAAAATTGACTTAAATATTTTTCAAAACAAAAATTAGCAAATTAAAACAAAATGATTAATTCGTTTGTTTTAACAATTTTTAAGATTTTTAGGCCGTTGATTTTTCTTTTTAATTTTTTATGAAATATTTTTTGAAAAAAAAAAATAAGTTAATAAATAAAATAAAAAAAATTTGATGCTATATAAAAAAAATAAATTTAAAATTTTGTACTAAATATTAGTAATTTTTTTGCTGATTTTAGCAAACAAAAAGTATACTAAAATTTAGTAGTGGCTACTAATTTTTCTACTAATTTCATTGTACTACACGTCAGCAGACATGTGTTGCTAAGATTAGCAAAAAATACCACTGGGCTTAAATTAGCAAAATTTCCCGTAATAACAGCAAAATTTTCAGTTGCCATTATATACTTTTTTTTGGCGAGTGTGGGGTTTTTAGGCCAAGATCGTAACCGAAAATTTTCTCAAAAAAAAAAAAAAAAATAATCGATATATTGGAGGTGCCCATTTTATATTTGCTCGTTAAAGAGTTAATATATCTTGTACGAAGTACCTATACATGATGCATATTCTTATACATGCTTTGCATATTTATGCTTATAGATATTATATGCATATTGTATTTTTGTAGATATTATTTTGTTCATTGAACAAATTTTACATACTCGTACACAGACATTGTATCAACCATATCGTAGATATAAATACATTTTAAATTAATTTCCCAAGTGCAATTTATAGCATATCATCATTTATTTAGAGCAGAACGCATTTTCATAGTTTTTGTTGTTGTTGTTGTTGCTGTTGCTGTTGCTGCTGCTGTTGTTGTTTTTGTATGAAAACAAATATAATTTTCTCATGTAATAACTTGTGAAAAATATCTATAAAAGGTTTTTCTGTCGAGTTGGTTTATTTGATGGTTAACCATGTTTGTATTCAATTTAATACAATCAATGTTATGGCCATGTTTTATTTAAAAAGGGTCGTTTTTACAATACGTGGTTATTTAAAAGAATACAAAATCATAAAACACACTAAAGTTCAGCTGATGTTCTATATATACTTTGCTAGTGTTGTAATCAGCACAATGAGAATTAAATTTTCAATTGAGACACATTTCTTGTAAGACGATCATCTAACCACTTAAAATACATAAAGTCGAAATGGAATGTACAGAAATTTTAATCTTATTTATATTTTGTCTACTTATTTTAAATTTACCAAAATAATTGAGTTTCTTAAGCAATGTGAAAATGCTTTTTTCACAACCATTTTATCAAACAATGATTTTTTGTCTGTTTAATATTGCTTGACGTTCATTTTATAAATTTGTTTTTTTTTGTTATATATATTTATCAATATTATTAACAAACTTTTGTAGTTGACAAATGGTATTAAATAAAAATCAGTGATACGTTTTAGTTTATTAAATAAATATTTTTATTTATTCGCAAAATAATTAAATTAAATTATCAGTAATCTCATGTGATTTAGGTGGTAATTGTTATCAATAAATTTATATTGAATTTTTTGTTGCATACTGCAGGGAGAATTTATTATTATCATATTGAAGCATAGTTTTAAGTGTTAAGAATGGATATCAATGTATTAAAATATTTATAGAAAGTTGAAAATTTTAAAATAAAATAAAATTAAACAATAAAAATTCAATTAGATAATATTAAGTTCAGTTTTATAGTCAGCACTTAGCGTACAAATTTTACTTACATTTTCGTGATAATAAAATTTACTTAAAAATTGTATATAATTGTTTTACACGCAAATTTCATATCCGACAAAAAAGATTTATACACTCTATAAAAAAAAATGAACTAGAATTTAGAAAAATTTACTTATTTAGAGGAAAAATTGAAATGAAAACGGCGTCAAAGATTTTTTGTACCAATATTTAATAAATTTTTTCTTGAAATTAAAAAACAAATTTTACTTAAAATTTGGTCAAAATTTCTAAATTATAGAAAAATTTGACTACTGAGAAGTAAATTTTTATTAGTAGGAAATGTTTTCTTGGTTTTATTGAAAATTTTATTTTATTTAAGTTTATTAGATAACTTTTTTTTTACTAAAAACTAGGACTTAACTCCCTAAAAATAAGGAAATACGTTCTAATATCAAGTTAAATAGCACTTCTTTTAAGTGAAAATTATCCTTAAATTTAATAAGAAATTTTCTATATTTTACCATATATTTTAAAGTACTTTTCACTCATTGTGTAAATCTTTTCAAACTTTCGGAGGACTTCCGCTTTGTGAGGACACTGCTCTTAGCAAGCTTTTTGCTATAAATTTGATTATATAAATTGAATTATACAAAACTCATGTGTTTAAAATATAAACTAAATTTCATTTGTAAAAAGGTAAACAAATTAAAAAAAATGTACTGCAGGATATCCTGAAACGCAATAAATTGTGACAAAGTCATATTCTTTTCGTAGTTAATTAACGGTTCTGCTTGAGACAACTACAAAAAGGGACGCCCTTAATGACACATGGCATCTAAGGAACACTGGGGGTCCTTTGTTTTCTTAAATTAACTAATTTAAGGATATTTTTGCAAAAATACAAAATATCACAGTTACATTTCTTGTTATTATTGGAAAAATATCATAAGTTCATTTTATGAAATAAAAAAAAATAGTTTTAAATCCGTTGATAAATATAAAGTTTAATAGGCGCAGCGTCAAATATAGGAAAGCCATTATGCCGTAATGTATAAAATGTGTCTGTGATATTTTGTATTGTAGTCAGCAAACAAAATTATTACATAAAAGTGCAAATTCGAAATTTTTAACCTTTTGCTAACAAAATTTTAAAATATATTTAAGCTATTTTAAAATCAATATTTAAGACTGTGAAGATTAGAGATGAGCACGTGAGCCATTTTTGAATAACGATCACGAACCAAAAATTACAATCACGCACCATAATTATTTTTAAATGATACTTAAATTCATTTTCATTAATAATATTTTTCTTGAAAATTAGGAAAACTAACTAGTTTGTTTTAAATTTATTGTTTTTTTTTTTGGAAAAAATATTGAAAATAGGTTGAACGTCTTCCAAAAAAAAGGTTATTATTTCTCAAAAATTAGAAAACATTTACTTGCAAAAAAATTATATTTTATTAAAATTTTGAAAATTTATCTCAACTAAGTTGAATGAAAAATTTCCCCAGAAATAAGTCATCAGTTTCTAAAATTAAATAATTACATTGTTGCATAAAAAAATTGTTACTTCTTGTTTTTAATCGCCTGAACTAATTTTTAGAAAACAATTCTTAAAAATTAGAAAGTGGTAGACTTAAAAACTGAATTTCTAAAATTTAGTTAATTTTACTACTCGCGAAAAAAACGAACTCACATTAAGTTCAAGTACTTTATCATTTTTTGAACTAAATGGCAGTAAATTATGTTTTAATTTTTTTTGAACTCAACTTAGTTTTATTACATTTAAGTATGCAAATTTCTTAAAACTGAGAAGTTTTCCTTTAAAATTTATAAATATCTATTTAATATACGTGTTTTTTTTTCTAAAATCAAGAAATATTACTTAAGAAAAGTATGAACAATTCTTAAAAATTAGAAAGTGGTAGACTTAAAAACTGAATTTCTAAAATTTAGTTAATTTTACTACTCGCGAAAAAAACGAACTCACATTAAGTTCAAGTACTTTATCATTTTTTGAACTAAATGGCAGTAAATTATGTTTTAATTTTTTTTGAACTCAACTTAGTTTTATTACATTTAAGTATGCAAATTTCTTAAAACTGAGAAGTTTTCCTTTAAAATTTATAAATATCTATTTAATATACGTGTTTTTTTTTCTAAAATCAAGAAATATTACTTAAGAAAAGTATGAACTATTTCTGAGTACATAAACTATTTCGTTTTTACCCAAACATAGGAATTTTTATTCATTTTAAAAAAAATTTTCTAAGTTTTACTAAAATTTTACATAAAATGAGGAATATTTATAAATATAAACTATTATAAAGGAAATTTTTGATTAAGTTGTTTTGAGTGTGACAAATGTTTGTAAATTGTTATTTTTCATATAAAAATTCTTTAAAAATTAAAAGGGAAATTACAAAAAATAACAAAATGTTTTTTGTATTTTTAAATACTATTTTTAGTGACTTTTTAAATTTTTTTTATTTGTATTTACAACAATGTTCTATGAAAAAAATCGAATGTTGTAAATTTTTTTCTGTGTAAAAACACATGTTTTTGATACCACAATTCAGTACAATTTTTTACAATGTATCTATTGCTTTACACAAAAACATTGCGCCGAAATAGTGACGCTGCACATTGAAAATAGTTATTCAGTTGTGTGAATTTAACGCATATCATCAAAAATATTTCACACTCTGTGGTGACGTTAACAAGCAAAATTTTCAGATTTGGGGAACGGAGAAGCCACACGAGATCCAAAGAATGCCATTGCTTTACTAAAAAGTGACTGTTTGGGCCAGCGTTTACACCAAACTGATTTTAGGGCCATTTTCTTCAGAGAAGGCAAAACTGTCGATGGGAAACGATATCGGTGGTTGTTAACACATGTCTTCTCGAAAATGCATGAAAAATATATGGACGGTTACTGGTTTTTAAATTTGGTTTTAAAATTTTTTCACCGGAAAAACAATTTGTGCTTAAGGCACAGTAAGTTGCTTGGGTTTCACGTGAAAAAACTGTTTTACTATGTTGCATATAAAAAAATGTTTTTTCACTATAATTAATTTCATGTGAAAATTAAGTACAATTTGTTTTCACGAAAATTTAATGTAAAATAAAAAAAATATTCTTTTTACAATTTCAGCTACGACTTGAGGCTATCAAAGTTCAAGAGAAATTTTTTAACGGAAAAACAATTTATTATGCTTAATTAATTAATTTGATCGTTTTTTACTTAGTAATAATACAGTCAGCGAAATTTGTTTGGCAGCATTAAAACTTTATGCATAAATTATTTAATATGAAACCAATACATTACATTATATATTAAAGTTATTAAATTTGCCGCAACTCTTTATATATGATGTTATACTATTAAAAGTGCCGTCTAAGATAGTTTATTATGGTGTAAACTTATCATTTAAGTCTTAATAACAAAAAACTAAAATATCGAACATTTACACCATATTAAATAAAAATTTAATTCATGAAGTTTAAGTGGGTCTAAGCAAATTTCGCTGACTGCATTAGTTTTAAATTTAATTTTACTATTTATTTATTTTTTTAATCATCGTATAGGAATCTCTTAAACAAATTGTTGTCGCATGTTGCTAACTCATAGCAATCTTTAGAAAATATATTCTGAATTTATTGCTAGAATAAAAATACACATCTATTTTTAATATTTAAAATAAATAATAACCACCAGCCATCACCGCTAATAGTTTTTATAGGCTAAGAAGAAAATAGACTAAACGCTTGTTGCATGAGAGCCAATGGAGGGAGATATTTACACTAAAATTAATACTTCTGTAATTTAAAAAAAAATAGTTTTCTTTACTTGAAATAGATTTAATTTTTTACCCGAATTTAATACCCCAAAGAGGGGATTGGGCCGCTAAAAATGCGCCTTATTTCTTTCTCCTTTATAACGTATCCAAAATTAATTACAATCAGCAGGAACTTTTTTAGCACCTCAATTTGGTATTATTCTATTTTTCAAATTAAAATATTCAATTATTGTTTGAATCTTCCTTTATTCAAATTCAAATGATATTAATTAAATTTGAATGTTCCTTTCAAATTTAAAATTTTTTAAATTCAGATTTATTACATAAGTTTTATCTCAATATGTGTTTAGTTTTGAGGTTCGCGCTTCAAATCAGGTGGTAAGTCAAGGCGAATTAATAAAAAATTCTTGTGATGCTGACAAATAGGTAGTTAGTATGCGCCAAATTTTAAAAGTTCTTGTTATGCTTTTTCTCAAAAGGCGTTGCTGCCATTGCATTTAAGACACAATGCCCAGCTTGGAAAACTGGTGCCATTTTTTATATTTTTTTTCCTACTACATATTCCAAAGAAATGTTGTACAGATTGGATATCAAACAAAAGGTTTTTGAAGACTCATTCACTAGTATACTTAAAATATTTTGTTAGTTAAAATAACCGAAAATGTCATTACAAGAAATGATATTTCATTTAAAAACAAGTCTAATTGATTTTCATTTAAATTAAATGCCTTTTATTATTTATTTTTAAATGTTGATTAATCAACTGACACATCCGTAAGAAACAAATGATATAATCAGTTAAAATAAATGTCAAAATTTTACCTATCAATCATTAAAAAATAAATGTTTTTTCATTTATTTGAAATTGTTTCCCTTTTTGTACTTTTTGTTTTTATTTTAATATACTCGTACAATACAAAATGTATGTGTGCATAGCTATAGACACTTTTTGTGTGAATGTGTTTGTGTATGTATGTGTGTTCATAAATTTCTTGTTATTTGTATTGAAAAATACAAAAAATTTTTAAATATTTTTTTTTGAAACATACAGCAAACAAAATTTAAATTTGTAATTACTGTTACGGACACAAATAAATCACAAGTTTCCGTTTTGTGGGTAAATTTTTATTAAATTTCAAACAAATGAAAAAAATAAATGAAACTGAAAAAAAATGGTAAATGAAAGTAAATTATTTCGAATAAATGTATAAAAAAGTTAATATAGATATTTCTTTCAAAAATAAATGTATGTTCCTTCATTTTTAAATGGAACGGAAAACTTTTTTATTAAACTACAAACAGTTAACTACATAATATTCTGAGTATAGTATGTATATAAAGCATGTTGTAGTATTTCAAAGTTTGTCAGTCGGAAAAATATGTCTCGAAAAAACGGGAATTTTATTGAGTTAAAAATCATAAGTCTATGTTTATTTGATTTAAGCAAGAAGTCTCTGAAACTTTTCAATTTTATCAAATTTTCGGTTTTACGCCGAATTTTGTCGAAGAGTTTTTTCTCGTGTACTTTAACGTTGTGTACAAATAAATTTTATTTTTTGTAAAATTCAGACATAAAAACGATCTTATTTTTGACCCCCATTTTTAAGCCCCTAAATATGACATTGGCTTCTACAACATATCTAAACTTCTTTAAGAACTGCGGGTCCGGCTCAGTTGACCTGCCTAGTTAAAAAAAAAAATGGTAAAAATTAAAAAGATTTTAACATACAATTTTAGATTTACTTATTCTTAAGATTTACTTATTCTTAAGACAAAATATTATTAATTTATGTTGGCCTAGAATAACTAGGCCGAAAATATAAATATTTCTGTAATAACAGAATTAAATTTTTTGAGTGTAGCTATAAATAAATGTTTAAAAAAAACTATCATCAGTATTTTGTATCAATTGATAACAAAACAATGTAGTTTTCAAAACTTTAAATTAAATTTTAAGAATTTTACTTTTTAAAAATAAAATACATGTTTTAAATATGTAAAGTTTTTCATGCTAACTGCCCCGCTACAGCAAAAATTATGTCGGATTAATGTGAAATACAATTTTTAAACTTATGAGGCTTTCCATACCATACAGCACAAAATATGTCGGATTTATGTCAAACTTAACTTTTTGAAGTTTTCCAAAATGTGGGCGAAGCAGGTGAGGTAAAATGTTCACAAGTTTAGGATTTTGTTCAAATATAACATACGAGTATTATTTATTATAATTTATGGTAATTTGGGATATATTGGAATTTTAATTATATGGGCAATTGAAAAAAAATATAAATTAAAAAAAATCAGAACTAGTTCGATTTTGAAGTACTTCTCTGCTATATTGTCCCCATTAAGAAAGTCAAATTAAGTTTTTAAGGTTTTCCAAAATGTAGGCGAAGCTGGAAATTTGGTAATATGGGCAATTTGAGAAAAAAAAAATATTTAAAAAAATCAGAACTAGTTCGATTAAGAATATTTCCCTGCCCATGTAAAAATCGAAATTTATATGAACATACATGATCATACATGGGCTTGTATATGATCATACATGGGCATTAGACCGTACCTCAAAAAAAAAAGTTCACCGTACACCCTCAAATATAAAGTATTTTAACAAGAAAATTTCGAAAATGTTTTTTTTTTTTTTTTTTGGCCGAACGTAGGGGTCGCCATTTTATATTTTTCTTTATATCTTCGCCATTTACCGTCGGATCTTAAAGGGTTATATATCAATGTTTTTGTCGCAATGATACCAATTTTTTACATCAAAAATCATTGACCTCAAGCACCCTTTTATACCACTTAGGGGGTAAAACCTACGTAAAAAGCCTATATATAAAAACTTCCTATTTTTATTTTCTTTATTTACGGAGATGTGTTAACAAAGATTGGTTTTCACAAGATTTATGAAGGAGTACAAAAAAATATTTGTTTTTCACAAAGTTTTACAAAATGATAGTATATTTAGTATAGAGGTCCATGGCACGCAGCATTACTTAATAAATTTTTGGTGGATTTCTCTGAAATTTATAATGCATATGGAAAACTAAATTATCTTTGGATGCGCGTAGGAGTTTTTGATAGGTCAAATACTTTTTGACTTAGAGCTGTTTCTTTACGAGTATAAAAAATAGATATTTTGACTTTAACACTTCGCTGTTTTGTCAAAAATTAATATACCCAAAAACTCATACGCTTTTCTTTAGATAATTTGGTTAAATTATAGGCATACGAACCATTGCAAAGGTCTCTGTAAATGGCGTTCCATTCTTACAATGACTCCATTTTTGTAGCCAGTGTTGGTAGGAGTTCCATCGCAACTAATAGCTATTAAGAAGTCCATATTGAAGTTCTCTTGACTCAAATAATACAGCCAACTTCAATCACGCCAAAATATGATCGATTAAAATTTGTGTTATTTTATAAGTGATCCACGGCACTCAGCATAATTTAACCAATTTTAGGTGGATCGGTCTGAAACATACACTTTATATAAAAAAAACTAAATTATCTAAAGAAAAGCGTATGAGTTTTTGGGTATATTAATTTTTGACAAAACAGTGTTAAAGTCAAAATATCTATTTTTTATACTCGTAAAGAAACAGCTCTAAGTCAAAAAGTATTTGACCTATCAATAACTCCTACGCGCATCCATAGATAATTTAGTTTTCCATATGCATTATAAATTTCAGAGAAATCCATCAAAAATTGATTAAGTAATGCTGCCTGCCGTGGACCTCTTTTGTAAATATACTATCATTTTGTAAAACTTTGTGTAAAACAAATATTTTTTTGTACTCCTTCATAAATCTTGTGAAAACCAATCTTTGTTAACACATCTCCGTAAATAAAGAAAATAAAAAAAGGAAGTTTTTATATATAGGCTTTTTAAGTAGGTTTTACCCCTTTAGTAGTATAAAAGGGTGCTTGAGGTCAATGATTTTCGATGTAACAAATTGGTATCATTGCGACAAAAACATTGATATATAACCCTTTAAGATCCGACTGTAAATACAGAAGATATGACAAAAAAATTAAAAATGCCCTACATTCGGCAACAAAAAAAATTAAAAAAAAAAATAAAATAATAGTTCCGCTGGAATTATTGGAATACTTTCCTAGCAAAAGTTTATTGCTTTTTTGCGAGCTTTCATTTTAAAATATTAGGGTAGTTCATTAAGGTGGTAGCAACTGAGATCTGGTGGGTTAATACTAGAACGGGTTACTTGAGGTCAAAGGCTCCTTCGAGGAAAACATCGGTCTCCCCGAGACAAAAAACATTGATATACAACACTTTAAGATCCGACGGTAAATGGCGAAGATATAAAGAAAAATGTAAAATGGCGACCCCTACGTTCGGCCAAAAAAAAAAAAAACATTTTCGAAATTTTCTTGTTAAAATACTTTATATTTGAGGGTGTACGGTGAACTTTTTTTTTTTTGCCTGTAAGGTGGTACGGTCTAATGGGCATACATGGTCATGTACGTCCATACATTATCTCATATATGACCATATATCTTCGGATCCGAAATTTGAGGGTATATGGTGATATATGTGCATATATTATCATACATGCTCATATATTATTCATGTATGCTCGTATATGATCATATACGTCCCTCAAATTTCAGATCCGAAGATATATGATCATATATGAGATCATGTATGGTCATATATTGAACAATGTATGGACGTATATGACCATGTATGCCCATGTATGATCATATACAGGCCCATGTATGAACATGTATGCTCATATATATTTCGATTTCTACATGGGTGGTTAAAATAGAAAGGCCGACAACTCAAAAATGGCTGCGATAAAACATTTTTTAAACGATTCGGGCTTAGGAGAACAAAATACTTTTAAAATTTTTTTTTATAGCGAAAACATGGCTAAATATCAGTAGCCGAGGAATTAATATGTAACTCAATTTAAATAAATCCTCCAATTTTTGTTTCTATTTTAATTTCTTAAAAAAGTTCAAATGTGACTCTATCTATCCATAAACTTTCAGCGTACTTTAGAGAAAATATTCATTGAATACTGTACATCTCAAATATTCTGTAAAAATTAATATTTTTATTCTGTATGTTGGATACACCTAAACGTTTATGGGATACGATTGCAGAACAAATATTTAATTTTAATATTTGTGATACAATATCGAATATTTTGGTCAAAACGAAGCCGAACAACATGATGAAACTTTTTGAATCGATTAAAAAATATCTGAGCTTTTTGAATAAATAAATTGAGTAATTTATTAATTTGAATTTATATTTATCGGGAAAACACTAATTGCAATAAAAACGCTATCTCCTGATAATTTCATTAGGCAATAATGAAATCCGGGTAGAGACCAGCCTACAACAAATTATTTTCACAATTTGTTATAAGCTTTAGCACATTTACAGGTTGGTTGAAAAGTTCCTGCGCTCACCAAGAGATGGCACTGATAGCTCCGAACTTTTTTTCCTCAAGTTGGTATAACTGTCCTGAGAACACATGCAAAGTTGCAAGTCATTCTGTCAATTCTTTCTTTGTTTACAAGCCATTTGAAGTTGACGTGTCATTGATTTTTTTTAATATGGAAAAAATTGAATATCGTGCAGTCATTAGATTCTTTGTTTTGAAGGGTTTAAAAGCAAAGGAAATTTATGAACAATTGTTAGAAGTGTATAAGGAGTTCTCACCTTCAAAACGCACCGTTGAATTTTGGGCTGGTGAATTTAAACGCCTTAAAGACGATCCACGCGAAGGACGACCAAAAACTGCAACCACAGCAGAAATCATTAAGCAGGTACATATTAATGTTAGTGAAGATCCAAGTTTGACTAAGCGTGAAATTGCTAATGCCATAGGCATCTCAGACGAACTAGTACTCCATATTTTACATGAAGAATTACGTATGAAAAAACTGTTTGGAAAGTTAGTGCCGCACACATTAACAATTCAACAAAAACTGGATCGAATAAAACTGACTTCTTGCGTCGTTTTATAACTATGGATGAGACTTGGATCTACCACCATGATCCTAAATTGAAACAAGAACGTTTACAGTGGACTGAAGCTGGTTGTTCAGCTCCAAAGCAGGTTAAGTCACAGCGATCAGCAAAGAAGGTTATGGCATCAGTTTTTTGGGATGCAAAAGGAATTTTGTTGATTGATTATCTTCAGAAAGGTAAAACAATCAACTCTGAATATTATTGCAGCCTTTTGGATCAGCTGGATGAAAAAATTCGTGAGAAAAGACCTGGTTTAAAGAAGAAAAAAATCATTTTTCATCAAGACAATGCACCTGCTCGCAAAAGTGTTTTGACGATGGCTAAATTCAAAGAATCGAAGTACGAATTGCTTGAACATCCACCGTATTCACCAGATTTGGCTCCCAGTGACTACTATCTCTTCAGAAATCTCAAACAATTCCTCGAACTAAGAGGCCATAGCAGCCGTAGACGGTTATTTTGCAGAGCTTCCGGAAAACCATTATAAGGATGGGATAAAATTATTGGAAGATCATTGGAACAAGTGTATTGAGCTTCTAGGAGATTATATTGAATAAAAAAATATATTTCGTAACAAAAACAGTATCCTTTCATTTCGAGCGCAGGAACTTTTCAACCAACCTGTAATTATTTTGGAGTAATTTATTATTTTAATATTTTTTTTTTCAAATATTCCATATAAAACTCTCTGATCTAATTTCCACCATTTCTCAAATTCCACTAAATTATAATAAATAATATATTAAAAAAATCTTAAACTAACTTTTTGGATAAATTGAAAAGTTGTTGTATCATATATGACAATAAATACTATAAGTTTGACATTAATCAGACCCTGTGACGGGGCAATTGCTATGGAAATTCTTATATTTAAATGTGAGTAATATTAAAATTCGTTTAGTTTGAGTTTCTTTTTATTTTTGTTTAATTACTTGTTTTTATAGTTTTATAATATGTCAACAGCACATTTATAACTATTTATCATTTGCTTCTTAAAAAAACATAATTAAACTATACTTTGCATGACCATTTGTATTAAAGGTTTTTTTTTGTATGGGAGAATTAATTTTGTTTTTGTTTTAAAATAAAAACCCATAATTTTTTATTTGCGGTAATTAGTACACGCAACAGTTCCTAGAATCTCAATGACAATTGGGATGACACGTTTACTGTTTATGTCATAATTTTTGTGAAATATATTTGAAGAGTTTTTTTTAAGAACCCACTGTTTCTCAAAAAAATTTTTGTATTGAAATTTATGCCATGTGTTCGATGTGAAAAAAAGCATTTTGGTCTCCTAACCCCGAATCTCAAAGTAAAAAAATGTGTCATCGCATATTCTTTCCGAGTTATCGGCCTTTTTGGTTTTAACTTAAGAAGAATTCAACATCGTTCTTCAACATCGTTTTTTATTTTTTGTAAAATAGAATTTCACATTAAATTACCATTCATTTGAGTATAATCATGTCAGGAAATGTTCAAGGGTGTTTTCAGAAGCCTGTAAGGATCGCGTAAATTTCCCAATCAGAAATTTCCAGTAGTACAAAAAGTCAAGTACTGGCAAACCACTGAAAATCTTTGAAATTAAAATATAATTAATGATTTCAAAAGGTAAAACCCCAGTATTATTTTACAAAAATTTCAGTAGTTTAGAAAAAAAGTATTAATCAGAAGGTTCCATAATTTTTTTTAAGGGTATTTATTAAGTTTTTTTTTATAATTTATTTTTGTTTTTTTTTCGCATCGTTTGGCATCCAAAAAATCTCTTTTCGCTAGATTTTTGGGATTTTCTTATTTATTGAACATTTTATTACAGAATAAATTAGTTATTTAAAATAATAATTATTTTTAAAATATGCAATTTTTTTTTGAAATAAAAAAAGACCCATAGTTTAAGAGATCTATTTGATAGGGCTTTTTATTTCCTCCACCATATATGGTGAGGGTATCTATCAATTCGTCATTCCGTTTGTAACATGTCGAAATATAGGTCCAAGACCCAATAAAGTACATGTATTCGTGATCTTTATGTAATTTTAAGTCGATTTAGCGATATCCGTCTGTATGTCCGTCTGTCTGTTGAAATGGCGATCACGATGAGAAGACGCAAGCTTAGAATTAAATAATATTTTATATTCACCTCAAACGATTTTTTTCACCATTTAAAATTTTTCACTTCAAAAAATTTTTTCATCCCAAAAAATTTTTTCATCTTAAAATTTTTTTCCACAAAAATATTTGTTTCAACATCCAAAAAAGTTTCTCACCTCAAAAAATTATTTTCACCTCCATAATTTTACTTCTAATATTTATATGTTTATTTGTATCAAAATCAGTACAGAATATTTTTTTAAGGATATTGGTGGAGAGTATTCAAAGATTCGGCACAGCCGAATTAAAACCTTTTTTTACTTGTTTTGACTTCAGGTTTCTATTTAGGAGACCAAATTACTTTGAAAAAGTAAGTCATCCAAATATTAATTTAAATTCAACTATTACAGGTTGGTTGAAAGTTCCTGCGCTCGAAATGAAAGAATACTGTTTTTGTTAGGAAATATATTTTTTTATTCAATATAATCTCCTAGAAGCTCAATACACTTGTTCCAATGATCTTCCAATAATTTTATCCCATCCTTATAATGGTTTTCCGGAAGCTCTGCAAAATAACCGTCTACGGCAGCTATGGCCTCTTCATTCAACGAAAAATGCTTTCCACGAAAGAATTGTTTGAGATATCTGAAGAGATAGTAGTCACTGGGAGCCAAATCTGATGAATACGGTGGATGTTCAAGCAATTCGTACTTTAATTCTTTGAATTTAGCCATCGTCAAAACACTTTTGTGAGCAGGTGCATTGTCTTGATGAAAAATGATTTTTTCTTCTTTCTTTTCTCACAAATTTTTTTATCCAGCTTATCCAAAAGGCTGCAATAATATTCAGAGTTGATTGTTTTACCTTTCTGAAGATAATCAATCAACAAAATTCTTTTTGCATCCCAAAAAACTGATGCCATAACCTTCTTTGCTGATCGTTGTGACTTCACCTGCTTTGGAGCTAAACAACCAGCTTCAGTCCACTGTAAACGTTCTTGTTTCAATTTAGGATCATGGTGGTAGATCCAAGTCTCATTCATAATTATAAAACGACGCAAGAAGTCGGTTTTATTCGCCTTAAAACGCTCCAAATTACGCTGAGAAATTTGTTTTCGATCCAGTTTTTGTTGAATTGTTAATGTGTGCGCACTAACTTTCCAAACAGTTTTTTCATACGTAATTCTTCATGTAAAATATGGAGTACTCATTCGTCTGAGATGCCTATGGCATTAGCAATTTCACGCTTAGTCAAACTTGGATCTTCACTAACCATATTATGTACCTGCTCAATGATTTCTGCTGTGGGTGCAGTTTTTGGTCGTCCTTCGCGTGGATCGTCTTTAAGGCTGGTACGACCACGTTTAAATTCACCAGCCCAAAATTCAACGGTGCGTTTAGAAGGTGAGGACTCTTTATACACTTCTAACAATTGTTCATAAATTTCCTTTGCTTTTAAACCCTTCAAAACAAAGAATCTAATGACTGCACGATATTCAATTTTTTCCATATTAAAAAAAAATCAATGACACGTCAACTTCAAATGGCTTGTAAACAAAGAAATAATTGACAGAATGACTTGCAACTTTGCATGTGTTCTCAGGACAGTTATACCAACTTGAGAAAAAAAAAGTTTGGAGCTAGCAGTGCCATCTCTTGGTGAGCGCAAGAACTCTTCAACCAACCCGTATACAAAAATCTTCTTTCATTCTCCACAGAATTTATTCGAACTCTTTCTTAAAGTATTCTCTGCCTTCTCATTACGATTCGACAAAAATTTTCTATATTGCAAAAAAAAAAAAACAATGTTCAAAACCTTAACCAATTTTTCAAAAATTTCTGGATCTAATCAATATATTCGCAAGTTTTATTCTAAGATTTATTTATTGAAGTATCCAGTTATATATCCAAAGTTTTTTTTTAGAATATTCAAATGTGTTTATAGGAATAATCCACAAAGGCAATTTTCGATATATTTACGAGTCCCTAAAACATCCTTGAACATTCCTGTCAAGTTCACATTCAAATGAAATGTAATTTTATATGGAATTCAAATCCATAAATATATAAAAAAATTTGTGGTCTATTTTTTTTTGTTTGGCATTTCGTTACTTCAGACCACGTGTGTAAACATTTCTTGGTTTAAATATCTTAAAACAATATTATTATTTGTCATACTACCATTTTCTATATTAAATCTCTCAGCTTCCCTTGTATACCACAACAAATATTTATACTTGCAGTTCATGACAAATAGCCTCCCAAAAAATATATATATTTCGAATAAAAAACATGTTTGTCATCAAAACATACACAATCAAGCCGTAATTGTAAGACGTGAATCTTTTAGAATTTTTTCGTTATTTTTGTGTAGACTAAACTAAAGTCTAGCAAAATGTTTTAACAATTTTTTTTTGTTTATAATCCAAACAAAAAAATGAAAAAGAAACTAAATGAATTGAAAAAAAAAGAATTTGCATGCCTTAAGGCTAGAAGGGTTTATTTTGTTTTTATTATTTATAATTCTTAGTTTATGTTATTGTTTTAATAGTAATAAACCACATTGCTTAAAAAACATTTAAAAGTTTTATTCTTTTGAATTTTCTTCTTCAGTTTTTTATACCCTCTTATTTACTGTTCAGAAGGTTATATTAGTTTGTTATTCTGTGTGTAACTTAAAAAAAACAAGACAGCTCGCAATTATCTGATAATTTTCCTGAGAAGCTTTTTAGTGAAAATAAACAAAATCAAATTCAAAAGTTATTACTAAAAATAAGAAAATATTTTCATATTCAGAAAACGGATTTAGTATGACAACCGATTGTATTGTAGAGTTGTCTTCTTTCAGGCTTTCAAGGTCATCTTTCCACAAATGCAAAAAAAAAATATTATTTATTTAATATTTTTATCCAACGTTTCGCTGCGAGAATTTTCCACCTTCTTTAGGGATTTATTATATTAAATCTGGCAACGACATAGTATAAAAATAAAGGGTGATTATATTCTAAGGGCCGATGTTGATTTTGGATAAAACACAAATTATTTAGAAATTATTGTCATTTCTTTTTATTATGATAATATGGTATGGTTCAATTCGCGACCTCGGCGGCACACATCCATCCGATGGTCCAAATTTTCGATGACGCTGAGGCATAATTGAGGTTCTATACCGTTAATGCGCCGAATTATCTCATACTTTAGCTCTTGAATTGTTGCTGGCTTATCGACATACACCTTTTCTTTCAAATAACCCCAAAGAAAGACATCGCCACCACGTGAGATAACACGGCCATTGAATTTGTCGCGCAAAAGAGCCATTGTTTCGTT
The DNA here is from genome assembly GCA_949748255.1 of Eustalomyia histrio. Lineage (NCBI taxonomy): Eukaryota > Metazoa > Arthropoda > Insecta > Diptera > Anthomyiidae > Eustalomyia > Eustalomyia histrio. Next base: position 26,547,252 of record OX456526.1, on the reverse strand, counting down.
AGCTGTGTGGCAAGTGGCACGTCCTGTAGAAACCACATATCGTCCAGGGTCATATCCTCAATTCCTGGCCACAATTAGTTCGTTATCATCTCTCGATAGCGAACACCATTCACGGTAAATGCTTGGCAAACCTCATGACACACTATCGCGAACAACAGCAATGTTTTCCGCAGAACGAACTGGGCGAGCATGCACAGGTGTTTTCACAGACCCGTTTTGCTGAAATTTGCCCACAATTCTCCCGATTGTGGACACATTTGGTGGATTATGCTGACTAAAAAAAATCACGAAGTGCACGAAATGCGTTTTGATTTGAACGCCCATTTTCATAATAAGCCTGAATAATTTTAACGCGTTGTTCGATTGTGAATCTTTCCATGGTTCAAATTGAGTTAGTCTCAAATTGAGAAATGTCAAATGAAATGCAGAAAAAAACTTGACGTTTAGGTGTGGTTCACATTCAACATCGGCCCTTAAAATTTAACCACCCTTTATATGATTTGTTGCTCTTTTACTTGAGAACTATGAGCTGCCAACAAAATAAACGTGCACTGTCGGTTTTATCATTAAAATTATCGTTAAAATTCAAAAAATTTTCCATGTTTTCAAAAAATATTTTTAAGAATTAAATTATATCAAATATGACATACATATATAACTTGATGAGATTAGATGAAAACATTTTTCGGATCAAATTATATCAGATGAGATTTAAAGAGATCCTATTGGTGTGGTGTGATATGGAGATATATGACTATATAGAAATATATAAAACTAGCAAATTTTGTTGCAGCAATTAAATTATAATCTTTTTATTTTACTCCAAAACTTTATTTTAACTTTAAATAGTTTTATTTATTAATTAACATTTTAAAGGGCATAAAAGATTCGGTATAACTAAATAAAATACTTCTACAAGTTTTATATTTTAATCGTTTTTTTATGCTTATTGTTTTTGTTGCGTTTTTTATAACATCTATTTTAAGTGTTTGAGTAAAAAATTACGTCATTTTTTCTTCTTTTTAATGTCGATTTATTTTTATACAACTAGTACAAGTTGAATGAAATAATGAATTAAAAAATTGTGTCTAACAAAAATAGTTGTTGGCAAGAATTTTATTGCTGCAATTGTAGAAGGTTCAAAGATCAAAAACTTAAATTCCGCTAGATCACACGCAGATAAAATTAAAGAACAAACGTTCATACAATAGGTCTGTTCGAGTACTTTTCTCAGTCAAGGTCAGTAGGAATTAGTAACAAATTTACAAGAAGTAATACAAATTTACTCTTAATAAAAAATTTTTTTAAAAGAACTCTAACAGAAAATTTATAACAATTTGCAGCTGATTGTAATACCAAATGTAAAATAAATTTAACTGCTCGTTATGAAAAAAGTTGATTCTTGGTGTAAGCAGTAATTTATTAGAAAATTTTCTTATATTTTCCATAATTTATTACACTATTTTCCCAGTACTATAATATAAGACTAGTTCTTTTTGTTCTGTATTGAATCAAATAATAAATAAATAAATAAATAAATAAATAAATAAATAAATAAATAAATAAATAAATAAATAAATAAATAAATATTTATTGCTGCACATTTGCCTGCAATAACGTAGTTGTAAAATATTTTTATTTGTATTTATATGTATTTTTCTGCCGGAAATTTATTGCTGTCAAAAATTTGTCTAGTAAAAATTTGCAAACTCTCAACATCTCTCTCTCTTTTTTCTTTCTGTTTACTGAGTATTTGTGCAAATGATTGTCATCCAGTAAAAATTTTTACGAATTTGTACAAATTATCTAGTAAACGAACAGAACTAATAATACTGTTTTCCGGTTTAAAATAAAATATTTTAAAATTAAATCAAACAGTAATTAAATTTTGGTGAAAAACCTGTTAATCTAACTAACGTTTTGCTTAAACTACAGCTACAAGCTTTAAAGCCCAAAACTTTGCTACCGATAGTTTTAAATATCGAAATATATTTAGAAGAAAATTGAACTCTTTTTTTGTGAGGATATTATTCGCCTTTCGATAAATTTGTTTAACTGTATTCAACTTTCAAATTTTTTGCTTGATGGGTTTTTACAGGTTAGGGGAGATTTTCCACTTTTTCCCTTTTTAACCCCTAATGTTTATACGATCCTGATAAAAAGTTAAAAATGTACTTTTTTATAGAGTTAACCAATAATTCACAAACGTTTTTAATTTTAGAGCCGCTTATGGAGCTATTTTCCCCTTTTGAACCGCCAATTTTAACCACGTTTCTCGCGAAAATTCTATCAGTGAATTAGCCAATACTCCAGCATCCAGAAAACAGATTTGTGCTGGCCCCCGATATTGTTGCCAATCGAACAGTTACGTTGCAGCAACCGAATAACCAAAATACTGTTGTCACAGTCAAACTACTCATGAAACAGCCAAACCATTCAATTGGCTACAAATTGGGTTGATAGCAAGAAACTGTTTTCTCTGTGAGGAACACTTGCTTAGTGGATGCCTACGCGTCCAAATTTTAACTTCCTAGCTCCATCTGTTTGAGAACACACTTTTTACCACGTTCATACTCCAGGGAACATATATTTTACTTGTAGATTTCCCTTTGCCTGTAGGAATTTCCAAAAATCCCGTCAGTTCAAATAATTGAACTAATGTACTAGTAGGCTCTCGTGATCTAATCAGGATTTCGTTTAATTACACCCTCAACCACATATGTCGAAATAAAGGTCTAAGACTCCATAAAGTATATATACATATATTCGTGATCCTTATGCAATTTTAAGTCGATTTCGCGATGTCCGTCTGTCTTTCTGTTTGTCTGTCGAAATTGCGATTACGACGAGATTTTTACCTTAGTTAATGGATTTTGATTTTTACCTTAGTTAATGGACATCCTGACGAGCAATTTGGTATTGAAAATGAGCAAAATCGGTCCAGCGGTTAAAAAATAATAAGTGAAAATGAAGATACCTCTAAATTTTCCATACAAATTGGTTTATGTTAGTACAATTTCTTAGTTGCAACTGGTACATAATATTTCTTCTCACATTTTTTTTCACCAGTCGCTTAGAAGTGAATAAAATTTCTTATTTCACCACAAAAAGTTTTTTTTACCTGAAAAATTTTTTTCACCTCAAAATTTTTTTTCCACCAAAAAATTTCTTCACATCCAAAAAAGTTTTTCACCTCAAAAAGTTTTGTTCACCTCCACAATTTTGCTTTAAAGGTTTTTTACATTATTTGTATAAAAATAGTGGAGGGTATTCAAAGATTCGACATTTAACCTTGTATTTACTTGTTTTAAATTAATATTCGGGATAACTCGAAAACTAAAGATGATTTAGAAAAAAAAAAATACCATTTTTGGTATCTTCAAGTACAAAATTATTTAAAAGTTGAATTTTGTTTAGCTTAAGTCAGGGTAAATTGTGGTACACTGTTTTTGAATTTTAAATTAAGAATTGCTCAAAAATTTAACGTGTTTGAAAACTAATTTGGTATTAGCCAGATCTCAATATATTTATATAGTTCAAGCATTTTAATCCGGGAGAACAAATATTGTCCAAATGTATTATTATAAATATGTATAAAATGTTTAAAATTTAACGAAAATTACTCCGCTACATGTAATATATTTTTTTCTTGCTGTCACAGGTCGTAATTTATTATTATTAAAAAAGTAAAGAAAGGGTATAAAAAGGCGTATTATATTTTAAAAGTACACATCATATAAAAAACAATAGCACGAAATTGAATTAAAATAAAAAGGATGAATGAAAATGAAATAATGTTTTTCGTGTTTGTTCATACATACATGTTATCAGTTGTACAAATAGAAAAGTAACTGAAAATAAATTATATGATTATCTTCATAATATTATACCACGCTGTCACATATCGTGAAATGTGGCGTGGCAGTGGCAATGCGCAACAAGAGCGACGACAATTTTTAACACGCACCAAATAAAATATAAAAATATAAATGCCACAAATATGTCATTTGCATGCAAATAATATTCTTGTCTTTTTTTTATTAACCTTTTAACAGGGATTCCCAATTAGAAGAACTTCACTTTGATTTGGATGAAATTTGAATAGAGGGATGAAATTTGAATAACCATACTTACGTTTTTAGCGACCCAATATTAGGTTTATATGTTAAAAATTAAGATAAAAAAATTACTCCAAATTGTGTATTAATTGTAGAGCTTTAAATATTGAATTCTAATTTAAAATTCCCTAAAAAATCAATTCTTTTTAAACGGTTGATGTCGGATTTTTTCGATGGAATTCACTTATGAAAAATTCAATCAATTTATCTCGTTCTTTTTTAACAATCATTGAGTTTAATCATTAGGAATTCAACCTTTTTTTTATTCAATCGGCTATGAATTTGGAATGCAATCGATCATACGATTTTGATTGGCCAATTTGGAATTTCCATCGATCTTAAATCTTGGAAAATAAAAAATGTTGCTTTAGTGGAGCATAACGCGGATGACGTAAATTTTTTTTATCATTAGTAGAACATTTTGTTCCAATCAGGGCTTTAAATTTTCCAATAAAACAAAAGCTTCTTATTCGATCAGATGTACACCATTGGAAAGGTCTTGAAAATATCTTATCAACTAGTTCTAATAAGTCAACACAAGTTGACCTGTTATGACCATACATTTTTTTTTGTTTTAAATAGACCATTTTCTTTAAAATTTCATTAATTCAGAATTTGACCTTTAAAACAGTAAGTTCATTTAAGAACGGTAAAAAATTGATTTTAAATCACAGAACGGACATTTTTTCTTTAAATCAGAAAACGGTAAAACATTTTTTAAATAACTGATCGGACATTTTTTTTAAAGCACAAAACGGAAATTTATTTTTTGTAAAAAAAAATATAACGCTTTCCTAGTGATTTAAATGATTTGATAAAAACGAACTGAATTTGAACGCGTAGAATTAAACAAATTCACTTGATTTAACAAAAAAAAAAAAAAGATTTGATAATTTGTTCACTTTAGATTAAAATTGAATTCGATTTATGGCGAATTAATTAAAAAAAGAATCATAAAAGAACAATTTATTTCTGAAAATCGAGCGCCCCGGTAGGCTAGTTGGTAGCGAGCTAGCTTATCAGTTCGATTCCCACCAGAGGCTCTGTCTGTTTTCGCTACAACGAGCCGAAGGCCTTCGTTGCTAGTGCTCGGTTAGGGAATTAAGATATAATTTGTAATTATATGTTTAATAAAATAAATAAATAAATAATTTTGAAATTAAATGAAGACTCCTAAAAGAACGTTTAAACATTCTGAAATTATAGGTTTATGAGTGCGTTTTTTCCGTCGATTAAGCATCTTTCTGGACGTTCCTTTAACCTTATGACTCAAAAGAGACTTCTAAAAATGAAAATTTCAGACTTTTCCAGGTCATTTATGTTTTATTTTTGAGTCAATTATCAGTTCTGTTAAATTTTTCAAATAGTCTTATAAAAAAGAGTTAAGTATTATTTATTACTTAAATTTGAGCGCTCTGAATATGATAATATTTTATGAGCCATATTTCCAGGGTATTAATTCTTTAAAATTTACAATCGAAATAATAAAATCGAGTGGCATTCTCAAATTGTTCAATCGAATGGATAAAAATCGAATAAATAAATCGATTGAACTCCCAAATTTATAAATTGAATGAATTCGCTATGTTTCAAAAATTGAAAGATGAATATTAAACGAATTCATTTAAATATAAATCGAAAGAGACCATTTAAGAAATCATTCGATTATTAAAATTTTAGTTTGAGAATAAAATCATTCAATAGTCAATTAAAATTGAAAATCGAATTAAGGAATGAATTCTTTAAAATATCTGATTAAACGAAAGATTACTTAAAGATCAATTAAATGGAATACTAAAATATTAAAAAGTTTTCAAACTGAAAAGTTTTAAAGTTTGTTTTTCTTTCCCTTTTACTGTAAATATAAAGAGTGATGTTAAACTGAGTCATTTGATCTGTATCTTTTGTAATATTATACTTGCATTTATAGTCAAAGGGAAAGAAAATCAAACACATATCTTTTAAATAACAGCTAACAGCTGATTTGATATCGGGTATACAAGTTAATAATGTCGATTTGGACAACAGATGGCATAACCATCACATATGGTTTGTGTTCATAATAATAAATATGGTATTTTGGAGGGTTAACATCTGTCATTATAATTCAGGATTCGCCAGACGCCTAAATGTAAACACACTTTTTTTCAATCCCTATAATAATGTCGAATTTTTAGCCTAAAATAGATGTTTTGCGGGGAATTCGGATAACCTTTTCTCACTTAAAGAAAACGGCTGCTGAAAGTTATCGATTGTTGGTAGAAGCTTACGGTCAACATGCACCAACACAAAAAACTTATGAACGATGGTTTGCGCGATTCAAAAGTGATGATTTCGACACAGAAGACAAAGAGAGGCCTAGTCAGCCGAAAAAGTTTGAAGATGAGGAATTGGAAGCATTACTCGACAAAGATTGTTGTGAAACGCAAAAAGAACTTGCAAAGAACTTGGTAGTCACACAACAAGCCATTTTCCTACGTTTGAAAGCAATGGGATTTATTCGAAAGCAAGGAAATTGGGTCCCATATGAATTGAAGCCGATTTTGCATGTCGGAAATGCTGCTTGAACGCTACAAAAGAAATTCATTTTACCGGTGATGAAAAATGCATATCCCAAGCGCAAAAAGTCATATGTAAAGCCCGGCCAACCAGCCAAATCAACACCGAAAACGAATATCCATGGCGCCAAGGTAATGATCTGTGGTTGGATCAGAAGGGTATTTTGTATTATCAGCTGTTGAAATCGGGTCAGACGATCACAGGGGACCTGACCCGAACACAATTGATTCGTTTAAAGAGATCAATCAACGAAAAACGACCAGAATATTTGACCAGACACGAGGCCATAACCTTCCATCATGACAACGCTCGGCCATGTGTTGCAAGATCGGTCAAAAACTATTTGGAAAACAGTGGATGGGAAGTTTTGGCACATCCGCCTTATAAGCCAGAATTTGCCCCTTCTGACTACCATTTGTTCCGATCGATGCAGAACGGCCTTACTGGAATACGCTTCACTTCTGAACATAGTATCAGAAATTGGCTTGATTCATTCTTTACCATATGCTACCAGAAAAAAGTTGCTGCTAACGATGGACAATACTTTAAATAATGTATCTTATTCATTTTGTTATTATAATAAATGCAGAATCGGCATTTTTAACTTGTATACTCAATACATGTGTTAAATGCGGATTATGAAAACACGGACAAATCATAAGTAAATTTTCTCTTAACTGATTGTTGATGAAGATCGTAGATAACCAGAAAATGCATTCCATTCGGCTGGTGTCTATTAACTTTTCCTGTGTATTCCCTTTTATTACAAAAAAGGCATAATTCTTTTTTTTCTTTGGAAAAGAATAATTTTCATGACCTCGAACCGAAAAAAAAACATCTCAGGTACTATTTTAATGTTTATAAAGACTATTATCTTACATTCATAATATGAAAAAGTTGCATTCTTTTAATGAAAATATCATTGCTTGAATTTAAGTGAAAACTTCCTGCAATGTTGTGAAAAATCGAATTATACACAAAATTGTTTTAAATATAATTTTGTTAGACTTTGTAAAATAAAAGTTTGAGAATCTATGTAATATTTTACTTCGAAGTATACATGCTACGTATTTCAATTTCTGTTAATGTAACATCTTTTTTAAAATAACTATACTTTTTTTCGTTTAGCACAATGTAAAGGACGCTATAAACAAGTAGCACGTAAGCTACTTTTTACATTTATTTTTATGATTTTAATTTCATTAATTTGTAATAAAATGTATGTCGAATATTATACGTTTTATTAAATTGCAATATCGTTAACATATTTTTCTGCTTAGTACATAATATCTTTTTACTTATTCTATAAATATTTATTATACAACTTCTATATCTTAACATCAATTCATGCATTTTTAACAAGCCATTACAAATTCCTATTATCCTTATAGAAAGTAAGTAGTTGGTTGTTAATAAAATTAATAGATTGCGGAAATATGTTTTCTTTACAAGGATAATAGAATTAAACTAGATAAATTGTATAAGAACATATAATATACACTTTTGCAATTTATTTACCCAGGAAACATATTTCACCTGGTAACAGTATTTGTTGCCAATCAAATGGTTCAGTAGCAACAAGCAAATTTTTTATCACAAACGAAAAACTTCGTTTATGACAACCGAACCATTCGATTGGCAACGAATTCGGTGGAAAGTAATAAACTCAAAAAAGGTCAGTAGAAACAACAGAAAAATCACTTAATTTGACAGAGAAAATAACTGTTTTTCGGTTTAAAATAAAAGCAGTTAAAAACACACACATAAGAAGTGTTACCATGTTGTAAATTATTTTGATGACAACTTATATTTGAAATATCATCAGAATGGTTTCCGTAGAAGTGGTTTCAAACCATGAGCATTACCGCCCAATTTTGCTTTCTCGAAAATAATGGAAAGCATGGTTATCTAGAGACCACAGCTCTTTTAACAACAACCGTCAGCATGGATTTTATAGAAGTAGCTCTAAAGAACCAACTATATTAAGCGAAGTTGAATTAAGAAAAAGAGTGATATTATAAAGGGTGGTTAAATTTTAAAGGTCGATGTTGATTTTGAATAAAACACAAATTATTTGGGAAATTATTGTCATTTCTTTTTATTTTGATAATATGGTATAGTTCAATTGGAACAAAATATCGGCCGAATGGCCGCCGCGACCTCGGCGGCACACTTCCATCAGGTGGTCCAAATTTTCGATGACGCTGAGGCAAAATTGAGATTCTATGCCGTTAATGTGCCGAATTATCTTGTCCATTTGCTCTTGAATTGTTGCTGGCTTTTCTTTCAAACGGCGTCATATCACATGATCTTGGCGGCCAATTGACATCGCCACCACGTAAGATAACACGGCCATTGAATTTGTCGCGCAAAAGAGCCATTGTTTCGTTAGCTGTGTGGCAAGTGGCACCGTCGTGTTGAAACCACATATCGTGCGCATCAATATCCTCAATTTCTGGCTTCAAGAATTCCGTTATGATCTCGCGATAGCGAACACTGACGGCGAGTCGATATTGACGGCTATTCTGCCACACTATTACGAACAACAGCAATGTTTTCCGCAGAACGAACTTGGCGAGCATTCACAGGTGTTTTCTCATTTCCTACAGACCCGATTTGCAGAAATATGTGCACAATTATCCCGATTGTGGACACATTTGGTCGATTATGCTGACCAAAAAAATCACAAAGTGCATTTTGATTTGAACACCCATTTTCATAATAAGCCTGAATAACTTTAACGCGTTGCTCGATTGTGTATCTTTCCATTGATCAAATTGAGTAAGTCTAAAATTGAGAAATGTCAAATGAAATGCAGAAAAAAACTTGACGTTTAGGTGTGGTTCACTTTCAACATCGGCCCTTAAAATTTAACCACCCTTTATAACACACTCTTACAGTGCGATCCTTGAAAAAGTTCTTTATAAGTGTACGTCAATAAGCCAGCAACAATTCAAGAACTAAAGGATGAGATAATTCGGCACATTAACGGCATAGAACCTCAATTATGCCTCAGCTTCATCGAAAATTTGGACCATCTGATGGAGGTGTGCCGCCGAGGTCGCGGCGGCCATTTTGCCGATATTTTGTTCCATACATAATTGAACCATACCATATTATCATAATAAAAAGAAATGACAATAATTTCCTAAATAATTAGTGTTTTATTCAAAATCAACATCGGCCCTTAAAATTTAACTACCCTTTACTACATGGAGTGAAAAGTCCGTACACTCAGAAAAAAGTTAGTAGAAAAATTTGTAAACGGTTTTCAATCCCACTTTACTATTTTTGTACTGATTTTTAGTAAAAAAATTATTATTTAGCAAATATTTTTGCTATTTACATTTTACAAATTACAGAATTTTTACAGAATATCTACAAATTTTCGTTGCTAATTTCAGAAATCATTTTACAAATTTTTGAAAACCGATTTGCTAAAATTAGCAAAAAAAAATTACTAATTTTAAAAAAGTTGATATTGAAGGAAATGTTTTTTCTAATAATTAAAACTTATACATACAAACTTAAATTGCCCTAAAATGTTACATAGGATTAAAAAAGGGATCGGAAGTGAAGATACCGACTCATGTCTAAAAAGAGGACATCCACTTAAAATAGCACTAAAAAGGTTTTTTAGTTCTAGAAATCAGCCCTAAAAACAATTAAATTTAACCTTAAAAGTAAAAAAAAAAAATTTACTAAAATATTTTTCAAAACAGGAATTACCAAGTTAAAACAAAATGATAAATTCGTTTATGTTTTAGCAATTTTTAAGATTTTTAAGTCTTTGATTCTTTTTAATTTTGTATAAAACATCTTTTAAAAAATATAATCAAAATTTTTGATGCTCGATAAAAAAAAAACTAAAACTTTGTACTAATATTAATAGTATTTAGTATTTTTTTTTGCTGATTTTAGCAAACAGATTTTAAATTCCACTTTACAAAAAGTCTACTAAAATTTAGTAGCGGCTACTAATTTTTCTACTAATTTCATTGTACTACACGTCAGCAGACATGTGTTGCTAAGATTAGCAAAAAATACCGCTGGGCTCAAATTAGCAGAATTTCCCGTAATAACAGCAAAATTTTCAGTTGCCATTACAGACTTTTTTTGGTGAGTGTAGCCAAACAATGAAAAATAAGTTTTTTGGATTTGAATACATGTAAAGTGTAATTCAAATTCAAGTATATTTTTCAAAAATTAAGCAAAATGAGTTTAACTTAATTTCTGTTGGATTATTATGGTTTTATAACAAATATTACCATTATTTATGGAACACGATTTAGTTCATGTGACTGTTACGGCTGGCTTCGCAATAGCGCATCCTGTCAGATCAATTTTCCAAGACATTGTTGACAATTTCTGGTTCTATCTCACGAATGGCTCGGCCTTAAGGGTATGCATCGTTTCTGGATTATTCACATAGTACGGTCATTAACGTTACCCTACAAGAAAAAGTCTAAAGGGGTCAAATCGCAGCTCCGATATAGCACGATTACCGAACTTATTGCACAAAATATTGTTTGATGAGATGTGTGGCATGGTGCGCCAGCCATCCTGCTGAAACCAAAGATAATCCAAGTTCATATCTTCCATTCCCGCACATAAAAAGTCCATCATTATGGCTTTGTAGCGAACATTCTTCAAGCGTAAAGTGATTCATTTTGGTTCGCGGAGGTATGTTACTGACTGATAGTCAATATTTCGAACAGAAAAAAATCTATCATGTGCAAAATAGGTATCCTTTTCTAATATGACTTCCACATTGGTAAAAAATCTTTTTATCTCTTTTGATCTTTTGAAGTTGGGGAACAAAGAAAAAAAGATGTTGTTGGAGACCAGATGAGGAGCATAAGCAGGGTGGGGAGGCAGTTCGTAATGCTCCGTATTAAGTTTGCCATTTCCAATACTGTTTTTAGTCAAGGAATACCATAAAGACTAATAAAGATTGCTACTACTGAATAAAACAAAGTGCTACACTCGCTATTTGTAGGCCACGGACTTTTCACTCCATGTAGTAGATGGTGTTTCATTCAACAAATTCAAGCTAAATGCAAGGTTACTGCAAAGATTTGTTCTTCCTTAAATCTTTCCACTTTCTTATCTTCAACGCACTCAATACAAAAAGATTTATCTTATTCAGTGATGTTTACATTTTACACTTCAATTGCTCTGAATAATATTTTTTTATCAGTTTTCGTGGAAATTAAATTGCGTTCTCTTTATTAAAAGTTATTAGCAAAAAAAAAATTCTCTAATTTACCAATTATCTATTCTTTGAAAATAACTAATTTGTAGGAAGCAAAACATTGACACACTTTTAATTACACTTAAGTCAACAATTACCTCCACCAAGCTTCCTCTTTAACTTTGCATTAAAACGCAAAACTACACAATACACCATAAACCATTTATGGTAGTAGAGTAAACTTGAATGTTAATGGTAAAAGACATTTACAACACTACAAACGCCCAGACAAAACCTTAAATTTGCCACTTTTAACTTTTGCAGAGAGTGTCCTATTATGAACAAAATTCTCTATGCCAAGTCACGCCTGTTGTACTTCTTAACATTACATTTTTATACTCGGCTGAGATTGAGTATGGAAAGCATTCTTATTTTGATTAAAAAATTATTTTCGGCAAAGAAAATACTGGTGCTTCCAATACTACTTCAATTGAAGAGATTCCGTAACTTATATCTCGATACCAAAATGTAAAGATTGAAACTGACCCAATACCAATCATCATCGATGCTTGGAATTGGATGTAGGACAAATTCTGAGACAGTGTAAGTACCACTTTTTCTTGAATATATTAAACCGGATCCATTGTTCTTTTTCAGATAAATATTTTGACGTAAAGAAACCATGTGGTTTTGAAAGAATAATTATAGATGGTGTAATTGGCAGTAGAAAAAAAAATAAGTATCAGAGTTTTTTTTCAAAACGGAGTTCTTCTGGTTTGATATTAAATCGGATATGATGTTGTTTTCCCATAATAAGTATCTACAACAAGAGCAGCTTTTCTAAGCAAAAATTTGTTCAATTAACCATACCACGCGGATTATATTGGAACAGTATCTGGATTCTCCATCCACTAGTATATTAGTTACTTTGAAATCCTTAATTTCAGTAAGAATTTATTTAACTCCAGTTGGAATTTAATTTATTCCAGTTGGAATTTAATTTATTCTAGTTGGAATTTAATTAATTTTTAGTTAATTCTAGTTGGAATTTTAGTTAATTCTAGTTGGAATTTTTAATTCCATTTGGAATTTTATTAATTCCATTTGGAATCGCATTAATTCCATTTGGAATTGTATTAATTCCAGTTGGAATGATATGAATTCCAGTTGGAATTTAGTTAACTTCAGTTGAAATTTAGTTGGAGTTTATGTATAACAAAATTAGAATTTTATTAATTCCAGGAACAGGAATTTTGTTAATTCTAGTTAATTTTTTTAACTCCAGTTGGAATTTTATTGATTCCAGTTGCCTAATAAATAAAATTCCTGTTGGAATTTAATAAAATTCTAGTTGGAATTTTATTAATTCCAGTTGGAATTTTATTAATTCCAGTTGGAGTTTTATTAATTCAAATTTCCTTTTTTTTGGATGAATACTGCATGTGTTCTGCTGAGAAAAGCGAACTTATTCCTAGAGTACTAGTTTTTGTCCGTATTGCTCGCTTGTCAAGTAGAGCTTTTCCGTTTATGTTCGATTGCGCAGTGGGTCACGTTAAGACATTACAGGTAGAATTTTTTCATTAGTTGGACTATGAAATGTATTTAGTCTGATACAGAGATGGCAGTTAAAACTGCAAAAAGTTAAGTGTATTTGGAAAATTTCTTTTGTCATATGAACACATGTTAAATTTCATTTCAATCTGGCAACTCATTCGAATAAAACGAACCAGTTGTTCAAAAAGACGTTTAAGTGATTTTTTTATAATGGAAAAATTAGAAATTCGTGGTGTCATTAAATATTTACATAAGAAAAGTTTATCGGGACATGAAAATCATAATTACATGGTGAATGTGTTGGGTGAAAGTGCTTCTTCTTATGCAACATTTGCTGAATTTAAACGTGGTCGTAAAAGCACTGAAGATAAACCATAAAGTGGACGTTCAAAAATTGCAAAAACAGCAGAAATCATAGCTAATATACATGATATGGTATAAGATGTTCGCTGAGTGAAGAAAACACGTGAAGTAGATAATGTCATAGGCATCTCTAATGATACAGTCCATTTATTATTTAGCATCAAGAATTACAGATGAAAATAAGTCAGTTGGGAATTAGAGCCTGTCCCGTGATAGCTGAAAACAGGACCGGTTCCGAAAATACATATCACGAGTTAGGTGAACGGTTTAAAGTCTATATCACGTGATAGTTCTGAAAACAACAGTCCTGTGGTACGTGAAAACGGGATCGGTTTCTAAAGTACCTATCACGTGATCGTTATAAAAAGTCTCTATCACATATTGGGTCTGAAAGCACTAGTCCCGTGTTAGGTGAGTTTATAAGTGCGAGTACTGTGATATGTTCTTTGGGGTTAGTTGTGTGACATGTTCTGTTAGACCAGTCCTGTGACATGTCACAGAGGGAAATTGACCCCCTCCTAGGACAAGCCCATGTTAAAGTGACCGGTGCTTTTCATATAAAAAAATAGGTCCCGTAACCGGTACCAATCACAATGAACCGGTCACGTGACGTGTTCTACGATAGGTCCTTTTCCCGCAGGCCAGAGACAATAGAACAATCAAAAAAAGGACCTGAAGCTGGTGGAGGTGCACCAAAGAAGACACAAGGAATTCAATCGTCTGGTAAGGACGGTTTTTTTTGATTACAAATGTATTTAATTCATCGACTATCTTCAAACAGGTAAAACAATAAAATCAGAATATTATTGTAACTTTTTGATCAATTAAATGTGAAAATTCGAGAATAACGAACCAGGTCTTAAAAAAAAAATAAAATTTCATCAAGACAACGCACCTTAAAAAATTCCTTGCTGGCAAGCATTTTAACTTGAATGAAGATCCAATTGCAGCTGTAAACGATTATTTTGTAGAGCTTTAGGAAAATTATTTGAATCACAGGAGAGAATTGCTGGAAAAGTATAGGACTAAGTGTGTTTAAGTTTCAGGACATTATATTGAAAGTGTAGATAATTTTAAGAATCTAACTCTTGGTTTTTATTGTTGGGTTAAACACAGTTCGCACAACCCTCCATAATATAGATAAATTCAAGTCCCATAGCCCTCCTTCTCATAACATATATTCCTTAATAATGCACTGTATGTGGACCATGAGGAAGACCTCATGGTCTTCCGGGTATACACACCATGTGGCGAGCTAATATCACATCCTACTTTATTTCAATGTCGTACAGTGTTTCCTTCTTTAAATATGTTTAAGTGTATTAGCTTTTGGGGGGAAAAAGAAAAACAATGTTAAAAATATTATGCCACTTTTCATTGTATGCATGTGTTGAATGAACGAATAGGCAACATAAATGGTATGTGGCGGCACTTGGTTGTGGTGGTTACAATAACAGAGCATACACACACATACTTCAACTGCTCCCATGTGGCGTCTATGCTGGCAGTTTAAGACAAGCCACAAGTCACTCAAGTCAGTCAGTGTGTAAGCAAGCAACAAAGGACGGAAGGATATCATATACATACTGTAACCAACAACAATACAAATACAAACAAGTCGAAACTTACGGCAGACAAGTCGAAAAAAATTTAACATGCACAATACAATCTGACTTGCCCTTACCAAATAAATATCATCTCCCTAGTAGTTTCTTTTTGCTGTTATTTTTGAATATAAATTATGGTGTTGGCGATGTGTGTGTGCGTGGCATAAAGGGATAGGTTAGTGTGGCAATATTTTTTTTTTGCATGTTTTATATACTTTATGTCCTTTTGAATTTGATTTGTTTGTTTTGTAATGGGGATATTAAAAATACTTTAAAACACTGAAAGAAATGAACCTTGCCTACAAGTCTAGCTGGCATTTATATTGGTTTTGTAAATTCTTAAACCTACAAAGTTAGCGAGACCGAATGCTATACCAGTACTGGTGCTGATACAGTGCTCTTTAATGTACTTTTAATTACTAGTTAACCTTTTTAGAACTTCAGATCGAACGAGAGTCTGGTTCAGCTAGTCAGTAGCAAGGATGCTGCTAAAAACCTAGCAAGTACTTTTTACTGATCCATTTTTCATTCAATGAGTCGCTTTACGCTTGAACAGCGTTGCGAAATATTGCAAACTTTTTTTTAAAGAGAGTGCTATGGTGGCGAAACTTTGCATTTGTTGAAAAGAAGTTTTGGCCGAAATGAAGCACCCACATCACGTGATGTACGCAAGTTTGTGCAAAAAGTTCGTAAGACTGGTATGCTAGTGGACAACACTCATGGTCCCCGTCGTCGCACGGTGCGTGCCGATGAGAATGTGGCTGTTGTGGCCGAAAGTGTGCAACTTAATTCAAGAACATCGACACGCCATCGATCTTTCACAACTCTGCATTTCATGCACCAGAATTATGAGGATTTTGCAGAAATATCTCAGATTATTCGTTTACAAAGTCCAATTGACTCACTGTATTAAAAATTTCTCAACTTGAGGCGTCTAGAGTTGGCCCGGTAGATTGGTGACTTGGTGGCTCGATTCAAGTTTCTCTGAACTTGCCTCAGTGGCTGGTTGGCTTGGTGACTGGATGATGAGCTCGATGATTTAAACTCTTTGCATTCTATTGTTTCACAGTCCTTGCTTATTCTTCAGTGCTTCTCAAGTAACACCTTTCCTTTCCGATAACTTTAATTTTCTAAATATATTTTAAAATTTAGATTCATTAAACTAAACTTTAACTTGAACAGAAAATAATGTCAATAAAATTAACTGCAATTTCAGTTAAAAAATGCGGTGTACACTTTTTTAATTGTAATATGGATGTCTGATACAAAAGCTGTCAATTCAAATTATTATTTCCTTGATTTCAACGGACAAACATCTCTACTAGAACATATATCGAGCATATATCCGTTTTGGAATACGAGGGGTACTATCTTTGATATTCGGGAACAAGAAGAAGTCATGGGGTGCCAAGGAGTGTAAGTCATCCATTCGATGTTTTGACTACTCAAAAATTCACCTGTATGACGAGATGTGTGAGAGCTTGCATTGTCATAATTTAGAATCATTCATCTTCGGCGGTTACTTTTACGAATTTCTCCAAAGGCTTCCGGCAAACAAATGGTCGTGTACCATTCAGAATTTTACCGTCCTACGTTGCTCAAGAGCAACATTGGCCACATGACCCATTCGGCTAAAGAAACAGGCGACCAATTCCTTCGAGATGCTTCTTCAACGAACAACTTTTGTTGGATTTAGCTCGTCTTGGAATAACCTCACGGTTGATTGCTGTTTTGTTTCCGGCTTATACACATACACTGTGGTGCACCCAATTTTTCATTTGTTTTTATGTGTAGAGGTTAAAACTACAAATATTTAATAGATTTTACAAAAATAAATTACAGTTGCGATGAATAGACATGACTATAGTTCAAGAGTGAATGATATTCTTAATGATGACTACACATATAAGATATTGACAAAAGACCCAACGATTAAACTACAACAGACAAATAATGATATAGTAGAAAACCTTTTCAAATTGGAAATAATAACACCTTTTCAAAGGAAAACATTTAAAACAACAACTGCTACGGCACCAAAATTATATGGAGTTCCGAAAGTACATAATGTTTCATTTCCATTAAGACCAATTTGTTCAAGCATCAATTCTCCATCTCATGAACTAAGCAGATATATAACAGGAATTCTTAGAAAGATAACAGAAAATTCAGTATATAATGTAAAGAACTCATTACAATTCAGGGATAAAATTAAGGGAATCACGATACAGAATGAGGAAAGGATAATTTCATTGGATGTAGTATCCTTATTCCCTAGTATACCTATAAATACCTATAATTAAGGAACATACGACTATTGAAAAGGAATTATTTTTAAAAATTCTCAAATTTTGCATAGATGATAGTAGATATTTTCAATATAATAAAAAACTATATTCTCAACAAAAAGGATTACCTATGGGTTCTCCAGCTTCTCCAGTTGTAGCAGATATAGTTATGGAGGAACTACTTGATAAATGTATTACAAGATTATCTATTAAACCAAAGATTATAATGAAATATGTAGATGATTTATTTTGTATTATTTCAGAATGTGAAATGGAAAATATTTTAAACATATTTAATTCATTTCACCAGGATATTAAATTTACAATTGAAAGGGAATGTGATCGTAAACTTCAATATTTAGACACATTAGTAATAAGAAAGGAGAATAACTTGTTAGTAGATTGGTAACAAAAACCAATTTTTTCGGGTAGAATTATTAATTATTATTCAAAACATCCGAGAAGAGTTATTATAAATACTGCCAAAAATCTTATAGATAAAGTTTTAAATATTAGTGATATTGTTTTTCATAGAAATAATAAAATAAGAATAAGAAATATTTTAGAGGATAATAATTTCCCAAGGGAATTGATTTATAAATTGATTGGTCAGTACAATGGACATAGGGAAGGCAGTGTGAATATAGTTACTGAACCTAAGATTTACAAGTCTTTAACTTATGTACCAATGGTTTCTGAACGATTAGAAAATTCTAATATTTATGATATCAATAATTATAGGATGGCTCATAGAACATATAATACATTAGATAGATTATTTAGTAAAATGAAAGATAGGATAGAGAAATTAGATAAATCTAATATTATTTACAAGATACCTTGCAGGGGTAAAGATAATGAAATATGTAGTAAAGTATATATAGGTACCACAAAGAACAAATTAAAAACTAGATTAGCAGGACATAGATCTGATCAGAAATATAGGAATACAGCTTCTCAGAAAACTGCATTATCATCACATTGTGCCACTCTTAACCATACACCAGATTTTGAAAATACAACAGTTTTAAATACAGAAACAAACTACAAAAGACGCTTCATGTTAGAAATGTTACAAATTATCATCACACCAATAGAACAAAGAATTAATTTTAAAACAGATACAGACAATGTAGCTCAGAATTACAGACATTTAATTTATAAAAATAAGATAGGAAATTAAATAGGTTTATAAAAATGTAATAGAATAATTTTTGTTTCCTGTGTTTAATTTTTAATATTTTTTAAAATTGACAATTTTGTTGTTTCATTAATTTTGATTTGTTAAAAAATTTGTTAAAAATTAAAAAACAAAAAATCCCTGAAGAAGCTATCCATTGAGATAGCGAAATATTGGATAACAAATAAATAATTTTGTATAAAATAGACCTTAAGCTTGAATACTTATTACCTGAAATAAATTAATTTTATTAAGAGTTATAACAAAAAATTAATTTTTTTCCTGGTCCAAATTATAGCCTCACTTTAAAAAATTAACATAAAAAATTAAAAATAAAACAATATGAATTCAAATTTAAAACTTTTTTTACACTAATAGTGAGTGGGACCTCCATTGTTTGAGATAAGCTCTAACATTCGTTCCGGCATACTATTGATAAGGTTTACGCGAACTTCATTTATGTTGGTCTCCGAAGCATCAATCACCGCGGCTTTGAGAGCCTCAACTGTGTCATATTGCATTTTACCATCAAAGATTTTTCGTACCATGATTCTACAGACATTTTCTAACGGATTCTGGTCTGGAGAGCAGGCTGGCCATTGCAATTGAGGTATGCTGTGTGACTCTAACCACCTGCGAGTTTGGTTACTGTTGTGTACAGAGGCATTATCTTGTTGGAAAATCATACTTTTTTCCTGATTTCGTTCGAAAAATGGTATCAGATTTGTCTGGAGAAGAGTTGTGTACCCTGTTGAATTAATTTTGGTACTCGGAAAAGCCAGCTCTAGGATACCACCGGCACAGAATGCTGCCCAAACCATCAAAGATCCACCACCAAAATTTCTTTTAGAAAAATAGCATGGTTCCTTACTTAAATCTCTCCAGTTAGAATTGTATCCATCCGGACCATCCAAGTTAAACTCTTTCTCATCGGAAAAAATTATCTGTAAATAATTTTTTTTCAAAGTTTGTTAACAACATAATGAACCGGTCACGTGACGTGTCCTGGGATAGGTCCTTTTCCCGCAGGGTAGCGCTTCTAATGATTTTGCGTTTATCATGAAGTGATATCTTAGGTTTTCTTTCTGCATTTTTTTCTTTTGTCCGTAATTCGAAGAGCTTTTAAGGGAATTGCGGATTACCTTGTCAGATCGGTTTAGTCTCAGAGCAATTTCTCGAAAACTTACACCTTCTTCCTGAAAAGCAGAAATTTTGCCTTTTTCGATATGGGGCAAAAAACAACCAAGCGGCATTTCAAAAATACTTCTAATATGTAACAAACAAATAATAACTAATCATGCCAAATAAATATAACAACATTAGGATAAATCGTTAGTTGAGTAATATATTTTTTAATAATACTGAGGCTATAATTATGCACCAGCGCCCCAGTAGGCTAGTTGGTAGCGTGCTAGCTTATCAGTGCGGGGGTAGTGGGTTCGATTCCCACCAGAGGCTCTGGTCTGTTTTCGCTACAACGAGCCGATGGCCTTTGTTGCTAGTGCTCTGTTAGGGTATTAGGATATAATTTGTAATTATAATATTGCACCATAGTGTATATCCATGATTCGTCACCTGTCACGATTTTATACACGTCTTTTGAAGCACCACCAGGCTCGTGCCTTCTTTTTGAGCGATTGATAAATAATGGGATATCCAAAGAGAACAAATTTTTTTACAGTTAAATGTTCATGCAAAATCAAATGTATTGAAGTGGAACTAATGTGCAAGGATGCCTCTAACTCACAATATGTCACATGACAACGATCTTGTATTATCAGTTTATGATGTTTTGTGGCACAACAACCGATTTTGGACGGCCTTCATGAAATTTGTCGGCGACCTAACTATATTCACCTATTGATATTCACTTATTTCAAGATTTCCCTTTAATACTTAATATTATAAGAATGCAGTAAAATAAGTTTAAAGAATCGAACTTTATGCACTGATATATAAATACTCTTTATTAAAACAAATACACAATTCTGCATTAATGAAAAAGCTTTTGGGCAACTTTAAAATATTTTTCAAAAATTTTAATGAATTTTTGGACAAATTTTAATTTTTTTTTGGATAATTAAAAAACTGGTTTTAGAATTTTGAAGCATTTTTAGACAATTTTAAAATATTTTTGAATAATTTTAAATAATTTTTCAACAATTTTAAAACCTTTTTGGACAATTTTATATAATTTTTACACAATTTTAAAATTATTTTGGAAAATTCTGAATTAAAGCTGGAAATGGTGTACACTACAAAGTGCAAAAATGCACAGATTGTGTCGCTATAACTACTAAAATATGAAAAAATGCATTAAACAAAAATATAAAAATGATTTAATAAAAAAAAAAATATAAAAGATTTTCAGAACAATAATGATTATTTATTTTTCAATATTTCGTCACCCAAGCTCAATTTAAAAGAATTATATAATATTCAAGATCAAATAAAAGAAAATAAATTTAAAGGTTTTCAGAACTATTTTCACATTGAAATTTTTGACTTGAATAATCAGAAAACAATATTTTCAATAAATGCTTTAGATTCAGAAAATACACGACATACCATAACTTTAGAAGCTTTAGAGTAATGAATAGTGATTTTTCAAAGTTTGGCTTTATATCCAAATCACTTCATTTGAAATATGAACATATGAACTCTTTTTGGAGTTCCTTAGAATAACACCAAAAATCAAAAAAGAATGATAACTGAAGTTTAGGAAGCAATAAAAGAAGTTATAGCCACAGAATACCATATTTTTTGCTGGGTATATACAATTAGATTTAACAGAATATGATAAGATTAAATATTTTTTGCTTGGGTAACTAAAGTTCATATAACTTGAGCTCTAATTTAATGTATAACTCTTTTTTGCTTAATATAAAAAAAAATGTTTTTAACGTATGTTAATTTTATGTAATTTTTTGTAATTAGTGATCTGAGGATCAAAAAAGTACTATTAATTTTTATTTTTGATATTTAAAAAAATTCTATTTTCCATCCCTGTTCTGTGGTTTTTGATGGTGCTTTATCCCCATACAAAGAACTGAGCTCATCGACACATTCTTGTTGAGATAATCCACGTTGAATTTTTTTGATTTTAACTATTGACATTAGTATAATAGAGAATTTTTGTTTTTGCTTCTAACTTGTAACATATATTAATTTTGAAACAAAAAATCTTATGTTCGTAATTAGTTTTACATTTAATTACATTATAACAATTCTTTTTACATCCATAACTTTTCAATGTAATTAAATTTTTATTTTTCTTTACTTTTAAATGAAATAAAAATTTCATTTCCCAGAGCGGAGTTCATAAAATTTGCATTATTTTATTTCCTTTTTTTTTATATTGTGTCACAATTTTCCCGTTTGCCAGCCATCATACATAAAATAGAGAAAAAAAGAAATGAAAATAGTATAAAAGACCTAAAATTTGTATACGTTTTCCAAGTGACTGACTACGATTTTATGTGCATGCATGGTTTTGTTTTTGCATTCTGTGCTAAATTTTTAGCAACAATTTAAATTGTCAACATTTACATTTAATGTTTTAACCTTTTTTTTACTATTTTTCATTTGCACCCATTATGAGAGCAACAAATAATGGCAGAATAAAAAAAAAAAATGTAAATGGATACATAATGGCTGCAAACACTTTTTTCAGTTGAAAGCCTAAGCATGAATATGTCTGCCTTTGACTGACTGATAGTCAGGGACACAGAAAAATCCCCCATAGCACATTTTAAATAAATGCAACATTGAAGCAACAATAAAATACATACCACACCTAATTTAAAACATAGTGTCAGGGATGGAAAATATGGTACAATTGTACTTTTTTTTGCACATTTTTACCTTGGTTGGCACCGTGGTACTACCGCGGCTCATTTAGTACAATTTGAAATTTTTAAAATTTTCAATTTATAACTTGATAAAACAACATAACATAAAGTCGACTTTTTTTAAAAGCAACTTTAAATTAAAAACCTGCTTTTATTTATTCAGCTACTATACTAAAAAATAGTCAGTTCTAAGTTGAACCGGCTCTAAATTGGTGTCACATCAAATGTACCAAATGTTTCCATACACATTGTACTAAAATATTCGGAAGTGGCAACATTGAACAGCTGATTTTAAATTACCTCTCAAACCCAATTCAACTAACATGTAATTTAATAAGGCAATATAAGAACAGAAATAATTTTAACACAAGAAACGTTATTGAACCTAAAATTTATAAATCTCTAACTTATGTTCCTCTTATATCTGAAAGGTTAGAAAGATCAAAAATTTATTATAATAGGAAATATATAGTAGCACATAAACATATTACACATTAAGTAGACTATTTAGCAACACAAAAGACAGAATAAATAAATCGGAAATGTCAAATTTAGTTTATAAAATTCCGTGTAATGGTAATAATAGTGAAAACTGTAATAAGGTATACATAGGTACAACAAAAAATAAACTTAAAACCAGAATTGCAGGACATAAATCAGATCAAAAATACAAGAACACCATTCCTACACAAAAAACAGCATTATCATTACACTGCAATAACTCTAATCATTATCCTGATTTTGATAATACGACAATTTTGAACATAGAAAATAATTACAGACGTAGATATATGTTAGAAATGTTACAGATAATGAAAATACCATCTACACAACGCATTAACTATAAAACAGATATAGCGAATATAGCCCAAAATTATAGACATTTAGTGAATAAGAACTGAGCTAATTATTTTAATTTTAAATAATATATGAAATTCAAAATAGTTATATTTTTTTATATTTTTCATATTGTCAAAAAGTATTTTTATAATTTCCCGCCTTTTTAAAAATTTTATATATATATATGTTTTTATTGTTGAAAAAAATTATATAATTTCCCTGAAGAAGTCACCCAATATGGTGACGAAATATTGGAAAGAAAGAAATAATAAATAATCATTATTATTATTTTTTATAAAAAGGATCTTGAACTCGATTTTAAAGGATAATATAGCAAAAAAAAATAAAAAAGTGTATTATTGTTAAAAAGCTATTAAATGCCTTTAAATTTTTTAATAGCAAATCGTGAAAAGGTTAAATTGCCCTCCAAGGGAGGCGGACAACCAAAAAAAAAGGTGTGACATAAAAATTAGAGTAAAATTTTACAAAGTTTTGTGGGAATTATACGACTACATAAAATTAACGATAAATTTTGTTTTTCATTACGATAAATTTGTTAAAAAAAAGCGGAAACAATTTTGGTACCCTGAGGATCGAAAAAGTACAAAATGTTTGTCTGGTTGGTACAATAACAGAAAACATATTTTCCATCCCTGCGTAGTGTAATACCATTTACAACATTTGTAATATTAATTTTAAAATTTCGTTTCAAGTATGTTTCAAAACAAAATTGATTGAAATATTTTTTTTGATTTGATTTGATTTACTCATTAAAAATATACCTTGAGCGAAAGAGTAGTTGCATAAAATTTTAGCGCCCATCGTTAGGATTCGATGGATTTTAGTAAAATAGTTTATAACCGTGCTTTATTTATTAAAACTGCAATTAAAAGTTTTAATAAATAATATTTACCACTTATATAAATGTAAATGGTGTATTTGCTGTATGCTTAACAATAATTGTATGAGTGTTTAAGTTTATGAGTATTTAAATAAACGTTGGATAGTCACAAAAGCATTTACAATTTTTCCGCTACTTTACCGATTCTTTTTTTGTTTGTATTCTTTTTTAAACAAATTATTTTCCAACACTTTCGTTGTTTATTTTCTGTTGAAATAATTTTTTTAAGTTTTCATACAAACGAACAAAATCAGTTAAGGGTAATGAAAGTTTTTTTTTTGGATTTTGGCAACAGTCGTCCTTGAACTTTTTTGTAAGTTTCGTTTTTTCTTTCTCTTTACAAATATAATTTTTTTTTACTTTAATCACAAGAAGTATTTGATAATAGTTAGTACAGTGGGTTGTTATAAACTACATACATAAAAAGCTAATTAAATTCTGTGAACTTTTTGACTTAAAAAGTCATAGATAATTTCTACAAAAAAAAATTTGTGACGCTAGTTGTGATTGTATTATAAGATTTTTTTTATTAAAAATACAAAAAAAAAATTATTAAAATTTTGTTTTCCTGAAGATGCTAACAAATTCTTAGCGAAATATCGAAAATAAAATAAGAAATTTTATAAAAAATAGATATTTAGTTTAAAAAAATTTAATATTAATATTAAAATAAGATCGAATAAAGTTATATAGTTTTAAAAAATACTACATCAATTCCTTTTTATTTCAATTATTTTAGTTAGAAGAATAAGAAACATTTTGATAGAAAAAATCATGGTTGGTAACCGAAATGATAGCTTAGATAATAATATTTAAAGGGGAACGTTATTTTTATTATTTCGGTATGGATATTTTGAGAATAACAGTATTAAAGTAATTTCGGTAACGGTATTTTAGTTATAACGGTATTTCGGTAATGGTATTTTTTTGTGTAACGGCAGTCAATTGAAAGGGTTTTGAATCGATATTGATATTTAAGCAATATGTCTACGCACACTGTGAAGAATATAATTTCATAAATATGATACAAATTTTAATAGATTTTCGTCTAATGTAAGTAACACTTCAAAAATATGAAAAAGCTATTTCATAAAAATGCAAATTCATAACATGTTTATTTACATTTATGAAAAACCTATCATAAATATGAAAAATGTTAAGTAAGATTTATGAAATTCTTCTTCATAAAGAAGTTTTATAAATATTTATAAAAAAAAGTTCCATTAATTTATGAAGAAGCTTAATCAATATAAGGGCCGTTCGAAATATTCTTAGCCTAATAATGAAAAGCCAAAGTTAGATTTTTAAAATTACACTTAAAATATTATATCCTTAAAAACAAATACATATTAAATTAATCTAAAATACATTCAAAAAGAGGAGTACTGATTTTTCATTATATTCAGCCCATTTTGTTGTTTATTTTCAATCATTGTTTAATAATTGACAAAAGTAGCAAAAACAATCGAAAGTCCTTTAAAATAACCATAATTTTTTAACTGACAAAATGTTAGAAAATACTAATTTTGTGGTTTGTTTTTAAATTGAAAGTTTTTTTATTTGTATGTTATTACAAAACACAACACAACACACACAGATGTATATATTTTGATTGGCTATGTGTGTATCTATATTTGAATAATTTCTTGTAATTTTTATTGAAATAATTTTGTATTTAAGCAAACTGTTGTAATAAAAAAAAAGGAATTATTTGAATTTCTATTTTTAAAAACAGATGACACAAAATTTTCCATTTAACTGAAAATATCATCTCCTACTGAAAGTCTGTATTTTTGTATAGTTTGTTTTTTGAATGACTGATTCAAATAGTTAAAAAATATATGTTAATGAATTTAATTGATTCTTCATTTAAAAACAAACTCTACGTATTACTTTTTAAACAAAATACAGTCGGCAACGGAAAATATTTTGTGAGTGTATGTATATTTGATAAAAAAAAATATTTAAAATTTGTTTAAAATTTTAATTGATTTGAATTTGGAATTTTAATCAAAAGTTTTACTAAACTTTTAATTGATTTGATGCTGGAATTTCAATTAAAAATTTGATTAAAATTTTAATTGATTTTTGGTTAGAACTTTAATTTAAGATATAATTAAAACTTTAATTAAAAATGTTGAAGATTTTTGATTAAAAAATTTGATTGATATGACTAAAAAAAATAATTGAAAATTTCAATTAATTTTAACAAAAAAAATTAATTGATATAACAAATTCTTTTGCTGGTCCAAATTTAATTAAATTTTTAATTTAAGGAGAATAAGCTGGATTTTTGCCATTGTTAAATGACTCTTGTGTGCCTTGATGAACATTTTTTGAATTGTAACCCACTTTAGCTAGCTATGATATCTGCTGTTTTTGCAGTTTTTGGACACCCACCTCGTGGTTCACCTACAATGCTTGTACGACTACGTTTAAATTCAGCAACCCAATTTTTACTGTTACGTACAGGTTGGTTGGAAAGTTCCTGCGCTCACCAAGAGATGGCACTGCTAGCTCCAAACTTTTTTTTCTCAAGTTGGTATAACTGTCCTGAGAACACATGCAAAGTTGCAAGTCATTCTGTCAATTCTTTCTTTGTTTACAAGCCATTTGAAGTTGACGTGTCATTGATTTTTTTTAATATGGAAAAAATTGAATATCGTGCAGTCATTAGATTCTTTGTTTTGAAGGGTTTAAAAGCAAAGGAAATTTATGAACAATTGTTAGAAGTGTATAAGGAGTTCTCACCTTCAAAACGCACCGTTGAATTTTGGGCTGGTGAATTTAAACGTGGTCGTACCAGCCTTAAAGACGATCCACGCGAAGGACGACCAAAAACTGCAACCACACCATAAATCATTGAGCAGGTACATAATATGGTTAGTGAAGATCCAATTTTGACTAAGCGTGAAATTGCTAATGCCATAGTACTCCATATTTTACATGAAGAATTACGTAGGAAAAAACTGTTTGGAAAGTTAGTGCCGCGCACACATTAACAATTCAACAAAAACTGGATCGAAAACAAATTTCTCAGCGTAATTTGGAGCATTTAAAGCCGAATAAAACCGACTTCTTGCGTCGTTTTATAACTATGGATGAAACTTGGATCTACCACCATGATCCTAAATTGGAACAAGAACGTTTACAGTGGACTGAAGCTGGTTGTTCTGCTCCAAAGCAGGTAAAGTCACAACGATCAGCAAAGAAGGTTATGGCATCAGTTTTTGGGACGCAAAAGGAATTTTGTTGATTGATTATCTTCAGAAAGGTAAAACAATCAACTCTGAATATTATTGCAGCCTTTTGGATCAGCTGGATAAAAAAATTCGTGAGAAAAGACCTGGTTTAAAGAAGAAAAAAATCATTTTTCATCAAGACAATGCACCTGCTCACAAAAGTGTTTTGACGATGGCTAAATTCAAAGAATTAAAGTACGAATTGCGTGAACATCCACCGTATTCACCAGATTTGGCTCCCAGTGACTACTATCTCTTCAGAAATCTCAAACAATTCCTTCGTGGAAAGCATTTTTCGTCGAATGAAGAGGTCATAGCAGCTGTAGACGGTTATTTTGCAGAGCTTCCGGAAAACCATTATAAGGATGGGATAAAATTATTGGAAGATCATTGGAACAAGTGTATTGAGCTTCTAGGAGATTATATTGAATAAAAAAATATATTTCGTAACAAAAACAGTATTCTTTCATTTCGAGCGCAGGAATTTTTCCACCAACCTGTATAAAGAACGATATGGTGAATATGTTAGTTATTCACCATATGAATATGAATTTCTTGTCCCGATTAACCTTTCTTATGTAAATATTTAGTGACAGGAAATTCAAATTTTTCCATTATAAATAATAACAACGAAGCGTATTTTTGGAACAGCTGATCGAAATCAAATTTAACATGGACTCATAAGATATGAAAGTTTCCATTACACTTAAATTTTTGCCATCTCTTTGTCAGGCTAAGAACATTTCGAACGTCGCTTGCGTTTTTTTAGTTTAAATTTTTTTTTCGATCTTTAAGTAACTAGTAATGCAAACTGTACGAGAATTACAAACAGCTGTGTTTCGCAACCGAAATACATAATTTTTAGGAATTTTTTTTATTATTTTTTTTTTTATGAAATAATAAAGATTTATAACACATTTTTTTATAAATTTTTATGGTGAAAAAATTGATAGCAAACGATTTATAAAACATTTTCATCAATATGATGAAACTTTTTTCCCAGAGTATATAGGAAAAATTTTAATCGAGGAAAATAAATGCGATTTTGAGTGTCAAATTAAAGGAAAAAACCGATTTTTCAGATTTTACCGAATGTATGTTACTTAACTTTAAACGTTTCCTTAAATTTGACACTTAAAATCGCATTTAACCTGCCCAACAAACCTTTTCCATTTTTTAATTAATAATTTTTTTTCAAAAAGAAGCAACACACAGAAAATTCTTCCTACTAATTAATGTGTGGCTTTCTTTGAAAAGTGGATAGGTGAGATGAAAGGTAGTAAATGATGAAGGGCATCAAATATGCCAACACTGTAATGTAAGCTTTTTAGTTCATAGCCCTGTTATGTTATTTTATTTCGGTGGGGTTAGTGCTATGGGAACACCGAAGGAGGACGTTGCGATATCTGTATATGAGGGATAGAAAAATCATACATATTATTTTTCTAAATTGATGTTGCCGTCGCTGGGGATTGAACCCACAAACTTTTGTGTAACAATCCAACGCTTTAACCATTATACCCCAAATGCTTGCATCGAATTGTTCATGCAACCAATAGAAAATTACTTTCTTTCTTATAAAATCTTAAGACATTTTTTATATTGAACTCATCCTGATTTCCTTTAATAAATTGTTCACATCTTTTGGTTTCTTTACAGACTTTTGTTTCTACTAAAATAAAAAAAATGTTGAATTTTTGGCTATAACTGTTGCGCTGTTGCTTTGTGTGTTCTAATGACGACCTTTAAAAGATAAGCAGCTTTGCTTTTGTAATTACTACAGTTAAATCCTGTCAAATAATTACAACAACGAGTAATCTCTTCCATTTTTCCGTATACAATAACAACTACAACAACAAATTAAAAAAATGGCATTCAGTTACGCCTGCCTTACACTACAGCGTGTGGTACTACCAATTGTTTTGGTATTAGGTAAGTCAACTATAAATAAACACTTAAGACATTTGTAAAGATACCGTAATGTCGCGGCAGCGACTACACTCATAGGCAAGATTGTTTTAATTGAAACTATGCCGGTTTTATTGCTACGTTAATAAACATTTTTTGCATGTTAATGTAACATTAATTATTTTTATATTTTGTTTAATTACTTTTAACAGTGAAATGAATAAATGTTAGGTTCATCATAGTTTTTATAAAATCAAATTAATTTAAATTCTTTTTTTTCCTTTTTCTTCTATTCCAGCTGCACTTTATCGTCCCGTTGGTATATCATTTGTGTACCTGTTGATGTTTTTCATTTCACCTTTTGTACCAGTGGCCACCAAACAAAATTTCAAAGGAGCTGTTACTGCATATTTTATAATTTTATTAGCAATAAGTACAATTTTACTACTATGTCACATAGGTCTACAAGTGTCAATATTGGCCCTAGATATTGGCACAATGTTTGGTACATGTTCTGTAACAGAGCTGTTACTGCGACATGTTGGATTTATTGGTTTTCAAAATTTAAAGTAAGTGTGTGAGATGAAATTTTGGATAACAAAAGTATTTAAGAAACTTTAAATAGAGATTTGAATAACTACCCAGCAAAAAAAAAGTAGCAAAAGAAAAGAAAAAGAAGAAGTGATTTTGATTCCGGTGTTGTGAAAATTTGGATCAGAACCAATGATTTTTACATAGGGGTCTCATAGGGTGGAAGTTTTCTTTTATGATCCTTTTTCATTGCATCTAAAGATCTTTTGATGTTCCCAAATAAGTTTTGAATTTTTTATTTAAATTTTAACGCATATAGAAACAGTTTGCAGGATCAATATAAAATTTTCTATATCAATGGTCATGGGCTGACAATTTGGCATAATTTTCTTAAGTAAAATTGTTTGATACATAGTAGTTGGCAACTTATGACCATCGGGATTCAACTGAATATATTTATAGACAAATAAAGGTACAAAGTACAAAAAGTGCATTTCGGAAGTTTACAAAGCTTTCATTAATTCACATTCAGTAATCGATTCAGTATTCGAAATTGAAACGTAAAAACTGATACAAATCACAAAGTTTAGTGAAATAGATGTTTTCGTTTAACTTTCATTATTTTTAAAATAAGTTACCCGTCATAGATTTGAAAACAACTAAATTTCATTAAAAATCACATTTTTGGAAGTTGTGACAAAAAAAACTGCTTTAGAATAGGAAAATCATAACTAAATGCTACTTTGGAATCAATGAAAAATGGATTCCTTGAGAATAACTTCCATTTATTTTTGCTGGGTATTATCGTTTAAGACAATTTTTTTATAAGAATACCCAGCACTGATTTTGATTTCTATCGAAACCAATGACTTTTAAATAGGGGTGTCATAGGGTGGAAGTTTTCTTTTATGATCGTTTTTTATTGCATCTAAAACAGTTCATCGCATTTAGTGAAAAATGAGATGTTTTGATGTTCACAAATAAATTTTTAATATGTAATTTAGATTTTAACCAGACATCATTAATCGGGCCTTAGCCTCATTTTCACAATCTTCAGCTAGCTGTTACCTAGGAATTTAACTGGCACAATGTTGTTGTTTCCCATATAAAGTTTGAGTTTGACTGTTGGTTAAAGTAAAACGGGCCTGATTACTGAGCCTTATTTATTAAATTACTTTATTCGAAATTCTTGCAATTATTACTACAACAAATTTTTTACTTTTTGTAGCAATAATAACTACGATTTCAAGAATTTAAAATCTGGTAAATTGTAAGTTAAAGATTGAAACAAATCACTAAAACTTAAACCATACTTATGTGTCAAATTTTTAAAATAAGTTACCCGTCATAGATTTAAGAAGTGAAAAAGAGCTGACTTAGAAGAGAAAAATTAGAACTGAACGATACTTTAGAATCAACAAAAAATGAATTCCTTAAGAATCCGTTCCAATTATTTTTGCTGGCATAATTGAATAGAAGGAAATTTGAAAATTTTTGTTGCTAAAGTTACTGAGTATTTATTTAAAAGTGTCTTGCGGAAAAAACTACTAAAGTTATGATTTTTTTTTGTCAATATGAGGAAAAATCGTCAATATGAGGAAAAATCGTCAATATGAGGAAAAATCGTCAATATGAAAAATCGTCAATATGAGGAAAAATGGTCAATATGAAAAATCGTCAAATTGAGGAAAAATTGTCAACATGAGGAAAAATCTCCAAAGTGAGATAGTGACTATTTTTCATATTGACGATTTTTCCCCACATGAAAAATAGTCAAAATGAGGAAAAATCGTCAATATGATGATAAAATCGTCAAATGGGAAAAAATCGCCAATGTAAGGAAAAATCGCCAAAATAAGAAAAAATCGTCAAAATGGGAAAAATTGTCAATATAAAAAATGAAAAATCGTCAATATGAGGGAAAACCGTCAATATGAGGGAAAATCGTCTAAATGAGATATTGACGAGTTTTCATATTGACGATTTTTCCTCATATGAAAAATAGTCAAAATGAGGAATAGTCAAAATAGTCATATGAGGAAAAATCGTCAATATAAAAAATTGTCAATATGAAAAAAATTGTCTTGACGATTTTTCACCATATTGAAAAATCGTCACTATCCCGCTCTGACGATTTTTTCTTTTTTTTGACGATTATATTGACGATTTTTCCTCATATAAAAAATCGTCAATATGACGAAAAAGCGTCAATATGAAAAATCGTCAAATGAGGTAAAATCGTCAATATAAAAAATCGTCAATGAGGCAAAATCGTCAAAATGGGAAAAAATCGCCAATGTGAGGTTAAAATGGGATATTGACAATTTTTTATTTTGGCGATTTTTCACCATATTGACGATTTTTTTCATATGAGGAAAATCGTCAAAATAGTCATATGAGGAAAAATCGTCAATATGAAAAAATTGTCCTATATTGACGATTTTTCACCATATTGAAAAATCGTCACTATTCCGTTCTGACGATTTTTTCTTATTTTGACGATTTTTCCTCATATTGGCGATTTTCCCCATTTTCACCATATATGAAAAACCGTCAATATCCCATTTTGACGATTTTTTCTTATTTTGACGATTTTTCTTCACATTGGCGATTTTTCCCCATTTGGACGATTTTGCCTTGTATTGACGATTTTTTATATCGACGATTTTACTTCATAGTGGCGATTTTTCATATTGACGCTTTTTCATCATATTGACGATTTTTCCTCATTTTAACTATTTTTTATATAAAGAAAAGTCGTCAATATGAGACAAAATCGTCAAAATGGGAAAAAATCGCCAATGTGAGGAAAACTCGTCAAAATATTAAAAAATCGTCAAAATGGGATATTGACGATTTTTCATATTGAAGATTTTTCCTCATATGAAAATTAGTCAAAATGGGGGAAAATCGTCCAAATTGGATATTGACGATTTTTCATATTAGCGATTTTTCACCATATTGATGATTTTTCATATGAGGAAAAATCGTCAAAATAGGAAAAAAATCGTCAAAATGGAATATTGACGATATTTCCTCATATGAAAAATCGTCAATATGGTGAAAAATCGCCAATATGAAAAACCGTCAATATCCCATTTTGACGAGTTTTCCTCACATTGGCGATTTTTCCCCATTTTGACGATTTTGTCTCATATTGACGATTTTTTATATTGGCGACCTCATAGTGGCGATTTTTCATATTGACGCTTTTTCATCATATTGACGATTTTTCCTCATTTTCACTATTTTTTATATGAGGAAAAATCCTCAATATGAGACAAAATCGTCAAAATGGGGAAAAATCGCCAATGTGAGGAAAACTCGTCAAAATAAGAAAAAATCGTCAAAATGGGATATTGACGATTTTTCATATTGAAGATTTTTCCTCATATGAAAAATGATCAAAATGGGAGAAAATCGTCAATATGATGGAAAAGCGTCAATATGAAAAATCGTCACTATGAGGGAAAATCGTCAATATGAGGCAAAATCGTCCAAATGGGGAAAAATCGCCAATGTGAGGAAAAATCGTCAAAATAAGAAAAAATCGTCAAAACGGGATATTGACGATTTTTCATATAGGGTGAAAATGGGGAAAAATCGCCAATGTGAGGAAAAATCGTCAAAATAAGAAAAAATCGTCAAAATAAGAAAAAGTCGTCAGAACGGAATAGTGACGATTTTTCAATATGGTGAAAAATCGTCAATATAAGAAAAAATCGTCAATATAAGAAAAAAATCGTCAATATGAAAAATCCACAGATACTGTGATGATTCTTGTAAATTAGTTAATAACTTAATAACAATTCACATTTTTCAATCAAGTGCAAAACAGCAAAAGTAGTGCTGTTACCGAAAAAAGATAAAGAACCGAATAATGCAGCAAATTTCCGTCCTATAAGTTTATTTCCAAATATAAGCAAGGTTTTTGAAATTTGCATCAACAACAATATCAGCAGATTTTGCGAAAATAAGAATATTGGGAGCGAAAAACAATTTGGATTCGATAGTGTATGGATTCCTGGCCTTATATCTAAATTATTTCAATATCAATTCCCACTGAATCAAATCATATTAATATATAATATGATAAGTAATAGAATGCTTACAGTTTTTTATCAGAATATGCAGAGCAACGGATATTTTAAGATTATTAATGGACTACAGCAGGGAACTGTAAATTCTTCTCTTCTTTTTAATCTGTTTATATTAGATTTACTGAATCAAATGGATAATGTAATCTCATTTGCGGACGATATTATTATATATCATGCTGATGACAAAATCGAGAATATTTATCGAAATCTACAGGAATGCTACAATAGGGCAGAGCAATATACATTAAATTGGAACATGAAGATAAATGCAAGGAAATGTGAGACAATTATTTTTAGACCACCTGTTGATACATGTAACTATAATATAAGAAGGAAATGGAAATGGTTCGTAATTAGGTCGAACACGGACAATTGTGACATTCCAAATAGGGAAACTGTAAAATATTTAGGTATCTATTTAGACATATTTTTATCTTTTAATCAGCATGTTAGTCAAATATTAACCAAAGCAAGAAGAGCCTTCTTTTTATATAGGTCATTATTCTATTATAAATATATTAGCCCTAGGGTCAAGATAATAATGTACCAGTCCCTTATTAGGCCTGTAACAACATATGGCTGCACAGTCTGGTTCATCGACTTCATATATGGAGAAAATTAGAATTTTTGAGAGAAAGTGCTTAAGAGCTTGCACATCATTATATAGATCACCGGAAAATAATTATGTAAAATATATATCCAATAAGAAATTGTATCATAGGGCTAACGTAATTAGAATTGATAATTTTATGGTAAAATTAATTAGAAATAATATTTTAAGATGTACTCAATGTATAGAGAACAATCGTATAATGGCTCCTTATTACTCTAATGAAGGATATGTTGCACCTGAAGCTTTTATATACCTTGATAAAAAAAAAGATTATCCAAAACGAAGATGGCACACCGATCTTTTACCATAATTATAGACGGGCCAATATATAAGCTATGATACAAGTATATCAACAAAAGATTCCCAGCAAAAATATCGGCTGCAAAGAACCGGTTGTAGAACAACTTGTACTTGCATGCAACCTGTTCTACTTTACGTTGTATCATCAATGATTTTTGTTTGAGTTTGTCCCAAAAGCAACTGGTTCTTTAACGCAAAAGTAGAACATATACCCGTTCTTTGGAACCTGTTCTGGAATATGTTGTTCCATTGGTGAATTTTATATGGGAATTTTAAAAAAGGAATAGATTCCGTAAAGCTTAACAAGAACTTGGAAAAATATGGGCATCTATTTTTCCCCTAACTTCGTGTTTTTGGAGCTATGTTTCTAAACTCGATGTTTTCTAATTCAGAAGAATTAGTTCTACAACGCGTTCTACAACATGTTTAGTTCCACCGATTTAGTGGAACCATTAATAGAACGGGGGCTCGTTACCAGAGAACCTGTTCTAGAACAGATAGCTATAGCAACAGGTTCCACAATTTTTTGCTGGGTATGTTTGTTTTGATAATACTAGCGAAAAAATGAAGCGCAACCATAGAGGAAGAATAGTATAGAGGATGCAACGCCGTCAGCAGCCAAATAAAATTTTATACAGAATACAAAGGTTCGGAAACTGAGAGCAAACAGGGGAAAATTGAGCAAATTTCCCTGATTTCTGCAAAAATTTGAGTAAATTCCCCTGTTTTTAAACCTTTTTTTCAAATCCAATTGGGAAATCTGCTAAAAACTAATTGGATTTGAACAAAAATTCAATTGGAATCGCAAAAAAACCAATTTGAAAAGATGCTGAACCTTTGAAATCTGCACATATAAAAACAAGAGAACGTTTTTTACTACGTGAGCGGCATCGTCATGGTGTGGCGCAACAATTCATTTAAGTTTAAAACAATCAAATACTATATGCGTCGATAGCTCAGTGGGTAGAGTTCTTGGCTGGCAACAAGATTTCCCTGGTTCGATTAACATCTTGATCACATTATTTTTAATTACAAATATTTGCAATAAAATATTTGTTATAATTTTTAAAATAAAAATTCCTCTTTTTTTAAAATCTATTTTTAGACACATTATTTTTTCCATTCTCGTAACCATATAAGTAACCCCTTACATTATCGCCTCTACAGTAATGGGTATATACATTACTTTGAGGCTCATCGCCTATAAAATTCATCAATGAAGTAAAGCCCCTATGGTTATACATTACTTTACCTATTATTTGGTTATGTGTGTTTTTGCTGGGATATTTTAATTATATATTTTTGTAACTAATAAACGAATAAAAAAAGAAAATAATCTGCTTATTTAAGCAGACGTTTCCGCAGGGCACTTTTTAAAATTTACATTTAGCAACTTTTTCTTCTATATCTACAGATTTATTTCTATAAGTGTATAAGACTTGCTATAAGCTTATAATAAATATTTAAATTTCCCAAATAAATTTAAAATTTTTTCAATTTTAGAGCTTTTGCTATTGTTGAATGGCTGGCACCAGAAGTGTTAGTTTTCATAACCTCCATTGTTGTTTATTTGGTAACGAAAAAAATCACACAAAAAGTAGAGCCACAAATAGAAAATGGTGATGTTGATGCACAGGACATGCAAGTGTCCTTAGAAGCTGGAGGCACAGCAACAGGAGGAGAATCATCCGCAGTCAAGGTTACTAATGATATAACGCGAAAGCCAGAATTATTAGATAATGATAAGCCAAATTTCGATGGACTTATTAAAATATGTAAGAATAACAACTAAACCAGATTATTTTGTAAATCTCTTTACCTAAAGCTAACAAAATTTC
Source organism: Eustalomyia histrio (assembly GCA_949748255.1). NCBI lineage: Eukaryota > Metazoa > Arthropoda > Insecta > Diptera > Anthomyiidae > Eustalomyia > Eustalomyia histrio. Next base: position 26,510,265 of record OX456526.1, on the reverse strand, counting down.
TATACAAATTTATATGAATTTCCTTTTAAAGTGATTTACAAAATAACCCTGCTCTCTTTGTATATATGTTATATGTATATATTTACTAACTATAACTAATATAAAACACAATTAAAAATGATTAATTACAGCCCCCTTATTTTGTTTGGCCACACTATTCTTTTCGGCTGTTTTAAGACCAAGTGTACCAGGTGGTTTTTATTTTTTAATATTTTTACTATCAGGATCATATTGGGCAACTTTCCAAACATTGCAAAGGTAAGATAAGGCTATAACTAAAACAGAATTTAAACCAAAAAAAAAAAAAAAAACGAAAATCAATTTATGTTAGAGCAATGAAAATTTATATATTATTTGCATTTTATTTTTTTTTTTTTCATATCCGTTGTTATAGAAAATTTGCCATGCTTTTACGTTTTGTCATGGCAGTAATTGTGGCCCATACCATTAGTATAGTAGCATATCAAACGCCATGGATGCAACAATATTTAGATAAAACTAGTTTAACTGCAAGGTAAGTTTAAACATTTTAAATGTAATTTATAAAGATTTTTTTCTTACAATAGAATTTAAGAGCAATGTTCTATAGAATAATAATTTTAAGCAAAATTTTCTTTATCAAACTTTTTAGAACTGAAATTTTATTGTATAGGCAGTTATTTTTTTTTTTTGTAAGAAACATTTCGAAATTGAAGAGATTCTTTACAGAAAAATTCATAGAAAGCGAATAAATTTTTTTTAAACATTTTTTGAAACATACATTAAATAGCAAATTAACGAAAATTTGTTTTTGTGTGGGCAGTTTGAAATCTTAGTGAATTTTGAACTTCCTAATTAGCAGCTGCCATCAGTTGATAGATAACTGTCAAATTGGCTGGCATTAAAAGGAGGCATCCTCGTGAAATTCGACGAAAATTATTTTTGCGTAAAAATAAACTATCACCGAAACCAAGGAAAGGCTTGCGCGATCAACTTAATGGGTAATAAGTGGTTGTGTTCGTACCAGCACAAGTGACGCCCAGGTCACACAAAAGTGGTCGTTTGAGAATAAAAGTGCTGAGACTGTAAGATTCTCAGTTTAGTGGATACATCACATTTTACATGCAAATTTGGACATGAAAAAAACATATGTGCGATGGTGCCGCGATTTCCCGCACGCGACGATCATAAGCGCAGAAGTATGATGTAAGGAGTGGCAAAAGTCCATAACTGCTCCCCATCCAGTATACTGCTACCCCTTCCAGTACATTCACCAGATTTAGCACATACGACCACTTGCTGTTTTCAAACCTGAAGAAATAGTTCGGCGGTAAGAAATGTAGAATAAAAAAATTGGATAACAATGGATTAAATGTATCGAGCTAATAGGACAAAATTAAACGCTTTTTTGCCGAAAAAAATCGTTTATTCAAAATTTACGGAGTTACTATGCAAAAATGGTTACAAATATATTATTCATAGTATTGTCAATCACTAGGCACAACTTTTCCCACCTTTTTGGTAAATTTCTGATTACCAGCTCGGAAGAACAGCTTGGCTTTAGAGGCAATCCAATCATCGAACCATTTTTTGCATTGTTAATAAAAAATTATCTCCTACTTGGACAGGCCATGCGTCATCTACCGAAATAAGTGTTAGTCGAAAGGAGCGAGGACCTCCCATTTCAGCGTTTACAAGTCCTGACCCGTCTTACAACATGTTGCTGAGCGTTGTGATGCTGTGGCAAAATTAATTTGTCGTGCTTTTCTTCATATTCCGACCGTTTTCCTTTCATTCTTTCATTCAAATACAGAACGTAAACTTCTTGTCATGAATATTCGGCTTTGCGAAGGATGTTGATCGTAATGCATTCACTTTTCATTGCCAGTTACAATTCGATGTCGTGCGGCTTCAACTCGTATGGCATCCAGTTTCCTTGCATTTCTTGACTGTCGACTCATCCATTCTTAATGAATCTGACAACTCAATATATTGGTCATCGTCAGCTATGACCTTTTCCCATCTTTCTGTCAACATATGGATACCGCGCATGAATCAAGTCGATTTCGGATACTCTGATCGGAAGTAAAGCGTATTCCAGTAAGAGCATTCTGCATCGATCGAAATAAATGGTAGTCGGAAGGAGCACGATCTGGCCTAAAAGGCGGGTGAGGCAAAACTACCCAACCACTATTTTCTAAATAGTGTTGCAACATGTGGCTAAGCGTTGACTTGATGGAATATAACGGCTTCATGTCTGGTAGCATATTCCAGGCTTTTTTTGAACGAATCAATTGCGCTCGGTACAGGCACCTGTGATTGTCTGCCTCGATTTCAGATGGCCCCTTTCTGGTCCCACCAAATACAGAGCTTTACCTTGTCGCCATTAATATTCGGCTTTCGTGTTGATTTGGCTGGTTGGCCGGGCTTCAATGTAATGTAGTAATGCATTAATTTTTCATCGCCATTAATGATTCGATGTAAAAAATCGGACATGCAAAATTGACTTTCAACGTCTCTCGGCTTCAACTCATTTGGTACCCAATATCCATGCTTTTGGGTGAATTGAAATTGCTGCTTGAGTGACTCGCAATGATTTTGCAATGTTCTTTTTGAGTTTGACAACAATGTTCATCAAGTTATGCCTCCAAATTATCACCTTTCTTTAGTGAAAAAAGCACCACTTTTCAACCGCACAAATCATCTCTCGCACGTCGAAATCGATGTAACATATTCAGCATAGCTTTCTGTGAGCAAGCGATGTGATTTAGCTACACTTCTTTTCAATTTGAAGAAGTAAAACAAAACTTTCCGCAAATAATGCTTTGTTGGCACAAATTTCGATACTGTCAAAGAAAACAAAACCTTGTTGTTAACACTATTTTAATGACTAAGTGAGAATTAATGACAGATGTTTACCCTCCAAAATGCCATATAAGTTATGAAAGACACAAACCATGTGTAAAATTTACGCCATCTATTGTGAATTCCGAATTTTTAAGTTATACATCCAATACTTTTTTTAGAATCGATATAATTTTTGTTTTGAATTTTTTTCTGAGTCTCAAAAATATTCTATAGAACCTTAAACAATTTTCTTTTAAAAAACCCCTCGAAAACTGAAATAACGAAAAATGTAGGACTTATGATATTTTTTTTTAAATCCCTTGTAATCTTTCTCTCTTTCAGATTAATTGGTTTAGAACCATTGATTTCCTCAAATTGTGCCAATGATATTAGAATTATTGTGTATGATACACAATTTAAAGCTGATTCATTTCTAAATCCTATAGTTTTATTTTTTACATATTATGCATTAGCATTGTCTACAAAGAATCTCATTAAAGCAAGGGTAAGTACAAAAATCTTTCTTTATCTACTAGTTTTATATACAAACAAATTTCAAAATTGTTTATAATTTTGAAAAAGAAATTAAACCCTAAACTCTATATATTTACTAATACATGGTACGATATTAATTTTTGTTTAACAATTATATATTTTTTTTAACAATTTTCTTTTTATTTTAATAGAGAAATATTCAATTTTAAACTAACACTATACAAAACATTTCTATTTTTTCTACTTTTTTTAAAAAATGCTGCTTTAACTGCTGGCTTTTCTATTATTTAAACACTGACTGACTTGGAAAATAAAAATTCCTTAAATTTTCTTTTACCCCTATCAAAAAAAAAAAAAAAAAAAAAAAAACAAAACTATTCACAAACAAAACAAAGATCATTGCTAAACCAGCCACTGCTTTTGGTCATGAAGTTGATAATAGTAGTACCCATAAAATACAACGTCAAATATCGCTGATTACACAAACAACACGTAGTAGTAAAAAGGATGGTAGTAGGAGTAAATCCCAACGTTTGAATGTAAGATTACTTATATTTTTGTTTTTGCTTTAGGTTTAGGTTACCCTTCACCAGTTTTTTTTTTCTCTCATCTGTTACATTTTTATTTCATTTGAAATAAAAATTGTTGATTTGAATTGAGTGAGTGATTTAAACTACATGATAAAAGCAAACAAAAAATGTGAAGAATTGTTAAGTTGTGTTCTTTTATTATTATTTTCATTTGTATTTAATAAGTTTTTTCAACAAGTTTTCATTATACATACTATGTATTTATTTTTCTCTCAAGATTAAATATCATTTTTAGAATCTTGTATATAAATATGTATACTCTGAAGATTTTTGAAAACCATTGACTTCCTATAGAAAGCTTTTTAAAGTTGTGCTGGCTAAATTGAAGCTAAACTTAATTAATTTTTCAATCAAACTTCCAGCTTTCAAAAATTTTGTCGAAAGTGTGGGAACAAACATCTTTACATTACATTTATTTCGCCAGCCAACTTTCTATTTTGAACACAAATTCTCCATAAAATTAGAAGGAACGCAATAATAAACAATTTTCAGCACAAAAATTTCAAAATATGTAATTTATTTTTTTTCCTGTTTTTTTTTTTTTGAAAAATATCTTCATTTCCGATTCCTTTTTTCAATCTAACCTAAAATAAAAATTTTTAGTTTTCAAAAATTGACAATTTCAAATAATTTAATCAAAAATTGCTTTTTAGTTTCAATTTATGCACTTCGCACACACACTTAATATGAATATTCATATTACTGTTTTCAAAATAAAGGGTGGTCAAACCATTATCCACGATGTTAATTGTAAATAAAACAAAAAGTTTTCAGAGAATTATCTTAATATTTTTTATAACGATAGAAGGATCTATGACAATTATGTGTAAAACAAAATATCGGCAAAATGTTTGCCACGGCTTTGGTGGCATATTTTCAATGACTCTGAGACATAATTGAGCTTCAATGTCGTTAATGTGCCAAATTATCTGATCCTTTAGCTCTTGAATTGTTCTTGGCTTATTCACGTACACTTTTTCTTTTAAATTGTCCCAAGGAAAGAAGTCCAACGGTGTCAAATCACATGATCGTGGCGGCCAATTAACATCGCTACGACGTGAGATAACACGGCCATTGAATTTCTCGCGCAAAAGAGCCATTGTTTCGTTGGCTGTGTGGCAAGTAGCACCATTCTATTTTAAGCACATATCGCCCAGGTCCATATCTTCAATTTTTGGCCACAAGAGGTCCGTTATTATCTCGGCACGACGACGAGTTGAGGTTGACGTCTCTTTTGCCACACTATCGCGAACAACAGAATGTTTTCCGCGGAACGAACTAGGCGGGCCTGCACAGGTGTTTTTACATTTCTTACAGACCCGGTTTGCTGAAATTTGCCCTTAATTCTCCCGAGACACATTTGGTTGATTTTGCTGACCATTTTCGTAAAAGGCTTCAGCAATCTTAACGCGCTGTTCAATTGTGTACCTCTTCAGGGTTGAATTTGTCAAACACTGAAACGAAGAATTGTCAAATTAAGTTGGGCAAAAAAACTTGACGTTAAGGTGTGACTCACAATTAACATCTTGCATTAGTAATTTTTCTGTAAAAAATATCTCATAATTGGACAGCTCTCCAAATTTAAGATTTTAGTATTTCTCTAAACCAATTTCTTAAAGTCTTAAGTGTAAAAACTTTCTCATAATTAGGCAGTTCTCCAAAATTTAAGAATTTAGCATTTCTCTAAACCAATTTCATAAAGTGTAGAAAAATTTTTCTATTGAAAATATAAGAAAATCTTCATAAATGTTATCTATAAACAGTTCTAAGAATTTAAGACAAATTTTCTCTATATAAAAGCTAAATATTTTTTTAGAATAAGAAAAAATTCTAAGGACCACCTGCTACGGAAAACCCATCATGTTCTGAGGATATTTTCCTAACAACAATATTAATTTCTGAAGGCTTTTCTATGGATAGAAAACTTTCTATAGAAAAAAAAATTCTCAAAATCCGAGGCGCATTCTGTAGAAAAAAAAGTTCAGAATCTAAGGATATCTTTTAGAAGGAAAAACTTTTCAGAATTTGATAATTTTTGTCTAAAAAATTCTCGGAATTTCATGGTAGATTTCTTCAGACTAAGGACTTATTTTTATAGAAAAAAGTAAAGTTTTTCAGAAGGAACAAGTCATTAAAATCTTAGGAATATCGTGATTATGAGAAATTTTGTCCACTTTTTATATACATTTTCCTATCGAAAAAAAAAACCAAAAATTATGAGGATTTTCTTTTTAGAAAAGTCCATTGAGTTCTAAAAAATTTTTCCTAATTAATAGTTCTTCGAATTTTTAGAAAAAAAGTCCTCAGAATCTAAATTTTTCAAAGAAAAAGGTCTCCAGATTTAGGAATTTTTTCTATAGTTAGAAGTCTTCGGAATATGAGGGTTTTCTTGTAGAAAAAAATTTGGAAAATCTGATGAGTTTTTATGTAGGAAAAAGTCAGCGAAATCTTCTGCTTTTTCATAGCAAAAACTTCGTGTAATCTGAGGATTTTCCTGTGGGTAAAAGTACCCAGAATCTAAGGGATTATTAAGGGTATTCATTTCACTTTTTTTGTAGTAAAAAAAATGGAAAAGTGGAAAAATTCAACATTTGTTACAACAAACACAAGAAAAACAATTTCCACCAAAAGTTTTATTTTTAACAACCTATAATCAAGTGTAAAAAAAATCTGGATAAAAAGTTGTAATTTTCCAATATAAACGTCAAACGAAATGATGTTGCCACTTTTAAGAAAATCGTTAATTTATAGTTCAAACTACGAAAAATTACATCTCTTTTTGTAAAACCCTGAATTATACAACACTGATCTTAAAAATCATGTGTGACATTTATATTTTAAATTTGATTTTTTCTCGTAATTTTTTAAGAAGAAAAAATTTAAAATGAGTTCTATGAAAAAAATTATCCAAAGAGTTATGAACAGGTGTCTCGGTCAATTTAAATTCTGTGCCATCTACGTAACCAATACAGTGCGGTAATTCACTATCTCCTTTACAATATGCGTTCTTTCCTCTCTATCGGACCAGAAAAAAATTTTTTTTGAAGTTCCAGCAACGCCAGAAATACTCGTTTTGTTATATTTTGTATAGGGCTCCCATCTCTAATACTAAAAATTGTTGTATAAGAAGCAAGTTTAAAATCGACACTGAATTGGTTACATGCATTTTTTTGATGAAATCCATCACTAGAAAACGGTTGTCATCGAACTGGAAAAGATATCTTCACACCATACTTTAGATTTGGGAACGAAGTTCTCGATTCCACGCCGCAAAAACATCACTACGCTTAATTCATCATGAAGAATGTTCAATTCTTCTTCCACCTAATTGTGGGTCATTTCATCAGTTGCTAAATCATTATCTGATGTAAAATTTTTTAAAAAATACTATTTTAAAATTTATATTGTATTGCTTTTTTGGAGAAATTATCTTTGTATCCGATATTTTCATAAATAACAATTTCCATTTAAAATGCAGTAATTAAATAATCAATGAGCGCCCCGGTAGGCTAGTTGGTAGCGTGTTAGCTTATCAGTGCGGGGGTCGTGGGTTCGATTCCCACTAGAGGCTCTGGTATGTTTCCGCTACAACGAGCCGATGGCCTTTGTTGCTAGTGCTCGGTTAGGGTATTAATATATAATTTGTAATTAATATCCAAAAATCCACTTTTAACACTTCTATTCTGCATCTTGTAAAATATTAATGATTGTCACATCATTGACAGTTTGTTTTAATTTTTTTTTTTTACAGTTCAAATATTTATATTTTTTATTTCAAAAAATAACCGCTCACATCAATAAGAGTGTAATTTTTCATTTTTACAACCAAAAAAAATCTGAAATAAATAACCTTATTATAGAAAAAAGTCCCAAGAATGTGGGAATTTTTTTTTATAGAAAATATATCTGTATCTGGTGTTTTTTTCTTAAAAAACAATCCTCAGAATCTCAAACATTTTTTATAGCGAAAAGCTATAAATATCTGGAATGATAAGGGAAAATACAAAGAACATATAGAAAACTTCTCGACACTAGAGTATTAAATATTTCTTTACCAAAATGACTTCCTGACAACTTTTCGCATTGTTGCCCCAGTTCTTACATAATGACTTAATTATTTTCTTGACTTTGGTCTTAATGAAATTGATTTTATATTATACTAAAAAGGTTTAAAAAAAGATGTACATAAATAAATGAGTATCTTGATTATATTAATGTCAATTTTTTACCACCTATTTTTGACCATTACATTTTCCACAAAAAATACAATTAAATGCTTTTGTGATTCCTTATGAAAACTATTTTTTCTAATTTTTTTTTTCATCTGATATTTTGGTAAATGAATGGTATTAATAGGATTTTAGATCATATAATCATATTTTTTTTAAAAGTTGTTTTTTTTTTAGTGAATTATAGAGAAAAAAATTTAAAACAATTCGACAGAAATTTTTATAATTTATTTATATTTATCCTCTCACTCAATATAAAATAGGTAATCATCAAAGCATTAACCCAATAAGGGCGTGGATACTGAAGAGGGTTGTGTAGCGTCAACCGCAAATACTAAGTATTCTATCCTGCTGGATGTGTCGAATTTTTTTCAATTTTTATTTTCTATAATTTACTAATAAAAATTTTCATGTTTCTTTGCAATAAAAAAACAATTTATAAAAAAGAATATGATTATATGATCTAAAATCCTATTAAAACCATCCATTATTACTTTATTTTATTTGCTTTAGTTTTTTTTAAATTAATTTTTAATTACTTTTCGTCGAGACTACCGAAATGTTTGTATTTTTAGGGAAAATTACCAAAAGTTGGTAGGAAATACCAAATAAAACAATTTGATTGTAATAATTGTCTTATAATTTAATTAATCAATCAATTGGGTAAGACATACATATCAGGGATGGAAAACATGGTACAATTGTACTTTTTTTTTATACATTTTTACCTTGGTTGGTACCGTGGTACTACCGCGGCTCATTTAGTACAATTTGAAATTTTTTCAAATTTTCAATTTATAACTTGATGAAACAACATAACATAAAGTCGACTTTTTTTAAAAGCAACTTTATACTAAAAAACTGTTTTTATTTATTCACCTACTATAGTAAAAAATAAAGTCAGTTTTAAGCTCTAAATTGGTGTCACATCAAATGTACCAAATGTTTGCATACACATTGTAGTAAAATATTCGGAAGTGGCAACATTGAGCAGCTGATTTTAAATTACCTCTCAAAACAAAAAAAAAAATAAGAAAAAAGTGTATTATTGTTAAAAAGCTATTAAATGCCTTTAAAATTTTCAACAGCAAATCCTGAAAAGGTTAAATTGCCCTCCAATGGAGGCGGACACACAGAAAAAAAATATGTGATATTTATAAAAATTAGAGTAAAATTTTACAAAGTTTTGTGGTTAACGATAAATTTTGTTTCACCCCGTCAATTTAAATTTTTTTAAGTCTTTTTAGTGTCTAAGCAATCTGACTCAATACGATAAAATTGTTAAAAAAAAGCGGAACAAATTTTGGTACCGCAAGGATCGAAAAAGTACAATTTGTTTGTCTGGTTGGAACAATAACTAAAAACATATTTTCCATCCCTGATACATATATTTTATTGTATCTAACGTAATTGTTACTACCAAATCCTTGTTTATAGTTGGTATTTAATCAAAATTGGTTGGAAGTATCACTTTGAATTAAGTGGAAAGAAAACAATTGGTTGTAGATGTAAAAATTGGGTTATTAATACAGAATATTCAGTACAATTGTAAACTTTATTATCTTGTAAATAAATTTATGCTTTTTTTAAAAATCTATGGTAATGGTGATGGTTTTCTAACTGAATTGTTTTCTGTGTTAAGGAATTATAATATTTTGTTTAAAGAAGATAACTAAAATATTTGTTTGAAACAGTAGTTCAACAAAGATGTTGTCGAAAATAAGTTAAATTTCTTTTAGGTACTTATAATTTTGAATGTAAACCATGAAATGAAAATTGCAGCCCAAATACCCTCATCCACAATAGATTTAATTGAGTTTCCTAAAAGTTGTACAGTTATTGAAGTACATAATATAAAATCCTTTTGCAGCGTATTACAATATTATTATCCTGCCAAAATGTATGTTGGCAAAAAGTTATTGATCTATCAGACTTGCAATAAAATTTAAAACAAAAAAAAAAATAACACTAAAATGACGAATACGATTTGTATTGCATGTCCTTTAAAAACACTAAAACTACGAGTACAAAACTATGTAACCCTAAAAGTACTAACATTTAATAACAATATAAATTATATTGATGAAACAACAATACAATGGTGGCTTTGTAAAACATGATAAACTATTTAATAAGTTATAGTACTAAAACCAAAATTTTAAGCTTTTTACTATCCAACAACCTTGAAAAGAATATTTTTGTAACAAAAAAAAAAAAAAAAAAAAATATTCAATCCTTTTAATACACAATCCCTTCTTTTTTATAATATTCTATGATAAAAAAGGGTGGTTTTAATAACATAATTTTAGCAGAAAAATCACAGAAAATTAATAATTTATCATAAGGAGGGGGAGAAATTATATATATTTTTTGGTAATAGATAAACGACATCTAAAAAAATATCTTTTTGAGAATTCGACAACAATTTAGGTGTATTTTTCCTATTGTCTATCATTAAAAAATAAACATAATTGACTTTAAGCTCCTAAGTGCCTTTTATCTGTATAAAATTATCCTACCAATGTATATTTTTATTAAGTTTGTAATTTTTTTTTTTTTTTTTTATTTAACATTTTTATTATTTATTTAATATAAATATATTGTATTGTATGTTATGCTCTTTTTTTACTTCCGCTTTAGGTAACTTTGCGCCGTGAACCACAACGTCCTCAAATTATAACTGAACCGACTGAAACGACGCCTGTACGTAATAAACTAACTCTCCTTCTATATACTTCAACCCAGCATTCTTAAAACTATATTTTAACATTTTCACGGGATACGGAAGTTAAAAAACTGTATCTGTACTAATACAAACAAACATAGTAGTTGTAGTTGTATTTTGATGATTATGGTTGAAAGGAAAACCAAACTTCGGTTTTTTTCTTTGTTAAAATATATTTACTTGTACTTATATAGTGTCGTCCCATTAGATAGTATTTAACTAACTACTAATAACACTTAAAGCTTATCATCATTTTTAATGTTTTTTTTTTTGTTTTATAAGCTTAGAAAAATAACAATTATTTAGAAGTGTATTCAATTCATGTTCGTTTATCTTCTATTACACCATTTTCAGGATTATTTCAGGAAGTTTATATAATTTTTAATTTAAAATAATTGGACTTTATTAGAAATGTTAAATGTTTCTTGTTTAAATATTTATGTACATAATTATTATTTGTGGTCCTTCGTACCATATTAACCAGGGTTGGAAAATGTTTGGCAGTTAAAATTCGGGGACAACATAAAATGAGCTACTTAAAATGGCTTAAGATGGTTTTAATAGAAGTCAGCTTAAGATTTTGCTTTCCATTAAACATACTTTGTAAGCAAATTATCACATACTTTGGAGTAAATTAATAAAAATCGTTAAAATCGATATGAAATTGCTGAAATAAAAATATAACAAATTGGAAAAATTGTTGCTAAAATTAGAAAACGAGAAAAATGTAGAAAAGGCTAAAATCGGAGGAAAACATTTAGATTGAAACCAGTAAATTTTAAAAAAATTAACAGACTGTCGGGAAAACACTAAAATCATTAAAAATATCTAATATTAGAAAAATCATCAAAATGGAAAAACAAAACCCTAAGATCGGTGAAAAGAATATAATTGCCAATACCGGGAAACGTAAATGCCTTTAAATCGATAAAAAATTGCTACATTTTAAAATTAATCGCCAAAATAAGAAAAAGTGCTAAAAACGCGAAAATCGATCCCATAATGGGGTAAAAATTGCTAAGATGGACAACAATCGTTAAAATAATGGAAAATCGAAAAAAAATCACAAATTTTGGCAAAATAAAAAGATTAAGAATTGCTTTTCCGTTTTTTTTTTTAATTGTAATTTAATTTTTTTTAATTTTAAAACGCTGAAATGGATAAAAAATCTCCTAAAATTAAAAAAGGCTTAAAATCGGCTGTGCCAAATCTTTGTATACCCTCCACTAATATCCTAAAAAAAATTTCTCTACTGTTTTTGATACAAATAATATAAAAAACCTTTGAAGTGAAAAACTTTTTGGGATGTAAAAAAAATTTTATGGTGTAAAAAAAATTTTGAGGTGAAAAAATTTTTTGTGGTGAAAAAATTTGTTGAGGTGAAAAATATTTGAGATGAATATAAAATATTATTTAATTTAAAGCGACTAGTGAAAAAACAAGTAAAAATATTTTACTAGTCGCTACTATGAAATTGTACTAAAATATAGGGTGGGCCATTTAAAATTTTAAATTTGAATCGGCTTATTTAATTATTTTTTCAAATTTCTGGTTTTATTAGAAAGGTTGAACTTTGTCATTTAAGAATAAAACACAATATCATTCATGTAACTTCCACGACTGGACCATTTTCCTTCGAAAATGAGCAAGGAGCCGCCGTTACCGTCAACCGTGCCATGCTCAACGAATTTTTGTTTCCAAAAGTTCAAGAGAATGACATGGACGACATTTGGTTTCAATAAGACGGGGCCACATGTCACACATGTGGCCCCGATATTTTACGCACTGTTTTTTAAAATCGTATAATCAGCCGAAATTGTGATGTCAATTGGCCGCCTCGGAGTTGTGATTTGAGCCTTTGGATTATTTTCTGTGAGGAGCCATTAAGGATATGTGTTACGCAAACCATCCAGAGACAATTGAAGCGTTAAAACATGAAATCGAAGTTGCCATTGAAGAGATTCGAGCCGAAATAATCGAAAATATGCTGAAAAATTGTGTTGATCGGATGAGGTACTGCCGAACCACTCGTGGTAGTCATATGAATGATATTGTGTTCCATTCTTAAATGACAAAATTCAACCTTTCCAATAAAACCAGAAATTTAAAAAAAAAATCAGTCCTTTTTTTTATAGCCGATTCAAATTTAAAATTTTAAATGGCCCACCCTGTACACTAGTTTTTAAAAAAAATTTATAGTATCTTCACATTCTCACCTATAACTTTTTATCCGCTGGACCGATTTGGGCACCCCCGCTAGCGTCTTTGCATCGTGATCGCCATTTCAACAGACAGACGGACACCGCTAAAACAACTTAAAATTGCATAAGGATCACGAATATTGTGATGCAGTTTATTTTCCAGCTGGGGTATAGCTCAGCTCTCCAGATTCGCCAAAGGTCTGCTTCCTTTGAGGTCATTATAAAATAATACACGAAAACTCAACTCTATACAACGATGGCCGACAATATGACACGGATTTAAAGGAAACCACGTTTTGGTGTACGAATTGCGATTAGCAACCAACGGGGATAAACAGTGGTTTCCGTAGTTGAATAATACGACTAACTACAAACGAGACTAAACAGCGATTCTCGTGTTTAAATCATATGGCTCGATAATGACGAGAATAAACAACGGTTCTCGGGTTCAAATAATATGACTAGCTAATAACGAGAATAAACAACGGCTCTCGTGCTCAAATAATACGACTGGCTAACAGCGAGAATAAACAGCGGTTCTCGTGTTCAAATAATACGGCTAGCTAATCACACTATATGTAAATAATTTTCCCAACTTAATGAGAATTATATAAGGTGTATGGATAAAAGTAGTAATACTGGGTTTGAGAATAAGTAGATTAGTAACGGTACGTTCCAATATATACACTTTATGGGGTCTTAGACCTATATATGGACATGTTACAATTGGAATGATAAACTGATTTATACCGTCGCTGTATATGGTGGAGGAAATGAGGTAAAATTCAGGAAAATCGTGAAAAATCTACAAAATAACCTAAGGCAATATTTAGAAAAAATTATTCTAAATAGCTCCAATAGTATGAATTATTTTAGCTATTTAGGGGTGTTTTTATTTTTTAGTAAATTTAAGTCTTTCCTCTCCATATTTACCGATTTTAGTGCATTTCTTTTCGTCGAATTTCTATGATTTTGACAATTGTTCCCCATTTTAGCGATTTTTACAAAATTTATTTTCGATTTTTCAATTTCAATAGATTTCTATTTTGCGATTTTGTTCAAAGGCTTAAATTTATTGAAAATCGTTTAATTTTAAAAAATCCCCAATGCAGAGCAAAAGTCGTCAAGAAAGAATCGTCGTTAAAAAAGCTACTGTGGAAAAAACGCTCAAATATATAAATACTTTTAAAGTTGAAATAAACCATGTTGAAGAAAAAAATATAATAAAATTGAGGAAAATCAATAGAAGACATCAATATGAGAGGAAAATTCTAAAATTTAAATAAAATCGTCAAAATCTTGTAAATTCTATACAAAACGCTTTGATCGGTAAAAATTTATAATTTATAAAATTATATATAATAGAGCTTGTATTTTTGTCTGTAGTCGTCAAAGGGTTAAAACATTTTAAAGCACTAAAATAGATAAAAACGCTAATTTTCAAATTAATTCTCCAAAGTAGGGAAAAAATTGTGAAAGTCAATTCAAATCCTTTATTCAGTAAAAATCAATTTTATTAACGTTTTACGATGGGCTTCACACTGCAGGTTTTTTAATTAACCCAACATTTTTTTGTTGTTTGGTGTATAATTTTTTGAAATTTCTAAAAAAAAAAGAAACCTTAAAATTTCCTGAAATAATTTTGTAAATGTTGTAGTTTTGTAATCGTCTACTTATATCTCTCTTATAATGTGTTACTAATTAACCTCCTAATAACATTCGTTGTGTATGTGTGTGTCTAACCATTTTGCTGTTTTTGATTGTATGAGTGTTATTTCTATGTTTTATGTCCTTTGTGTGTATGTGTGTGTGTGTGTGAGTATAAGTGTCATATGAACATGTGTGGGTAATTGTTTTTTGCCTTTAGCAAAAACACAATGTAAAAGGATCTGTAATTTTTTATGTGTCATTAGGTCCTTTTGTGTTTTTGTTTGTACATATGTTGGTGTTGGTGACTTTGTCTTTAGTTATTTAATTAGTTTCATTAAAAAATTAATAAAACACTTTTTATTGTATTTTTAAGTTCAATTTCAGAAATTTTACAAACAAAAAAAAGTTTTTTTTTTTTTTGACAATTATACACAAGTACATAAATACCGTTGTTATTTAAGTATAGTATTAAAAAATTAAACTAAATGTATATACGTTTTTAGTTAAAATGATTTTTGTCACCTGCTGAATTTTGAAGATTTACCAAAGAAATTTTTTTATAATCGGTTCCAAAACTGGTTTCACCAGAATTAATTTTATGGAACTAGTTTTGGAACCCATTCTACAGAATAAAATTGTAGAGTATATTTAAAAGTTATTTTTTTTTTGGAAAACTTAAATATATTTTGTTTTAATTTATACACTCAAAAAAGTTTGTCAGTTGCTACATGACAGTTTTTCTAACAAGACTTTTTTTCAATTTTTTTTAACAAAAAGTCCTGATCTTATACATCCAAAACATTTATTGTGGTGACTTCTTGGGGTTTGGTGCATCTTATGATAAGCAAAACACTTCTTACTATTGCCAGTTTCATGCTGTTTTACAAAGGGATGAAAAAAGTAATCCTCGATTTCCCAAAAATTTAAAATGAGCAAAAAATCACGTTTTGTTCCGCGACTTCTCATCTAGGATAAAGTAATAATATATTTTTTTGGAATTAAAGGAAAAAAATACACTTACCAAAAAGGTTTGTAATGGCAACTGAAAATTTTGCTGTTATTACAGGAATTTTTGCCATTTTGAGCCCAGCGGTATGTTTAGCTAATCTTAGCGACACATGTCTGCTGACGTGTAGTACAATAAGTAGAAAAAAAATTTTAGTTAACTCTTTGTAAAGTGGAATTTAAAATCGGTTTGCTAAAATCAGCAAAAAAAAAAACGACTGAGTATTATTAATATTAGTACAATCAAATAAGTATAAAATAGCAAACTGAATTGTAAAATGTAGCCAACTTTTCATTCATAAAAAAAAAATATTCAAATGCACAAATTATTATTTTTCAATTATTTTTAGATACACTTGTTACAATTTAAAGCTGCTAATTTTTTTTCGAAATTGCCTAAGAATTCGAATATACAAATTTATATTTTTTTATCGAACTTTTTTTTATTTATTTTTTTTTAATATTTTAGACGAAATTGAAAAAAATCAAAGGGTTAAAAAAATAGTTCAAACATAAACGAATTTATCATTTTGTTTTAATTTGCTAATTTTTGTTTTGAAAAATATTTTTAGTAAATTTTTTTGGATTTTAAGGTCAAATATTAATTGTTTTAAGGGCTGATTTTAAGAACTAAAAAGTTTTTAGTGCTATTTAAAGTGGATGTCCTATTTTTGGACATGTGTTGGTATCTTCACTTTCGATCCCATAGGTTGATGTTACATTTTAAGGCAATTTATGTTTGTATGCATACGTTTTAATTATTAGAAATAACCTTTTTGCTAATTTTAGCAAATCGATTTTCAAAAATTTGTAAAATGATTTCTGAAGTTAGCAACAAAAATTTGTAAATATTCTGTAAAAGTTCTGTAAATTGTAAATAGCAAACAAATTTACAAAATAATATTTTTTTTTTACTAAAAATCAGTACAAAAATAGTAAAGTGGGCTCGAAAACTGTTTCCAAATTTTTCTACTAACTTTTTTTCTGAGTGTATATTTTAATTAAAATACCGGAAAAATAAACTGTGAGAAACAGTAATTTTTACTTATTTTTGTCGTTTTTTAAAAATTTTTGTGGTAAAAATTTGTCAGTTATTTTTAATGTATTTGTCAGTTATTTTTTAAAATAACTACATTTTTAGTTATTTAAAAGTTAAATATCTTCTTAGCCTTTTTAACTACTTAAAATAACTACATGTTTTAGCTATTTCAGAGGCGCCTTTAACATCTTTTTAACTGCATACATCATTTTAATTAGATTCTACCGGCAAACTTTTTTGAGTGCGAAAGAAAAAAAATTTTTTTTTGTTAATGACATATTTGATTATAAATGGGGGAAAAATAACTGTAAAAGCAATAGTTTTTAACAAAAATTTGTCAGTTCTAAATTTTTGCATTAAAAAAGTAATTTAGTTACTTTTATGACATTTTGGTTATTTTTTCTGCATTTTTGTTATTTTTATCAGTTAAAAATAACTGTTAAAACAACTTTTTTATAGATAAAAATAACTAAATTTGTAGTTATATAACAGGCTTTTTTAACTGCATAAGCCTTTGTTTTAACTGTTCTTTTCAGTGGTTTCTACTGACAAACTTTTTTGAGTACCCAATCTCATATTTAGGAGTAGACATATTTATTTTCAAATTGTAAATTGGGTGTCAAAGAAAGGAAATTAGGAAATATATCTAATTGACCGACAAAAAATATTTTTAAGAAATTTCTAATTCATTTCTACCCCTTTAAAATCAGTTTGGGCAGCTATATTCCTTATCGAATGTTAAGTACATTTGCTCTCTAAGTTTTATTAACGCTTCGAAGGTTCACCCAGATGAACCGATTTTCCTGTCAGAGTTGCGAATTTTTGTTACTTCAGATTTTGCTAAAATCTTTAATCCACTCAGGAGATACTAGTGTTTCCAACTCAGTTAATCGATTAACCGATTCAACGATTAAACGCCTCTATTTCGGTTAATGTCGAAACAAATAATTTAAAACTGAAATAATTATTCTACCCGAATAATCGATCCTAATTTTCTTAACTTTTGCAAGAAAATCGTATTAAAAACATTAAATAAAATTAAAGCAAAAGATATATATGATAGAAAATTTTTATTTTTGTTTCAATTCCTTTAAAAAATAAATTTTAAATACACAGAAAAAAATATCACAAAATTCTAAGTAATTGAAAATTTTTGTTAAAATTCAAATACGATTGTTATTCTTCATATAAAAATTATTTAAAAATAAAAATTGAAGATACAAAAAAAATAACAAAAAGTTTTTTGTATTTACAAATTCCATTGTTGGTGCCTTTTTAAAAAATTTGTAATTTGTACAAACAGAATTTTGTAATTTTTTTGTGTGTAATATAAAATTATATTTTCATGTTCAAAAAATTTAAATAGAGCTTTCAACCTCAGTGTACATGTATTTCAAGCTGACAAAAGATCTCATCATATTACAAAATTATTTTAAATTCGAAAACTGTATTTTCTAAAAAACAGTTTCATTTAAAAATTTATAAAAACTTAAAAAAAACATTGAATTTTGTTTCTAATTTCTAAAAATAAAAATTGAAGATACAAAAAAAATAACAAAAAGTTTTTTGTATTTACAAATTTCATTGTTGGTGCATTTTTAACAAATTTTTTATTTGTACAAACAGAATTTTGTAATTTTTTTGTGTGTAATATAAAATTATATTTTCATGTTCAACAAATTGAAATATGGCTTTCAACCTCAGTGTACATGTATTTCAAGTTGACAAAAGATCTCATCATATTATAAATTGCTTTAAATTCGAAAACTGTATTTAAAAAAAAATCAGTTTCATTTAAACATTTATAAAAACTTAAAAATAACATGGAATTTTGTTTCTAATTTGATTTTACAACAAATTTTGTTGAAGTAGGAACTTTAGTAGAATTTAGTTGTTTAGTTAAAAATATTTAAGAATTCGCTTATTTGAATTCTTAATTGCACAAACACAGAAAAATCGGTGAGGACTTGCCAGGAATATGCGTGGTTTTTATATATACATTTTCCAATAGATAACCTGTTTAACTCTAAACCTTCAATTACGTAGTGAAAGAGTCAGTGTCAGTTCTATCAAACTTTGTGAATTTCGCAAAAATATCCGTACCATATTTTTAAGAATTTGGTATTGACTTTTTTTTTTTTTTTTGAAGACAGCTCTTGTTTATTTAAGCATATGAAGAAAATGAAAACCAACTCAATCGACAAAATGTCCCACATTAAACACTATCACACTGCGTTTTTAAGGATTTACTTCCACTAATAAACACATCTGACATTTTCCTTTTGAAAGGTCGTCAGAATCCGCTGAAAAAAACCTCAAGATTCTTTAAAAAATCATGATTCTTTAAAAAATCTCAGATTGCTTTGTATTTTCCTAAACAAACACTTTAGAAACCAATGCAATTGGCTCAGCCTGATATTTCAGCAAAAACAGCTCTTTATGTTGTTATTGATGAAAGAAATACATTAAATTTTGCATTAAACGATTAATCCATTAATCGCCGATTAATCTACCCGATTAACCGATTGTTAAATATTCTTTATTTTTCGAATAATGACCAACCGATTAACCGGCAGGGTCGAATAATTGGAAACACTAGGATATACAGACAGTTATGTGATGAACTTAAGCTAAATACATTTTCACTGGGGGTACACTAAAGCGTTAAAACAATCATAAAAATTATTCTGCTTCATATATCCAAGTTTTACCTATTCACAAAGTTTATGTTGCGTATAAAAGGGTCAATAGAATATTTTTAAGTATGAGCAATATTAATCAAGACAATATAAATCATACGCACCATTAAACGGTTGTACCAGGGATACGAAATGAGAATTTCAATTTCGTACAAAAGTCATTACCAAATTGTACTTTTTTCAACTCAATTGTACCATTTTTTTTTCGTATAAAAAAACACCAACTTTAGAATTGTTTTAATATTTTTATTTTTAATAAACATAACAAAAAAACTGTACAGAAAATTCAGTTGTACATTAAAAGTATATAATAAAAATATGTAAAATAAGGTACAAAAATCCATGAGATCAATATCATATTTAAGTAGGTAACAAACTATTTGTTATTTTAAAATTATAGCAACAAGAATTCGATGAATGTAACAAATCTTTCGTTAGGACTAGACAGGAAACTGTTGACAATTTATACGATGCAATTTTCTTAATTCCCTTTTCAAAGTTGCTTCCAAAGTTGTGTCTATTTAAACGGTGACTTTAATTGCACGAAAACTGAATGTGAATTAAGCAACAAAATAAGAAAACATATGAGTGTGAAAGAGAGATAACAGAAACATGCACGAGAAACGAAAACTGTACCTTTTTTGTTACCCCACTTGCTTCTCTATCCCGCTCGATAACAATAAAAAATTGCAGGCAATAATTATATGCAACAAAGTCACCGTCTAAATTGGCTCTAATATAAAAGATATTCACAAAGATGTGACAGCAAATATGAGTTGCCAAGAAAAAAAGATAAGGATAAACTGGGAAAATTTGGAAATTGTACCAAATAAACCATGGGAGTACCATCGTACTTTTAAGACCTAGATCGTACCAAAAATGGTACAATTGTACGAACTTTCGCACCCCTGGGTTGTACTGATTGTTCAAATTGACCAAAAACAAGTAGCTTTTTAAAACTATGTATGTTCTTGTAATTTTCTTTTCGAAATCGATACAAATTTTGAATAAAAACTAAAAGGTTTTTAAAGCTATTAGTTTTTTGGGTTGAGCGTTAATTCGGCTTTAGTACAATATTAAAAAAAGAAAAAACGAGGGAGAGGAAATTCTCTGATTTGTTGTATATTGATATCAAATAAAATTGTTTGTTACAAATTGAAAAAATTATCATTTAAGAGTTTTTTTGTTATCAATTATGAAGTAAAGATTTAATATTTCTTAAATTTTTTATTAGAAATTATATTATTCAAAATATTTGTATAAAAATTCTTTTAGCATCAATAATTCATATACAATATATCTTGTATTATAATTCACATATTTTCTATCACATAGCTTAAGTATAAAATTTACCTACATATAAAAGTAGTTAGTCTAAAACTATTGAAACAATTTATTTACACATTCAACAATTTGTATTACATTAATATTTATTTCATTTGTATTTGAGTTTATATTTGTTAATTTTACGTTAACAATTTGTATTACTGTTACCATTTATTTTACTGAATTAGTTTATGTTTCATTAACACTGTTTTTTTTTTATTTTGTATGAAAAACATCCAACATTCTACTTTGTCTATAAAAAGGAAATATATTTAAAGATTTTTAATATTTTCTATAACTTTTTTTATAGCTTATGCGTTCAAATAACACTCGTAAAATAACTGACAATAATAGTGGCAGTGCGCTACAGCAACAACCCACAAATGATATTCCCCTCAACTCAATGGATGCTATTAGAAATACAGAAGTGGAATATAAATCCGGTATATTCGATCAAATATGGTATGGAATAACGGGCATAGGAGGATTTATATATCAAAATAGTTATATATTTACAAATGTTTTAATGATGGTAAGTGAAATGGGTAAATCAACGAAAATAGTCAATTGACTCTGAGTTTGAGTCAATTGACATTTGTAAAAGCAGCCTGTTATGTTTTATTTTGATTTATGATTTATAAATGTTCTTTCCAGGCCTGGTCAATTGTGTATCACAGTTGGTTAACATTTGTTTTACTGCTGTGGGCCAATGTTTTGTGGATGATACCAAATCAACGTAAGGCTATGATGCGTTCTAGTCCATTTATTGTCATTTATGCTGAATTATTACTGATTGCACAATATATTTATGGCATGGATTTGACAAATGATGAATTACCTTCACATGTGGATGTAAGTAAATTTTTTTTTTTAGATTTTGACCGATAAAGTTTAAAAAGGCTGAAATATTTAAAAGTTATAAAGTAAAATATTATATAATTTATGCCATTCCAATGTGGTGAGTTTTCGATTGTGTCATACGAATAGTTTTGCGGTCACTGACTACTAACATCAGGGGCGGAATTACGGCATTCGGAATTAAATGAAATCGTTCGAAATTGTCTTTTTTAATAAGTAACTACTAATAATGAGACCAAACTACAACATCTCTGGTGGAAAAAATTCCGTTTAAATGTTTTATTTTTAACCATAGAAAACAAATTTTGAAAGAAAATTACAATCACAAATGTCGTAATTCGACCTCAGGTATTTTAGAGTCGCTAAATATGAAAAGACTTTTAAAACTTTAAAACAATTTATTTTGACAACAAATGTTTTAAACTACTAACCAGAGAACTCTCCGGAATCTATCCTGAATCCAATGAAATTTGAATATTAGAGGAGACAAAAGTAAAACAAGTAGAGAAAGGCTTAATTAAATTCGGCTGTGCCGAAACTTTAAATATCCTCCACCAATATCCTAAAAAAAATGTTCTCTACTGGATTTGATACAAATAATGTAAAAAAACTTTTGAAATAAAATTATGGATGTAAAAAAAAATTTTTGAGGTTAAAAACTTGTTTGGATGTGAAAACACATTTTATGAAAGGGGAAAACAACTTTTCGTGGTGAAAAACAAATTAGTCGTGAAAAAATTTTTTGAGGTGAATACAAAATATTATTCACCTCTAAGCGACTGGTGAAAAAATATGACAAAATGTATTTTGTACCAGTCGCTTCTATGAAATTGTATTAAAATACACCGCGCCGTGATCGCCATTTCAGCAGACAGATGGACAGACAGACGGACATCGCTAAATCGACTTGAAATCGCATAAGGATCACGAATATATATACTTTATGGGGTCTTAGAACTGTATTTCGACATGTTACAAACGGAATGACAACCTGATATTTTATTGAAAAAAGTAGCATTTATTCCAAGTTACCTTTTATTCAAGAAAGTACCTTTTATTCAAAAAAGTACCTTTTGTTAAAACAGTATCTTTTATTTAAAAAAGTACCTCTTATTTAAGAAAAGTACCTTTTTGTATAAAAATTGCCTTTATTCAAAAGTGTACCTTTTATTAAAAAAGTACCTTTTATTAAAAAAGTACCTTTTATTAAAAAAGTACCTTTTATTAAAAAAGTACCTTTTATTAAAAAAGTACCTTTTATTAAAAAAGTACCTTTTATTAAAAAAGTACCTTTTATTAAAAAAGTACCTTTTATTAAAAAAGTACCTTTTATTAAAAAAGTACCTTTTATTAAAAAAGTACCTTTTATTAAAAAAGTACCTTTTATTAAAAAAGTACCTTTTATTAAAAAAGTACCTTTTATTAAAAATGTACCTTTTATTAAAAAAGTACCTTTTATTAAAAAAGTACATTTTATTAAAAAAGTACCTTTTATTAAAAAAGTACCTTTTATTAAAAAAGTACCTTTTATTAAAAAAGTACCTTTTATTAAAAAAGTACCTTTCATTAAAAAAGTACCTTTTATTAAAAAAGTACCTTTTATTAAAAAAGTACATTTTATTCAAAAAGTACCTTTTATTAAAAAAGTACCTTTTATTAAAAAGTACCTTTTATTAAAAAGTACCTTTCATTAAAAAAGTACCTTTTATTAAAATAGTACCTTTTATTAAAAAGTACCTTTTATTAAAAAAGTACCTTTTATTTAAAAAAAATACCTTGTATTCAATAAGGTACCTTTTATTCCAAAAAGTACCTTTAATTAAAAAAGTACCTTTTATTAAAAATTAGCTTTTATTAAAAAAGTACCTTTTATTAAAAAGTACCTTTTATTAAAAATTAGCTTTTATTAAAAAAGTACCTTTTATTAAAAAAATACCTTTTATTAAAAAAGTGCCCTCTCTTAAAAAGTACCTTTTATTAAAAAGTACCTTTATTAAAAAGTACCTTTTATTAAAAAGTACCTTTTATTAAAAAGTTCCTTTTATTAAAAAAGTAGTTTTTATTAATAAAGTACCTTTTTTTAAAAAATACCTTTTTTTAAAAGTACCTTTTATTAAAAAAGTTCCTTTTATTAAAAAAGTTCCTTTTATTAAAAAAGTACCTTTTATTAAAAAGTACCTTTATTAAAAAAGTACCCTTTATTAAAAAAGTCTCTTTTAATAAAAAAGTACACTTGAAATTGTTGTAGAGACTGAACTTTCCCACAAAGGTTTGTAGATGTCTGGCATTTTATTTTAAAGGGCAAAAGTCGGTCAATAAATCTTATAAAATTAAATGATATTTACTCAAGTGAAAATATTTTGTTTCAGATCACCGGTATTAATTTAAACCAAATCGGTTTTGATCGTCCCCAAGATGATGATATGCAACCTTGTGCACCTTTAATTGTTAAAACATCATTCCTTTTAATGTTTTGGGTTACGTTGCGACAATTCTTTAAAGAGAAAACCGATAAAAGACGTGATAGTACTTTGGCCGATATATTTGCCCCACTACAATTGAGTGTAGGCCACTCAATAGTTGATCATGCCGGCCAGGGTGGTAAAAAGACTTCCAAGTTCCTGAAAAAGACTGGTATTGTTATTAAGAATCTCTTGGTTAGACTATGGATTTGGCTATTAGTTTTGGTCATATTCCTATGTGCCATGGCAGGCGAAAAAATGACTGCTTTTCGTATTTGCTATATGGCTCTGTTCTTATTCTTCCTGCTGGTGTTTCAATCATCATCGAAAGCCTGGGTTAAGGTTATGTATGGCTTTTGGTTATTCTTAATCTTTTATGCGATGTCCATATTAATACTGGTATACACCTATCAATTTGATAAATTTGATACATACTGGGAGGAATATCTTAATATTTCATCAACTTTGTAAGTATTTTTTTTTTAATTAAAAACTTAAAAAGAAAAATATCTTTAAAACTATTTTCTTTTATTTTTTTTTTTCTTTTTTAGACAAACCGATATTGGTTTGGAACGTTATAAAACCAAAGATTTATTTTTGCATTTAGTTTCACCCACTATCATTGTCATCTTAACTGTTATACAAGTTCATTATTTCCATAAACGTTTTATTGAATCTATGAATCAACCTACAGTTGTTAAGGAACGTGATTCCGAGGAAAGTGAACGTGTTAAACATAAATCTAGAACAACATCACGCGTTACCGAATCTGAAGGATTGGAATTTGTTGAGTCAGCTGGAAATTTACTACGTCTATTTTTGAAACGTTGCCGCCTTAAGACCGAATTATTCTTTAAACATTTCAAGGGTGTTATATGGAGACTTTTGGAATTGCATTGGATTAAGGTGGTCTATGTAACGGCATTTGTTTGTGCTGTTAGTGAGGTGAGTTCAATTTAAATAATATTTTCAATTATGGCATTTTTTTGAAGAAATATAATTTTCGAAATAAATTCCTATTACGACTGTCCGAACTTTACTTTAAATTATAACACTTTCTTTACATTTTTAAATCTTTTGTATTTTTCCAAGCTAATTTTGAATTTTTGGTAATTATGTAGATAAAAAGCTACCAGCGATGTATAATATTCATGATTTTAAACATCATTTAAATGTTATAAAATTAATTGTTTTAGTCAAATTTAGATTTTCTGAACAACGCTTTTAAATGGCTTAAGTAACATATTTTCGAATCCTTTCTAAAACATATTGGATTTCCTATTTTTTGTGTAAAAACAAAGTATTAATTTTTGTATTCTTATTTGTACTTATTCAATTTGAAACTAAAAATTTTGATAATAAATAAAAGTTCCCGACAATTTTTCAAAAAAATTTTTGTTGCGAACATAAATTTAATATTTTTCAGTTCATTTTCCAATTTTTGTATACAACAATTTTTTCTAAATTTCGGAAAAGTGTTATAATTATTAAAAGTAAATGAGTTAAAAATTTTGAATTTATATATTTTGCAAACTTATTTCGAAATTTAGATGTGTTTAAAAATTCGAAATCAAGAAATTTAATGAAAAATCTATAAAATTCACAATATACAAACACATTTTAAAGTTTTCCAGAAAATTTTTTTAACTAACTTTAATTTCGAATTTTCAAAGAAAATGTATTTTTGTTAATTTTGAAAAAATTAAATTGAATACAAAATTCATCATAATATCGAATTTTCTAATATATTTCAAATTTTTCGAAATTAAAAATTTTGATTAAAAAAAAACTAGGTAGGAAAGAAATTTTTTAAAATTTTATAAACTAAAACAAAATTTTAATGTATTTTAATGAATTTGGAAAATTATTGAAATTTAAAATTTTCAAAAATGAATTACTTTTTTCAAGCTAATTTCAATTTTTTTAATTTTTATAATTTTTATAATTTCGAAATTAGATTAAAATAATTGTTTAAATTAAATAAATTATGATTATACATTTCAATTTTTAAATTAATTTTAGTTTTATTTCAACAAAATTTGAATTTCCATTCATTTATTGTATCGAAATAAATTTAAAAAATTTTTGAGTGATTTTTTTAAATATTTTTTTTTTTTTAATTTTAGTATTAAACATGTAAATTTTTGACTATTTTCAATTTAAATTTTTCTCTACCTTTTGCAAACTAATATCAATATTAATATTTTAAAGGTTTCAAAATCCAAAAAATTAATAAAATTCATAATTTCGATCCACATTTTTATGATTTTTTCTTAATTAAAGTTTTGTTTTTAACTTTAATTTTAAATTTTCGTACTTAATTTTTTACATTCAAACACAAAATTTGAATTTTCGAAGATATTCATTATTATAAAAAATTTATTTATTTTTTTGAAAACTAATTTACATTTAAATATTTTTTTAATAACTTCAAATTTTTGAATTTATAAGTATGTATGTATTTTGATTTTTAGATAAAATTTATTTACAAAATTTCAAATTTTTAAAAGTATTTTTGAATTTTCAAACAAATTTAGAATTTTCGCAATTAATTTCGAACTTAACTTCGGAATTTCGAGCATGCCATATTTTATTGCTATTTTGTTTTGCAAATATTTTTTTAGTTTCCGACTAAATTTAAATTTTATTTGAAATTCAATTTAGAAAACGCAATTTTCAGAAAGAAAATCCAATATAATTTTTTGATACTAACATACGTTTATACTTAAAAATTTACATGGAATTTAAATGTCGAAAACTTAGAAAAATCTAAAATATTTATTTTGGGGTTCAGTATGAACGCAGGAACAGCGGATCAATAAGTCCGTCACTTTTCGAACTTCCCTCGTAGTTATATGAAATGCAACACTGCTCCCATCAAGTACCACCTGTTAATAGACTACTGTCAAATTTTGAGCAAGTTCCGTCATTTAATTTGCGTTTAACAGCTGTTCAAAACATACAACCTCGTGGATTTTTTTTTAAATGGAAAACATGAAGTGCTCATTAAACATTTTTTTTTTGAAAAAAAAACGTCAATCAAACCAAGGAAAAGCTTTATAAATACTATGGGGACTCTGCATCATCGATTTCAATGGTAAAAAAGTGGTTTACTGACTTTCTTAGTGATCTCACAAGTACAAATGACGATGAACGTTCTGGACGGCCAATTGAAGTCAAAAAATGTCGAAAAAATCCACGATATGGTGTTGGTCGATGAGATTGTTGATGCCACAGGCATTTCATATTGCAGTGTGGTTTCGAATTTAAATGATTAGTTGGATTTAAGAAAGCTGTCTGCAAGATGGGTGCTGCGTTTGCTCACAATCGACCACAAACGCAATCGTGTGACAACTTAGTTTCAATGGCAAAATTTAATGAATTGGACTACGAATCCGCCATATTCTCCGGATTTAACCCCCAGTGACTATTTCCTATTTCCAAACCTAAAGAAATGGCTCGATGGAAAGAGATTTAGCTCCAAAGATGAAATTATTGATCGAACAAATGCCTATTTAATGGACCTCGAAAAATCCTATTTCTTGGAAGGGATACAAAAATTGGAGAAATGTTGGACTAAGTGTATTGAGCTAAAAAGAGATTATGTTGAAAAATAATTTTTTTTTTTTGCAAAAAAACTGTGTTTCATTCAAAAAGTCACGGACTTATTGATCCGCCCTCTTATTCTAATTAATATTCAATTTATATTAATATTTAAAATACGAACTAAAAATCCAAAAATTAAATATATGACTAGAATATTACATAATATGTAAAAAATATTATTAAAAATATTGTTTACAAATCCACAAATGTTAAATAATTCTCTTACTCTATCTAATTACAGGTATCCCTATTACATGTACCATTTGTTACCCTCTGTGTAATGGGTGTCATCTCAAATGTACGCATGAAAGTTTTCTTTAGTCGTATCATTTCTCTTGTGGTCACTCTAATCGTATTAACCAAAATGATCTATCAAATTGCCTACTTGGATCATGCTAAATACAATTTTAACTGTACCAATGCAGAAAATATTCCCACATATAAAGGAAATAATGCTGAATGGTTTGGTCTAACAAAAGCTAGTCCTGAAACGGGTCTTATGGGTTTATTAAAACGTTATATCATCTATATGGTAATTGCCACTCTACATGCTGTCATCTCGCTGCGTCAATATCAAATGCGTCGTTTAAGGGGGACACAAAATGATCCTGTGCCAAAAGTTGCTTTTCCCGGAGTGGGACGTGAGGATGCCGAAAAGAAATTAGAGGGAATGATTAAATATCTTATTAATTATGGTTTTTATAAGTTTGGTTATGAAATATCATTGATTGCTTTGGTTTCAACTATAACATATAGGCAAGATATTGTAGCTGTTGCCTATTCCGTTTGGTTAATATTGCTGCTGTTGTTTAAGAGAAAAAAGAATGCCCATATATGGGGTATTTTACAAATTTTTATATTAGCTTCAATATTGGTGCAATATGTTTTAATGGTACAATTTCCACCATCAATGTGTATAGGTAAGTTGGTTATTTATTTTTGCTAATTAATTACGTAATAGAGATATTTTGTTAGAAACTTTTTAATTAATTTTTTAATAATAAGTTGTAATTTAAAAATTATACATAAATTTTTTATTAAATTATTATGATTTTTAATCACTAATTTCGAATTATTGATTATTTTTTTTTTTAATTAAATTTTAAAGTAAAATTTTCTTTTCTTGCCAAAAAAAAAAAATCTAAAATATTTTGTAGAAAATTGTGTATAAAATTTAAAATGTTCCTAGTATTTTTGATAGAATTTTTAAACATAAAATATATAAAATACACATAAAATATATAAAATCACCAAAAAAAACTGTAATAGCAACTGTTGCTATTGTTACGGCAACACATGTCTGCTGACGTGTAGTAAAATGAAATTAGTAGAAAAAATTAGTACGCGCTACTAAATTTTAGTAAACCTTTTGTAAAGTGGAATTTAAAATCAACAACAAAAAATTACTAAATATTCTTAATAAATGGTGGTTAAATTTTAAGGGCCGATGTTGCTTTTGAATAAAACACAAATTATTTAGGAAATTATTGTCATTTCTTTTTATTATGATAATATGGTATGGTTCAATTATGTATGGAACAAAATATCGGCCAAATAACCGTCGCGACCTCGGCGGCTCACCTCCTTCCGATGGTCCAAATTTTCGATGACGCTGAGGCATAATTGAGGAACTATGCTGTTAATGTGCTGAATTATCTCATCCTTTAGCTCTTGAATTGTTGCTGGCTTATCGACGTACACCTTTTCTTTCAAATAACTCCAAGGAAAGTAGTCCAACGGTGTTAAATCACATGATCTTGGCGGCCAATTGACATCGCCACCACGTAAGATTACACGGCCTTTGAATTTGTCGCGCAAAAGAGCCATTGTTTCGTTAGCTGTGTGGCAAGTGGCATCATCCTGTTGAAACTACATATCGTGCAGATCCATATCCTCAATTTCTGGCTTCAAAAATTTCGTTATGATCTCACGATAGCGGACACCGCGGCGAGTCGAGGTTGACGGCTATTCTGCCACACTATCGCGAACAACAGCAATGTTTTCCGCAGAACGAACTTGGCAAGCATGCACAGGTGTTTTTTCATTTCCTACAGGCCCGATTTGCAGAAATACAGTTGTGTTCATAATAATAGGAGTGCCCTCAATTAAAAAACCAATTTTAATTTTTTATAAAACATAAGCAATTTTATTCAGTATTTTTTATTAAATTAAATAATTGATTTATTCTTTTATTTCTACACCTATTTATATTATATTTTTAGCTATGAAATATACAAAAAGAAAAAAAATTATAAAATAACTTCAAAATTCCCTGTTCAAAAAAATAGTTGCATAGCCTTATTTTTTGATAACTGCAGCACATCTACGGGGCATGGAGTCGATTAGATCCCGACATCTCTTTAATGGGATTTGCTCCCATGCACCACGCACTGCGTTCCATAATTCTACTGCATTTGAAGGTTTTACCTATGCTACGGATTTCTTAATATCTCCCCATAAATGTTCGATAGGGTTCAGGTCGGGGGATTGGGCAGGCCACGGCATGACCTCAACTCCACTGACCTGAAACCACTCCTTTGCCAATTTACTTGTGTGTTTCGGGTCATTATCTTGTTGAAAAACCCATTTAAGCGGCATATTCCACTCTGCATAAGGCAACATCACTTGTTCCATTACTTTTACATATACATGTTTGTCCATGATGCCCTTTATTTCATGGATGGGGCCCACTCCGCTGTATGAAAAACTTACCCAAGTCATCAATTTTGCTCCACCATGTTTGACAGTTTTCCTTGTGTACTAAGCATTAAATTCTGTAGTGGGGGGACGTCGGACATATTCCCTAGAACCAGTTCCACCAAATAAAACGATTTTACTTTCGTCGGTCCACAATACATTGCTCCATTTTTCTTTTGGCCAATTTATATGTTCTTTTGCGAACTTTAGGCGTGCAGCTGCCTGTTTCTTCGTAAGCAATGGTACCTTTCTTGGACTTCGCGCAAATAAATTGTACTCTACCAAACGTCTTCGGATAGTAACGGTACTTACGGCTAGGTTTAGCTCTTTTTGAATTACTTTCGAAGACGCACTAGGATCAGATTTGCAATATCGTACAATGCAACGGTCATCCATACTTGATGTTTTCCGCTTTCGGCCACGTGTTTCAGCTTTTTTTTATACGATAATGCATTTGCGATCATTTGATCAGAGCATCCCAATATTTCTCTAACTTCCTTATATGTTTTTCCTTTTTTCCGAAGGTTTTTAATAAAATCACGCTTCTCCTCAGAACAAAATTATTTTTTAAAATCATTGGAAACATTCTCGCATCACTTTCATATACTTACTTTTCACTTTCTTTTAGGAATTTAAAGCTCAAACAATTTTTGTAATTAATACTCCTATTTTTTTGGTCCACTCAACCCGAGCCGAAATAAGGAAATGAATTAATAACATCATGCACGTGATAGTTATCATTAATATTTCTTTTGTCTTTTACTCCTTACATCCCGTTGTAAGTACCGTTAGAATATCAAAGAGTTACTAGTTGCGACGTTAAATATTCACACTAATAAAAATATTGCTTACCATTACTACTATTATTTTGAACACAGCTGTATGTGCACAATTATCCCTATTGTGGACACATTTGGTCGATTATGCTGACCAAAAAAATCACAAAGTGCATTTTGATTTGAACACCCATTTTCATAATAAGCCTAAATAATTTTAACGCGTTGCTCGATTGTGTATCTTTCCATGGTTCAAATTGAGTTAGTCTGAAATTGAGAAATGTCAAATGAAATGCAAAAAAAACTTGACGTTAAGGTGTGGTTCACATTTAACATCGGCCCTTAAAACTCAACCACCCTTTATTAGTACAATCAAATTAGTATAAAAAAAGGTAAATTTTATAAAAGATAAATATTTATTTTTAATCCAATATTTCGCTATCTCAATGAATACTTTCATCAGGGATTTTTTCTTATTTTAATTTTTAACAAATTTTTTTAATAATTTGTTAAAAATTAAAATAAGAAAAAATCCCTGAAAAAGCTATCCGTTGAGATAGCGAAATATTGGATTATAAATAAATATTTTCTTTTATAAAATTGACCTTGGGCTTGAATATTTATTATTAGAAATAATATTTCCTTCCTTGAAAACAGTTTATACATTTTTTTACTAACTTATTTTTCTGAGTTTAGTTTTTTAGTCCTATTTAATTTACAAATTTTTAATTTTCTAACTTTATTTTGAATTTTCAAACTCAATTTTGAATTTTCGGACTTAACTTCGAGTATTAATTTTAAATCAATTTTGAGTTTTCAAACAACTTCGAATTTTCGAACTTTACTTCGAATAAAAATGTTATTTTAAAATTTAGTTATTTCCGCCATTCCGATGGAAAAATAAATCCAACTTTAAATTCCATTTTTTATTTTCAGATAATTTTTTAAAATTCCAAAAAGTATCCCATGAAAAAGTATTAATTGCTCATTTTTCCTCATTCTCTTTTACAGAATACATGTGGACAAATTCAAAATACTCCGATGCGGTACAACGATGGGCCATGCTACCCGGTGACTTACATTATGATCATACAAAAAAATTAATCTTTGATTTTATACTCTTGCTGCTGGTGAATCGCCAACAACGTGTATTTACACTAGAAAATGTTCCTAATTATCCCGGTGGCAGCAATAAGTCGGTGCTAAAAGATATTGCCAATTTGGGCAAAGTTGACTTTGAAAATCCCACACATGATTTTCTCTCACACATACGAAATTATTTGGACATTTTCAAACATGCCATTCTATGTGGTTTCTATTGGGTTACATTGGCTGTGGTCTTTTTGGCCGGTACAAATATATCAGACTTTTTGGCAATTGGTTATCTTATTGGTGCCTTCTTGTTCCTGTGGGAGGGTTCAGATTTCTATTTAAGACCTATACGTTCCATAACGACACGTTGGAAATGGTTGTTGGCTTACAATGTGGCTAATATTGTTATTAAAACTTGTTTGCAAATGGTCGGTTGTCTATTCATGGACACTTTAACCACAAACTGTTGTTGGGCTGTACATTTGTTGGGTATAAGTTGTAGTAGCAATATTGTTGTTCCAGCTGCTAGTACGGATGCAATAGTAGAACCCAACTGTCCTGCCATAACGGTACAATCTGTTTTACTATGGGATGCCATATGTTTTGCTTTCTTAATATTCCAATTGAGAATATTCAAGTCACATTATTTCTGTCATATTATCACCGATACTAGAGCGAATAATATTTTAGCCTCAAGGTTAGTTTGTTGAAAAATTGTAATTTTAATATTTTATAAAATTTGTATTTTGTTTTACATTATCTTTTTGCAGAGGTGCTGAAATTATTGAACGCTTGCGCCAAAAACAAATTGAAAAACGTCAGGATTATGAAGAGGAAGTTTTACATAAAATCAAACATAAAATGGAAAAGATCAGAGCTACCCAACAGAAAATGCTAAGACCTTTAGAGAAACCAACCCATTTTGATGGTAAGTTGAAATTTTTAAGAATAAGAAGATTTTGTTTTTTTTCCAAAAATCAATTGTAAGTTTCTGCCGAATTTATGATTGAAATTTGAATCTTACCACTTTATAAAGTTTAGAAAATATATATATTTTTTTGCAAAGTGAATATTGAATTTAAAATATTATTGCGTATAGTTTTTGAAAGTTACCCTAGCAGAAAAACCTAAAGATATACGTGTAGTACACAATCATATTTTACAATCGCCGAAGATTTTTTGTTAGATGTTAATTTGGGGTAATATTACATCTCTAATATCTATTTTTGGTTTTGGAACTTTTTAAAATTAACTTCTTATACAGAGTTGTATTATGGCTTAAAATATAAGTGAATAGCTAGCTCTACATTGAAATGACGGATTATGAAAATATTTATAGCGATGTAAATACGGAGGCGCGAATCGTACTTATCTAAATTACATATTCGCTTGGAATTTAGCATCAATATGACCGACGACTTTTAAAAATGATTTCGGATATGTTTAAAGTTTTTTACCCTGGAACTTTTTGATATCGCTGTTTTTAATAATATAAAATTTTTTAAAACTTTAAATTGCAAATACAATATATCCGATGAATTCTTTAAAAAGTTTTTGATTTCTTTTTTTTTTATCCGCGCGAATTTATTGGTGGTTAAGAAACATTCTGACATTAAATGTTTTAATTTACTAACAAGGGAATCCCATGAAATTTGTATATTCAAGACAAAAGTGATGAAAGTTTGGTAAGAAACATAGCGTTGTTTGAAATTTTTGTTTTTAGAGCTTGTTAAAAGTAAAAATTTAATCTTAAAAAGACCTTTTTTAAAAAAGTACGTATTACTTAAAAAGTACCCTTTACTAAAAAGTACCTTTTACTCAAAAAGTACGTTTTATTCAAAAAGTACCTTTTACTCAAGAAGTACTATTTATTTTAAAAAAAAAAAACTTTTATTCAAAAAGTACCCTTTATTAAAAAAAAAAACCTTTTATTCAAAAAGTACCTTTTACTCAAGAAGTACCTTTTACTTAAAAATACTATTTATTAAAAAAAACCTTTTATTAAAAAAGTACATTTTATTTAAAAAGTACCTTTTATTCCAAAAGTACCTTTTATTCAAAAAGTACCTTTTATTCAGAAAGTACATTTTATTCAAAAAGTACTTTTTATTCAAAAAGTACCTTTTATTCAAAAAGTACCTTTTATTCAAAATGTTCCTTTTATTTAAAAAGTATCTTTAATTCAAAATGTACCTTTTATTTAAAAAGTATCTTTTATTCAAAAAGTACCTTTTATTCAAAAAGTACATTTTGTTTAAAAAGTACCTTTTTTTCCAAAAGTACCTCTTATTTAAAATGTACCTTTTATTCAGAAAGTACCTTTTATTCAGAAAGTACCTTTTATTCAAAAAGTACCTTTTATTCAAAAAGTACCTTTTATTCAAAAAGTAGCTTTTATTCAAAAAGTACCTTTTATTCAAAAAGTACCTTTTATTCAAAAAGTACCTTTTATTCAAAAAGTACCTTTTATTCAAAAAGTACCTTTTATTCAAAAAGTACCTTTTACTCAGAAAGTGCCTTTTATTCAAAAAGTACCTTTTATTAAAAAAGTACCTTTTATTAAAAAAGTACCTTTTATTCAAAAAGTACCTTTTAATAAAAAAGTACCTTTTATTCAGAAAGTACCTTTTATTCAAAAGAACCTTTTATTAGCTTTTATTCAAATAGTACCTTTTATTGAAAAAGTACCTTGTATTCAGAAAGCACCTTTTAGTCAAAAGTACCTTCTATTCAAAATGTACCGTTTATTTGAAAGTAACTTTTTTTTGAGAAAGTACTTAAAACATGACCGCGTTTCTGTATGACATAATATTAAGCTTTTAGAAGACATCTTTCAATAACTGTTACATATGACTATGACATATTTGTTTAGTTAGATTACAGCGTCCGATGTTTTGCTAAATGTTGTCGGTCTGTATTAGCACAAGCCTCCTTTCATTGGCAATTTCTGCTTGGGTAATAAAATTATTATTATTTCTTATTATTTTGTATTTCAAAATGTTTATTCGCGTATCTTTCCGTTTTTGATTTTCCCATAAAATTTTTGAGTGGAAAATTATTATTTAATCTATGAAAAAAGTGAAATTATTAAGAAAAATAATCTACAAATAATAGTTAACAAAGAAATGGCCGTGAAAAATGCTCCCTTGGCGCACTGTAATTCATTCTTATCCTGTCAAGGTTCTGGTTATCATACACCGGAAGAGGAGGATCAAAATCTAATGATTTCTTCATGTACATCGACTTGTTGTAGCAATAATGGATCCATTGGAGACCTGAATAAAATATTTCAAAATCATCCATATGCAGATATAAAATCTATTAGTGATTATGGTGAAAATATTAAGAATTTTAAAAATTTGCCTGAAATTGAAATTGAATCACATACGCAGGTATTTTTGAGATACAAAATTAAAGAGAGAGAGAAAGAGTGACATACTCACGCTTCCTTTATCTTTATAAATATATAATATCTATTTAATTTTCGATAATTTGTTTTTATATACTATAAAGCCATTTACACCTACCTCGGAAGCTTTGACAATACCTTTAGAAGGATTTTTAGAAGCTCCTAGATTGTCAGTATATTCACGAAATACACATTCCGAGCAATCTCAGACAAAATATGATATTTCCGAAGGATCTAATGAAGTATTTTATGCGGTATTAATGATTTATGCATTATAAAGTCTTACTGTCCTAAAATTTAATTTTTACAGAATAATCAAGTTAAACCTCCACCACTTTTACTATCGGCTAAGAACCTGCAGGCTGATATTGCCCACAGCAATAATGGTTCTTTTATTTCCTCCAACATAACCTGTGATCGTAGATCTTCATTAACCAAAGCTCAACATCGTAGACAGTCTTCGATTAACGCTGTCTCATGGAATGATACTGTATCCATTAAATGTTCTTCTCCCCCCACTGCCAACAAACCTTTACAGAAACCCGAAGAACATCATGTTACATTGCGTAAAAAATTATTACATCGTCGTCATCAAAGTGTAGGAAATGCTAAATATTCCCTGGAAGATTCTTTAGCGCAAAAGTCACAAGATTCTTTTCAAAGACGTTCGAGTAATCTATCATGGGCCAAAGAAGAGGCAGTTAGGCGTAATGCTCAAAGACCCAATAGTTGGGGTCCTGTTGGTATGGATATTTATGCTATGGACTCTTCCATGCTGTACCAGAATGCCTGCTGTGATCTACGTTTGCATGGACAATGTATTTTTTTCTCTTTCCATTTTGATCTTTTGAATATCTTGTTTTTTTTTTATAATATTTTTGAAAATTTTCCTAATAATAACTTTGTATAAATAAATTGAAATAAAATTTTAAACAACAATAAACTATTTCACTTTTAATTTTATTGTAAATAACACTTTAAATTTACTTAAACTACTTTTAATTATTTATTTAAAAAGAAGTGCTACAAAACTGAGTTTTCTTAATCTACACCTTTTTTAAATATATTTCAGAAAATTGCATGGAAAGTTATATAATCTTTCTTTTTAATATTAAAATTTTATATTTTTTTTTCTAATTTTTAAATGAATTTAAAAATTTTGTGTTTTTATATGAAACTTAAACAATTTTTATTGAAAATCAAACAATTAAAATTGAATATTGTTCAGTTATAATTCAAATCTTAATTATTTTTGTTAACCTCCTAATTTATATTATATCGAATTATAATTCCATAATTATGGAACCAATATCCGCTACAGATCTATTATTATGTTTTATTACGCCCTTAAAAAGAAGGTGGGGTTGCTAATTTTTACCGAAAATATTATTCATTAACCTGAACAGTTTTATATTGAAGAGATCCCAGCATAGCAACTTATAGCTATTCTTACAACGAAGTCACTTCAGTGCGAACTCTTTGATTACTCGGAATATTCTTTTATTAAAAAAAATTGACCAAAAAGGATATATGAGAAATAGGCGTGACTTTATTTCAAATAAAATTTTGTACATTGATCAACTGGCCCTAGGACAACCCTGTAAATTTGGTTAGAAGCGGTCCATATTCAGACTTACCTCCAATAGAAAGGTCCTTTCACATTTGGGCTTAACTGGTATTGATATAATATAATTGATATAATTGAATACAAACATGTTAAAGTTTTAAATGAAGTTGTAAAATTTTAAAATAAACTTGAAAAATTTTAATATTAATATGAAAAATTTTTATTTAAAGATCTCTGAAATAATTTTGAAAAAATGTTGTAGCAAAAACCATAAAAACCTGTGTACAAATTTAAACAAATTTTGAATGCCCTTACACAATTATATCTTCTTTGTGTTAGATTTTTTGCAAATAAAATTTCTTAACAAAATCTTAAGTTTACAACTTTAGTTAAAATATAATAATTTAAGTTTTTTTTTTTTAACTGGAACTTAAAACTAATCCAGCATTTAAAATTCTTTATTCAGCTTTATTATACTAACATATTTTTATTTTGCCTTAATTTTATTTTTTTTTTATTTTGTTCAATTTTTTTTTTCAATATTTTATTATAGAACATGGAAATCCCGTTTATGGCTCAAGACCTCATAAAAGGAAAGAAATCAAATTGCATCCTCAGGGTAATTTATTATTTTATTTATTTAAATTTATTTTTTAATTTTGGGTTTTTTTGTAGCTTAATAGAAATTTAGCACCTTTTTTCAAAACAAAACTTTTTCTAGCATGCTATAAATTAAGAATTTGAATTTATTTTCTGTCTTTTGTTTCAAGCATTTTGTCTCTTTTTATTGAAATTTTTTTTTATATTTTCTTTATTGCTTATGGTTTGTCTTAAACTTTAACTTCTTTTAGTTTTTTTTCGATAATTAATTACTAGATTTATTTAAAATTAGGGTATACAGTAAAGTATAATTTTAACATTCTATATTAATACTTGCGGACTTTTAGTAAAAGCAGTTATTTTAAAAACACACATCTTACGTGAGAAATAAGTTTTCTGTGTAAAAATTAAAAACATTTGTATTTATGCTTGGTCAGTGAGACATCTTAATTAAAATTTTATTAATTTGCATTAGACAAAAAGAAACTTATATCATTTGTAGAATTGGAAATTTAAACCTTAGCGATTTTTTCCATAGAAACAACTAAATTGCTGTATTCAAAATAATATTCTTAAAAATTTTAGACCAAAGAACTATTTTACCACTTAAATTTTTATTGTTTTTTTTTTTCAAAATATAAAATTCTCTTTAGACAAAACAACTTAAAGCAAATAAGTTACAAAATCAGGTTTGGAAAAAGCGATTTAAAATTCAGGCAATTTTTTTAAAATGAGCTGCTAAAAATATGAGCCAGAACACAAGGGAACAAATTAGCCATTTAAAATGAGCAAGCTCACAAGAGAGCTGCTTAAAATTTTGGAACTCTCGAGCTTTTTAAAAAGCCCAGTCATAATACTATTCACAGCGTACACAGTGGGGACACGGTGATTAGAGCGCCTTTTGTTTACGGCCTTTTAGAAAACTACGTGGAAACTACTATTTTAATACAATATAAAAGCAACTAAGCTATGACTAACTGTAGGTGAAACAACTGTATGACAATTATTCTGTCTCTCTTTTTTGCGTCTGATTTTCCAATTCGTCAGCTTATTAATGGTTTGGCCCACTCACCATTTTTGTAATAATAGAGGCGAATGGATTATATATAATATCAATATCCTCTTTCTAATTTTAAAACCCGTTTTTCGAT
Organism: Eustalomyia histrio; assembly: GCA_949748255.1. Classification (NCBI taxonomy): domain Eukaryota; kingdom Metazoa; phylum Arthropoda; class Insecta; order Diptera; family Anthomyiidae; genus Eustalomyia; species Eustalomyia histrio. The sequence goes on along the minus strand of OX456526.1, from coordinate 26,471,262 downwards.
ATCTGGCATCATAACTGAGATAACTAATATCAACTTTGATATAAAATTAAAAATGAAAACCATTTTCACCATTGAAACTATTGAAGTAGGCTAGGAAGGGATCCTGAGATATTAATATTTATGCAACAAACAATTTATGTGATAATACAAATTGACTCACTTCGATAATTTCGTTTTCCGTTCTGTTCTATTCCATTTTGTTTCCTGTGTTTAGTGTTCCAATTCCACTCTTTCCCCATTCCATTACATATAGTTTCTATTTGGACGAATATTCCATTCCATTATCAGAGTGTATTTATTTGTATTATAATCACGTAAACTATTAAAAACCAGTCCCTATAGATGTTTAATAAAAAAGGAATACGCCGGTATTATTCCCGGACCTGGGGGCCAATTCTAAATAAAGTTGCTTTACGAAGTGATAAAAAATTTATCGTTTTCACTTCATGTTTTCATTGTAAGTTATTCCCATTCTCGTTATGAAAAAAAAAATGTTTGTTATGATCACTATGTGTCAATTTTGTTTCATTCCACTCGTTTCGTGAGTTTTATAGCAAAATTTTATTAAAAAACTTCAATTAATTATTATTTTTTTAAGTTTGTGCTTCTGGAAGAGAAAAGTGGCTAACAATGTTTGTAAAATAGTGCAACATTCACATTTTTTTATGAACTTTGATGAAGAAAAAACACTCATATAATAAAATTTTGACGGATAGTTTTCGCAAAAGATAAAGAATCGGATTTTTTGTGAAACTTTTTTTATCACTTCACAGCTTCACACATTCAGAATCGGTCTCCTGGCCTATTTGTATTATCGTAGTTTGCTAATACTCCAATTTTGTCCGTTTTACCTTATTTCGCCCAGTTTTAAGTATTAAGTATCTATCCGGTATCTCTCGATAATACAAATAAAGGAGAATCCCTTCCGAGAGATTAATTTTTAAACAAGTCAGCGGGCCCGGATGGTATACCAGCGTCCATTGGCAACACTATTTGAGGTTTCCCATGTTTAGCCAATAGCGAAAATGAGTGCTGCTAGTAATCAAGACAATTACAGCCCAATTGCAAAATATATTCTGCGCTCTCAAAGGTAAAGGTGAGAGCATGTTTAATTGCCATCTCCTAAATTTTCTGTCTGTGGCTGTTTTATAAAAATGGATCCCTCCGTATATCTCCTGGAGATATACACACTCCAACAATACAAACTTCGTTCCCCATCTCTTTATTTAAATGGACTGGTTAGCCAACTGCGGGCGCGTCGTCACTTCTTTGGACCTGAGCCTTTCTGTGGTGTATCTGCAGGTTATATCAGAGAAAAACTTAGGATTTGGAACAAATCAAAGATTATAGAGTTCTGAATTGCTACCATTGGCCAGCGCCAGGCTATTCTCTAAACAGGAAGGACTTATGGACCTTAATAGGATTTTTCACTGGAAACTGTGACTGCAGAGGCAGGAGGCTGTAATTTGTTAGTTGATATACACTATCAACCTTGGTCATTGGCTTGGAAGCCTCAATTTTTAGGTTAAAATGAGGCTGCACAAAAGATCGATTTTTGGTCGCAGTGCATAGGGCCTTCTGATCTAATCTAATCCATTTTATTCTACTTTACCTGGTTACAAAACAAGTCATGCTTGCAACATTATTGGTTAACTCTGAGAAAAAGCCACTTATGCGGCTTATACACAAAAAAAATTTTGTTAGCGCAAGCCGAGTTCTTTTCTTTTCGTTTCGTGAGTTTTATAGCAAAATTTAATTAAAAAACTTCAATTAATTATAATTTGTTTGCGTTTATGCTTCTGGAAGAGAAAAGTGGCTAACAATGTTTGTAAAATAGTGCAACATTCACATTTTTTTATGAACTTTGGTGAAGAAAAAACACTCATATAATAAAATTTTGACAGATAGTTTTCGCAAAAGATAAAGAATCGGATTTTTTGTGAAACTTTTTTTATCACTTCACAGCTTCACACATTCAGAATCGGTCTCCTGGCCTATTTGTAATACTCCAATTTTGTCCGTTTTACCTTATTTCGCCAAGTTTTAAGTATCCGGTATCTCTCGATAATGCTATTTTACCTGGTTACAAAACAAGTCATGCTTGCAACATTATTGGTTAACTCTGATAAAAAGCGACTTATGCGGCTTATACACAAAAAAAAATTTGTTAGCGCAAGCCGAGTTCTTTTGGCTTACTCAGTTTTTTTAAATGTGCAGGAGCTTATTCTACCTCTGTAGCTAACTCCATCCCTAAACAGAATTCCAAATCATTTTTTCTTATTTTTAGTTAAAAAATTTATGAAAAGCGGTAAAGGTGTTTTAACTCTCCTGTAAAATATGTGTTTTTAAAATAAGAGTTTTGTCTAAAGTCTACAAATATAATTTTTACGCTGGAATTTATTTATTACAAAATTGTTCAATACTAATAGCTTTCGAATTTTCATTCATAACTATAATCATTTCCTTATTCATTTGGTATTTTTCATTACCATTGAAATTTCATTGGCATTAGTTGAGTAATGATAATGCCATTAGCATTTTTTATATTTATTTAATCTATTTTATAGCATTTATCCTATTAATGCCTCAAAAAGTAATTACATTATTAGTTCCAAAAAAAGGGGATGATTAAATTGCTTTACTTAGGCTGTTTTATAAAAGGGATCCCTTGGGATCCTATTTTAAGTATTCCAATTCCACTCGTTCCTTATTTCATTCCATTTCGTTTCACATGATCATGAGCCCGAGTGCGCATTTTCCTGATTTTAGAAATTTATCTCCATTTAAACGATTTTTAACAAGCAATTATTTGTTTTTAATTGGTTAATTATTAATTGGAATCGAATTTAAAAAATACTACTATTTACCAATAAAACCAAACAATTAAAATCCAAAAAAAAAACAAACAATTTAAAATCATTATTTAAAAAAAAAATGTAATAAAAATAATTTCATTGCAATTGATATCAATGAAATGCTAATGAAATCATTAATTAATAAGTACTATAAATTAATAAGTCCCAAGTATGGAGTATAGATATATATATATTTTCAAAATAAGTTTTAAATAGTTATTCTTTAAATCAACTTTTAATTTTTTAAAATTATAATTTTATTTATAAATATATGTACATTCTTCTAGATTTCAATACAGATTTTACCCATGATTATCTAGAACATTTATTTTTTATCTTGTATAAAAATGCAAGTATGTACTTTTAATATCTTACGTGTGAAAAATATAAATGTGGCTTCAAAATTGAATTTTTATAATAAAAAAAAATTGAAAATGCCTAATATTTGTAAAAATACTACCCATTAAAAACTTGTGTAAATAATAATTACATACCATAATTTTTATAAAACTTATTACTTCTTATGATTCTAACATTTAAAATTTAGTTTAGAAACGTTTGCATATAAATATTTTACCATTTTGTAACATATATTTTTTGTTAATTAAATTAATGTTTTATTTGATAAACTTGAGAATTTAAGTTGTTCAACAAATTAATATATTTATTTTTATTATGTAGCCGTGAGAGCTGGTGATTATTATATGTTCGAAGATGTTGATGATAAATTTGAATTGGAAGTTATAACCGATTCTGAGGGTCTATTCGATACCGATAATGAAAATATAACAGATAGTGAAATTAAAATGAGTCGTCGTAAAACTTTGTATGATGTAAGTATAAGATTTTTTTTTTAAATTATATTAACAAATATCTTAAACATTCTTAACAAAAATTAAACTAAAAATTTTAACCAAAAAAAAAATACAACATTTTTGATTTCGATATTAAAAATTTTCAAAATTTTTTGCATGCATTGGATATTATTTGTATTGTTAAAAAAAACTTATAAACATAACATCAAAAACAATAAATGTAAAAACCTAAGGTTTGGAAGGATATTAGTAGTGTTCAATATCGTCGACAATTATATTTAAGACAACGTTCTTATGCCTCAGCACCTCCTTCTCATATTGGCTTAATGTTTGATGAAAATCATCATCAAGTAGATGATTCGGAAGTAGGTAATCGTATATCTACTGTTTCTGAACCTTTATGTTATGCCCTACGTTCAACAAGTGAATATTTTGTGAGTTTATTTCTACTTTCATCGAAGATTTTCAAAGTTTTTTCTTTATATGTAATCAATGCAACGTTATACTACACTTAATAGTACACACGATATAAAGCAATTAATATTTAAAAACACTTTTAAAACTTACACAAGTTAAACATATTTATTATAAATTTAAATATATTTATTATAAATTTAAATATCTTTTTTATTAATTTAAATATTTTTATAATTAAAAAAATCAAACAGAATTGAACAGAATTATAAGTGGCTCATATAAAAAGTCTGTAAGATAGTAAAGTTTAAGCTACGTCAGTTGTTATAACGTAAAAGGCACAAACACAAAAGCTTAAATCTTAGACTTATGTACAAGGTAGCGCAAAAATAACCTTCCGATGTTTCACCATTCACAGTAACCGTTTGGCCCGCGACGTCTTCGAAGAAAAAAGGTCCGATGACTCCTCCAGCGAAAACAGCACACCATACAGTGACTTTGAGCGGGTGTAATGGCTCTTCGTGGGTTACACGCGGATTTTCAGTGCCCCAGAAGTGTAAATTTTGCTTATTTACGTACCCGCTAAGATGGAAATGGGCCACATCACTCATGATTATTTTTGATGAAAAATCATCTTCTCTTGGTGGTGATTAAGGATGGCTTGAGCGTATGTTAGACGCGATTAGCGGTCAGCAGCCAACAGCTGATGCACCGTCTGGACTTTGTACGGAAACATCTTCAAATCTTGTACCAAAATTCGCTGTAAAGACCGTCGACTGATACCCATTTGCGTGGCACGTCGTCTGGTCGATGTCGACGGCGCTTCCATGACATCTTCGGCTACAGCAGCAATATTCTCTGCAGAACGGCTACTCCGGGGTCTGCCACGCCTGGCAGCATCTCGTGTTGTGCCAGCCTCTTCGAGGCGAGCGGCTAAACGTCGCAGTGTTTCACCAGTAGGCGTTGGACGGCTAGGAAATCTGCGACGAAATTCACGTTGTGCCAAAGTCACCGACCGATTATTGCTCAAATAAATAGTCACCAACATTCAGCGTTCTGGAGCAGTGTAGCGTAACATTGTTTATTAACGTGTATTTCGCATGTGTTTACTACACAAATGTCAAAACAGAACTGACATTAGGGGCCAATCGCAAAATTTATAGCATTTTCTGATAGGAGGATTACTTTTGCGCCACCTTGTATATGAAATTTGAATAAGAGATAAAGAAAATAAACCTTCCAAAATTTTGTCTAATTTTTCGGTTAACTCGGCGGTTAAGAAGATGAAAATAGGGGATAAAGATCCAAATTTTTGGTGTTTTTTTTTGCTCGGGTTCGTGTCAAAATTTACGAATTTCGAAATAAAAACTACATTACAGATATGTATTCTATGTTTTGGCAAAAGTAGGCCATGTTGTTTCAAAAAATAACATTCAAATTAATACATATATAAAAAATACGTGTCTGCTTAAATTAAATAGAATCTTAAAATGTGAATTTGGTCAACAAAAGGACCAAAAATGATACCAATAAATAGCCTTTGAAAAACGCTTCTTAGTAAAATGTCATAAAAATCAAAATTAAAAAATACCGGGTTTTGAACCACACTTTAACCGTTAAAATTTTTAAAGGCCAGACAGATCGTTTTAAATCTTTTAATTTTTATTTATCAAAATGTTTAGCTAAATGCATAGTGCTCTCGGGTGACCGGTCAGGGGATAGGTGACCATTCCCGCAGAGTAACTAAAAATTGAAAAACAAAATGTAAATTGGAAGGGAAAAATTTAATTTAAATTTAGACAATAAATTAAGCCAACATAAAACCGTATTCCTTAGAAAAAAAAACCTATTACGGCAGCAATCGATTTCGTATTGCGGGAGATACACTATTTGGTAAAAAAATTAAGCGTATTACGAAAGTGATACTTCTAAGCACCCCTGTTGGGAATTGATAGGGGAAAACTGGACCGGTTCCGAAAACACATATCACGAGATAGGTAAAATTAGAACCGGTTCCTAAAGTCACGTGGACCGGTTTGAAAGTCTTGACATGTTCTTTTGGTTCTGTGATATGATCTTTGGGGTTACATGTGTGACTTGTTTTTTAGATCAGTCCTGTCCCATGTCACAGTGGCAATTGATCCCCTCCTAGGACAAGCCATGTGACCGGTCCTTTTCATATAAAAAAACCAGTCACCGGTCACGTGACTTCTAATGGGATAGGTCCTTTTCTCGCAGGGCAATGCAAAATCAATTCTGCTAGAAGATAAAAAGGCGATGAATTATGTTAAGTATCACCTAAATATCATTTGGAAGTTAAGAAAAAGATATCACCAAACTTTTATTTAGAAGTTAAAAGGAAGACATTTCCAGAAGATACAAATTCTTTTGTTATTTATAAGTACATTTATTTTATAATTCATTGCTAAATTTAAGAAATGCAAAATTAACAAGTTCATCGTACCAAACACTTCACTTAAATTCTTATTAACTGAAATTTTTTAAATAAATTCTCCATTTTGTTTAACAAACTCCGATTGATTTGCTTCTAAAAAAGATTTAATTTTAATTTTTGTAATATTTGATATGATTTTAAGTCGAACAAATAACAACTTAAAGTATAAATATTAGGATCGACAATATTTACGAAACAGATAATTAAATTAGTATTTTAATAAATTATTAATTGCGGACAGATAAGAAAAATTTAATACAGTTTTTCTTTTGTTTTTATAAACTTTTTCCTTTTCTCCAGCATATTTATACCATTTAACTGATATGCACTGTATCTGTCCTAATAACGGTGTAGGTTTTTCGGATCGGTTTTTTTTCACCGGTGACGGGACAAGTCACAGGGTAGGCACTTTCAGATCGGTCCTGTTTTACCAGTCACAGGATATGCCCTATTAGACTGGTCCTGTTTGCACCGTTCACAGAACAGGTGCTCCTACAGGTTATCCACTCAAAATCTTTTCTAAATTTATTTAGCAATATTAGTAGTATGAATATGCACCCAGAAAACAGTATCAGTTGTGGCCACCGAATTTGTTGCCAATCGAATTCTGGTGGTTACGACAACTATATTCATATTAAATTTTATTTTTAGTGGTGAAAGCACGTTTTCCTTCATATCTCAGGAACCAAATGAGTCTCCACCTTAAAATTTTGCCACAAATGTAGAGAGGCCTTAGTTTTTAACATATATTTTTTTTAGAATTTTAACAAAATTGGCTTTTGAGATATGGGTCTTGGAAGATTAAACTTAAAAAAATTACCTTTAACCTTTTAATAAAAAAAAAAAATTAGGACGCCATTTAAAGGTAATGTTTTCACCTTGAACCAAACGAATTGTGGATTGTATTGATTATAGAAGTCACTAACGATTGGTATTTGTAAAAGAATTTTCTGCAACATTTATTTTCCTAACCAATTATTTAAATTCAAAATTAAAAAGTTTAGGGGCTTTAAAATGGTACCAATAGAAAAATTTTAGGTTGTATAGTTTAAAAGTTATGTGCCTTTTTGTATGGACACTTTTTCGATATTTTGACTTTTTTTTGCCAATTTTCATGACGTCATATTTCGAAAACTAAAAGAGTTTGGGATCGAAAGATTAATGATTTGATAAGCACTACTTATTTACAATATTTGTGGCGATATTCATTATGATCGGAGATGACAAATCCGAATGAGGTGCGGTTTGAGCTGGAATTGCCCTAAAGTTTATTGGAAATACCAATAATTGGATAATACGATTATTTTTTAGTTCCTTTTCGCTTATTTTAATTCCCAACACAATAATTTTGCTTTATTTATGGATTATAGGTTATTTTAAATAAAAAAACATACTTTCAAATAAGTTTTAAAGGCTTTGATCGAATTGTAAACAATTTTTTCTCTGAGTGTGGGAACTTTGGTTCATAATCCTCATATAATTTGGAGATGTTACTCCAAATTATATTATATATGCGGGAAAAGGACCTATCCCAGGACACGTCACATGACCGGTTCATTGTGATAGGGACCGGTCACGGGATCGAAAACTTTAACATGGGCTTGTCCTAGGAGGGGGTCAATTTCCCTCTGTGACTTGTTACAGGACAGGTCTAAAAGGATATGTCGTGACTTTTAAACCGGTCAGGTGATAGGTACTTTAGGAACCGGTGCTCTTCTCACCTATCTCGAAATATGTTTTTTCGAAACCGGTTCAGTTTTCACCTACTCCGGGACAGGTCCCAATTCCCAACTGACCCCTTTTTTCCGCAGGGATGTAAATGTTGCTAAAAATAATATGGAGAATTCGACTTTGAACTTTAATTTATCATGCCACAGCTAAGAAACCTACCACAATTTTTATCCAAAGTCCCCACATTTTTACTAACTGAAGTCTGAAAATAAAATTTATCCGAAATATCTAATATTTAAAAAAAAATTAGAACACATTGGGCTTTAGCACTTAGAGCCAATTTCCTTTTTAAAGTTGCTTCGAAAGTTATGCCTATTTATACGATGACTTTTGTGGCACTAAAACGGAATGTGAATAAGCAACAAAAGAAGAATACATATGAGTGCGAGCGAAAAACATGCACGAAAAACGAAAAATTGCACGCAATAATTGTATGCAACAAGGTCACCGTCTTAATTAGCTCTTATTTTGAAATTTCACCATTAAAAGAGGTTTATTGGGGTGGTCCCTCGGACCGTTAATAAAAGTTGGGTATGTGATACAGGGCACACAAGAACCTGTTCTAGCTTAAATGATAATTCTGCAAAAAAAGACGATTGTAGGACATAAATTAAAAGCTATGCTGATTGATACAGTTATAAAGTGTTCTGCAACCTGTTCTTTAGAATTTACCTTTGTATGGGATAAATTTTCTTAAAAACGTGTTTCATAATTTGTTACGTTATAGCGTAATTAATTGACATAGATATCTTTGCTATTGCCGACTTTTTTTACTGATGTTTTACCTTATACATAATATTTATTTATTTTTTTTTTTAATATTTAACAAATATAATGATCCTTAAGTAATAAAATATAGATTGCATTTAATTATTACTTTTTATTTATTTTATTTTTAAAGGAGAGTCAAAAGCCAAAATTAGTTAAAGAAACACAAACAGATATGGGTCCTTCAACAAGTAGAGCCAGTGGTGAACAACAAACCAAACACATTTCCGATTTGAAACAAAAAACCGAAGTTGACAGTGGTGATTTTACCGAAAAAGATTCAGATGAAGGTAAGTTGAAAAATGTTATAAATCTACCATTTTGTTTTTCAATATTTGTTTCTTTATTATTCTTGCAGATTTCGAAGCTAATCCTATCATACGTTTAATGGAAGCATTTTTAGTTTCTTTAACCATACGTCTAAATCGATTCTCTCGCAATTATCGTTATGTTAATAAAATATTAGCCGAAGAAAAGAAAGCACTTAAGGAATCAAAAAATTTGTACATGTTCAAAGGACGTTTTAGTAATAAAAATGCGGCTACATTATTTAGTATAATGAAACGCAATATAGCCAGGTATTTATAAATAAGTTCACTTTTTGATTTTTTGTTTTAATGATTTGATATTAAAAAAATCAAAGAATTCAAAAAAAAGTGTAATTGCATAATAAATAACTCTTTTTGATTTTTGTTTATATATAAATATTAGAAAATTAGTAAATTTTTTAAGACTACTTTTAGTTATTAACGAATTTTTAATTTTAAAGCCTATTTTTAGTTGCTATTTTTAATTGATGTTTAAGTATTATAAAAAAAAAAATTAAAAATGGCAAAATTTTAAATTTTAGAGAAATCAATATAAGATTTTTGTTAAAGCTTTTTTTAATTGTAATTTTTAGTAAATTAATTTAAGTTTTTAATTGAAACTGATGCTGAAAAAAGTTTCTTAAAGAAACGCTTCATTAATTTTCCTTCCAAAAAAACTATTGTATGAAATTTGTAAAACTTTTTAAAAATGTTATAAAACTTTTCAAATATATAATGAAACTTTTCATAAATATAATACAACACGATATAATTTTTCATAGATATGGTGAATGTTATGAAATTTTTCGTAAATATGATAAAAATTTTTACAATTATGATAATACATTTCATACACATAACTAAAATTTTGATTAAAATTAAACTTTTCATAAGTATGATAAAATGTTGAACTACTTTATTTAAGCTTATATGATGAAACTTTTCATAAAAATTATTAAGCTTTCCATAAATATGATGAAATATTTCATAAATTAAGAAATTTTTAATACGTTAATGAAACTTGTTTTAATATTAGTTAATCTTTTAATAAATATGAGGAAACGTTTCATAATTGTAATAAAATGATGCATAGCAATTATGAAACATTTCGTTTAAGGAAAACGAATAAAGCTTTTTAAGAGAGCCCGCAATAAGCCGGATTTCGGGCTTAAGTGTATGTCAAACACGAGTCGGTTTTGAAGAGTATCTTAACTTCAGATTTCTCTTTGTTGAGCTAACCTAACGTAATAAAGCTTTTTATAAATATGATAAAGCTTTTCCTTTTACTGTAAAGTTACATACAAATTTATTTCTTTAATATTTAAAATTTTGCCATCTTTTGTAATTTTACTGTTTCTTTTACAATTTAATAATTTATTTAATGAATTTATTTTCTTTTTTTTTTCTTGCATATTTTATTTTCTGCTTCATTTATCGTTTGCTCTGCCTTTCACCTTCCGAATTAAAAACAAATTGTATCTTCACCATCAACACATGCAACATCATAAAAAAAATCATCGTTATCATACTTACGTTTCTTCTGTTACGTTGTTATTATGTTACGTTATTCTATAATTTTCTTGTATGATTTTGCTTTATTTTGAATTTGTTTTTATTTGATGATGAGTAGTGATGATAATAATGAAGATGCTGCTGCAATTCCTTCAACATCATCTAAACGGAATTCTAATAATGCACTTACAAATATTATTACAAACATACAAGAACAAAATCCACTACCACCACAACCACAAACAAATCAAAATAATACTTATGATCCAATGCAATCACCACCAACAACCAATTCACAACTACCACCACAACCACCTTTGCCAACATCACAATCTCCACTTACCACCAACGCCACCAATAATAACATACAATCATCTGAAATACAACCGTATAATGATGAAGCCATAGATTCATTAGATGTCGTTGATGCTAGGTAAAAATAACAAAAATACATTTTTTTTTAATTTTATTATAATTTTTATTATCATTAATTTTCTATTTTAAAATCATTATAATTTTTCCAAAAACTAAAATTCAAAATTTCCTATATTGAAATATCCCAAAATTTTTTTATGCCATTTTTATTCTTTTCATATTAAATTTTTTTTAATTATAGAAGCAAAGAAAGTATTGTGGAAAAAAGTCATAGACTTGTACAAAGAGGGTAAGTTTTGTTTAATTTATTTTTAAGCATTTTGTTTTGTTGTTTTTCTTTTCTTTCATATAAATTATAACAAATATTTTATGTTAATTAAACAGTTAAAAAATGATTTTAACAAATTGTTATAATATGTATAAATATATTTCTGTTTCATGTATTTATTAGTTTTGCTTAACAAAATTTTTATTTGTTTTTTTTTTTCTTTTCATTATGTTAATAAGGATTACAAAATTTGTTTCTTTTTTTGAGTTGGAAAAGATTTTAGTTTAAATTCCTTCAAGAGGACTCTCCCAAGAAAGAATTCACATTTCGTTAAGATTTAGATTTTAAATAGAGCGAAACAAATTAAGCGACAATCTACCGTTGGCAGTTTTTCAAAAAAAAAAGAAAAGCAAAAGAAAAATTTGCTTGTACAAGGTTACTCAATAAGTATCATCGCCCTATTGGAAAGCGATGTAATTTTTGCAAATAGTATCGTTTGTCGATTTTCACATTCGTGAAGTAGACAAGTGCAAAATTTATAGATTTTCTATCAAAATTGATCATGAACGTTGGGACACTTTTTTATCTCAGCTTCTACGTCAATAAGCATAATTCTCAAAGTTACCGTGTGGTATGCAGTTACGTCGAAAAGGTTATTAGAACTTATTTTTCCGAAGGAGTTGACGATAACGATATTGCGGTGAGCGTCGACCACTAAAATGCCAAGCTGATTGAATTTTTCTTACCAAAAGTTGACGATCATAATTTGGAGGACATGTGGTTCCAACAGGATGGGGCAGGGCTACTTATCATGACGCGTAACAATACGTATTTTGAAGGTTTTCTTCTCAGCGCGAATAATCTTGCGTTCTTATGACTTCAAATATCCCCTATGGGAATATTTAAAGTCACACCTTGGATGAGTTCAAGAACAACATTCGAGCCGAAATTGACAACATTCGAGCCAATGCACAATACGAGCGTTGAAGGTGAAAACGAAAATGCTCTCGACCTTTTCGTTACTACGCACCCTGACAAAAAAGTAGTGAGAACATTTCTAAACTGCTACCTAAACTGGCGGTAACTGAGTGTTCCGCAGTACTTAGACGTGATAATCTGTTTACAAACAGCGTCTTTATGCTAAAGTTTTTTCTGCTCCTCGTGGCTGGAAATTAAAAGGGTTCTTGCGGATTTCAACGCAATCAAGTCACCGGGGCCGGATGGCATACCAGCACTGGTGCTGAAACAGTGCTCTTTGACGATAGATCGTCCATTTGCTAACCTGTTTAGCTTTTTGTACGTGCGTAAGTCTTTCTCTGGGAGGATGTCAATGTTCAGCCAATAACTAAGATAACCTTGAAAACTATCGACCAATCTATTATCTAGAGTCCAAATCACTTTTAAGTTATCGGAAAGGTCGTTCTGCAGGAAACCTGACAGCATTCCTTTCGAAGCGTTGGAGTCTGACTATTCATCAGTTTGGCAAAAGTAAAGTCGTTGCTCTGGATATTTCCAAACTTTCTCTAATTTCGAGCTAATTCTGGGGCAACGCAAAGGTCGATTTTTTCTCCATCACCATTTCTCATCTCTATCTTTTCTTTCGCTGATGGCAGCATATTTGTCACTAATTTTTCTTCGGTTGTTGGCCAAGCCTTTTGAAGGTTGGAGACAAAAGACAAACTATGAATGACACACTCAATTGTGAGGGGGGTCAAGCTTATAGAGTTGATTTCAATGCAAGTAAGATCCAATGTTGTATGTTGACCCATAGAGCTGTGGTGTCGTCAATGTTTTCAGTAAATATGGGTGCTGTCGGTATTGAGGAATCGGATACTCTTGATGGTATGAAAATCGAGGTATGAAAATTTAGTGTGATGTCCGTTGGAATAATCACGTATTTGAAGTGTCAAAAGTAGCATACAAGTGTCTCCGATCTCCTTACTATTTATACCACTTATATGCGACCGAAGATGGAATAAAACTCCCATATATGGGCAGGAGCTTCAAAATCTATTTTGAAGCTTTTGGACCGTGTGCAGAGGACGGAGTCGGCACTCGTTAATGACAGTAGGGTATCCAGCATCTTCGGAACGTGGGCTGTGTATCATTGTTCTATCTAAATTACAATGGGAATTGTTCTGGCGATATAATTGAACTGGTCCCTAGAGTCCGGGTTTTATTTTCGGGATATTATCTTATCTATTAGAGCAAATCAATTTGTGGTCGACTGTCCAATGAAACGTACAAGTCGTATGTAGAAAACGCTCCCCAAAGAGGTCTTCCCTGTTACCTACAATATATGCAAGCCAAATGTGCACAAACACTACTCCCTCTTTCCTCCTTCCCATAACCAATTTTCTTAATTCCAACACAATGCACTGCATTAATAGCGGCATCCCCTGAGTGTTGGTCTATTGTAAAATTGCATCAACGTCAAAGACGGCCATTTTACGGACAATATTTCCAAAAAATTTAATGATATGCATAATGTCAATGTTTTACCCAGGATTGTTGTTTGGAAGTTGTTTCGAAAACAAGCTTTGGAAAAATTTGCGAGGAGAAATAGCACGAATATCAGAAACAGAAAAAATACCTGACCGCTAAAATTTAATAAGGATTAATTGTTTGTCATAGCAGTATAACCCCCGGTTTTTATAAGGCGGATGGAATAATTCCTCCAGAGGAATGTTATTTATTTTTTGTGGCGGAATTATTTCGTTCGCTTTAAAAAACAGGTTTTAAATCTCTGTATTAAATACTCACATTTTTCTGCATTTCTGTAAATGGGTGTCTAAAATGGGTCTCTCTTTCCAACAATACCACATTTATAAATAAATAGTTTCTTTGGATAAAATATTGAAAAAAAAACGGAAACAACGAAAACTGAGGCGATTTTTTTTAAATATTTTTTAATTAACTACTTATAAATTAACTGAAATTAGTCTTCCAGTCTAAAGGCAGTATTAGTGTGAGCTTAAAAGTTTGGGTCTTGCAACATTTTGGTGATGTATCATTCTTACTTAAACTTTTCCAAATCAAAAAAAAACAGTATGAGGGTATTTACAGTCGTGATTTACACACGATGCAAATAAGCTTCGCCAGTTATTTGCATTTTTCCAGCCTATAGTTATTATATCATTGCAAACTAAGTATTTTGTTTGCATTGTGTGCAAAACACTATCGTGAGTCCCCTTAATAAATCAATACTAGTTTTGTTTTATTGTTATATCACCTTTATATACTATAAGTAAAACATGTATAAAATGCCTCATAATTGTTTATATTTAATAATTTTTTTATATAAATTTCAATAATTGGTGTTTGCTTTTGGCTTTTGTGTTTAACCGCAACATAAAAAAATTAAATAAATAAATAAAAAATAGACGTAAATCTGAGCCTTTACCTGAAATACGCATTAAGGCTCCTTCGTTTGATCGCGGTCATCGTGGTTCAGGTTCTGTTATAAGTAAACAATGGTCTCAAGATAAACTTAACAGGTAGCTTTAGCATTTACTTTTCAATAATTAATTCAAAATAATTTCAATTAAAATACTCGTAAATTTAATATATTATCATTTCGAAGTAGCGTTTGTCGTTTTTGTCTCATTTTTATTCGCTTACTTATTTTTATCAATTACAACTTTAAAAAAACTTTTCACTTTCATTTTTTAAGACTTAAACACAATATACACAATATCCCTAAAGATCATGTGTATTTTATACAATATTTTATTCTTTAATATTTGTCCTTGTGCTTTTAATGCTTGATATATTGCACAATTTATTGTATGATTGTTACATTTTTTAAAAAATCACTTTTTTCAATATCTAGTATGATTTATTTAATTTTATAAAATTATTTCTTCGTATTTAATTTAATTAAAAATTTGTTCGCAAATTAAATATTTGTGAAATTATCTAATTGTAATATTTATTTTTTATAAATTAATAAGTATTTTATTGAGTGGTATTTCTTCGAAGAAAAAATAAGATTTGTTATATCACTTTTTGTTATTGTGTATTCTAAATATAAGTAAATGTTTGAAATTTTTGATTTTTTTTTAATTCTTTTATAATTTAAACAAATAATCATTAAAATTTTGACTTTACTTTTTTGTACGTATGTGTATATTAAAAAATATATGTTTTTGTTGGTCATATGGACGAATTTTAATAAGAATATTTTTTTCAAAATTTATGTATTTTAATACTGAATCTTGCTAATAGTATGTATTTTCAAATTATTTATATGTATGTTGATAATTTTTTTCTCACTATATTTTTTTCCATGTACTAAATAATATTTAAAATTTTTAGTAGTTTATAGGAAAAAACAAACGTCAATCCTGTTCTGAATTCCGAACTGATAAAAATTTTAATTTTTATATGTTTTAAATTTAACAAAAATGTAACATATCAAAATATAAATTAAAGGTCCTATATAAAATACATATATTCATGGTTAAGCAATTTTTAACTGATCTAGCTATGTCTATGGCGACCACGGCGCGAAGACGAAAGCGGGGTTGGTCATTTTTACTCAGATTGTTTGTTATCCTGTGATGCAGTTTATTTTACAGCTGGGGTATAGCTCAGCTGTTCAGGTTCGCCAAAGGTCTGCTTCCTTTGAGGTATTTATAAAATAGTACACGATAACCCTACCCTTTACAACATTGGTCGACAATACGACACGGATTCAGAGGAAACCACGTTTTGGTGCGAGTTTTGATCGTATGTACGTATGTATTATGTATTACCCGAAGGTAATATTTACCGAACTCTAGAAAGAGTTTCGGCTCGGCTAGTTGGATTGATTAGCAATTAACGGGGATTAACAGTGGTTCCCGTATTTAAATAATACGACTAACTATAAACGAGAATAAACAGCGGTTCTCGTGTTCAAATAATACGGCTGGCTAATGCCAGAATAAACAACGGTTGTTGGGTTCAAATAATACGACTAGCTAATAACGAGAATAAACAACGGTTCTCGTGTTCAAATAAACGACTAGCTACTAACGAGAATAAACATTGGTTCTCGTGTTGAAATAATAAGACTAGCTAATAATGAGAATAAACAATGGTTCTCGTGTTGAAATAATACGACTAGCTAATAACGAGAATAAACATCGGTTCTCGTGTTTAAATTTTACGACTAGCTAACAACGAGAATAAGCAACGGTTCTCGTATTAAAATAAAATGATTTACTACACGAGAATAAACAGCGGTTCTCATGTTGGGAGGCAGGAATCGGTAGAGATATCAGGTAATACCCCGTTCCCGAGTCGAAGTATTACCCTATTCGTCCCTCGGTGTAAATAATTTTCCCAACTTAATGAGAATTATATGTATAATATTGGGTATGTTCAAAAGTAGTAATACTGGGTATAAGGATAAGTAGATTCGTAACGGCACGTTACAATCCTTTTCGAGCAGTTTGATTTTGAAAGTGATCAATATCAAGCCATCGGTAAAAGTACTGTGAATAAATATGTGAGGGTGTCTTTAAATTTTCCATACAAATTTGTGTATTTTAGTACACACAGTGACCAACTGCAATACGGCTGATACAAGTTAATATTGGTCTCCACAACAAAATTCGGTAAACACCCAAAATTATCAGGAATCACATTTGAAAAATAAAATTCTCAACTCGGTTAGCACTTGATTTTTCATTGTGTACAATTACCGTCTGGTAAACAAAAACGTTTGCCATATTTTTTCACCAGACCCCTGGATGTAAATAATATTTTTATATTCGCCTCAAAATTTGTTTATCTCAATATTTCTTTCACCACAAAAATTGTTTTCACATCCAAAAACGTTTTTCATCTGAGTTTTTTTTTCACTTCTATAATGTTTTCTCAATTTCCTTTTGTTATTTGAATCGGCTATAAAAAAAGTACTGATTATTTTTTTCAAATTTCTGGTTTTATTAGAAAGGTTGAACTTCGTCATTTAAGAATGGAACACAATATCATTCATATGACTACCACGACTGGCTCGGCAGTACCTCATTCGATCAATCAAATTTTTTAGTAAATTTTCGATTGTTTCTGCTCGAATCTCTTCAATGGCAACACTTCGATTCCAAAGGGCTTAAATCACAGCTCCGAGGCGGCCAATTGACATCACAATTTCGGCTGATTATTCAATGGTTGCGTTGGCTGTGTGACATTTGGCCCCGTCTTGTTGAAACCAAATGTCGTCCATGTCATTCTCTTGAATTTTTGGAAACAAAAATTCGTTGAGCATGGCACGTGTGGATTTTCTGAACCCCATATGCGACAATTTTGCTAATTGACCACCGAGATGAAAATGAGCTTCATTTGAAAACAATATTCAGCCCATTGGGTGAAGCAAAAACGCATCGGATGGTCATGAGGCTTCAGTTGTTAGACCAATTGAACTTTGTAAGCTTTCATACCGAGGTCTTTATGCAAAATTCTTCTCAAAGAAGTGCAAAAAATTTTCAGTTCCTAAGATCGATGACGAGTTGATGTTAATGGATGTTCTTGGACATTCTCAGCCACAGCAGCAATGTTTTCGATTGAACACACTGGACGAGAACGTACACGGATCCAATAACGATCCATTTTCATGAACTCCCTTCACAAATTGACACACAAACTGTACTGAAGGCCGATCTCTTCCACGTAAATTTCTTACAGTTTGCGTTAAAGACTCACTACATTGGCAGTAAGTTTTTAATATTTGCCAATTTTGGTCGAGCGCATAGCGTCCCATTTTGCAAATGTCAAACATAAACCTAAAAATAAAAATGAATGTTATTTAACCCTTCAAAGTCAAAGTAATCGGTAGTTCAAATTAAAAATTTCAAATGGCCCACCCTGTATGTAAAAAAATAATTGTGGAGGATATAAAAAAATTTGGTTAAGTCTAACTTAATGCTTTTACTTGAAAATAATTGTTTGGCTGAAACTAACTAACACTGTTACATATTTCTATGGAAAAACATAGATTCCGCGGATTTTTCTACAGGATGCGATAAAATAAGTGATATTAATAAAAAATATATATATATTCTCCTCTCTCTTAATTTTTATAAAGAAACAACAATAATATTACAATAACAAAAATCATACAACAAAAACATATTCTAAGCGTCAAAAGAAACTGTACAAATTGTTAGGGCGTTGTGGTGTAATGGTAAGCTCGTTGGTTACGGCTTCGATCCGTAGCGACGGCAAAATCAATTTAGAAAAATAATTTCGCCATCTCTTTATCAGATGGCGGAAACCATCTCGCGCAATTACAGTGTTGCCATATTTGAGGGCTCCATCTTTCACCATCTTTCACCACCTTTCATCTATCCTCTTTCTAAAGAAAGCAACACAATTAAAGAATGAAAGAAGTCACAATTCTGTAAAATAAATAATTGATAAGTCTAAAGAGTTCTTAAGTTTACAAAATCGTTCTTAAGAGTTCTTAAGTTTACAAAATCGAAAATAAAATCTAGCTAAAAGTGATGTTAAAATATCAGAGAACATTTCTGAATGATAGGTGTTAACGTTAGCGTCAGCACAATACCTACATGCAAATAGACTGTATGGACGAGTACCAAAAAGAAAACCGTATTTATCAAAAATCACTCAACAGTGACGTCGGGATATGTTAAAAGTTTTCAAATAAACCCAATACAATTTGAAACAATGTGGTCTTTAGCGACGAGAGCAAATTTGATGTATTTCGTAAGAAGAAACCAGTTAAAATTTGGTTATGAAAAAATTCAGGGTTTGCCCAATTATGAACAGATTACTTATGTATGAATAAAACAGATTACCTACCTCAACATTTTAAAAATAATTTGTCTC
The DNA here is from genome assembly GCA_949748255.1 of Eustalomyia histrio. Classification (NCBI taxonomy): domain Eukaryota; kingdom Metazoa; phylum Arthropoda; class Insecta; order Diptera; family Anthomyiidae; genus Eustalomyia; species Eustalomyia histrio. The sequence goes on along the minus strand of OX456526.1, from coordinate 26,451,925 downwards.
AAAAGCAATTTGAAACAATGTGGGAAACGAGAGCAAATTTGAAGTATTTCGTACGAAGAAACCAGTTAAAATTTGGAGATGAAAAATTCAATTTTGCCCAGCTATGAATATAACTGATTACCTACCTCAACATTTTAAAAAATAATTTGCCACCAAGTGTCGAAAAATTGGGGTCGGATCAAACTTGGGTCTCTCAACAAAACAATGATCCCAAGTACCGTACTCCCAAACAGCTGGATCATCTTATTGTACAATTTCTTTTGACGCTGTAAATATGTAGTATTTTTAATTTTTGGTGTATATATTTTGTTATTGAATAACGAGAAAAGAGAAAATACATTTTTTAAAAAACATAAAATCTTGAGTTAAATGTTAAAGCAAATTAGTAAAATAAGGTGAAACTATAAAATACTAATATGTACAAATTCTTTTGATGCTCACAGTATATAAGGGTATTTTTTAAAAAAATTTATTAAATCCTTAAGAAACTATTTAGTATTTTCGTTAAATAAAATACGGGTCATATTAAAATAGATTTAAAACAAAAATCTGTTAGCAGGCATTCAGAACAGAACTGATGATTTTTGAATTATAATACAAATATTAAACATATTTTTTTGTCTAACTTTAATTTTAAACTTTTCAGCGCCGAAATTGCATTTGATGATGAAGATTTCACAGCTCGGGATCACAATATTATTGTAGAAGTTTTAATCTCGGCCTGGTATGCAATATTATCGAATACAGATTTAATTTGTTATATTGTAGTATTTATAAATCAAGTAAGTTAATTTTTTTTTATCATTTAACTGAAGAACTTGACAATAAATTTAATTTAATTTTGTTTTAGGTGGTAAATGCTAGTTTAATATCATTACCTCTTCCCTTAATGGTCTTCCTCTGGGGTACTCTATCATTGCCAAGACCCACAAAAACATTTTGGGTTACATTGATTGCCTATACCCAGGCCATAGTACTAATAAAATGTATCTTCCAATATAAATTAATATGGGCCAATTATCAATATAATTTACCCAATAATCCATTGGGAATTGAAAAGCTATTTGGTGTTGCCATGTCTTCGGATTATGCGACATATGATTTATTATTGTTGCTGGTATTATTCTTCCATAGGTATGTTGAAAAGCTTAGACACACAGTGGTGAACTTAACGCTTTAAATTTATATAAGACAGCTTTATAAACATAATAATACATAATAATGACATTATATTACAAAAGCTTTTTCGAAAAGCTATTTGACTTTTTGGAAAGTTTGACTAGAAAGTGAATCTAGTAAAAATTGGATTAACAGCTTAAATTCAGCGCAACCACACGTATGTAATCCACTTTTTAGTAGATTCACTCTGCAGTGTAAATTGACTTTAACATTAAACAAAAGCTTTACTTGTCAAAATAGTGAACTTTAAAAGAAGCTTTATGACTTTTATAAAATATCTTAAATACTCGTACCATGACAAAGCTGTTATTGAATAACTTTAATAACACCAGCGCAACTCAAAATTTGTCTTAAAATAAAAATAGTCGAACTCTAAAGATAACAAATCCTTCTGGTTTCAAATATATTTTCTAAATAATTTAAGTAAATTCTCGTATTTTAGGACTTCTGAAAAGTCTACAAGAATTAACTCTGATTTTAGCGAAACAACTCAGACTTGTAGATTTCAAAAAATGTTAATGTTATTTATATATCTTTTCCAGTTTTCAAGATATCATGAAAATATAATTCATACTAAGAATTTTTTTTCAATAATCATTTGAAAAATTTTTGAAATCTGAAAATCCGAATTATCTAAAATTCAATCTAATTTTTTATCGCTAAATTCAGAATAAGTTGTTGTAAAATTTTGAGTTGCGATTTGTTGTAAAATGTTACATTGTAGACAAATTTTAAAACATTTGGATCCGGGAAAAGCAAGATTTTCTGGATTTATGTTCTGGTGTAATATAACAATAGTATATGGCAATAAAAAGTTTTAACATAAAGGTTTTACCACATTGTGGTTAACTTTTAAAAAGCTTTTGGACTTTATATACCATGACAAAATTGTATGACAGTGGCGTCCAAACACTAATACTATGATATTTGCGTTTGTAGTAAAGAGATTTTTTTTTAGGGACGGAAAATTCAGTACGTTAGTACTTTTCCCTCAACTTGGAAATAACTTTTCAAACACACAACGATCAGTCTATGTTCACTTAAAAAAATACATTTAATAAAGCGTGGGAACAGTTGTTTTTGTTTATTGAAAACAATGACGGCGATCCCGTATGTTTGGTTTGTGTTTTCAATGCTAAACGCAATCACAAACATACCATTGAAAGGCATTATAATGAATGCCAAAAGAGATTTTTGAATAAAAATTTTGATAGGGCCAAATTAGTAGATGAACTGAAATTAAAGTTTGAAAAGAAAAATTTGCCAATCGACCAATTTCAATATGAAAAAAATATAAAAGAAAAGATTCCTTTTGTTGTTGCTCTATCCTTAGCAAAGCACAGCAAGCCTTTTGAAGATGGCGTTTTTTGTTTAAAGATCTTTCAAAAGAAGTAATAAAGTGTTTTGGCTTAAATAAATTATACAACTTATAACATTTCGAAATTCAAAATTTTCATCCTTGTGTTGTGCCCTCATATATGTAAAAGCTCTCGTCGAAGCTCGCTGTAGGTGAAAAAGCTCTTTTGCAAAAGCTTGCACATTGTGCATATGAGTTGGACGCAACTGTTGTATGACAATGAAAATTGTTATATTTCATTTAATATTGTCATATTTGTTTTTCAATCTAATTATTAATTAATTTCATTTTTAGATTTATTTTAAAATCTCATGGTTTATGGAAAATTGATATGTTTGAACATATCAGTATTTACAATGATGATGATTATGATTCCAAATCCACACTGTAAGTATTTTAAGAATTAAGACAAATTAAATATGTTAATGTTATTATTATTATTTTAAGTTCAGGTAGGTTTTTTAAGAATTAAATTTATCAATTGTACCAAATCGAAAACTTTTTTCTCAACAAGATCGTCTAAAGTTTGTTAAAGTTAAACTTAAAGTAGTTCTTCAAAAAAGAAAATCATTGAAATTAGATAAAGCTACAAATACCGATCCTTATGAAAGCTCAAGTTCCGAGTCTATATATTTGAATTCTGACAGCGATATAAATCAAGAAATTTTTGCAAAAAATTCTTTTAAGATTAAGAAATTGAAAACGAAAGTATATAATACCACAAATTCAGAATGTTCATTAATTACGAATACGAAAGATTCCTCAACAACAAATTCCGCACGAAAACGTTTTAAGAGTTGGTTTAAAAAGGTTAAAATTGAAAAGAAAAAGTTAAATTTTCAAATACCAAAAGATACAATTTCAAATTCCATATCAAATAAAAATCAAGATCATGATCAAATTAGAAAATCAAACACAAGGTATTCCTCTGTATTTCACAAAATGAGGCAAAAATTAAATCTATATTTTTTTCTTTTTTTGAATTATAATTATTTCCTTAGTCACTTAAATAATTTTCTTTCAATTCCTTTAGCAATGAATCAAATCCTGATAATGATGGTAATTCTGAACGTCGTCATTCGGCTGGCTCAGAAGATCGTCGTAATAGTGCCGATCGTTTAACAATATCCACAACTGAATTAGTTAATCGTGTCAGTAATTTACAGTAAGTTTAATTTTTAATTATTTCAATTGTTTTCAGTTTTTTTAATATCTTTATTATTTTTTTCCATTCTAGACGCAATAAATACCTTTCTGGTTTAACGAAATTTTTCCACAATCTTGTGCATAAGGCCAGATTACCTACTGACGTTTATGCTCTTATGTTCCTGTGTGATTTTATTAATTTCTTTGTGCTGTTATTTGGCTTTACTGCGTTTAGTGTAAGTTCCTTGTTAAATTCTGACATAAAATCTTTAGGAACATTTTCTAAGAATCTGTGGTGTGTGTCACACCGATTTGAATAAAATTGAGCATGTGATAGCGGGGATTTATAAATAAGAGAATACCCTTATAGCGGCCAAATCTCACGTTGGGATGTGAAAAGTTGTGGTCTAAAATTACACCGTTTTTTTTTTTGATTCTTTGGATTTTTTCGTGTTTTTTAGGTACAAATCTTCCACATAACGTGGAGTAAACATTGCCTAGCCTAATCGCTGGAGCTAGAAAGTTGAATTTTGGTATTTTGGAAATTCTTACAGGGATTGGCAAAAAAAAAAGTGAGAAGTCTGCCCTTTGCCAGCCTGCCCAAACGCTTTTGACAAGAAACCTGAAATTTAAAATATGTACATCAATGATAAATAATTTTTTTGCATTGCTACCAGGGACTAGGTAATACTGGCGTTAAAAATGCTCGCCCTAAACGACCTGCCCAAACCGCTTTAGCTAGAAACCTGAAATTTAAAATAAGAGTTCCCTTGAGTTTGTCCTAATTCAACCGATAAAGTTTTATAAAACTCTTGTCAAGAATGTGGTAAAAATGGTAGTTCGAAAAGGGAAAGTCTCCTCCTTTACATCCTGCCCAAAACACTTTTGTTAAATTTGAAATATGTTTTCCCTAAGGTATGGGTTAATTCACTGATAAGATACTTTTTGTATATGCAATGTAAACTTTAGCTATGAACTTGAAACTTTAACTTTTAGCTTCCTTCCCCAACCAAGAAACTCATCGAGCGCATTTTTATAAGGGGCAAAAATGGAAAAAATATTCCTTTGAAGGAAAAAATTAACCCGTATAGAACACTGAAATTTGAAGTAAAGGCTCGCTGGGGTATGGGCTTATCCCCGAAAAAATATGATTTGTTAATTCCCAATTAAAACTTGGTAAAAATAGGGTTAAAAATTAGAAAATAGCCAACTTAATTGTAGACTTAAACGCAGAAGCTAGGAACTTGAAATCCTGCATGAAAGTTGCTACTTCAGCATATAAATACAGTAGGATACGATTTTGGGGTGCCCCCCCCCCCCCCCGGAGGAAAAATTTAACCCGTACAGAACAGTGACATTTAAAATACCCCAGCAAAACCACACATTACCAAATAATGGGTAAAGTAATGTATAGCCATAGGGGCCGATGGATTATTTTACACCTTACTTCATTGACGAATTTTACAGGCGATGAGCCTCAAAGTAATATATATACCCATTACTTTAGAGGTGATAATGTAAGGGGTTACTTATATGGTTACGAGAATGAAAAAGGTAATGTGTCTAAAAATAGATTTTTAAAAAAGAGGAATTTTTATTAAAAAAATTACAAATATTTTATTTAAAATATTTGTAATTAAAAATAATGTGGTCAACATGGTAATCGAACCAGGGAAATCAGGTTGCCAGCCAAGAACTCTACCCACTGAGCTATCGACGCATATAGTATTAAATTGCTTAAAACTTAAATGAATTGCTGCGCTTCGTTTTTTGCTAGTGTTATCAAAACAATCATACATTACCCTTTTGCTTACAAAAAAACACAAAGTAGTGTATCTAAAAATAGATTTTCAAAAATATTTCAATTAATAGTACTTTACATTTATAAATCATATATTACGTAATCAATAATGAGTAACTTATTACTTACTGCTTGCAAATAATGAAAAAGGTAACGAGCTATCATTACAAGGTAACGCATGAGAATATCGCACCCATTACCAAAGTTTTTCTGGGATAGGTTGCCGGTTGTCACGAAAGAGACCTTTTTTGGAATTCCCAATTAAAATTTGGTAAAAAATGGGGAACGAGCCGTCTTAATCATCCGGCTCAAACCTCTCCTTGCGTTGAGGGGCAAGGAGTGGAAAGGTCTTGTGCGAACAACTTGGTAGAGCCTTCCATTACTCGGTTTTACAGTCGACCGGTTTTAAAACCGGTCTTTATGGTCTAGACCAGTCAACAAGATGACCGGGTAATGGGGGGCTCTGGCATTTTCATATAAATGTAGACAGATACAGGATTTTCTAAATTTAAGAGCCAGTTCGGAATATTTTTTGTTCCACAACTTAAAAAAGTTTAAAGATCCAAGTCAGAATTACAGCTAGATTTTTTCTGCAAAGCTTTATTCCATTCTATACTAAGTCATAAAAACTTCGGTCATAAGACTAACCCAGACCGTGTTGTTTCCATAAAAATGTAAAAAAAATTAAGGACTTTTCCAATTCAAGACCCAATGTTGAAATATTTTTGGTTCACAGCATAAAAAAAAGTTTGCATTTTCAAGCCAAGAACTACGTCTAGATTATTTCTGCGAAGCTTAGTCCATTGTAAACGAAGTCATAAAAAGGGCTGACATGTGATCGAAAAATACCTTGGTGGTATTTCCCTATAAATGTATGTAAAGTGAAGGACTTTCTCAAAAAAAGTTTACAGTTTCAAGTCAGAATTACGTCTAGAATATTTCTGCAAACTTTTAGTCCATTGTAAGCGAAGTCAAAAAGACGACGTACATTGGATCCAAAAAGACCGTGGCATTTTCATATAAATCTATGAAAAGTGCAGAACTTTCTAATTTTAGCAGCCAGATTCGGAACATTTTTGGGTTACAACTTAAAAAAAATGTCTTCAATATTAAGTCCAAATTATGTCTATATTGTTTCTACAAAATTTTAACCCATTGCGAGCAGATATAAAAAGGCTGTATATGGGACCGAAAAAGACCGATGCTCTTTCATATACAATACATAATAGTGTAGTATCGTATACAAAATATGTAAGTATTTATAAGATACGTTAGTATCGAATCGGAAAAAAAAGCTATAGATTTTTTTATGAATTTAAAATTCTATAGCTCGGTTAAACGGTCGTTCGGTCGAACGGTCTAGAACGTAAAGACGGGATAGACCGTAAAAACCGGTCGACCGGTTTAAAAAACCGGTCTTTGGGGTGACCGGGTAGACCGGTTCTGACCGTAGCCTCTACAACTTGGGCTAAAAAGTTGAAGTTTAATATGTTTCTTCCCTAAGGTATAAGCCAGTTCAATGGAGATATACTTTTTGGATTTTTTTTTTTATAAAAATGTGATATAAACAAAGTTTTTCAAACATTTTCAGCTAAAAATCTGAGTCTTGAAATTGGACTATCTATATCAAAAAAAGTTTTAAAAATCTAAAAAAAAAATTATTTTACTCTTTATATATTCCGATATTTAAAACTGCCGATAACGAAGTATCGGCTCTTTAAGCTACCCAGCAAAACTACACGTTACCAAATAATGTGTAAAGTAATGTATAGCCACAGGGGCCGATGGATTACCTTACACCTTACTTCATTGATGAATTTTATAGGCGATGAGCCTCAAAGTAATGTATGTACCCATTACTTTAGAGGTGATAATGTAAGGGGTTTCTTATATGGGTACAAAAATGGAAAAAGTAATGTGTCGAAAAATAGATTTTTAAAAAAGAGGAATTTTTATTAAAAAAAAATTATTACAATTATTTTATTTAAAATATTTGTAATTAAAAATAATGTGGTCGACGTATATAGTATTTGATTGCTTTAAACTTAAATGAATTGTTGCGCTTCGTTTTTTCGCTAGCGTTATCAAAACAAACATACATTACCCTTTTGCTTACAAAAAAAACACAAAGTAATGTATCTAAAAATAGATTTTCAAAAATATTTCAATTATTACTTTACATTTATAAATAATATATTACGTAATCAATAATAATTAACTTATTACTTTATGCTTGCAAATAATGAAAAAGGTAACGAGCTATCATTACAAGGTAACGAATGAGAATATCGCACCCATTACCAAAGTTTTGCTGGATAGTTATAGGCTTTTTCCACTGACCTACATCTTTCATCAATTTGCAAAGCTGTTAACATCTTCCCATAAGAATTATACAGGCCAAAAATTATACATATTTCTACATCTGTATCCATCTTACATCTTTCGTTATTTTAAGTGTCATCACTAAAAAAATGGCAAAAAATCGATTCTCTTTGTGCCATCACTAGCAAACTGACATTGCAGAAAATAAACAAAACAAATTTATTCAACAAAGGAAAATGAGCGGCACATGTACTGCATTAAAATCCGGGTTTGTTTGTGCAAAGCAACAACTACTCCAATGACATGCTTTCTATAAATCCATTTTTTAATATTTTTTATTTTTAACAAAAATTATGCGTCTTTTTCTTTAATTTTTTGACAGCGGAATAAATGACAAATGAAAGATGTTGCCAATGTAAATTCATGTTTCATATTTTCAACATCTTCCATGCTTTTCTCAAAGATGTTGTTCAGTGAAATGAAAGGTATTTTAAAGGACAATTTAATGGAGTACTAAAGATATTAAAATATTTTCAAACAAAAACGTTTCGGACTGCTTTGAAATAAATTTTTGCTTCCTAGATATCAATTTGGGTCAATGTGCTTATTACCGCACGTTTCTTAGCCTCAATTTCACAATGTCCCATTAGAAACACACCAACAGACTTTTCTTTGTGAGGAATTCCCTATTAAAACAAAGATAATTAAAATTCAAGTATTGAAGTAAATCATTTAGAGTTTCAGCGTTATTTATTTTTCCTATAACATATATTTTGTTCCTTTTCATTTCTTTCCAGTCTAAACAAGCTGATGGTGGTGTTAAAACATATTTGGCCGAAAATAAAGTTCCCATACCATTCCTTATTATGTTGCTGGTACAATTTGCTCTCATTGTCATAGATCGTGCTTTATACTTACGCAAGGCATTAGTCTACAAAATAGTATTTCACTTTATATCGGTAGTGGGTATACACATCTGGATGTTCTTTGTGGTACCAGCAGTGACCGAAAGAAGTTTCTATGCTACGGCACCACCAATCATTTTCTATATTATTAAATGTTTTTATTTGCTGTTATCGAGTTATCAAATCAAATGTGGTTATCCTAATCGTATATTGGGTAATTTCTTAACCAAAAGTTTCTCAATGATAAATATGATATCATTTAAATTGTAAGTAACTAGATGAATATTTTATTAATTAAGTTTATAAATGCATAATTTTGATTTAATGTCTTCAGATACATGCTTGTGCCGTTCGTGTATGAATTACGTACTATTTTAGATTGGTTGTGTACGGATACTACTATGACTCTATTCGATTGGTTGAAAATGGAAGATATTTTTGCCAACATTTATTCCATAAAATGTCTACGACAAATGGAAACTGATTTTCCTGCTGCTAGAGCCCAGAAGAAAGCTACATTTATGAAATTATTAATGGGTGGTTCAGCCATTTTAATTATAGTTTTCGCTCTATGGGGACCCTTGACATTATTTGCTCTTTCCGGTGCTGTGGGTCAATCAAATGTACCAACAGAGGTTAAACTTACTATACGTATTGGATCATATGATCCTATTTATATAGCTAGCACACGTGAGAGTAGTTTTGCTTTTGATGAGAATATGTTTTCAGCAATGAAACAAGTCTATAGTACGGATAAAGAAGCTTATGCATTTTTACTTAATTATGATGCATCAGATGTAGCTGCCATTAAATTAAGTCGAAATTCTCCCTCAATGTGGAATATAGCACCACCGGATAAAGCAAGATTATTAAAAGAATTAGAAACGAGTAAGTAATTTGAAAGAATAATCAACTTTTTAGTAGCCTACGATCCAATAATTTATTAATAACATAAAATTTTAGATGTTACCTTAGTGGTACGTTTATCATATGAATTAACCCGTATACCACCGGTTAAAAATCAAGTTGGTACCGTTGGCTCAGAAATAACATGGGAAATGACTGGTGATTATGATGAACGTATAGAATTGAAAAATATGATTGAGTCTGGCAATGAAAATGACACAGATGTTACCATACCGAATATAGTACCAAAGTTTATAAAAGTGTTAAATTCTGGTAATCCAACATATGTAACAGCACTTTTGCCCAAAAATGCCAATGGTACATTAATAACCACAGGTTTGTTAATACTCCTCAAATATATATTTTATTTTTTATTCCTATAATTTTGCACTTCTTTCTCGAAATTTCTTTTTCTAGATTTCCAAAATATGAGTATATCTATGAACTCAGCTGGTAATGCCAGTCAATGGTGGGAAGTTACAGATTATTGTGGCAAAGATGATACGGATAAAATTGCTGGATTTTTCAAAAAATTACCTTTATACGATTGTTTATCGGGTATAGTGTTTTATACATTCAATGATAAAAAATTCCCCTCGACATGGACATTTTTAACAGGTGGAGGGTAAGTTTTTTTTGTTTTTGTTATAATTTCGTTTGTCTTTTGTTTTAAATATTAATCAAAGTTTTCGTAAAAATTTCTTATAGCATCATCGGTTTGTATACTACATTTGTTTTATTGGCCTCGAGATTTTTAAAGAATTTCTTGGGTGGCCAAACCAGAAGAATTATGCATGAAGATTTACCAAATGTTGATAGAGTTTTACAATTGTGCCTTGATATTTATTTGGTAAGTTGAATAAAAATTAATTTCTAATGTGAGATGTTATTTTTCAATCGTTCAAGATCAGGAAAATTTTTTTCTAAAAAAAAAAAAACAAAATTATAATTTTCGTAATAATGGAGAATACACAGAAAAGTTATTAGATGCGAGTCGAAATTCTAATAATTCAAAAATATTGAAAATGTTTGAAAATAACACAATATGTGAAAGATCTTTGGGAAAAGTACCCTGCGGTAAAAAAGGGTCAGTTGGGAATTGGGACGTGTCCCGTGATGGGTGAAAACTAAACCGGCTCCGAAAATACATACCACGAAATAGGTGGAAAGAGGACAGGTACCTACCACGTGACCGGTTCTGTGGTATGTTATATGGGGTTAGTTGTCCTGTGACATGTCACAGAGGACAATTGACCGCCTCCTAGGATAAGCCCATATTAAAGTGGCCGGTCCTTTCAATATCAAAAAACCGGTCCGGCGACCGGTCCCTATCACAACGGGCCACGTGACATGTACTGGGATAAACGGGTCACGTGACGTGTCCTGGGATAAAGGTTAAAACTGAAATTTAAAAAAAAAACTTCCGAGAGAGGAAGAATTTAGATCAAATTATACAAAATGCTCGGAGCCTAATGAACCTGCTCAGAAATCCATAAAAAATTATCCTTTTAATATGAGCAAGCTCAAAATATTGAAGCTCTCGGACTTAAAAGAGCCGCCAAAACCTTTTGGCTTTGTCTTTTAAAATGCAAGCGATACGAAATGACATACATACACTGATTAAACAAACTAGCGTAAAATTTTTAGTATTCTTATCTAAGATATATGAATGAAAGCAAAAATCGCATTAATTGATATAGAAAGTTCAGTCAGCCTTCGGCTGTTTCATAAAAATGAATATCTCCCGATCGAAATGGAATGCAACATTACTTCGAATCAGAACGATATGAAATGGAATGCCGAACAAGTGAAATTGAAAAACCGAATGCATGGAACGAAATGGATAGAAGATGAAATGATCTTTGTAATGGGTGATTTTTTTAAGAGCTTTCGTATTTGATTAAAAAAATATAAAATTTTGAGAAATGTATGAAATCTTTGTTTGAGTCGATATAACGGTCTACATAATTCAATGTTTAAAGATGATTTCATGTGAATGTTGACCGCGGGTGCGCCTCAAATCGTTCATAAGCTGGGTCAAATTTTGGCATACCCTCTCCAACATATCGGCCGGTATCTCACGAATAAATTCTTCAATATTGGTTTCAATTGCGTCAACCGTTGCGGGCTTGTCCCTATAGACATGAGCCTTAACATAGCCCCACAAAAAATAATCTTAAGGTGTTAAATCGCACGATATAGGTGGCCAATTGACCGGCCCCAAACGCAGCGCTTGCCATTCACAGTAACGTTTAAAAAAGTACGGTCCAAAGATGCCACCGGCCCATAATCCACACACAACGGTGCGTTTTTCGGGATGCATTGGCAGGTTCTTGGCAATGGTTCTGGCTGCTCTTCACACCAAATTCGGCAATTCTGTTTGTTGACGTACCTATTGAGCCAAAAATGAGCTTCGTCGCTGAAGACAATTTTTTGATAGAAACACATATCTTACACATCACGAATATTGATATTTAAATTTAATAATCTGTAAACGTTGTTCGTTTCTAAGTCGATTCATATTTAAATTATAGACCAAACTGAACATGTTTGACAGTAATATGTAACACGAAAACAGCTGAGCTGCCAAAAATAGTGTTGCCAAAAAGAAAGAAAAATCACCCTTTACTATAGGAGTGTGTTTTGTTGTAATTTGTATTATCACGTCAATAAGCAAACAAAAAATATTAGTCACCCTGTGGCAGTTTTATTTTAAGTTAGCACTGATTTTGTCCGTTTCACCGTAGCTTAATTTTTGTAAATCTTGACAACTGAATGCACTCCGAAAATTCAAATAAGGTATGTCAGGGAGGGATCCCGAGAAATTGCTTTTTATGAATTAGGCTCAGGGTAACTTATTTTTTTTACCAATTTATGTAAGCTTAGTCTGTAAGGATTTTTGTATATCCATAGACGTAAATAAATGAAATGAAATGAAATAATAGTAATTAACTCTCTCCAATAATACAAATTTCGTTCCCCGTCAAAATCTTTTTCATTCCCTGTGTTAGGTGTTCATATACCACTCGTTCCCCGTTCCATATTTTTAAAGTTTGTCCGTTTTTCTGTATCTCACTTAGTTTAAAAAAGTGGCCATTTCCAAATTAAATTTTCAGGCAAATTTACCGTACAATTTTATTAAAAAACTATCAATAAGTGTGCTTGGGAACTCAACAATTTTTACAAATTCGTACAAATTAGTAAAAGTTTTTACTGGAAGGTGTTTGTTTATACAAATAGTCAGTAAGGAGAGAGTAAAGTGATAGTTCAATGCGAGAGAACTTACTGGATAAAATTTTGTCAGTAAGAATTTGTAAAAAAAAACAGCTGATTCAAAAAATAAAATTGAAAAACAAAGAATTTGCACAAACACATTAAATATTTTTTTTATAAAAGTTAAAAATATGTTAATATCAGCTTATTTAAGAAGAAAGAAGTAAGATGGAAATTCGGAATGTTCCTTCAAATCCAATTTCCGTTTTTATTCATATTTTCCATATTGATCGGTTGAATTTTTTTGTTTGACATTTACAATCAGCTGTTTAAACTATCTTACTAATTCTTACAAGTTTTCCGTTTGTGTACTTTTTTTTATATTTTTCTTTTTGTGAGTAAATTTTGTCTTTTACTCTGTAATTTTGTTACTGAATAATTTTTACTCAACTTTACTGGAAAAGTAGACAAACGGATCTAATACCATAAAATTTAAAAAAACTGTCAAATTCGGAAGTATTATTTGTATACATTTTTAGAAAATTCCTCAGATTTTAAGGACTTTAATAAAAGAAAATTTTACGAATTTTTCACTTTAAAATTTCCAGATTTAAAAAGCAATGCAGATTAATAAAAAAAATGTTTTTTTAAGAATTCTTTGATTCATATTTTTGACTTTTTTATTTAATCTTCAGATTATGTTTCAGTATAGTGCACATTTATATTAAATAAATTTTAATACAGGTGGATCGGCAAACAAAATAATATTTTGTAGCTTTGTAAAACTAAACTTTGTAATTTTTAAGACAATTCCCAACATTTTTCACATGATTTTGGGACTCAATTCTGAGAATTGCACGTGAAAGTAGCCCCCCAAAAATAAGAACTTCTGCATCATTCGTTTTGTCAAGTTGGCTGCATTATTAATTTAATGGCCATACGAATTTTTTTGCTCAAGGTGGTTTTTATAACTTGTTCAATATATTAACATGGTTATATCTCGGTATACCGTACGGAATATCTCTTGTGTATCTAAAGCAAAGTTGTAGATATTTTATAGGAAAAAAAAACGGAACAAACCTACCCGAAAAAAGTGCATACAGTGCCTTAAAAATGCCCATTACTTTCACGTACAATTCTTAGAATTGAGTCCCAAAATCATGTGTTGTACTGTGTTATTTTTCCCGATTTCAAGCTTTTATTCCATGTAAATATTTACAAATGGGGTATCATTTGATAGATTTTCTATTAAATTCTACAAACAAAAATTTTCGTATTTTTTCGTGATATGTAGGTTGATGTATGAATTTATTTGATTGAATTAGCATGTTGTAATCTATATTTGATTTGAGTTTATTTTTTTTTTTCTTTTTGCAATATTTGTGTTTCTTTAACGATGTCGATTTTGCCAAAGTCGATCAATTTTGTAGTTCCGCATCACATTAGCTTTAATTATTTAATTAATGTGAGATTTTATATCAATCTTTAAAGGTGATCGTATCAGTGGTGTAGCTGATTCATTGGGCCCTTAATGTGCAAAATATCCGATTGTGCCCTTAACATTTCAAAATCACTAACAAGTACAAAAAATCGCGAAATATATTTTTTAAATCACGACTAATTTATATTTTAGCTTGTTTACCATACTTGATATTTTTCATTGGCATTGAAATTTCATTAGCATTAGTTGTACAATGTTAATGTCAAAATTACAATCGTATTTTCTGGATATTTAACTTGCTTTACATAGAGTGTTTTGCCCTATCTCGCTTAGTTTTCGAGATACCATCCTTTTAAAAAATGGCCATTTTACAAAATGGTGAATATCTCCGAATATAAGCGAGATTGCGCAAATTTTTGCAAAGTTCGTCAAAGGTTACCCTTCGATTCGGTTTTTATAAAACAGACACAAGGTGACTATTTCGTTATCAATTAATATGATAATATAAATTAACACACTCCACACTCAGCATAACTCGCCTAGTTTTCGAGATACCGGCCATTTTAACAAATTACCATTTTACAAAATGGCGAATATCTAAAAAATAAGCGAGATTTGCAAGTCAATTTTAATATTTTTCTATTTTGTTTTAATTCGCAAGTCAAATCGATCATAGAATTATATTTCAAATGATTTGATTTAGTTGAATCAACAAAGATTCAAATGAGATTGATAAATCAATTATGATTTTAAATCTGATTTATTGAATTGATTTATAAAATATTGAATTAACTTGCTGGTTTATAAGAGAATTATTTTTTTTCGGAAATAATTATTATTATTATACTCTTTTAGATCTATAAATAAATTATAAAATCTAATATTCAAAAAATAAAAAAGAGCACTAGCTGCATAGGCTATCGGCTCTAGGTGATAATTGACTAGTTAAAGATAAAAAACAGTAACAATTCAAATAATTGTAACAATTAATGGAATCGATTTACCATAAATTAAACATTTTAAATAATAATTCTAGTTTGATTTATAAAATCATTAATTTTCGTTATGTTATCCTGGGTAGGAATTTCCAGTAGTTTTATTGGGTTGTTAGATCCAAAAATAGCATATCTGATGTTCCGGTAGTGTGGACATTCAATTAAGACATGATTGACGGTGAGGGGCACACTAGATTTAGAGCAATCTGGTGTTGGTTCTCTGCTGAGGATGTCATTATGTGTAGCATATGTGTGTCCAAGACGTTAGCGGGAGAATATATGAATTTGATGTCTGGTAACATTAGTAGGATATTGCGGTTGTATGTAGTTTTTATTCAGTTCTTTATAATGAGGGTGGTAGTAATCTGACCATAATGAGATTTGTTTTTCACGTATGTGATCTTTTATTAAATTTCAAAGGTCAATCTTTAAAGCTTGGATTGTCATAATTATAGGAGCTCTACAAGCGAATTTTGCTGCATCATCTGCATTGTCATTTCCTCTTATATTAGTGCGTCCTAGGACCCATAGAATTTTCAGTGTGTTATGATTTTCAAACAAAAGGTCCCGAATGCGATTAATTGCATTCCATTTATTGGACATTGGATTGCATATAGATTTTGCAATTGATAAACTATCGGTGCAAATAACTGTTTTGTGTTTCTTATGGAGAGCTATATGCATGGCGTCAATTATGGCGGAAGCTTCAGCCGTAAAAATAGATGAAAAATTTGGTAGGATTTTCAGACTAAGAACATTACCATTAAAGTCGACAATGGCATAAGTGGTGGTTCCATTTGAAGTTTTAGACCCATCGGTAAAGATAAAGGTCCAGCATTTATTAATTCAATAAAGATATGCCTTTTTACAGGTCTGCATGACTGATTAACTACTTAATTACACAAATAAATAAATTCATAAAAAAACTATTTACTACTCTCAACAAAGGGCCCCTGTCGGCCATGGGCCCTTGTGCAGTGCACCACCCAGCGACCATTAACTTACGCCACTGGATCGTATCAACTTGAACAATTTATTGTGAAAACGATGCGAATTTTATATATTTACTAAAGATTTGAAATATCCCCCAAAAAAACCCCAACATATTTTTATATACACCAAATCCCCAAATCTCCTGTCAGAAAATTTTTGTCCCCAAGAAAAAAGCTCAAGTCTGGCAAATCCTCAGTCAGACGTCCCCATATTAAAGTAGTGAAAAACGTAGTAAAAAAAGTACGGGTTACAATTATATTATTATGCGGTCATGTTTTTCTACATCATTTTTTTTGTTGAACTCCTTTAATTAATTTTTTCATGCTTGAAAACTCTCGTCAAAAACTATGCGAAATGAAATAAAAATAAATTTATTTTTTAGCAATAAATATTACAATGTTATTAAATTTTCTTTTCTGTCATCCTCTAGGTAAGAGAAGCTTTAGAATTTATGCTTGAAGAAGATCTCTTTGCCAAATTAATCTTCTTGTATCGATCACCGGAGACAATGATAAAATGGACTCGGCCACGTGAAGAAATTGCCGATGATGAAACTGATAGCGATTCAGTACGTAGCCGCATGAGTGGGCGACGTAATGATCAGCCCCCACAACCAGCAGCACATTTGCAATAACCAAAATTGACTGTGTCTTAAAATAGGAGAAAAATCAAAAACAAAAATTCATTATTAAAATATTTTTCTTAAACAAAGAAATCTTTAAATTTTTTTACCATTTTCTTAAAATTGTTTTATAAACGTGTTTTTTTTAATGTACACAATCAAAACGTTTGAACTGCCTACGAATTATTATCGTTTGATTTGATATTTTTTAAATATTGTTGATATTACAAGTATAAATATTTTATAATTAAAATGGCGACGAGATAAGAAATCAGATTAATGTTAATAATTTTTTTTGTAGAAATTTAAGCAAAAAAATTTTGATATTTATAAAAAGAAATAATGCATAATAGTTTTTATTATTGAGTTAAAAGAAAAATTTTCAATTTCTCAAACTATGATGTAGTATAATTGAATCAAGAAAACTTAACATTTAAATAAAATATAACAGTAATTAAAGTATTCAAATTTCTAAAAGATTTGAAATTTATTTTTATATTTTATTTAAATAATTAGTTCTTTTAAGTCAATTATACATTAATCTTAATACATTTAATCAATGTAATCTTTATATATATAGAATTTAAATAGTAACAAATACAACAAATTGAAAAATACTAACCTACTTAAATCATAATGAAATTTCAAACAATTTATATAATTTTTTGTAAAATTTAATTGATTTTAAATTTATTATGGTTTAAGATCTTAAACTATTTATACATAGTATAGTTTATAAATATATATATGTAATAAAATGTGAACTCATATTCAGGGATTTTAAGCATTTTTTTGATACAAAAACATTAATAACAAAAAAAAAAAATAATATAAATTAAAATAATTTAAACAACATTTATATAAACAATTTATGTGTTTAATAACAAAACAAAAACTAGTTATTCTAAACTAGGTGATACATATATTTTTGTCATTTGTTTTTTTTTTTTATATATTAATTTTGAAAAACTTTTTTTACTAATTGCAATATTGTTAAAATGCTTAAGTATTTTATTTTTTTTTTGTTAGCTTTATTTAAAATTAAAAAATATATATAAAATTGCACTGGAAAAACAGAAATAGATTTTACAGAGTAAATTAATTGTAATAGTTTTCGGCCTAAAACTTTCAATAATTGATATAGTTCTTAACTGAAAGCAGCATGAATGCATTTAAAACTGGTCCTAAAATTTACACTGGTACAGTGTTAACTGTCAAATATTGAAGTTATGTTTTGCGAAACGAAAATCAACCAAAATACAGACAAAATGAGTGTTATTAACATTGTGTTGCTTTTTTTTAGAATAACGAAAACTGTAAAATATGTTGCAAAAAAAATTTGGGAGAATGCAACTAGAGAAAAAAATCGCCAAATGGAAAAAATTGTCAAATTAAAAGAAAATTGCGAAATTTTAAAAAAGCTCCAAATTTGAAAAAAATTGGGCAAAATTGGAAAAAAAAAATATCAAAGCCATAACCAAAATTGTTAAAATCGCCAAAATTGAAAAAAAAAATCGCTAAAATTTTCAAAATTATGCCAAAATCGAAATAAAAAATCATTGGAATTTAAAAAAAAAAATCGCTAAAATTAAAAAACCGCCAAATTTAAAAAAATCGCTAAAATTAAAAAAATCGCCAAATTGGAAATATAAAAAAACGCACACTAGTACATAACCAAAACAGTTATGTACTTGTTTATTTGAACCAGTTTTGAACGAGTTCTACCGACCTCAATAAAAATAACTGTAGAATTTAACATGGGGATGTCATAGGAGTGCGGTCAATGGTCTCCAAACTCCCGCCTTGCAACTAGTACCTCCAACCTAAACACTTCGATTTTGATGAAATTTGTATATGTGATAGAAAAAAAAAAACAATCTACCTCAGAATTTTAAGGCATTAAAAAGTTCAAATTAGTAAATTTTTCGTTTTTTAGCTTTTTAAGGTATGCAAGTGTGGTAGGGTTAAAAAGGAACTTTGGTACCTTTTCTTTGGTACTTTTTTGCTTATTGAATTTACTGTTTCGAATTCACATAATTTATTCCTTATTGTATTAAATCGGATACGTATTTTTCGTTTTTGAGATATTTGTGCATTAGGGTGGGTCGATTTAGCAATCGATATTGTGCCATCGATTTTTCGATAGCTTTTGGCATGAGGAAAAAAAAGTACCACTGCGACATATCAAAAAAATTATTTTCGAGGCGCCCAAATATTAATTTTTTTTTTACTTTTTCTCAACTTTTATTTTTAAGGTTTTTTTTAGTAGGTAATAAAAAAAATCGGCTGATTTAATTTGTTTTTTTTTTTTAATTGTACGCTAAAAACGATGGCCGAAAAAAAATGAAATCAGCCGATTTTTTTATTACCTACTAAAAAACCTTAATATTAAAAGTTGAGAAAAAGTAAAAAAATTTAAATTTGGGCGCCTCGAAAATAATTTTTTTGATGGAACTTTTTTTCCTCATGCCAAAAGCTATCGAAAAATCGATGGCACAATATCGACAAATTTTTGTCCTTACAAATCGGCCCACCCTATTGGGCGTATTTTAACGAATTTTTCCCATTAACATTTTTAGTACTTTTTGAAACAAGTTAACATCAAACTTCCTAATTTGACAAATATATTATTTCAACTGATTCCGACATGCTGTCGAACAAAAAAATACCCAATAATGATCAAATTTTTCTCCCTAGATACAAGAGGTGGCCGAAAAATCAAGACAGGTTTTTCTAAGATTTCTTTTTCTACCACATACCAAAATTTCATAAAAATCATTTAGGTTGGGATACTTTCCTATTAAATAAATTTTGGACCCATTCCTCATGGCCGATTTTCAAAATCAGAGAAACTTTAATATTTTTAGATATTTCTGATTTAAAAAATTTAAAAGGTTTGCGATATAAACCAAATGTACCTCAACTTAAAGGTAATTTTATTCTTTATTACTTAGCAGTCATTGAGAATTAACATATTATCTAAATCAAGCTGTCAAAATGTTTGCGCTGTGTGTATTTTTTTTTCTCACTTGAGACTTTTTCAAATCCTACGATTTTTGTTAATATAAGCGTTTTTCACATTCTAAAGATTTTTTTCAATGTTGGCGATTATATTCTTTTTTAAAATTTTATCAATTTTTTCATTTTAGTGTTGTGGCTTTTTTATTCTAATTTTTACGAGGTTTTTAATTTTACCCAATTTTTTATATTTAATACAACGATTTTTTTAATTTAAGCGATTTTTTAAATTCCAGAGATTTTTTCCTTAATTTTAACGTTTATTTTTATAAAATTTTTATCAATTTTATATATAATTTTATCCGTTTTTTCGTGGTTTTATTCTAAATTTAGCGATATTTTTCAATTTTAGCAAATTTTTTCATTTTTTGTGTTTTTTTTTAATTTAAGCGATTTCTGTATTCTAAATTTGTTTCCTTAATTTTACCGTTTATTGCTTCAATTTTTATAAATTTTTGGCATTTTTCAGTTTTTCTTTTATTCTAAAAAAAAATATTTGTAGATTTTTATATTTTAGCGGTTTTTTTATTTTGAAGTTTTTTCAATATTAGCAAATTTTATTAATTTATTTAAAATTTTTGCAAATATTTTTAATTTTACCGATTTTTAAAATATTGACAATATTATTCAATTTGTGTGATGTTTTCCATTTTGTGTTTGGTGATTTTTTTATAATTTTTAAATTTTTTTTATTTAATTTTGGCGAATTTTTTTAGCGTTTTTTCCAATTCAAGCGATTTTTCCTCAATATTAGCAGTTTTTATTTTTTTTACTAAGTTTTATGGATGACAAACACTAATAAACTCAACACTATTCATAAAAATTTAACTAGCAATGAATAGCAAAACATTCACCAAGTGAATGGTTTTGTGCAGGCCTTTAACTGAAAAAAATTCAGAAAATCTTATCACTTAATACTAGACTATTATCCCAATTAATCCTGAAATAAATCCAGTGTAATACATTATTATAAAGCGTTTATATTAAAATCATTTAAACGATTTTTGTTTATATAGAAAAAAGCCAAAATATTTAATGAAAATGCCTTAAGTGTTGTAATTTATAATTAAAATAAAAATATTTACTAAAAAAAAAACAATAATTTAAAATTGCTTGCATACTACATACAACCATATTACTACTAACATATACATAAACCGATACATGCAATAAATGTCTAAACAATATATTCTAAACAAATATAAAATTCAAATATCATACAAAATTCATATCACATGTTAACATGCTTAACTAAAATTGGTAATAAAAAAAAATTTGTATATCCTAAAGAAAAAACAAAATCAATTAATATAATTAAATTGCTATCAAAAAAAAAATAATCATTCATATCATAAATTTCTCATGCAATTTTTATAATTGGAATTGATATTTTATTTCAAAAAAAAAAAAAAAACTCACATACATATTAAGCTAAAAAAAACGAACAACAAATAACGCCCTTATTTTGAAAAAACACTTGATCTTGATATAACATCAAGTTTTTTTTTCGAAATTAATCTTAAATATATATCCTAAAATTAATAATTTTGGTTTAGTTTTTAGAAATTTTTCATATAAAAAGCGATTTTTTTACAATATATGTATTAAAAATATTAAAAAAAAAAATAATTGTTTATAAGGCATAATATTATTATTAATAATAATAAAATAAATGTTTTTTTACTTTTATTAACTATTTAATAACAAAAATGGTACCTATTTTAATGTTTAATATTAGAAAAATTTTTAATCAAAATAAACAAAAAAAATTTAACGTTAAAATTTTATTCAATTATGTAAACAGTAATAAGAAATAAAATGTTTGTATTTTTTCAATAAATTATTAAATTAAAAAATAAAAGTTGAACAGATTTTTTTTTAATGAAGACTGTTTATAGGAAAAATAATACCTTAAACCATTTTCCCCCAGAATTTTTTCAATAGCAACTTTTAATAAGACTTGTATAATGTTTAATTTTAATTTTTTTGTATTTCCGCTTAGAGAAACTGTTTTCCCAGGAATATTGTGTTATATGAGATATTGTGTTATATGAGCCTTTTTAAATGTGCAGAGATTACTTTTTAAAAAAATCTCCCCGTACACACAACTGACCCAAAATATCTAAAGTTCATGGAAAGGAAGCTGAATTTTTTTTTGATTAGAATAAACACCCTGTAGGAAATGTCGATAGTGAAACTGTACTGATTCACTATTGACTTTTCCACCAGTATTTACTGACTTATTATGCCCCAGCCAACGCTTTCTGCTGTAGACATTTAACATGTGCGTGTCATTGCGAATCTACATAACTATTGATTAGGTGTTGACATCGGAACCAGAGATTCACTAGTACATTTTAGTAGACTAACACTTTTGGAACTTTTTACTAAATTTCCACACTAGGAAGGAAATAAGATTAAACAGGTGCATTTATTTTGTTAAAATAGATATTTTATTAATACATTTTTTTTTTTATAAATTTCATTGAAGTAAAAAAAAAATGTTGAAAATTTAATTTTGGAGTAGATAAATCTTCAAAAGTCTGCACAAAATCATCAGGCTCCACAAAATCTCTAGAGTTGCAATTTTCACTAAAAATTGTTGCCTCTTTCTTCTTATTTTTATTTTTATTCAAAATTTATTGTTTTTTTCCACAAGTTTTTTGTAATTTCTTTTATTCAAATTTTTAAATTCATTTTACTTTATATTTTTATTAAAAACTTTAATTTTTCATGCAGCTATGCACATGTATTTTCAACAAAATAAAACAATAAAAAAATCAAGAACAAGCACAGCTTTGCAGCTGCAAAAAAGGAATGTAAAAAAAGTCACCCAAAATAGTCGACAAAAGTGGTGACTTGTAGACACTTGACCCCAGGCTTCCTACAGGGCACATTTTCCATAAAATTGCTGGATCTCTAAAAAATGTCGACTAAAAATTAAATAAGGACATAATTTTTCTAAAAATCAACATATCAACATTTTATAAAGATCTGAGTAAGCACTCCTGAAATTGTTCCATTTAAAAAATTGTCAAATATGTATGCTAAGAAATTCACAAGTGCGTATACTTTATTTTATTTCCATAATTATAATCATCATACGCACCGTAGTACAGCTCCCTTTTGAAAAAAAAAACTTGTATCAACCCAAAAAAAAAACTGCAGCATAATAAAAGTAAAGCGTTCAAAAAAGCATCACTTGGCAGCACTGATTTATGTCAAACGTTTTTTTATGCAAACAATTGACAGTGCTGCCGCAAATTTTTTTAACTATGGCATCATTAATGTTTCTGATGCAATATTGCGAAATCAGTCTTCTTTTTTGTTTTAATTGATTTTTAATCATCAAAAGTCATTTCATCTTTCTATTAATTATTTTTTTCATTATAAGTTAACAAAAAGTTGTCATTGTACCATCAAGATTTTCAATAATATTTGTTAATGTTATTGTGGTGAACATATTTTTATCTATTGCAAAACGTTCTAAAAAGCAAACTGTGCAGTTGTTGAGCAGCAGCATAGCATCGGCAACAGATGATTACGCATCAGCAACAAAAATTGGCATAACTGCCGCAGTGATGCACAAATGCTTTCCAATATCAAGCCTTGACTTATACTTTAATTCAATAGCCTATTCCAGCAAAAGGGACTCTAAAATACAAGTCAAACATAACAGTGAGAATATACTTTAATTCAAGCCTTGAATCACAGTTTAATTCAAGTTCAAACTACATAATGGTTACACTTGTTTCAAGTCCTTACTTCAGGCTTAAACAATTTTATGGCAATCACAGTAATAATTGGTTTTTGGTAGAATTTATAAACATCCGCATACTCTTTTTAAAATATTTATGTTTCATATTTATAATTTTGATTTTGTATGTTTGACCTTGATTTTGGAGGATGTCTTTTAAAAATAAGAAAAAAGGATAAGGTACGAACATAGTTCAGCTTTAAATAAATGTGATTTAGCTTATCTTTAATATCAATGGAAGAAATGGAGGTTTTATTAGAATCCTAACAGGAAAATTTTTTATTTGAACATATTTTTTAATTTTATTTTAAAACATTGACAAAAAAAAAAAAACGAAAAATATGAAAGAAAATATTTTTAATTGAATGAACAATACAAGCAATATTTAAAACAGTTGCGTCTAACTCATATGCACAATGTGCAAGCTTTTCGAGAGCTTTTACATATATGAGGGCACAACACAAGGATGAAAATTTGGAATTTCGAAATGTTATAAGTTGTATAATTTATTTAAGCCAAAACGCTTTAATAATTCTTTTGAAAGATCTTTAAAAAACGCCATCTTCAAAAGGCTTTCAGTGCTTTGCTAAGGATAGAGCAACAACAAAAGGAATCTTTTTTTTTGATATTTTTTTCATATTGAAATTGGTCGATTGGCAAATTTTTCTTTTGAAACTTTAATTTCAGTTCATCTACTAATTTTGCCCTATCGAAATTTTTATTCAAAAATCTTTTTTGGCATTCATTATAATGCCTTTCAATGGTATGTTTGTGATTGCGTTTAGCATTATAACCACAAACCAAACATACGGGATGGCCGTAATTGTTTTCAATAAACAAAAACAACTGTTCCCACGCTTTATTAAATATATATATCTTTTAGTGAACATAGATCGATCGTAGTGTGTTTGAAAATGTTTCTTTGAGAGTTATTTTCAAGTTGATGAAAAAGTACTATCGTACTGAATTTTCCGTCCCTGAAAAAAAAGCTCTTTACTACAAATGCAAATATCATAGTATTAGTGCTTGGACGCAACTGCTTTAAAACATTTGAATTTTTGAATGTTTATTGGGAATTAAGTTCAACACGGCGTATATTTTATATTTTAGTTATTAAATTCATCATACGCACCGTAGTACAGTGAAATGAAAGTGATATACAATATTACACTTACCAAAAAAGTTTGTAATGGCGACTGAAAATTTTGCTGTTATTATGAGAAATTTTACAAATTTGAGTCCAGCGGTATTTTTTGCTTATCTTAGCAATTCATGTAGGAAAAATTAGCTGACGATACTTAATTTTAGTAAACTTATTGTAAAGTGGAATTTAAAATCTGTTTGCTTAAATCAGCAAAAAAAATTTGCCAAATATTATTAATATTTGTACAAAATTTCTAATTATTTTTTTTATCGAATATCAAAATTTTTTTTATTTAAAAAAAAAAATATTTTAGGCAAAAAAAATAAAAGGCTTAAAATTTGTAAAAACATAAACGAGTTTATCATTTTGTTTTAATTTTGTAATTTCTGTTTTGAAAAGTATTTCAGTAAATTTTTTTTAACTTTAAAGGTCAAATTTTAATTATTTTTATGGCTGATTTTTGTAACTAAAAAAACTTTTTAGTGTAATATTTTAAGGCAATTTAAGTTTGTAGATGTAATTTTAGCAAATCGGTTTTCAAAAATTTGTAAACTGATTTCTGAAATAAGCAACAAAAATCTGTAAATAATCCGTAAAAACTCTGTAATTTGTAAAATGTAAATAGCAAAAAGATTTCCTATATAATATTTTTTTACTAAAAATCAGTACAAAAATAGTAAAGTGGGACTGAAATCCGTTTACAAATTTTTCTAATACCTTTTTTTTTGAGTGTATTGCGGCAAAATCTTCTTTTTCTCATTTAGACGACATTAATCAAGGCGTTTTTTTTTAAATATCTGCTTTTTATCAGAAGCAAGAAATATCCACGATAATTTGAAAAAATTGTTTCCATTTGTGTCAGTCAAATATATATATTTTTAAAAAATATTATTGTATTTTGCAATTAGTTAAAATAAAACAATACAAGTACATTAAGAAAAAAAGTTAGTAGAAAAATATGTAAACGGTTTTCAATCCCTTTCTACTATTTTTGTACTGATTTTTAGTAAAAAATTATTATTTAGCAAATCTTTTTGCTATTTACATTTTACAAATTACAGAATTTTTACAGAATATTTACAAATTTTCGTTGCTAATTTCAGAAATCATTTTACAAATTTTTGAAAACCGATTTGCTAAAATTAGCAAAAAATATTACTAATTTTAAAAAAGTGGATATTGAAGGAAATGTTATTTCTAATTAAAACTTACACCTACAAACTTAAATTGCCTTAAAATGTTACATAGATTAAAAAAAGGGATCGGAAGTGAAGATACCGACTGATGTCTAAAAAGAGGACATCCACTTAAAATAGCACTAAAAAGGTTTTTTAGTTCTAAAAATCCGCCCTAAAAACAATTAAAATTTAACGCTAAAGGTGTAACGGCCTAAATTATAATTTTACATAAATATTATTTGTTTTTACCTTTTACTGATTATTTATTGTATTTATGTTTATTATTATTTTTTGTCATTTCTATTTTTACCGTAAGGAAAGGGACACCCTAATAATTTATATATTTTTTTTTGTGTTACAACTCCAAAATATGTTTTAGTTACACTCATTCTCTCTATTCCAATTATTTGTTTTTATCTAACTGATCTCTTTAATTTACTGGAATTACATTTTTAATTTGACGAGAGGTTAGCTGGTTAAGTTATTTAATAATTTTTGGCACTCCGGATGCAAACATTAACAAATAAAGATCTATTAAATTTATAACGCGTCTTTCATTACAAAAACATAAAACAATAAAAGCTAAGTCGCAAGAGGACCTTGGTGACCATTGTGACTAGCTTATACCGAGGGCGAATACTGGCGTTTTTCTGCCTTATTCGAACCGGTGATCACTTTTTAAAATATAATTAAATAAATAATAAAGGATTAAAATTGACCAAAATATTTTTCAAACAGAAATTGAAACAAAATGATTAATTCGTTTATATTTCAACAATTTTTAAGATTTTTAAGCCTTTGATTTTTTTTTTTCATTTTGTATAAAATATTTTTTAAAAAACATAATCAAAATTTTTGATGCTCAATAAGAAAACTAAATTTAAAGCTTTTTACTAATATAAATTATATTTTTTACTAATATAAATTATATTTATATTTTTTTTTGCTGATTTTAGCAAACAGATTTTAAATTCCACTTTACAAAAAGTCTACTAAAATTTAGTAGCGGCTACTAATTTTTCTACTAATTTCATTGTACTACACGTCAGCAGACATGTGTTGCTAAAATTAGCAAAAATACCGCTGGGCTCAAATTAACAGAATTTCCCGTAATAACAGCAACATTTTTAGTTGCCATTACAGACTTTTTTTGGTGAGTGTAAAATCTAAACGATATGCAGATCCCAAGGAAGTAAATTGTACAATTTTTCATTTTAAATTTTTCATTTTATCAACAAGAATATATTTAAGAATGATGTAATTTATCAACAAGAAAATATTTAAGTCGTAAGATTTATTCATATATATTAGTAGCATCGCTTGGTTCTTAATAAAAAGTTATAAAACAATTTATTTTTATCTTTTAAATTATTATATGTTGATTTATTCTTTTTTGTCTTCCAAATGATAAACTAGCAATATCGATTATTCATCGCCCAGAAGAATTATTTTCGTGTTGCTTGGAAGCAATACTTTCGGGACACGTTTTCTAAAAACTGGGGTATCTTCCGCAATACGAAGGCAGTTGTCGCCGCAATCATAATTTTTTTTTAGGTGATGCGATTGCTGAATCGTATTCGTATTGCCAGGTTTACTGGGTATGAACTTGATTTTAACTGTAAAAAAAGCATTTCAAATAAAGCACAATACAACAAGCAATATTTAAAACATTTGAATAATTAACTTTTCAATGTTTATTGGGAATTAAGTACAACACGGCGTATACTTTATATTTTCGAGATATTAAATTCATCATACGCACCGTAGTGCAGTAAAATGTGAAATGAAAGTGATATTCAATATTAGGCTTCTATTACTTGCCAAAAACTAAATTTGGGATGTTAACGGACAGATAATTAGTTTTTCGTTATTATAGGTATACTTTAAGATAAAAGTGACCGATAAGGTAAATTCATCTTACCTTTGCCGTATTTTGCTACTCTGTAGTGTACTTGCCGTGTAGTTTTTTTGACCATTTCCTTGTTCTTTGGTTTATTTAGGTGTTCGTCGTCAACATTGTAAATTCTTTAAAACAAACATTTTTATTTTTTACACAATTCGAAGAAATTTTATTTTTCGTTTGTTTTTTTTTTTTTTATTGTTGTAAGCAAATAAATAAATAATTTGACAAAAGTAATCGGTTTTCAAAAAAAAAAAAAAAAAATTTATAAGAAAGTTGTGATATCCAAAAATAGTTAAAGGTCACTTAATTGCTCACTTTAGTTATAGTTACTTTAAACTATGACGTACCTTAAAGTCATGTTATAATAGTGGGCCTAAAATATATAAGCGATTGTACCCCAGTTAGATTTTTTAAATAATAGCGCGAGCAACTGAGTTTAAATAACGAGCATGAAAGACGAACATCCCCACTATATGACACCCCACACCAAACATAATGTGGCTCAAATTTTGAGAAGCAGGAAGGGTCCTGATAATTTTTTAATGAAAAGCTCCAAAAATATAGAAGAAAATTACCCAATACACTCACCAAAAAAAGTCTGTAACGGCAACAGAAAATTTTGCTGTTATTACAGAAAATTTTGCTAATTTGAGCCCAGCGGTACTTTTTGCTAATCTTAGCAACACATGTCTGATGACGTGTAGTACAATGAAATTAGTAGAAAAAATTAGCAGCCGCTACTAAACTTTTGTAAAGTGGAATTTAAAATGTGTTTGCTAAAATCAGCAAAAAAAAAATTACTAAATATTATTAATATTATAACAAAATTTAATATTTATTTTTTTTATCGAGCATCAAAATTTTTTTATTTTTTTTATATTTTAGACAAAATTAAAAAAAAATATCAACAGTTTAAAAATTGTAAAAACATAAACGCAATTATCATTTTGTTTTAATTTTGGTAATTTCTGTTATGAAAAATATTTTAGTAAATTTTTTTTACTTTTAAAGTCAAAATTTAATTATTTTTAGGGCTGATTTTTAGAACTACTAAGTGGATATCATACTTTTAGATATGAGTCAGGTATATTCACTTCCGATCCCTTTTCTTAATTTATGTAACATTCTAAGGCAATTTAAGTTCGTAGGTATAAGTTTTAATTAGAAATAACATTTCATTCAATAGCCACTTTCTTTAAATTAGTAAATTTTTTTGCTACTTCAAGCAAATCGGTTTTAAAAAATTTGTAAAATAATTTCTGAAATTAGCAACAAAAATTTGTAAATATTCTGTAAAAATTCTGTAACTTGTAAAATGTAAATAGCAAAAAGACTTGCTAAATAAATTTTTTTTACTAATAATCAGTGAGTGTATGTTTAAAAAAAGAGATCGAAAGTGAAGATACTTTTCACAACCGACTCATGCCCAAAAATAGAACATCCACTTAAAATAGCAATGAAAACTTTTATAGTTCTAAAAATCAACCATTGAAATAATTAAAATGTGACCTTAAATTCCAAAAACTTTACTTAAAATATTATTCAAAACAAAATTAAATTTTTTTAATTTTTAAAAAATAAATAAAATAAAAAAATGTTGCTTCGAATTCGAAATGCAATTTCAAAAGAAATGAGCAGCTTGAAAGTGTTTGTTTCACTTTAAAAATAATTGATTTAGTTTGGATATTTTAATAATATTTTTCTTTTCATAAATTAAAATTTTGCTATGT
Source organism: Eustalomyia histrio (assembly GCA_949748255.1). NCBI lineage: Eukaryota > Metazoa > Arthropoda > Insecta > Diptera > Anthomyiidae > Eustalomyia > Eustalomyia histrio. The sequence goes on along the minus strand of OX456526.1, from coordinate 26,422,315 downwards.
TTTACAATTCATTGAGTTTACAGGTATTTACTAAAATTTAGTAGCGCTTACTAATTTTTTATACTAATTTCATTGTATTAATATTAATAATATTTACTATTTTTGTTTTGCTGATTTTAGCAAACGTATTTTAAATTCCACTTAAGAAAAGGTTTACTAAAATTTAGTAGCGGCTACTAATTTTTCTACTTATTTCATTGTACTACACGTCAGCAGACATGTGTTGCTTAGATTAGCAAAAAATATCGTTGTAAAATTTCCCGCAATAACAGCAAAATTTTCAGTTGCCATTACAGACCTTTTTGTTAAGTGTATCTTTTAACATTTAAAACAATTTATCAATTTGAAAGATACAGCGACCATTGCAGAAGAATTTATTCGTTATAGAAAGTTGCCCTATTTTTGAAGGCGTCAGAATATAGTCGTACAGCTTAATTTTTTTTTGTTCATAATAACATACACACAGAAAAAAAGTTAGTAGAAAAACTTGTAAACAGTTTTCAATCCCACTTTACTATTTTTGTACGAATTACAGAGTTTTACAGAATATTTACAAATTTTTGTTGCTAATTTCAAAAATCATTTTACAAATTTTTAAAAATCGATTTGCTAAAATTAGCAAAAAAAAATACTAATTTTAAAAAAGTGGATATTGTAGGAAATGTTATTTCTAATTAAAACTTACACCTATAAACTTAAATTGTCTTAAAATATTACATAAATTAAGAAAAGGAATCGGAAGTGAATATACCTGACTCATACCTAAAAAGTTTTTTTAGTTCTAAAAATCAGCCCTAAAAACAATTAAAATTTGACCTTAAAAGTAAAAAAAAAATTACTAAAATATTTTTTAGTAGAGAAATTACCAAATTAAAAAAAATGATTCGTTAATGTTTTAACAATTTCTAAGATTTTTAAGCCTTTGATTTTGTTTTTAATTTAGTATTAAATATTTTTTTAAAAAAATAAATAAAATAAAAAAAATTTGATACTCGATAAAAAAAAATAAATTTAAGATTTTGTACAATATTTGCTAAACGTTTTTGCTGATTTAAGCAAACCGGTTTTAAATTCTGCTTTACAAAAAGTTTACTAAAATTTAGTAGTGGCTACTAATTTTTCTACTAATTTCATTGTACTACACGTCAGAAGCAGTGTTGAAAAAGTTGATACAATTGAAAATAATATAACTTTATTTGATCTTATTTTAATATTAAAGATCTTTTTTTATAAAATTTCTTATTTTATTTTCGATATTTCGCTAACAATTTGTTAGCATCTTCAAGAAAACAAAATTTTAATATTTTTTTTATTAAAATTTTGTTTTCCTGAAGATGCTTACAAATTGTTAGCGAAATATCGAAAATAAAATAAGAAATTTTATAAAAAAAGATCTTTAGCTTAAAAAAATTGAATATTAATGTTGATACAATTGTACTTTTTTTAATACTATTTGATTTAAGAAAATACCGTGATACTCCCGAGACACATTTGATACTTCCACACTTTCTAAATAAAACTTAATATAATAAGAATGCAGTAAAATAAGTTTAGAGAATCGAACTTTATGCACTGATATAGAAATACTCTTTATTAAAATAAATGCATAGTTCTGCATTAATGAAAACGCTTTTTTGGGCAACTTTAAAATATTTTTCAAAAATTTTAATAAATTTTTGGACAAATTAAAATTTTGTTTTGAATATATCCAAAATAAAATTTTAATTAAAAATTTTATAATTAAAAAAATGGCTATAGAATGTTGAAGCATTTTTAGACAATTTTAAATTTTTTTTGAATAATTTTAAATAATTTTTGAACAATTTTAAAACCTTTTTGGACAATTTGAAATAATTTATACACAATTTTAAAATTATTTTTTATAATTTTGAAACATTTTTACACAATTTTAAAATTATTTTGGAAAATTCTGAATTAAAGCTGTAAATGGTGCAGTGTTAAATAAAATACAAAGTGCAAAAATGCACAGATCGCCATAACTAATAAAAGCTGAAAAAATGCATTAAACAAAAATATAAAAATGATTTAATAAACAAATTATAAAAGATGATTTTTTTTTAAGATATGCATATGAAATACGAACATATGAATTCTTTTGAAAGTTCCTTAGAATAACACCAAAAAAAATCATAAAAGAATGATAACTGAAGTTAAGGAAGCAATAAAAGAAGTTATAGCCACAGAATCACTAGCATTTTTTTGCTGGGTATATACGAGTTCAATTTGATTCAACAAAATGTGATTAGATTAAATATTAATTTGATCTCTAATTTAATGTGTTACTGTTTTTTGTTCAATATAAAAAATGTTTTTACCGTTTGATAATTTTTGTAAAAACGAATTTATATTTGTGTTCATTTTTATTTTTATGTACAAGTTTTTGTTAAAAAAAAAAAAAATTAGTACTCTGAGGGTCAAAAAAGTACAATTCATTTTTTTTTTTGATACCGAAAAAAAGTTAAATTTTCCGTCCCTGGTCAGAAGACATATGTTGCTAAGATTAGCAAAAAAATAACGCTGGGCTAATTAGCAAAATTTCCCGTAATTTTTCGAAGGAGCCGACGATAACCCTGTTACAGTGACTAGCGACCGCTTTATTGCCTTGCTAACGGACTTCTTTCCAGCACACGTGTAATCGCGAAAGAAAATCAGATTATCATTTTTGTCCCACCCTCAAGATATTTTTTTTTTTTGCGATACGTTTAAATCAGCATTTGTTTGTGTGTTTATAAGCTGAAATCTCATAACATATTTAAGCACTTTTAGTAAAGCCCACCCAGAAATTTATTGAAACTAAAAATAAATGTACACTTAAAAAAGTTTGTAAGTTAAAATAACTGAAAATATCATTTAAAAGAAATGATATTTCATTTGAAAACCGGTCTACTTAATTTTCATTTAAATTAAATGCCATTTGTTATTTATTTTTAAATGTTGATTAATCAACTGACACATCCGTAAGAAACAAGTGATATAAACAGTTAAAATAAATGTCAAATTTTTACTTACCAATCCTTAAAAAATAAATGTTTTTTTCATTTATTTGAAATTATTTCGGTTTTTGTATTTTTTGTTTTTTTTTTAATATACTCATACAATACAAAATGTATGTACGCATATGAAGCTTTAATCACTTTTTGTGTGAATGTGTTTGTGTATGTATGTGTTTTTATGAATTTCTTGTAATTGAAAAATTTTGTATATATACAACCAATTTAAATAAAAAAACAAATTGAAATTTTTTGAATATTTTTTTTTTGAAACAGACAGCAAACAAAATTTAAATTTTTAATAACTGTTACGGACACAAATAAACCACAAGTTTCTGTTTTGTGGGTAAATTTTTATTAAATTTCAAAAAAATAAATGAAACTGAAAAAAAATGTAAATTATTTCGAATAAATGTATAAAAAAGTTAATATAGATATTTCTTTGAAAAGTAAATGTATGTTCCTTTATTTTTAAATGCAACGGAAAACTTTTTTATTAAACTACAAACAGTTAACTACATAATATTCTGAGTGTATACATACAATACTTAAATACCTGAAGTGGAAGGTTTCAATTTTAAGTTTTAGCCACTGCACGCAATAATATTAATAAATATTGAACCTTGACCTCTAACTTAAAATGAAGTAAACAACTTAGAACTTTTATTTTGCCAATAAGCGATGTATAATTGTATCTACTTTCACCCAATACCACTCGTGAATGTAAAAATTTAAGTTCTGCTTTTGAATTAATTACCATTTTTTATGTTACATTTAACCCACAGTGCAGTGTAAAAAATATGTATAAATTTAAATTGCGTTTTTCTCACAGCCAAGACGAGTTAACCGATTTCGATTTAATTTTTATTTATGTTGTAGCCAACTAAAAACTCTCATTCTCTAAATTTGTCCTAGGTACAGGTTGGTTAAAAAGTTCCTGCGCTCGAAATGAAAGAATACTGTTTTTGTTACGAAATATATTTTTTTATTCAATATAATCTCCTAGAAGCTCAATACACTTGTTCCAATGATCTTCTAATAATTTTATCCCATCCTTATAATGGTTTTCCGGAAGCTCTGCAAAATAACCGTCTACGGCTGCTATGGCCTTCATTCGACGAAAAATGCTTTCCACGAAGGAATTGTTTGAGATTTCTGAAGAGATAGAAGTCACTGGGAGCCAAATCTTTGAATTTAGCCATCGTCATAACACTTTTGTGAGCAGGTGCATTGTCTTGATGAAAAATTATTTTTTCTTCTTTAAACCAGGGTTTTTCTCACGATTTTTTTCATCCAGCTGATCCAAAAGGCTGCAATAATATTCAGAGTTGATTGTTTTACCTTTCTGAAGATAATCAATCAACAAAATTCCTTTTGCATCCCAAAAAACTGATGCCATAACCTTCATTGCTGATCGTTGTGACTTCACCTGCTTGTAAACGTTCTTGTTTAAATTTAGGATCATGGTGGTAGATCCAAGTCTCATCCATAGTTATAAAACCACGCAAGAAGTCGGTTTTATTCGGCTTAAAACGCTCCAAATTACGCTGAAAAATTTGTTTTCGATCCAGTTTTTGTTGAATTGTAAATGTGTGCGGCACTGACTTTTTAAACAGTTTTTTCATACGTAATTCTTCATGTAAAATATGGAGTACTCGTTCTTCTGAGATGCCTTTGGCATTAGCAATTTCACGCTTAGTCAAACTTGGATCTTCACTAACCATATTATGTACCTGCTCAATGATTTCTGCTGTGGTTGCAGTTTTTGGTCGTCCTTAGCGTGGATTGTCTTTAAGGCTGGTACGACCACGTTTAAATTCATCAGCCCAAAATTCAACGGTGCGTTTTGAAGGTGAGGACTCCTTATACACTTCTAACAATAGTTCATAAATTTTATTTGCTTTTACCCTTCAAAACAAAGGATCTATTGACTGCACGATATTCAATTTTTTCCATATTAAAAAAAATCAATGACACGTCAACTTCAAATGGCTTGTAAACAAAGAAAGAATTGACAGAATGACTTGCAACTTTGCATGTGTTCTCAGGACAGTTATACCAACTTGAGAAAAAAAAGATTGGAGCTAGCAGTGCCATCTCTTGGTGAGCGCAGGAACTTTTCAACCAACCTGTACTCGGGGTACTACGGTGCGTATGATGATTATTATTATTAAAATAATATTAAGTATACGCATCATAATTGCTTTTAAAGTTAGTGCTTTTGGTAGCTTTATTGATAAAAAAAAATACAAATTTAATCTAATAAAAAGTGTGCATGACTTGGGTATTTTAATGAACATTTTAGATGTACAGTAAAACTTGCTTAAGACGATTTCAGATAAGGCACATCCTCGTTTAATACACTCACCAAAAAAGTGTGTAGGCAACTGAAAATTTTGCTGTTATTACGGAAAATTTTGCTAATTTGAGCCCAGAGGTATTTTTTGTTAATCTTAGCAACACATGTCTGAAATTAGTAAACTTTTTGTAGTGGAAATTAGAAAACTTTTTGTAGTGGAATTTAAAATCTGTTTGCTAATACTACATATTATTAATTTTAGTACAAAATTTTTAATTAATTTGTTTTTATTGAGCATCAAAATTTTTTATTTTATTTGTTTTTTTTCAAAAAATATTTTAGACAAAATTAAAAAAAAAAATCAAATGTTTAAAAATTTTAAAAACATAAACGAGTTTATCATTTTGTTTTAATTTGGTAATTTCTTTTTTGAAAAATATTTTAGTCAATTTCTTTTTTTTTTTTGCTTTAAAAGTCAAATTTTAATTGCTTTTGGGGCTGATTTTTGAACTAAAAAACTTTTTAGTGCTATTTTAAGTGGACGTCCTATTCCGATACCTTTTTTAATTTATGTTACGTTTTAAGGCAATTTAAGTTTGTAGGTGTACGTTTTAATTAGAAATAACATTTCCTTTAATATCCACTTTTTAAATTAGTAAATTTTGTTTGCTAATTTTAGCAAATCGGTTTTCAAAAATTTGTAAAATGATTTCTGAACTTAGCAACAAAAATATGTAAATATTCTGTAAAAATTCTGTAATTTGTAAAACGTACTAAATAATAATTTTTTACTAAAAATCATTACAAAATTAGTAAAGTGGGATTGAAAACCGTTTACAAATTTTTCTACTAACTTTTTTTCTGAGTGTACGACTCAGTATGTACAAACTGTTTCTGACAGTCCCACAACGAAATTTCATGTTATTTTACATTTTTAATATGAACTTAACAAAAATTATTTCAATATTTCTTTATTAATTTGACAAATTTTAAAAAGGGAGGCACAGAAATTTCGACTTAAATTCATAATGAGGATTGTATAATTTTTTTTAATTTAATTGTTAAAAATTTTAAATATTTTGTGAATAATAAAAAAATATTAAGCAAATTAGATCCAAATTAATACGAACCTTGCTTAAAACAAACTAATTTGTCTGGTCTTTTGGAGTTCATTTTAAGTGGATGTTACTGTATTATTATGAAAATAAACAAAATTAAGACTTTTAAAATATTTTCCTGACTTTTAAAATTTATTTTGCTCTCAGATAAATATTCATAAAATCAATAAAACTCAATATATTAAGTTTTTGCTCTGTTAAGGCCCAATTTTATTAGCATTTTTTGAATAAACAATTTAAAGTGCTTTAGAACTGATAAGAATTTTTATATAATAAAAATTCATCAATATTTCTTAATCGGAAAATTTGTTTAATTTAAAAAAATATAAGTTCTCTGTAAGTGAGAATACTTTTAGACAAATTTTAACAATCAAATAATTTTTTTTTTGCAATACAAAAATTATGATTTTACAAAAACAGTGCTTAGATATCACATTAAAGTGCATACATAAATTTCTATTTTATTAAAAAAAAATCTTATAATAAAAGTGAATTACAAAAAAAGTCCATACAACTACTCGTGTTACAAATATAAACATACTATAAAATAATTAAAAATTCAATGCCATAAAAAGGCATTGGACATTTTCTTCGTCTTCTTCTTCTTCTTCTTCAGAAATCAATACTAAAATACACAATTTTCAAATTTAAATTAATTTTGTTTTATGTAACTCTAGTTGAACAATTACGATAATACGCAAATTGTTTTGTTGTTGTACGATTCCCATAATCACTGTCGTTCTGTCGAGTTTGTTGGCGTTTAACATTAACGGTGGGATAAACTTCTTCACACTCCAGTTGGGAACAACCTAAAACACTTTTGGTGCCCTGTGATAATTTTCGTTGTGTTGGTTTTCCCAAACGATCTTCTGCTGGCAAAGGATTATTCAGCATATGTGTAACACTTTTTGAAAGACGTATCGAATGTATACGATTATAACCAGAACCGGTTGGTTTATAACGTTCCCATTTCGAGGATAAACGTTCAATTTCATGTGACATCCATTTTTGTACAGAAGAAGCACCCATAATATGTTCAGTATTTTATTTATTATTAGTTTTTGTAGGTTTTGCGTTAGTTCGCCTTGATGTTTTAAAAAATACTAAATTTATTTCATGGCTTGTGGGGTAATTTTATAGTTCTTAATTCATTCGTTTATATTATTTTTTTCTGTTACGTTTTCGTGTTTTTTGTTTTGCAAATTTTGTTTTATTGTCTTGAAATTATATTTACATAAAATTTAACAACACGTAAAGCCCTTGTCCAAAAGGGTATTTTTTTGTTGGTTAATATCGTGTGTGTCCATTCGTCCGTCAGTCGATTATTGATTTGTTTTAATACTTATTTATATTATTTGGCTTAATGTTTGCGGTTTTTTCTTGTTTACATTTCATTAGACAAGTTCATATTGTATGGAAATGTAACAACATTTTATGAAAGGTTCATGGCTATTACTTAACACCTTAAAGGTTTCTATTGCATTAGCAAACACGCAATCACGATTTTAGATTTGAATTTATGTAAAGCTCTTGAATTAACAAAAATTGGTTAAAATGACCATGAAAATATATTTTATTTTAATACAAAATCTTTAGAATTAAATCGTTAGAATTTCAATTCTTTACTAAAATTTTATTTGTGTTTAAATTTCTAAGAATTAAAGAATAATTTAAAACAATAATTCTTCATATATAGTGCGTGTTTTAAATTAGAATGGCTTAACAAATATAAAATATGTTTATAAAACAAATTTTGGACAGAAAATTTGTTAAGCCTCTTTTAACTTTTCAGCGAATAAAAATTAAAAAGGCTTAAATTCGTTTGAGCCGTATCTTTGAATACCCTCCATTAATATCAAAAAAAAAAATGTTTACACTCAGAAAAAACAAGTTAGTAGACAAATTTGTAAACAGTTTTCAATCCAACTTTACAATTTTTGTACTGATTTTTAGTAAAAAAAATATTATTTAGCAAATCTTTGTAAGTAGCACATTTTACAAATTACAGAATTTGAATTTTTGCTGTTAATTTCAGAAATAATTTTACAAATTTTTTAAACCCGATTTACTAAAATTATCAAAAAAAATTACTAATTTTAAAAAAGTGTATATTGAAGGAAATGTTATTTCTAATTAAAACTTACACCTACAAACTTAAATTGCCTTAAAATGTTACATACACAGAAAAAAGAAGAAAAAGCCACAAAATTCTGTTTTCCAAAATTCTGTCTTACAAAAATTCTGTTTTTTTTTCCAAAAAAAAAATTCTGTCTGACTAAAATTCTGTTTTACAAAATTCTGTTTTTAATAAAATTCTGGTTTTTGAAATATGTTATTCCCCTTTCATTATGAAAAAAATGCCGTTAAATTATTTATTAAGAATTAAAGCTTTTTTGGATATCTTATTAAAACATGCTCGTTATTTTCCATTGCTGTTATTATTCGAGAGGAACACTTATCTGGAATTCTTCTCGAGCACGTCCAATTAAAGGTTCCTTTTTGTCTTTTCATTTCCAAATAATAAAAATATCCGTTGAGACACAACATTTCTTTATTTTTATTGGTTTTTATAAATTGCAGTTTATTCATTTTTATTTTTTAAACACGACACATTAAACAACACAATTGCGACTAATTTTAAATAAAATTCTGGAACATAATTTTTGGCCAAACACACACAGTGTATGTGACGCATTTTATTTAAATTTTCAAATTGGTTTTTTTAAACAGTATTTTTTTTAATGTACAGGAAAGTTAGGGCAGTGATTTCTTAATTGTTTTGTTTTTATGTATGTGTTTGTAATTGCATTTTCAGTTAAATAAAAAATTATTTGAAGAAAATCGCGCGATTTTTTTCAAATAATTTTTTATTTAACTGAAAATGCAATTACAAACAGAATTTTGAAAAACAGAATTTTGGAAACGAGAATTTTGAAAAACAGAATTTTGTAAAACAGAATTTTGTAAACCAGAATTTTCGTCGAACAGAATTTTATACCCAACCCATTAAAAATATTTGTTAAAATGCAAATTCGATTTTTTGCTATTTTTTGTTATTAATTCAATGAAAATAAAAATTGAAGTTACAAAAAATAACAGAAAGTTTTTTTGTATTTACAAATTCCATTGTTGGTGTCTTTTTAAAAAAATATTTTTTTTTTGTATTTACAAAAATATTCTATGGAAGATGTTCAATATTACAAACAGAATTTTGTAATTTTATTCTGTGTATATTAAAAAAAGGGATCGGAAGTGAATATACCTGACTCATATCTAAAAATAGGACATCTACTTAAAATAGCACTAAAGTTTTTTTTAGTTTTAAAAATCAGCCCTAATAACAATTAAAATTTGAGCTTAAAAGTAAAAAAAAAATTGACTAAAATATTTTTTAAAACGGAAATTACCAAATTTAAACAAAATGATAAATTCGTTTGGTTTAACAATTTTTACGATTTTGAAACCTTTGATTTTTTTTTTTAATTTTGTATAAAACAGTTTTTGAAAAAAATAAATAAAATAAAAAAATTTTGATGCTCGATTAAATAAAATAAATTTAAAATTTTGTACTAATATTAATAATATTTAGTAATTTTTTTTTTGCTGATTTTAGCAAACAGATTTTAAATTCTACTTTACAAAAATGTTTACTAAAATTTAGTAGCGGCTACTAATTTAATTGTACTACACGTCAGCAGCTATGTATTGGAAAGATTAGCAAAAAATACCACTGGGCTAAAATCAGCAAAATTTCCCGTAATAACAGCAAAATTTTCAGTTACCATTACTGACTTTTTTTTTCGTGAGTGTACTGTTTTTGATACAAATAATGTAAAAGACTTTAGAAGTAAAATTAAGGTGAAAATTTTTTTTTGGATGTGAAAACAAATTTTGTGGTGGAAAAAAATTTGATGTGAAAAAATTTTTTTTTTTTTAATGAGGTGTAAAAATTTCTTGAGGTGAAAAAATTTTGTGGTAGAAAAAAATTGTTTGAGGTAAAAAATATTTGGGGTGAATATAAAATATTATTCAAATCTAAGCGACTGGTGAAAAACAAGATAAAATATTTGACTTGCCGGTCGCTACTATGAGCAAACTGCTCGAGAGTATGTCCAACAGTCTAGGTAAAAATGAAGACACAGGCGTGCGGCTTCGCGCCGTAATCCCCATATCAACTGACAGACAGACAGACGGACATCGCTAAATCGACTTAAAATTGCATAAGGATCACGAACGTATATAATATATGGGATCTTAGACCAGTGATCGGCACTCATAGCACTCAGGGGCCGAACACAATCGGCAATTTATACGTACACACTACACGAATGCCAACAAATCTCACAGCTAAGAGCACAAAAAATACAATTATTTCATTCAGTAGTATGCTAACTTTAACAGCAGATATTTGCCGCTTTGTTGAGAAAAAAAAGTACACTCTAAAAATTTGTTTTTTTTATGGGTTTTTTTTATTGTAGGTATTTATTTTGTTTAAATTAAAAATGTGAAACCTTGAGTGGGAAGAATTTTTTTTATTTTCTTAAAATATATAAAATGAGGCAGAGTGCCCTGTATGCAATCAAAAAATTATTATTATCATTATTATGAATTATTTTTATTTTTTATAATAGAGAAAACAAAAACATTAACTATTTTAATTCAATGAATACGGATATCCTCTTATCGATTAATTCATTTAATAATTTATTCATTTATCTAGAAAGATAAAATAATTTCTTACAATGTAAAACACCAATACTCTTTCTGCCACTGTCCTAGACCCACTGTCCTAGACCCATATTTCGACATGTTACAAACGGAATGACAAACTGATATATACCCTCACCATATTTGGTGGAGGGTATACAAAAAATCATAAACTTATTAAAACACCATCTAGGTAGGTAAATTAAAAACTTTATTCCATAACACGTATAATTTATATAACGTATCTAAAAACATATTAAAATATTTGCATGTAAAAATGTTCGAGTTCAAAGTGCATTTAAAAAGAAAATGGTTATTTTTTACAAGGAATAATAAACTTAATCCTTAAAGGAACTATAAGATGTCAAAAACAAAATAAATAATTTAAAAATACCAAAATATGTATGTAGAGGAGCTTTTTAGTCATGACATACAAAAAACGGGGGGAGGTGGGAGGTTAAAAGTTATATAATGGTGGGTAAAACAATTTAAAATTCGTATAATACAAAATATATATAATTATAAAAATTAGGAAACTTTGCATGTTTCGTCATGTAGATTTTTATCAGTAAAATCGTCTGCGTGTGTTGAAAAGGCACCGCCTTGTAAAACTTTATTTACCACAGCTCTAGCTAAATAGCCGGTGGTTTCATTATAAACCAATGAATAAAATGGTGTCATATCGTTGTTGTGGTCTTGTATATTATTATCCTAAAAAACAAATTAAATTCAAATTTAATTCTTAGATTTGGAATTTACTTGATAAGCATTTAAAATACCAACCTTGCAATACATTAAAAAGGCTTCCAATAGGATTTCATCTAAATCCAAAGCTTGTTTAAAATGTAATTCAGGATTTCTACAAAAAAAAATAAATTATTTTAAATTATTTCAATTCAAAAAAAAAATATAATAATAATAAAGTATCATATCCACCTGTTTAATATTGTAGCTATAATACATAATAACTCCACTGTTATTTGCCTTCTTTCCGGTTTTACAACACAAATCAAGGTTTCCTCTACCAATAGCGAAAAATTCAATTCACCTCTACTCATATTGATAAGAGTGGGTGTTGCTGGCAACAAATGCCCCTGAGTACTAATACCCAACGGTGTTTTCAGTAATATTTCCCAGATTTTATTATAAAAATGTTTAGGTACTCTACACAGGCAACCCTCCAATTGACGTTTTTGTAATGTTGTAAGTCTGCCAGTTTTAAAAAAAAAAAATTGTTAATAATATTTTTTTTTAAATTTGCAAAAACCCTTTACATACCTCTCTTCTGTTGCCCATTCACTAACAGTTAAAACTTTTTGTAATAATATGCGTACTTGGAAGGGTGATAAATTATCCACGTCTATAGATTCTTGACCGGAAATTTGTAAATAAATACGCATAGCTTCCAAAACCCAGCCAATACGTATCTAAAAAGAAACCCATTTTATAACAACATTAACATTAACGGTTTTCTATATGATATGTAAGTAGCTCATTATACATCTCTTGCAAGGAACTTCATACGAAAAGCTTGTTAGATTAGAGTTTATTTATAATAATTTCTTAGCATTTCAATTAAGTACAATCCTGTGTTTAAAAATCAAAGGCTTTTTATAATTGTGAATGAAATTTTTTCTTATTGCTAAAATAAACTTTAAAAGGAATTTAGCTACAATAAGAAAATTAAAAATAAAACTCATTTTAACGCTATGCTAAATTTTCATTATGAATACGGGTAAAAACGATTTTCAAGATTTTTCATTTTTAAATTAAATAATAATATTGGGAATATTTAAAGTTCTAAAAAAAAAAATTTAAAAAGGAATTGCTTAAATTTATTAATTATAATTGTTCATAGAAAAACAAATACAGAACTTTATTTAATCACAAATTTATAATCTCATTTAAATCTCAATTTTCTTCAGACAAAATTAGTGTTTCCAATTATTCGACCCTGCTGGTTAATCGGTTAGGTCATTATTCGAAAAATAAAGAAAATTGATTAATCGGTTAATCTGGTCGCTTAGTCGAAAAATTAGCGATTAATCGTTTAATGCAAAATAAATGTATTTCTTTCATCAATAAGAACACAGAGAGCTGTTTTTTGCTGCAATATCTAGTTAAGTCTTAAGTTTAGGACAATTCAAAGTATCCAAAAATTTTTTAAAGAATCATGCCTTATAATCATGGGTTTTTTTTCAGAGAAATCTGACAACTCTTTAAAACAGTTGCGTCCAACTACACTCAGAAAAAAAAAGTTATTAGAAAAATTTGTAAACGGTTTTCAATCCCACTTTACTATTTTTGTACTGATTTTTAGTAAAAAAATTATTATTTAGCAAATCTTTTTGCTATTTACATTTTACAAATAACAGAATTTTTACAGAATATCAACAAATTTTCGTTGCTGATTTCAGAAATCATTTTACAAATTTTTGAAAACCGATTTGCTAAAATTAGCAAAAAAATTACTAATTTTAAAAAAGTCGATATTGAAGGAAATGTTATTTCTAATAATTTAAACTTATACATAGAAACTTAAATTGCCCTAAAATGTTACATAGGATTAAAAAAGGGATCGGAATTGAAGATACCGACTCATGTCTAAACAGAGGACATCCACTCAAAATAGCACTAAAAAGGGTTTTTTAGTTCTAAAAATCAGACCTAATAACAATTAAATTTAACCTTAAAAGTAAAAAAAAATTGACTAAAATATTTTTCAAAACAGAAATTACCAAATTAAAACAAAATGATAAATTCGTTTATGTTTTAACAATTTTTAAGATTTTTAAGCCTTTGATTTTTTTTCATTTTGTATAAAACATCTTTTAAAAAATATAATCAAAATTTTTGATGCTCGATAAAAAAAATAAATCTAAAACTTTGTACTAATATTAATAGTATTTAGTAATTTTTTTGCTGATTTTAGCAAACAGATTTTAAATTCCACTTTACAAAAAGTCTACTAAAATTTAGTAGCGGCTACTAATTTTTCTACTAATTTCATTGTTCTAAACGTCAGCAGACATGTGTTGCTAAGATTAGCAAAAAATACCGCTGGGCTTAAATTAGCAGAATTTCCCGTAATAACAGCAAAATTTTCAGTTGCCATTACAGACTTTTTTTGGTGAGTGTATATGCACACTATGCAAGCTTTTACAAAAGAGCTTTTTCACCTACAGCGAGCTTCGACAAGAGCTTTTACATATATGAGAGCACAATACAAGGATGGAAATTTTGAATTTCGAAATGTTATAAGTTGTATAATTTATTTAGGCCAAAACATTTTAATACTTCTTTTGAAATATCTTTAAAAAAAGCCATCTTAAAAAGGCTTGCAGTGCTTTGCTAAGGATAGAGCAACAACAAAAGGAATCTTTTTTTTTATATTTTTTTCATATTGAAATTGATCGATTGGTAAATTTTTCTTTTGAAACTTTAATTTCAGTTCATCTAATAATTTGGTCCTATCTAAATTTTTATTCAAAAATCTCTTTTGGCATGTATTATAATTCCTTTTGATGGTATGTTTGTGATTGCGTTTAGCATTATAACCCAAACCCACGCTTTATTAAATATATATTTTTGGTGAACATAGACTGATCGTTGTGTGTTTGAAAATGTTTCTTTGAAAGTTATTTTCAAGTTGATGGAAAAGTACTAACGTACTGAAAAAAAAGCTCTTTACTACAAACGCAAATATCATAGTATTAGTGTTTGTACGCAACTGCTTTAAAAAGAAAATGTCAGACGTGTTCAGTACAAGTAAACCCTTAAAAACTCACTGTCCAGAATAAAAAAAAATTCCTAAATAAACAAGAGCTGCCTTCAAAAAAAAATTCAATAACATATTCTTAAAAATATGGTATGAATAGTTTCTGCGAAATTTACAGTTTGATAGAACTGTTCCCTGACTCTTTAGAGTTAAAGAGGTTATCTTTTAGAAAAGATATAGAAATCACAAGTTCTCACCGATTTTCCTCTGCTATTAAGAATTCAAATAAGCGAATTCTTAAATATTATTAACTAAATAACTTAGTTCTATTGAAGTTCCTATTTCATGAAAATTTGTTGACATATCAAATTAAAAACAAAATTCCATGTTATTTTTTAGTTTTTATAAATTTTTTCATGGAAATTTAAACGAAACTGTTTTTCAGAAAATAAAGCAATTTTATATTATTATTTTATAACGTAAGTAGCGTCATAGTGCTTGTTAGGAATATACCTAGTCAGGTGTTTCATTGCTAAGAAGAAAAATATACACTTTAATAGGTTTTTTTGTTAAAGCTCTGCTTAGAGGCTCTAGCTTTTCTTAAACTTCGCGTTCTGGTGAGATCTTTTATCAGCTCGGAGTACGTGGGTTGAAAGCTCTATTTCAATTTTTTGGTCATGATAATATAAGTTTATATTATTTACAAATTATTTTTTAAAGGAATTGAAACAAAAATAAAAATTTCTATCATATTTCCTAAAGCCTATAAAACATTTGTTTTGATTCAGTATATTTTTAAAGAAGTTGATGTTTTTCTCTACGTTTTTCTTGCCGAAGTTAAGAAAATAAGGAAGTTTTAAGAAAAATAACAGAAAAATTCATATTAAAGATTTAAACGGTTAATCGACCTATTTTAAACGATAATTCGGGTCGAATAATTATTTAAGTTTTAAATTATTTGTTTCGACATTAAACATAATAGAGGCGATTGATCGAGGAATCCTCTAGAAATGTGAGGATTTTTGTACTTCAAATTAAACCCACAAATAAAATTAATTATACAGCGCTGTTCAAATTTTAGACACTTTTAATTTAGAATGGATTTCTGAAAATGGAATAAAAATATTTCGAAATCTGCTGTTTTGGGATTCAAATATTTTTTTGTT
Organism: Eustalomyia histrio; assembly: GCA_949748255.1. Classification (NCBI taxonomy): domain Eukaryota; kingdom Metazoa; phylum Arthropoda; class Insecta; order Diptera; family Anthomyiidae; genus Eustalomyia; species Eustalomyia histrio. The sequence continues at coordinate 26,406,296 of OX456526.1, read as the reverse complement.
TCAATTTTTTTCGAAATGTCAATAAGACCTGGATCATTTGTTTCTAGTTATCTTGAACTTTGGCGTCGAAAAATTCTTAAAGAATATATTCGGAAACGATGTCTGAGCGAGGCATCAGATTCCGAAAGAAAATGTTTTACCAAATTCCACATTAAGTAAAAATGAAAAAGATGATTCATAAATTTGTGTAAAAAACACGAAATATCCCACAAAAATGTGGATCACAAAACAGCCAACAAAAAAAATCGGAATGTTAAACTTTAGTATTTTTTATATGGATTGGGAACAGCGCTGTAAACCTACTTTTTAAAACTCACCTTTAAAATACCCCTAAACATTGAGGGATTTGTAGCAATTAAACGACCACAATACAACACCACCTCCTGTTGCAATACAGCTTGTATAACATTATAATTTTGAACACTGTTATACATAACATCTCGAATTTCAGCCGGTGTCATGGGTTTATCAAATACTGTTTCTTTCTGACCAATTACACCAACAGTCAGTTCTTTACCATTAACCAAAACGGTAGTAATAAAAGGACTTATAGAATCGACAATATGATGGAGTAGAGATGAACAATAACGCACAGCGCGCCAATAACGTAAAGAACCAGCACGATGATAGAGTTGAGTTAAGGCCTGATGTACGGATAAACCATTAACTTCAAAATTGGAACCTTCACGATTCAGAAGAATACCCCATAATTGACAAAGACAAAAAATAGATTCAGAATTGCGTAGAGCATCGATTATTTCGTGAGTAGGTTTTTGGGAATAGTGCTAAAACAAAATTTGGAAAATGTATTAAATCCTTAATTTTATATTAGAAATATTAGCTTACCTCCACCGATATTTTTTCTTCTGTATAAGTAAGAGCTTTCGGAACATCTGTTAAGGACTGATAGCCTATATACTCATGATTGATTTGTGCAAAAGCATTTTCTTGTTCCGATAAATCATTTTGATTCATAAAATCCAAATGTTCTATTAAAAAAAGGAAAGATAACAATCAGTAGATGTTATTGAGGAAATTATGTTCTACTATCTTTACCTGTACAAGAGCTACTAATAAGATTTTGCAATCTACCAATACGTACTTTCATGCCATCACAGTAGCCCTTCTTAAGCATGGCTAATAGATCCAACATTTCTTTAAATTGTGGATCACGCATATGTTCCTCACGAATTAATAAACACACAGTGGGTCTACCAGACAAACGCCAATATTTACCCACAAATTGTAGCTCAGTTTTGATATCATCAATTAATAAAGCCATATCACGATAAAGATAAAAATCCGACACTTCAAAGATTAATGGATAACAGAGAACCGTCATGCCGCATATACGATATACTTTACTGGTACCCAATGAACCCACTGGCCTAGAAGGACGTCCAGATAATCCTACTTTATTATTAACACCCAAATGCTGATAGACTTTAATCAATTCAGTAGAAGACCAAATTTGTACAGGTTCAACCTAAAATACAGAAAGAAAGAAATTAAGTATCTATACTGTATATTTTCATTTCAGAATTTGAAATTATCTGTTAGATACAAAAAAAAACTTTCCGTAGAAAATATAAAAGTTCTAAAAATCGGAGATTAATTTCCCATAGAAAATTTGTTACGATTTGAGTTACTTTTCTATAGAAAATTTTTCAAATTTCTTCAAAAAAAATTCTAAAAATCTGGGATAAACTTTCTATAGAACATTTCTCACGAGTCTGGGATCAAAATATTCTAAAGAAAATGTCTCAGAATCTGTAGAAAATTTCTCAAAATCTAAGATTCATTTTTTATAGGTATTTTTTCAGAGATTAATTAATTTTGATAGCAAATTTCTCAGCATCTTAGATACCGTGTTCTAAAGAAATTTGCACACATTTGCTAAAGAAAATTTCATAGAATCTGATAGGTTTTGTATAGAAAACTTCTCGATTCTGAGGAATATTTTCCACAAAAAAATTGTCAGAAACTAAAAACTATTTTTAGTAAAAAAAAATTTCACAGATTTCGAGACACATTTTCTATATAAAATTTTTCAGAATTTAAAAAAGCATTTTCTATAGAAAATTTCTCAGAATCCGAGTTACATTTTCTTTAAAGAATATGTTTTTATAAGAAAATTTTCAGAATCTGAGCACACATTTTCTATAAACTGCGTTTACATTACGCTCAAAATCAAGTTTACATCTGGTTGAGATCATATGGTACTGCATATTATTAGTTCCGTTCGTTTACTAAATAATTTGTACAAATTTTTACAATAAGTGTGCTGGGGAACTCAAAAATTTGTACAAATTTGTAAAAGTTTTTTGTGTTTGATTACACAAATACTCAGTAAGGAGAGAGCAAAAATAGAGAGTAAAGTGGCAGTTTGATACAAGAGGACCTTCTGGTTTTAACTGGATAAATTTTTGCCATTAAGAATTTGTAAGAAAAAAAAAACAGCTAATTGCAAGAAATATAATTGAAAAACAAAGAATTTGTCCACACATAAAATATTTTGTATAAAATTTAAAAAAAAAATATTTAAATATCAGTCCGGAATGTTCCTGGCGAACACTTCACATCTACAGGTTGGTTGAAAAGTTTCTGCGCTCACCAAGAGATGACACTGCTAGCTCCAAACTTTTTTTTCTCAAGTTGGTATAACTGTCCTGAGAACACATGCAAAGTTGCAAGTCATTCTGTCAATTCTTTCTTTATTTACAAGCCATTTGAAGTTGACGTGTCATTGATTTTTTTCATATAGAAAAAATCATTAGATTCTTTGTTTTGAAGGGTTTAAAAGCAAAGGAAATTTTTGAACAATTGTTAAAAGTGTATAAGGAGTCCTCACATTCAAAACGCACAGTTGAATTTTGGGCTGGTGAATTTAAACGTGGTCGTACCACCCTTGAAGACGATCCACGCGAAGGACGACCAAAAATGCAACCACAGCAGAAATCATTAAGCAGGTACATAATATGGTTAGTGAAGATCCAAGTTTGACTAAGCGTGAAATTGCTAAAGCTATAGGCATCTCAGACGAACGAGTACTCCATATTTTACATGAAGAATTACGTATGAAAAAACTGTTAGGAAAGTTAGTGCCGCACACATTAACAATTCAACAAAAACTGGATCGAAAACAAATTTCTCAGCGTAATTTGGAGCGTTTTAAGCCGAATAAAACCGACTTCTTGCGTCGTTTTATAACTGTGGATGAGACTTGGATCTACCACCATGATCCTTAATTGAAACAAGAACGTTTACAGTGGACTGAAGCTGGTTGTTCAGCTCCAAAGCAGGTGAAGTCACAACGATCAGCAAAGAAGGTTATGGCATCAGTTTTTTGGGATGCAAAAAGAATTTTGTTGATTGATTATCTTCAGAAAGGTAAAACAATCAACTCTGAATATTATTGCAGCCTTTTGGATCAGCTGGATGAAAAAATTCGTGAGAAAAGACCTGGTTTAAAGAAGAAAAAAATAATTTTTCATCAAGACAATGCACCTACTCACAAGTGTTTTGACGATGGCTAAATTTAAAGAATTAAAGTACGAATTGCTTGAACATTCACCGTATTCACCAGATTTGGCTCCCAGTGACTACTATCTCTTTAGAAATCTCAAACAATTCCTTCGTGGAAAGCATTTTTCGTCGAATGAAGAGGCCATAGCAGCCGTAGACGGTTATTTTGAAGAGCTTCCGGAAAACCATTATAAGGATGGGATAAAATTATTCGAAGATCATTGGAACAAGTGTATTGAGCTTCTAGGAAATTATATTGAATAAAAAAATATATTTCGTAACAAAAACAGTATTCTTTCATTTTGGGCGCAGGAACTTTTCAACCAACTTGTAATTTCCATTTTTCATTAATAATTTCCATATTAACCGGTTGAATTTTTTCTGGTTTGGTATTTATAATCAGCTTTTTTAACTATTTTACTTATTCTTACAAATTTTCCGTTTGCGAACATTTTTGGATATTTTTCTTTTTAAGAGTAAAATATTGTAATCGAACGGACCTATTATATGCGAACATCGTAGTTCCCAAAATAATGTTGTGAAAAAACTTTCAATTAAAAAAGTTATGGCAATTTTTTTGGCATGTGATGAAAAAAATATATATAGATTTCGATCGTTTTTGAAATTTCAATACTAAATATTTTTGCATTTCTTCTTATTGCATTATTATACCCTCCACCATATATGGTGAGGGTATATATCAGTTTGTCATTCCGTTTGTAACATGTCGAAATATAGGTCTAAGACCCCATAAAGTATATTTATTCGTGATCCATATGCAATTTTAAGTTGATTTAGCGATGTCTGTCTGTCCGTCTGTCTGTCTGTTGAAATGGCGATCACGACGCGAAGACCCAAGCGGGGGTGCCTATTTTTACATGGACATTTTTATTGGACATCCTCCCGAGCAGTTTGGTATTGAAAATGAGCAAAATCGGTCAAGCGGTTAAAAAGTTATGAGTGAAAATGTGAAGATACCTCTAAATTTTCCATACAAATTGGTGTATTTTAGTACAATTTAATAGTAGCGACTGGTACATAATATATTTTCTCATATTTTTTCATAAACCTCAAATATTTTTCACCTCAAAAAATTTTTTTCACCACAAAATTTTTTTTCACCACAAAAAATTTTTTTCACCTCAAAATTTTTTTTTTCACCAAAAAATTTGTTTTCGCGTCCAAAAAAGTTTTTCTCCTTAAAAACTTTTTTCACCTCCATAATTTTACTTCAGAGAACATTTTTTTTTGGCATATTGGTGGAGGGTATTCAAAGATTCGGCATAGCCGAATTTAAGCCTTTTTTTACTTGTTTTTAATTAAAAAAAATAAAAAAGATATAAATCGATACCAAAACTAACTGAATCAATCAAAAATAATTTGAATCCTCTGCTTATCTTTTAACTTTTTTAATATCGATCGAAATCGATCGATTTCCATCACATGCCAGTTCGTTTTCTTTTTAAATTAAAAATAATGCATTTTTTCTTATTTCTTAAAAAAAAAATAAAATAAAAAGATATAAATCGATACCAGAATCTACTGAATCAATTAAAAATAATTTCAATAATCTTTGTTTTATATTTTTACAATTAAGTTCGATCAAAATCCAACGATTTGCATTTTAATAAAACTTACCTCATGTGGTGTTTGAGTTTGTATGCCATATGTTGCCATCATGGCCTGCAGACGCATCGATTCGGCAATCAGGACAATTTGTACTACTAAATCAGTAGCAGTACCCTAAGAAAAATCCATTAATAACAAAAATTATATTAATTCTCATGTAGATTGTCAAATTAAAAACAAAATGCATTTGTTGAAAAACATTTAAAGAAGAACATAGAAATAATTAGAATTTAGTATAAATTTTTTTAGTATTAGTAGTATCAATGCGTTAAAGAAAGCATGCAAATCAATTATTTAACTTTTTATATGAATAATTATTTTTAGCAGTTAAATGTTTATAACATAAAATCTTTACCAATTTCATAAAACATTTACACAAAAGTGGCCCAATTTCATTTTTTGTTTAATAGTTTTCTTTGTTCTTAAACAATTACCTCTTTTTTATCCTGTATGAAATGTACTCTACAATTCTAGCATTTTAGTATTTTTTTGTTCGTTTTTTTTTATAAATAAATAGAAAATATACTTTAAAAATACATTTTTATTAAAAGAAATTATATTTTCAAATGTGTCAATTTATTTATTTATTTCATATAAAAAGAAATCTTAAAAACAGAAACTGTGAGTTTGAATATATTTTTATTTATAAACAAATAAAAAATCGGATATTTGTAAAGCATAGGGGAGGGAATTTATAAAATTAATTTTTAATAATTTAAAAATGTAATTTATATCTTTTTTAATATAACTACAATTAAGTCATTGTAACTGACAAAATTCTTTGAGTGTTTTTGCAAAGCAATTAAATTTAACATGATCTTAAATTTTAATTTATTATTTATGTCGAAATTGTAATTTTTGCTAGTTTTAAAATCTAAAATCATCTAAAAGAAGAATATTTTAAAATATATACAGTTGTGGTCACACAATTAAGTCATTCGAACTCATGAAATTCCTATCAAGAATAAATATTATATTTTTTACCCATAAGAAAAATTAAGTTTTATTCATTTGTCTAAAATCTTATAAACTAAATTAAATATAAAAACAAAAACAATTCACGATTACTTAATTGCTTTTTTTAACTTTTTTGAATACACTTTAACTATTTTGTGGACAAAGAATTAAGTTATTTAATAAATATTATTTTAATTAATTAAAATTAGACCATTTTAATTAATGGTATATTGTATCTTTTAATACTTGGTGGGATATCTTTTTTGACATATTAATTCGGCACATCTCTCTGTCATTTTTTGACAATTTCCCAACACTGATCACTGGGATATTATACCACTGTTTTTTAAAAATCCCCCACAAATCTTTTACAATTGTAGCTTTTCTTGCTGAAACAGCCGGTTTAATGATTCCTCACATGTTCTAATTTTAATTCATTTATGGGCTTTGTGCTGGTCACTCGAGAACCTTAATGTGGTTCCACTACAGCCAAGACTTGACGACCCGAGACTTATGCTTCAGGTCGTTATACTTGTGGAGTATCCATGCTAGTGACAAATCATCAGCATACTCACTATCCAGATTATTTTCTAAAATACTCCTATGCATTTCACCTGTCATTTTGCAATCAAATTTCACTATCGGACCAACTCCCGATGAAACAAAGCAACCTGATACCATCACCGAGGACCCACCGTGCTGCACTAGTTTTTTTTTTCCACGAACATTAAAATTAGATTCGCTCTAGACACTCAATTTCAAATAATCTTGGTCACACTTAGAAAAAAAGTTAGTAGAAAAATTTTTAAACGGTTTTCAATCCCACTTTACTATTTTTCTACTGATTTTTAGTAAAAATAAAAATTTATTTAGCAAATCTTTTTGCTTTTTACATTTTACAAATTACAGAGTTTTTACAGAATATTTGCAAATTTTTGTTACTAATTTCAGAAATAATTTTACAAATTTTTGAAAACCGATTTGCTAAAATTAGCAAATAAAATTACTAATTTTAAAAAAGTGGATATTGAAGGAAATGTTATTTCTAATTAAAACTTACATCTACAAACTTAAATTGCCTTAAAATGTTAGATATAATAAAAAAGGGATCGGAAGTGAATATACCGACTCATGTCTGTAAATAGGACATCCACTTTAAAAAGCACTAAAAAGTTTTTTTAATTTAAAAAATCAGCCTTAAAAACAATTAAAATTTGGCGTTAAAAGTAAAAACAAATTGACTAAAATATTTTTGAAAACAGAAATTACCAAATAAAAACAAAATGATTAATTCGTTTATGTTTAAACAATTTTTAAGCCTTTAATTTTGTTTTCAATTTTGTATAAAATATTTTTCGAAACAAATAAATTAAATAAAAAAAATTTGATGCTCGATAAAAAAAATAAATTTAAAATTTTGTACTAATATTAATAATATTTAATAATTTTTTTTTTGCTGATTTTAGCAAACAGATTTTAAATTCCACTTTAGAAAAAGTGTACTAAAATTTAGTAGTGGCTACTAATTTTTCTACTAATTTCATTGTACTACACGTCAGAGGACATGTGTTTCTAAGATAAGCAAAAAATACCGCTGGCATAAAGTAAAAAGTTGCTGATTATTTATTACGTAATATATGATTTATAAATGTAAAGTAATAATTAAAATATTTTTGAAAATCTATTTTTAGATACATTACTTTGTGTTTTTATTTGTAAGCAAAAGGGTAATGTATGTTTGTTTTGACAACACTAGCGAAAAAACCAGGCGCAACAATTCATTCACGTATAAAGTAATCAAATACTATATGCGGCGATAGCTCAGTGGGCAGAGCTCTTGGCTGGCAACCAGAGTTCCCTGGTTCGATTTCGATCATGACCACATTATTTTTAATAACGTTTAAAATATTTGTAATAATTTTTTTTCATAAAAATTCCTCTTTTTTTAAAAATCTATTTTTAGACACATTACTTTTTCTATTCTCGTAACCATATAAGTAACCCCTTACATTATCACCTCTAAAGTAATGGATGTATACATTACTTTGAGGCTCATCGCCTATAAAATTCATCAATGAAGTAAGGTACAAAATAATCCATGAGTTCCTATGGCTGCACATTACTTTACACATTATTTGGTAATGTGTGGTTTTGCTGGGTAACAGCAGGTTGCCATTACAGAATTTTTTTGGTGAGTGTGCTTAATATTTTTATTTTTTTTACACTTTCGGCTTTCGAGCATATAAATTATGCTTTGCGAGCATATAAATTATTTTTTACCGAACGCCTTCTTACAGTTCTTGCTGATATTTTAACATTGTATTCTGACTCCATGCTAAACCTTTTTTGCGTAGATGTAGAGAAAGAGTATGTTTAAATCATGCTGGTCATTAATCTGTCTGCGGAAGATGACGGGGTTTTTTTCTTCAAAAATTATTGATAGTCTTATATTTTTTATAATGTTTATTGCATTATATATTTTTTCACTCGATAATTTACTGATGTTAGCACGTTTGCCTCCTAAGCAAAATTTTGGAAGTATTTTCAAATAAGTTTCCTCGACTTAGAAGGTGCTGAAATTTTTAATACAGTCATTTTCTAACCCAATGTTTATTTTTCTGAGCTTAGTTACCTACTAAAACTTAAGTGACTTAATTATGTGTCGACTCAATATTTTAAGACTTACTGATTGTTTGTTTGAACGTTTCGACATCAAGCGCTCAATTCTTTTTTTCTTTAAAATGAAAACTAGCAGGTCTATATATGTATTTGATATGTTTGGAATGAATAAACCGCTATAAATGTACCCAAAAAAAAATGTTAGTACGAGTACAATGAATTTATTGTGTGACCACGACTATGTTTACAAAATATCAATCAATTAACCACTTAAAATAAAAAGTAAAAAAAGAATACTTTTTAGTGGCTAAAATTGTTAGCTAAGCACATGTCGAAGCACATGCAAACTTTTGGGCATTTCCATAGCTTCCCCTGTAATGTGTAAAACTTTTTGAAAACCCACAAATCCCAAATATACCTATACACCATGTTATATAAATTAAAAACTTTATTATGGTATTAGAAATGGCACACATTTATATATTCAACTTTTTGTAGGCACAAGAGTACATTTGAGGTTCTGAATTGTGGCACAAAATGTACTTTAGTATAAACCATTCCATTAGCAAAAAAATATTTACTATAAAACAGCATTTAAAAGAAATTTTATCACAAAAGTTGCCATAAATAAATAAAAACTTAAAAAGGGAATATTTGTGAATAGTACCAAATGAGTCAAAGGAACTTTTAAGGCTGTAATTGTACCACAAGAAGTACTTACGCACAAACTTTGTCATCCCTGTCCTCTACAGTGTTCTTGATACAAACAATATAATAAATTTAGTAAGGGAGGTGAAAAAATTTGTTCGAGGTGAAAAAATTGAGTTAAAAACTTATTTGGATGTGAAAAGAATGTTTGTGATGTAAAAATATTTTTATAGTGAAAACTAACAAAATTCGTGATCGCCATTTTAACAAACAGAGGGACAGACAGACATTGCTAAATCGACTTAAAATCGCATAAGGATCAAGGAAATAATTTTTGTTTGTCTTTTAAGGTTCCGAAAGAAATTTTTTTTCCAACACGGAATATTATTATTATTATTTCAGTTTAAGACAATGGAATATATAAAATTTCCTTACAGACTAGATACAACATGTATTATTACATGTATTACACAACATGTATTATTTTTTGTGAATGTTGAGTTTTTGTGAATGTTGATTTGTGTTTCACTGAGAACAGCGGTATACACTCACCAAACGCGGTATACACTCACCAAAAAAAGTCTGTAATGGCAACTGAAAATTTTATGTTATTACGGGAAATTCCGCTAATTTGAACACCCAACGGTATTTTTTGCTATTCTTAGACAAAATTAAAAAAAAATCAAAGACCTAAAAATCGTAAAACAAAAACGAATTTATTATTTTGTTTTAATTTGGTAATTTATTTTTTGAAACATATATTAGTCAATTTTTTTACTTTAAAGATCAAATTTTAATTGTTTTTAGGGCTGATTTTTAGAACTAAAAAAACTTTTTAGTGTTATTTTAAGTGTATATCCTATTTTTAGATATGAGTCAGGTATATTCACTTCCGATCCCTTTTTTTAAGGCAATTTAAGTTTGAAGGTGTAAGTTTTAATTAGAAATAACATTTCCTACAATATCCACTTTTTAAAATAAGTATTTTTTTTTTGCTAATTTTAGCCAATCGGTTTTCAAAAATTTGTAAAATGATTACTGAAATTAGCAACAAAAATTTGTAAATATTCTGTAATTTTTAAAATGTAAATAGCAAAAAGATTTGCTAAATAATAATTTTTTTTACTAAAAATTAGTACAAAAATAGTAAAATGGGATTGAAAACCGTTTACAAATTTTTCTACTAACTTTTTTTTCTGAGTGTATGTTTTGAAATCTTAGAATTTTAGACGGTAAAATATCGAAAATTTTTATATAAAAAAAAACTAATTAGAATATTAGTATTGGTTCATTTCTAATTATTTTTCATATCTAAAATATTTTCATTTCTAAAATATTTTCAAATCTGAAATATGTTTAAATAATAAATTATTCAGAATCAAAAATATTGTCTATTTGAAAGAAACAAGAAACGTCTAAGAATCTGTAAATACAATAAAATTAAAACAAACACTTAATAGTTAGAAAAAAAATTAAAAAAAAAATGTTTCTCTATTATTAATTTTGTTAAACAAGCCAAAATACAAAATAAAAGGAAAAAAAAAAAAAAACTATGTACTTATAAGGGCACTCAGTCTATGTAGCATATAAGCCTAGCACGTCCTTGCATAAGAATGCTAGAACACTAAAACTACAAAATATAAAGTATTGTAAATCGCTTAGCATTTGTTGATTTGCTTAAGTGAATTCTCCAGTGGTTTTGCAAGAGTAGTTCAGCTGAGGCATTATTTAATTTAAAATGGAAACAATTTCGAATAAAATTCTGACATTTGGAATAAAGAAAGAAGAACTACTACTACTAAAATGCTGAAATGTGATAATCTAATAAATGTTAGTTTTAAAAAATTGGATTTTGGATGGATGGATGGAAAATTCCACAGAGCCAGCAGGATAGATTACTTCTTCAGTATCAACGGCCTTGTTGGGTCAATGCTTTGATGATTGTCTACAAATTAAAAAAAACCTGAAAACAACACACAATTATATTTATCTTTTATATATTTATCCTCTATTTATCAATCATCAACGCGTCGACCCAATAAGGGCATGGATACTGAAGAGGGTTGTGTTGCGGCAACCGGATATACTAAGTATTTTATATTTTGATTTCGTGTCTTTTCAAGATTATTGAAATAACAAATATTGATATTTTTCACTCAATATTTGGCAAAACGGGAAAGAAAAATTTGTATTTGTAGTTGTAGTTAAAGTTTGGTACTAATCTTATTTTTACTGAGCTTTTCTTTAATTTCTCAATCAAAAATAATCATGTTCACTGCCAATGTAAAAACGCTATTAAGACTGAGTCCCCTTATATTAGGTATAGCTATGTATGTATCCGTACTTTACAATGGTAACCAAAAAAAAACATATAAGATTTCCCGTACTCAAAATTCTGGGTAAATTTTTGTTGTTTAAACATGTTTAGGTTTCCGCGGTAATGTACGGGAACATACCTATTGTATGGTACAACATTTAGCAAAAACAAATAGAAAAAAAGTAACAAATTTAGAAACCCAAAATATTACTTACAGTGCCAGGTTTAGCCTATTAATAAAAAAAAGTATACAAAAAAATAAAAAAATAAAAATTTTAGAGAATATTATAAGAGGAAAAGAAAAATTTTGTTAGAAATTTTGTACAGAAGGAATATTAGGCGAACATAAATAATTGAAATATATTGTCAAGTTATGTCATTTATTATGTCAGTCAAGTTATTTATTATGGGTTTGTGTGAAATGGTAGCAAAGTATGCTTCTTGGTAAATTTTTGACAGTTTTGAGGTGAATAAAATTTTACTAGCCCATAAAAATTTAAAACTTTTTCACCATAGAAAAAATATTTCTCACCATGCCACTTTGCTACCGTTTCACACACACCCTATATTGCATTTACATTATACCCAAAATTAGGATTTAAACGAGATTTTCCATACAAGCAAATCAATTTCATAACTAGATTTACGAAACATCAACTATCATATCTAGATTTTAAATCCAGTTTCAGTGTGATACAATCATTCCCAATATCTTTCAAAAAGACGAAGTGAAATTTCCAACATACGGCATCACATTGTGAAACCCAAAAATTGCATTTTTATTGAAAATAAAGCATTTAGTTTCTTATTTCTGTTTCCGGCGAAGAAAATCATTACAAACAACAATGAAATGGCATCGGGAAGACCCACCAAAAACAAAGTGAAAAATGATGCTTCCAAACTGTTATCCCTTATTAAAAAATTCCTTTTTAAGGAGCAGTGGTAATAAAGTTTGTACTTTGCCCGAAAAAAATAATTGCTTTTCAGAAACATACTATTCAAGGTTAGGTTAGGTTAGGTCGAAAGGAGGATGAAGCATCGAAATGCAACCTCATATCGCTACGATATACACCTAGGCCTCTGCTGGGTCTGTTGTGCGCTCCTTAAGAACATGGAGATTGCTAACGTCCGGTTTTCAGAAACCTGGTTTCCCGGACGTAACTCCTCAAGGTTTTCCAGTCGACGTTCCTCAGGTATTCAAGGTCCGATATAACATCACCCCGAGGTGCCTGGATCTTTATTCTGCAAATGCCTGACAGTGGCAGAGAAAGTGCTCCAGCGTTTCGCTCTCCTCGCCACACGCTCTACACTCGTCAGAATCTGCCCGTCCAATCCGGTACAGTTGTGCCCGTAATCCTGCATGACCAGTCAGGATACGTACCATCATACTGACCTCGGACTTACTTCCATTAAGGAGGCCTCTTGTCCTCTTCTCGTCTGGCACACCCCACAAAATCCTAGTGGTCCTGGCCACCGTCCCGTTGTTCCAACAGGCCGTGTGGGTTTCTCTTGCCCACGCCTTTAATTCCGCTTTCGTTGCCTCAAACGGTTTTGCGTTCGCCAAGTTAACTGCCTCGAGTTCTCTTCCCCCGACGGCCAGTGTATTGGCCCTTTCGTTCCCGGCTATCCCTGATCAGGAAGACGGAAGGATATCCCGGTCTCCGAGTTCTCAATATAGACCCCCATACCCGTTCTATTCCTCAACTTAGATCCGTCTGTGTAGCAACAGATCCCCACGGGCATTCGCCCCAGAGTTCCGCTCGACCATTCTTCCCTATCAGGGATCATAATCTCGCAGTTTTCGACAATTTCCGTCTCCGGTATGCGGTCGGTCATATCAGATGAGTGTGTGTAACCGGACAACTTGCCCAGTATACACTGATGATCTGCTCTGAAATCACCTATATATAGCTCGCCAAGAGATAAGAGGCGTTAGGCCGCGAGTGCCGCCTCGTACCTCACCTGCGTTTCGATTGGTGGTATATCCAGCAGTGTCTCCAGAGCCCTGGTCGATGTGGTGCACATTGCCCCACTTATACCCAAGCAACAAGAAAACCGGTTCCTGAAGTACCTACCACGTGACCGGTTTAAAAGTCATGACCAGTCCTGTGACATGTCACAGAGGGCAATTGACCCCCTCCTAGGACAAGCCCATGTTATTGAGACCGCTCCCGTGACCGGTGTCTATCACAATGAACCGGTCACGTGACGTATCCTGGGATAGGTCCTTTTCTCGCAGGGTTTCTATCGCTTTAAACATGTTACTTGCCGAACTGTTGAACTCTACGGCGCAAAATTATTGTCTTTTATTAAATTTGTTTAAAACTTTTAATGCCGTTTTCTTTTCCGACAAAAAATGTGCCTTTTTTTCTCTCCTTTTTACAAGATGACTTTTTGTGCATTGTAACAAAAAGTAAAAGCAGACAAGTAATAGATCTCTTAAATACCTTTAATTTGATACCTCATTTGTCCGATTTTACTTTCCATTACTATGCACAAAAAGACATTTTATAAAAAAGGGCATAAAAAATGCAATTTTTTTTGTCATAAAAGGCAACGGCATAAGTAATTAGTAGATACTTAAATTGGACTATAATCGTCTTATAGAATCTGGGCACTGAATTTAATATTAACGTGATATGTGGTTGCCAAATCCATATTCAGTTTTGCTGACAAATTTCGTAAGGTAAACGTAAGGTAAGACTATCAACGATTATCCGTAAACTTGAGAGTTAAATTTCTATCTTTTAATGTTACTTTAAAAACTAATTATGCAATATCGTAGATATTTAACTTTGAAACTGGACAATAAAAAATAACCGTTTTATTTAACTGGATTTTATACTAGATTTTGAAGAGCTTTAAATTTAATATTACTGTGATACAAAAGTGTGTTTTCGCAGTATTTTGGATTTTGTTGGTAAAATGTAAATTCGATATTTTATCATTATATCAACGTAGTTTTGTATCATTTTTGTCATTGTCAGAATAGGAATGCAGAATTTATAATAAAACATAAAATTTAATTAAAAGTTTTAGTACTTTGGTGCTCTATCAAGTGTCAGGCAAAAAATGTATGTACAACTAAAATAAATAGTTTTGATAATTTTTAATGTACAGTAAGTGTGTAGAAAATTTTGTTTAAAATACAATTTAATAAAAATACAGCACTTACGTTATGTTTTTCATCAAAGGCTTTTCCCTGGATAATATTAATTGTGTGTATATTTTTTTGCAAAACCAATTTTTTTATAGATATTTGTTTTTTTTTTTGTTATTTATTAAAATTAAATTATTTAACGTGGACGGATTTAGTGTAGCAAACGGGAGAAGAAAAGTATACAGAAAAAAAATTGGACAAAACATAATTAAATTACATAACAGGGTTTAATTTATCAATAAAGGTATTTAAAATTAAGCCAATTATTAAACAAACTAAAACAAATTAATAAGGCAAAATAAAAACCAATAGGAAATAAAATAAAAATATTATATAAACCTATTTTGTGAATAAAAAAAAAAACAACCTATTGTTTTTTCTTCAAATATCAATAATTTTAAAAATAAGTAATATCACTTTTACACAACATACCTGAAAAGCAGAATAACGACCAGCTCTTCTAGGTCTATTATAACTTGGCAGATATCTTCGTATAGGATCTAATTCATTTATATGCAAAAGACCTCCAGTTAAAAGTTGAGCTATTATAAACATTGATTGACCCCAGAGAAATAACGATTGAGAGGGCGCTTTTAAATAAGAGCCTTCACCATCGGGTGCATAATACATTGTTACCACAGGATCACCACAGGCATCTGTATAGAGACAACGTCTTAAATCATTTTGGTATTCTTCGATCTGTTCATTGTTATTTTTAAAAACACCATCAATTATCATTTGTATAAAAAATAATGGCCATTCACATTCGTAACCCTCAAATTCTTTTAATTCACCAATATGATAATATCTAAAAATACAATATTAATGCGAGTGAAAGTGTTTTAATAAAAGTTATTTTAATTTGTAAAGGATTTACCTTCTGTTTTTATCTTCTACTTTACTTAGAAAACCATCACGACTAAAACGTTTAAATCCTTTTTTGCTACGCAAACGATTGATAACATTTTGTTTAGTTTGTTCTACCAAACTATCCTCATGTGATGCAAATGCTGGGAAGGATAAGGTAAATAGTAGAGAGGAATCAACACCCTAAAAATTATAAATAAAGAGTTGGTTTAACAAATTGTTAGTTGAGATATTTTTAAATACAATATTTATTTATATTTATATTATATTAATCATATAATTACAAATTATATCCTAATACCCTAACCGAGCACTAGCAACAAAGGCCATAGGCTCGTTGTAGCGAAAACAGACCAGAGCCTCTGGTGGGAATCGAACCCAAGACCCCCGCACTGATAAGCTAGTACGCTACCAACTAGCCTACCGGGGCGCTGATTAAATACAATATTTTTTTTTATATATTTTAATACAATTTTTAAAAATTGTTTTTTAATACAATTTTTTTATACATTTTTTTTACAAATTTTTTATTTTTCACCGATTTCAGATTCTGAAATATTTTTTGTTATCTTAAATATCTAAAATAAATTCTGTAGAAAACATTATCTATAACATTGGAGATATTCTCCCTTCAATATGGGCAAGTCCCAGAAACAGTCCACCAACCAAACATTTTTGAAATCTATCCAACTAATTTTTTTTTTACAAAAATTATTTTTTACCCAAATCCTAATCTACCTCAGATCTCTTAATGTTATACAAAAAAATTAACATTTTTTTGGTGTTTATATTATAACCTTAGTGTTAACATAGATGGTCCGATCGAAAGCCAAATTTTTATTTATTCAATACTCTTCAATTTTACTACAAAAATTTGATTTTCACTATTTCAAAAAGATTAAAATTAGGTATGAATTGTTAGGTCCATGCGTTGTAGCGTGCGTCACGGAAAATAAGGATTTTTTTTATGTTGGGAGGGGAATAAATTTTTTTTTTGGTCGTCTATAATTTTAAATCAATTTTATATTTATATACTGCTCTAAGTAAATATAAAAATTAAAATTCTACAATTAACGAAAAAAAAGCGTAGCGTGCGTCCCTGCCGGTTAACCGGTTAGGGCATTATTCTAAAAATGGCGAAAATTGATTAATCAGTTATTCGGGTGGATTAATCGAACAAATTGGCGATTAGTCGATTAACCGTTATATGTAAAATAATATTATATCTTGCACCAGTAAGGATACAGGGTGCTCAAGTATACACTCACCAAAAAAGTCTGTAATGGCAACAAAAAATTGTACTATTATTACGGGAAATTTTGCTAATTTGAGCCCAGCGGTATTTTTTGCTAAATCTTAGCAAACATCTCTACTTACGTGTAGTACAATGAAATTTATAGAAAAAATTAGCTGCCGCTACTAAATTTTAGTAAACTTTTTGTTAAGTGGAATTTTATATCTGTTTGCTAAAATCAGCAAAAAAAATACTAAATATTATTAATACTAGTACAAAGTTTAAAATTTATTTTTTTTATCGAGCATCAAAATTTTTTTATTTTTAATTTTTTTAATTTTGTCAAAAATCAACGAAATTATCATTTTGTTATAATTTGGTAATTTCTGTTTTGAAAAATATTTTTGTCAATTTTTTTACTTTTAAAAATAAAAATTTTATTGTTTTTAGGGCTGATTTTTAGAACTAAAAGACTTTTTAGTGCTATTTTAAGTGGATGTCCTATTTTTAGATATGAGTCGGTATATTCACTTCCGATCCCTTTCCTAAATTTATGTAACATTTTAATGCAATTTAAGTTTGTAGGTGTAAGTTTTAATTAGAAATAAAATTTCTTTCAAAAAAACAGTAACATCATAGTGCTTTTTATAAAAATACTTAGCCACGTGTTCGATTTATTGGAACAAAATATGCATTTTAAAATGTTTTGTTTAACATCTGCCTATTCTGGAGGCTTTAGCTTTTATAATATATTATAAGGTTGAAATAGCTTTAGGTTTTAGAGTGAATTATTATTTCTCAGAACCTGTGCCCAGGTTTTATGAGACGATTATCGTTTATCGTCCACTTTCGAAATTAAATATCTATCATATTACATGAAAATTGAAAACTGTTGTTACAAATTTGGTAAACGACAGTAATTTTTAATCTTAAAGTTCAACAGTTTGGTAAGTAGTCGACAATAATCGTTGCTCGTCTTATAGAATATGGGCACTAGATCAATAATTTAACAGGCAAATTTTCTGTTTCTAAGAACGACTTGTTGAAAAACTTCTTGCCCTATATAATCAGTTTTTCTATTGGATTTAACACCGAGAATTTTTGTTTGAAAGTATTCCAAAAGAAACCAGCCATTCCTAGAACAACTTCTGGAGCTAGTTCTAGTTAGTTATATTGTACATTATCATTAAACTTTAGGTAAACGGGTTCTGGTTCTATGGAATATGTTATAACATATGCTCCTTATAGGAACGACGGGAACATATATATATATATGTATAATATTTTGTAGAATAAACTTGGTTGGAAACGGATTTCAAAAGAATTTTATTGCCAGAATTCCTAGAGTTAAAATATTAATTTTGTGTTATGACATTGAAAACAAATGCAACCTTGTCTTGAAATACATGAAAATATAATTTACATAATTAAGAATTTTTTAAGGAATTAGAATAAAAATTAAAAATTGTCTATTGTATTTCCTAAAGGCTACACAGTACTTGCTTTGAGTTGGTTGGTTAAAAATGTTAAAAATTTGTATTAAGAAATGTTATTAAAAAACTAAATTAATTTTTTTGGTTAAAATAAATTCAAATAATTTATATACTACTAGAAAAATTGTAACGTGCGTCACGTAGCGTGCGTCACAAAGGGTTCACGGCTTTTGCTTAAAAACGATAAAATTTTTTGACTGTAAAAAAGTTATTTTAGAATTCTCTTACACTTCATCTTTCTTTTAGGTATTAGATTTTGTGTGCTTTATTATACAAAATTCGCTAAAAATTACTAAAACATACTTCAACTTTCAAAGTAACTTCAATATTTTGTAATAATCATAATTAATCACTCATTTGAAAGGCCAAGAAAATTCCATATTTTAATCTAAAAACACGTACGAATGTAGCGTTCGTCACGCAGGATTTGCCCATTTATTACATATTTACTATATAAAACTTTATTCTAAAATTTTTAATACATTTTACTTTTGATAACGAAATTATTTTATTTTAAAAACTTTTTAATCTTTGAATTTGAAGAATTTTGATCTGCTTGATAAATTTTTTTTACATCCGATATCAGAGGATAATTCCAATGACAATATTTTAATATATTTCATACAATTTCCGATATCTGTAAGAATTTTCTATCCTGTATTACTATTTGATCTAAGATTTGAAAACATTTTAAAAATAAATTGTTTAGATCTCCCATACCGCAGATAGCTTTAAATATTTATCAAACATCAGTAATTTTTTCTATATAATGTTTTCTAATACTTTTATGAGATATTTTTAAAATTTAATTTTAATCCTAGATATTATTATTACCTTTGAACTAGATTCCCTTGGGAGCATAGTTTCAAATATACTACGATTACGGTTGTGAGCATCAATATCAACATAAACAACACTCCAAGAAGCACCCTTTTCACCAAATAAATTACAGCCATTTATAGCTTCCAAAGCAGATTTGGCCATGCCTGAAACAAAGAATAAATCATAAAATAATGTCCACTTAGAAAAAAAAAACAATAATTACCAATTGAAGAAGCATGTATTTCTGGAGTACCATTATTATATTTAGCACCACGTTCCCACATACCAAAATCCGGTGTACGATAAGAACGTTCAACATAATAAACTAAATTTTGTATAAAAGCAACTTCATCCTAGAAAAAAAAACGAAAGTTAACCACCTTTAATTTTTAACATTTAATTTCTTTACCTGTGTGTAAATAATTTGCAACCCCGATGTTATCATTTGCACCAAAAATATAATATACAACGATACACAATCAATTTGTAAATGATTATAAAAATCATCTGAATAAATTTCTTCTCCCGTATGCAGGTGAAATTTACTATGTAAAGCATGTTGATTTGATTGACGTTGTTTGAATAATTCTACACGAGATGCTTGTTTCATCCAACATTCCAAGATGCCACGCATACATTTTACCGTAGATTGTCCCAATTCATAAGATTTGCCGCGATCATCATCAATACGACGATATGCTTGATACAAACTCCAAACAGCAGCGGCACAATAAACACTATCACGCACCGACCCGACTTCTTGATCGGTACTCATGACTGGAAATAATCCAGTAATGGGACTTTGAAAGCGTAATAATTGTCGTTTGACTGAAAGGGGAAAAGTTTTTCTTTTAAATTAAAAATGCATAAATACTTGAGTAAAATATATTTGATATTAAAACTTTTCTGATATATTTTATATAGAAAATATTAATTTTACTTTTCCTGTACCCCAACCTAAACTCTAGAAAAGAAAATCTAACACTGTCCTGCATTTATATATTTGATTTTAGTCGAAGCGCAATTGGCTTGCCTTATTGCAGGTTTAACCCAACCCAATAACAATGTTCGGTCACCTAGGAAATTTAAGAGGTTCAAAATTGAGTCCTTTTAAATTTAAACTAAAGGAACCATATGCAAGTGTGTTGTCGTTGGAAAGGACTTTTTACTGCGCTTTTTACTGATGTCTTTTTTGGTACTTTTTGCCTCTATCTCTAGGAGTTTTCTTTCGCGTGTATAAATCGTCAGCTTATTATTGGTATGGTGCATCCACCATTTTTGTAAAAATTGAGTTAGGAATGGATAATATATAATATAATTATAATATCCACAATTTTGACGATAAATCAGCATTGTTTTGCTGCGTACGCCACCGTTTGGCATTTGCACCCAATATTGCATGTAAAAACTTAAAAAATTAACTTCATTATTGTTTTGCAGCATTGCCATAACAATGCATTAAAAGCTGATCGTGATAATGATAGAAAAAACTTTGACAATACCAAGGCTATTATTTGCTATAATTTACAAAGTGTATTTAGCCTACCAAAGGGAAACGCGTCTACCTTTTACTATAAAAGAAAATTAAATATGCATAACCTTACTGCAACTGTTATAATCCCAACTGTAAAACCCTTTACATATTGTGCTTTATGGACGGAAGCTCATAGTAGCCGCAGTGGTAACGACATTGCCAGTGCATTAATTAAAATTTTAAATGAACTTGTTTAGGAATATCCTGGCATTAAAATTTTGACGTTATGGAGTGATTCCTGCGTTCCGCAAAATAAAAATAAAATAAATGCAACAGCTTTAAAAATATTTCTTCAAAAAAAAAAGATATTAATATGATAATACAAAAGTTTTCGGAGCCAGGACATTCATTAATTCAAGAAATTGACTGCGTCCATGGTGTAATTGATAGATACTTAAAAAATATTGAGATTCATAGCCCATCTCATACAATTGCTTAAAAGTATGCCGACAAATAAAACGCAATTAAAAATTTTGGAAATGCTTCCAAATAATTTTCACGACTATTCAGTGTTGGCAAATAAATTGGACTTTAGAAAAGTTCCATTTTGTAAAATTAAATGACTGGTGTACAAAAAATCAGAGGAATTTTATATTGAATTTAAAAACTCTGGAAGAGATAACGAATTTCAAACAATTACAATAATAAAATCAGGTTAAGGAAAATGTTTCGAAACTCCGCAAAATGTTTTGCCCCAAAACCTTAATACTTTGTCACAGTCAACTATCCCAAATGAGAAGAAAAAAGATATCAAAGACTTACTAATATTTCTGCCAAACAACCATAAAACTTTTTTTCGAAATTTACTTAAGATTTAATTTAAAACCAAAAAAAAATTTTGGGTTAGTTTAAATAATTTTTTTAATAGTATAAAAAATGAAATTAAAAGACTCTTATTAAACTGTAATATTTAAAGACATATATTTATAAAATGTATTATTTTATCATAACAGTTGAACTGTTTATTTTTTATGTATTTTTATCATAACAGTAGAACTGTTTATTTTTTTGTTATATTACTAATAAATCTGAAAAAAAAATAAAAATTTGCATTTATCATTTAGAAATAAGATTCCTAAACGCCAAATTTTATAAATCTATGTCTATTTTTTCATTTTAATGGTGATTTTCACTGACATCCTATTTTAATCCATACAGAAAAAAAGTCAGATAAAACATATTATTGTGGATATGCATCAAAAAAAGTCGATTTTCAAAAAAAATTTGATATGCACCACAAAACAAGAAATTCTTTTTTAAGAAAACTTTTAATAACTTTTGATTTATTGTTTATAAAGGTATGACAATTTACAATAATGTTTATAATATGTGCCGGAATGCGTGGTTAAAGTAAAAAAAATATCTATCATGTTAATTTTAAGAAAAATTTATCCAAACTTTCTTTATCGTTTTTCTCACTACGGATTTTTTGGCATATGAGCTAAACCAATAATAAGCTTACGAAATGTGTGTTAAATATTTTAATTACAGACATTTTAAAACTAGATTGCAAAAAAAATATATATATTTTAAACTCAATTTTGATTTTTATCAATAATAAAAAAAATTGTAAACAATAACAATCTCTATTTTCGTTTATCAATAAATAAATAAAGACAATTACAATTTGTTTATATTGTAAAACAAGCATATAAACAAAAACAAAGCGTCTTGGGAGAAAATATAAAAACACGTCTGCACTAAAATCAAGAGTGCACAATACATTTTTCTGTTTAAAAATAGATCGAATTAATTTATGTCAATTAAAAAATATTAAAAAAACACTGCTTACATGTAGACTGCAGACAATATTCGAGCATATGTATGTATTCGTATATAAATTTAGGTTATATAATTTTTATATTTATTAACATTTTACATTAATTGATAATAAAAAAATATATTGAAATTACACTTACCAATTCCATAATAGATATCCAATTGTTTAACTGTGTCCTCATAATTGGAAGTTTTCAAAAACTGGTCTAAATTGATGTCTTCCAAACTATTTTGCCTTCCAGACGTAGAAGCTGCTGCCGAAGTAACACCACTACCTGGAGTAGTAATGGTGATACTCAAGCTAGAAAATGATATTTTTTGTTTATTTAGAAATATTTTTATGGAAAATTTCATACAACTTACTTTTTGGGAGGATCTCTCATTTAGTTAATTGCAAATTTTTGTTTATATTTACTAGATTTTTTTAATATTTTGTGCAATTTTCGGAATTTTGCAATAAGTTTTTACCTGTAATAATAAAAATACCCTTGAGCAGTCGTTGTAAAAGTCAAATATGACATTTAAATGCAAACAGCTGATAGCAACTATATGGAATTAACGGTATGTCGTGGTACAACTACTACGTTAACAGGGTGTTTATAATAAACGAATTTTCTGAAAAAATATATAAATGTAATGGAAAAAATTATTCAAAATTACATATATCAGATACAATCTTAAGCAGCGCATACATTTTCAATATTATGGCCAGACCTTGAAATAAATAAATCTGTGTTGAAATAATTCGAGAACAAAATAATTCCTTTTGTAAATCAGCGAGTTGATTAAATAGTTTATAAATCAATTTATTTAATCAGATTTAAAATCATAATTGATTAATAAGTTTATTTAAATCTTTTTTGATTCAATTGCATCATATCATTTCAAACATTTTTTAATTCGCGAATTAAAAGATTGATTTGATTTGCGAATCAAAAAGCAGTAAAAACATTAAAATTTACCTATTTTTATACGAAATGGAACGGG
Source organism: Eustalomyia histrio (assembly GCA_949748255.1). NCBI lineage: Eukaryota > Metazoa > Arthropoda > Insecta > Diptera > Anthomyiidae > Eustalomyia > Eustalomyia histrio. The sequence continues at coordinate 26,382,725 of OX456526.1, read as the reverse complement.
ATACGAAACTTGTATTATTCTAATATTGGAGTGTAAATAATTCAATTAGGTTTAAGCGTGCTAGCTTATCAGGGGGGAGGGGTTCGTAGATTCAATTCCCACCAGAGGCTATGGTCTGTTTCCGCTACAACGAGTCGATAGTCTTTGTTGTTAGTGCTCGGTTAGGGTATGGGAATATAATTTGTAATTATATGATTAATAAAAAATAAATACAAAAAAAAAAATCAATCGGAAAAAGTATTCGAGAATTAGTTCGTCAAATTTTAAATCTGATTTGAATATTGATTTAAGAAATTATATTTTTAAAGGCACCACTTTCCAAGATGCAACACTGTTCAATTTTTATTTTGCGCGGTTTATGTTTGTGAACATTTTTAGGTTATGTTTATTGCATAAAATATTGTTGTTAATTTTTCTAACAAACCTGTTGCAATGTATTGTATGGTATGTACCAAAACTATTAAATTTCTGTGCCATTATTATATTAAACAAACATAATTAAATTTAAAATTTATTTAAAAAAAATTTAAACAATTAAAATATCAGTTAGAAATTTTGGTTTTGCCTGAAGTAGCAATTTTCACGAAAAGCAATGGAGGTTGTCAGTGAACCAAATTTCATTAAAATATCTTTATAATTGCGACAAAAATATAATAAATTTTAATTTTGTATATGTTCAATGCATTAGAATGAAAAGAAAACAAAACATATGCGTCCTATGTTGTGTTAAAAATAAAAAATGGATTTAGAGAAAGCATTAATCATAGGAGTAGTTGTTGCTTTGCAAGAACAAACCCGAATTTTAATGCTGTACATTAAAATATTAAAGTTCATTCTGGAAGATGATGAAGAAGAATTTTTGGTAGACATAAGAATAAAATTCTCATTTTCCTTTGTTGAATAATTTTTTTTTTTTTTTTTTGTTTATTTTCTGCAATGTCGGTTTGCTAGTGATGGCACAAAGAAAATCGATTTTTTGGAATTTTTTTAGTAATGACACTTAAAATAACGAAAGATGTAAGATGGAACAAAATAAGAAAGGATCATCTTATGTAAATGTAGAAAGATGTAGAATTTTTAGCCTGTATAGTTCTTATGGGTATATGTTAACATCTTTGCAAATTGATGAAAGATGTAGCTCAGTGGAAAAAGGCTAATTATATTCATTCCATAATTGTGAACGCGGTTTAGAATATCAATAATTTTAGTAAAAATATTAAAAAAAAAAAAATACAATTTAAATCGTATCTGATGCACTCTCTCAAAAATATTACGTTTTACTTTGACCAATAATGAGTCACAAACTCTTTATACTTGTCAAAAATAACATATGATTTTAGCATTTGTATACAAACACCACCACCTGTTTATGTAAACAAAATAATCCACTCGCCAGAGCAAATAGAAAACAGAGAGTAATTTAGTTTGACGGAGGCTCTCATTTATAAACAAAAAAGTGAATGGTATATTTACTTACAGATACACATATTGAATTATCAGAAGCATAAGCAACCATTAAACTTAACAAATGCCAAATGTTACTTTATGGACAGCAACAGTAGACAGAATTACAAGATTAAAAAAAGTATACTCTAAACAGCAGATTTTGAAAGAATCAGTTCTCTATTAAGTGATGTAAATTAATTGAATTTACTAGAACGTTTGGGATATTCAGGTTTATTGTGGTCGGAGTGTTCGATATAAAAATTAGGCAATGTTATTAAAAAGTTAAAAAATCATTTTTTTTTTTTTGAAAAATTTTACAAGCGAGACCATCTTATTTATATACTCTAAAAATTGCAATAAATTTGTGGTATTTATTTTAAATTTCAAAAGTAAAGAGATTATTTATATGCAGGCATATTTTAACATCGACAATACCAATCGCAATCAGTCCCAGTATTGGGAATATAGAATTCCCCTAGAGTGGTTTAAATTTGTAAAAATAATTTATGTTAGCATTTTTTCGGCATCTTCTGCAAATTTAAAAAAAAATGCAAAATTTAAAACCTATTAAGAGGAGCAAAATTTTTTACCCTTTTTAACTTCTCAAACAAATTTTAATTAAACAATTTTTCATTTTAACTTAAATTTTTTGAGCTTAAGGTTGGTTTTTTATAAATAAAAATAGTATTATTTTTATAAATAAAAATATTATTTTTATAAAAATATTATTTTTATAAATAAAAAAAATATTTTTCAATATTTTATTACTACTCCATTGTATTGCATCTTCAGGAAATTATAATAGTGAAGATGCTACAGAATGGAGTAGCGAAATATTGAAAAAAAAAAATAATATTTTTATTTATAAAAAACCAACCTTAAGCTCAAAAAATTTAAGTTACAATTTTTTAATTTTTTTGGAAATCTGGAGACAAAGTATTTCTTTAAACAAAAACTTCCAGTTACCCGCATACTTATTCGGGGCGCGGTTTAAAAACCAAGCATACAAATTTAAAGTTAATTTTTGCAATTTTTTTAATATCATTTTTTTTTTTTTGTTTACATATTTCAAAACTTTAAACTCAGATAAAAAATTAACTTTCAAAATTTTAAAATAAAATCAAAAAGATTGTATTCCTTTTAAACACTGTAAAGCGTTTACCACTACATCCACCAACATGGGAAACCAGATTTGTTGTATACCTAGCAAAGGTACACATTAGTGAAACAATCAGTTGGTAAAGTTAAGCGCATCATAACGAACGTGGCCAAATAAACAGCTAGAAGATTTTTGATTGACATGTATATTATGAAAGAAGCCGGTATAAAAATAAAACATAAATCTCTGTAGGTGGAGGTAGTAAACAAATAGTTTGTTGTTAAACACACAAAAAAAAAATACCAAATTCAAGTGTGAGGTCATCATTAAAATACCATAGTGCACAGCTGGACTGATACAACTCGAAACGTGTTATAAACTTGCAACACGAGTTTCAAGGCCATACTTTAAGACTGGGATTTAATAAAAACGAGTACACTAGATTTTTTAGAAATTTCAACACACAAAGGCAGAATATAATTCTGACCTTATATGGGGGAGAAAAGAAAGATAATACATTTTGAACTAGTTTGAAGAAAACAATAAGACGACACCTTAACAATGGAGAAATCTTTAGTACTTGTCTTACCTATATGGTGGTTTTTATTATGTTCACATTATTGCGGATGTGAAACTAAGCAAAGCACAACACTACCTGATTTACCATTAGCACATTTGAAACGTTATTTAAACACATTCGGCAAAGTAAAACAACAATGTGAACAGTCAACAGAATGTAGTAGATTGTTAAATAATATCTCTGACAAAGATAGCGAAGCTTGTTGGGGTTATGAACCGGATTGTGAAAAGAAAAATCGTTTTCAGACTCCTTCTTGTCCGGGAGCACATACAGGTTGGGTACGTAGCAAAGATGCTCAAGTGGATACATTTTATCAACAGGCTGATTTTGGTTATATACAACATCAAATTGATGAATTAATGCTAATGTGTGAACCCAAACTTATAACGGATTCATCACTGGAATGCACTAAATACTTAAGATATTGTAGAGGTCGTTATTTGTTAATAGATTTTAGAGATTTGGCTCAAAGAAATGAACGTATACGTTATCATATGGATGTCTTAAGTCGAGGTCAAATGAAAGGTTACTGTAAACTTAACGATACAAGACTAAAACTGGAAATGGATCATATGGGCGCCCTGCAATCATGGTCTCCTGAATTAAGAAATTTTATAGAATCTTCCAGCTCGCTAACAGAAGATAATGATGAATGCGATATGTTTATAAATACACCCACATTTTTAATGAAAATTGATGCTACCTATAATATGTATCATCATTTTTGTGATTTTTTTAATCTCTATGCCACATTGTTTGTAAATCAAACTCATGCCACGGCTTTTGATACAAATACTCAAATTATTGTCTGGGAAACTTACCCATATGATTCACCATTTGCTGATACATTTAAGGCCTTTTCTCATAATCCAGTATGGACTTTAGATCAAGTTAAAGGAAAACGTATATGTTTTAAAAATGTCGTTATGCCGTTACTACCTCGTATGATATTTGGATTATATTATAATACTCCAATTGTAAGTTTTTTTTTTTTTTAAATTCATTTTATTAACAATAAGAAGTTTAATAACAGATTTTTTCTTTTTATATCAATTTACTTTAAAATATTATAGATACAAGGCTGCCAGAATAGTGGTTTATTCCGAGCATTTTCCGAGTTTATATTACATCGGCTTAGAATACCATTTGAAGCTCCCCAAGAGAAGATAAGAATAACATTCCTGTCAAGGCGTACTAAGTATAGGCGAGTTTTAAATGAAGATGAATTGCTGGAAGAAATAGGACGTAATGGAAATTTTATTGTTAAAAAGATTTCATATGAAAGGTAAGTTTAAAATTAATTATAAAAGATTTATTTTAAAAATATAAGTCTGTCAATTCTTATGAAATATTTTGCCGAAACCAAATATTCTTCCGGAAATATTTGTCTATAGGCAAATATTTTGCCGAAAACAAACTTTTTTCACAATTTACAAAATATACATTTGCTTTGTATCTGCTATCATATACATTCCAAAGTAAAAATAAGTTTTCTCCAGAAAAAAATTTTAATAAATAAAAAAAGTTATGGAATTTTGTATCAAGTTTTCTCGAAAATATGTTTGATCGGATTATATTACAGATTAATTTGCAAAACACAGAAAAACGGTATAATCATTACTTTTTATAAATATAGTTTTTAATTGGAAAAAATGGGAAAATTAAATAAGTTCTTTTGTCAAACCGAAATCAATAAAATGTTCAAATAACTTGATTTGAGCTGTCTCACATATTTTAGGGTCGAAATGTGAGGACCAGACAGGAATATGCGTGTACAAAAATTTTGTTAAATAGAATTTTTTTTTAATTTTTCTTATATCAACTTAAGTGCTTTTGTCATAACTCTCTAAATATGTCCGACTATTGAAGAAAAATATAAGAATTTTAAAACCTTTTCTAAGGATAATATAGTTCAATGAATTTTTAGAAAAAAATATTGGAATCAGAAAAATTCTTATATAAAGGTTTCGGCAAAATACCTCATCAGAATTTGCAATTATGGAAGTGCTTGAGTCTCCTAAATAGGCAGTGCTCAAGCAAAAAAAAAAAAACAAATATCTTTCATTGAAAAAAAATCTTAGATAAAAAAAATGATTATGGAATTTTCTGAAATAATATAACTTTATTTGATCTTATTTTAATATTAATATTCAATTTTTTTAAGCTAAAGATCCTTTTTTATAAAATTTCTTATTTTATTTTCAATATTTCGCTAACAATTTGTTAGCATCTTCAGGAAAATAAAATAAGAAATTTTATAAAAAAGGATCTTTAGCTTAAAAAAATTTAATATTAATTTTCTAAAATATTTCAATGATTTATAATCTTAAGTGGCATATGCACTATTAATAATAAATTTCAAGATTATGGTTGCCTAAGAATATTTCTACCAAGTAGTTTGGTTTATGTAACTAATTCTCGACCAGGCCTAGGGTGCGCATTGTAGCATGCGCACCCTTGTTGACCATTCACCTCTGTTCATATTTATTATTTCCAAGTATTGGGTATATGAAGTCAATTTTCAAAACAAAAAATTTGATAAATTTATACCCACAATACAGCATCGCGTTCTTTTATCTGATGCAAGTTTTCGCTTCAAGAAATGGAGGGGGTTTAAAAGATGTTAAGGTAGTTTGCATTTTTAGTCGACAATTTTTTAGATCTTGTAGCTTATAAAGCTGTAGACACAATTACTTTAGTAAAAGTGCACTTAATTGGGCCCCCAGTACCCAAAAACCGCTGTGGTTTAAATGGATCTTAAATTCAAAAAGAATTTTTGAGACCTCGAGAAAGTTTCGTTTCATTTGAGTACCCACACTTAATGTTATTACACGTACCAGTTGTTGGAATCTTGGGGGCCTCACAGACCCTGGACCCAAAAACGGAGGATAGAAAAACATTTTCTTTTTTGTTTGAGCAATGCCTTTACTTTTGTGAATACTTAGGTCCTGTACGAGGTGGCTAAATAAAATCTAAACTACATACAAATTGACAAAAGGGTTTAAAATTGTTTTGAAAAATATTTTAAATTTCAAGGAAATTTAGAAACCTGAATTTAGTTCGCACCCACCCTTAATATCAATTAATTGTATTGCAGTGAACACTTTTCCAAGTTTATTGCTAAGAAATATGGTTTTTGTTTATTTGAAAAAACAACAAATTTTATCAAAAAATTTTTTTTCTAGATATTAAAAAATTTTTCCTTTTTAAAATGAAAACGAAGTGATGTCCACTTGGTTGTTTTGAGCAAAAAAAAATATGGGAAAACATGTACAAAACAGTTTTTCGAAACACGTTCAGAGGAAATGTAGCCAAAGATCAAGTAAAGGAACTTGAAATTTGAAGATACCATGATACATTTAAGATGAGAAACAACAGTTAGGTCTAGTTTTTAGGATGTGGGTTAAACTTGGTTTAGTTAAACCGAAAACGAATTTGCCATTTCCATGTTTATTAACAAAAATTTGTCGGACCAAATTTCGTTACATAAAATTTTAGCCTTCATTGAAATAAAGTAAATTGAAACAAATTTCAAAATCGGTATTCAAGTTACAAACTGCGATAAACTGACTTTAAAATAATCTACTAGCTACTTCCAGAAACTCGGCCTTAGTTGTTAAAGTCCCATATGCTAACGGAAAATTGTGAAAATGAGGTTAAACGATAGAAACTGACAATTGTATTCTTTCACTTTAAAAAATTCCTTTTTTTGTATTTGCAGAGATTTAACATTTCTCCAACAACTGCAAATAACCCGCAACTCAGATGTTCTGATAGGCATGCATGGTGCCGGGTTAACACATCTTCTTTTTCTTCCCAATTGGGCAACATTATTTGAGTTGTACAATTGCGAAGATCCCAATTGTTACAAAGATTTGGCGAGATTACGTGGTGTCAATTACATTACATGGGAAGAACGTGACTTAGTCGAACCCGAAGATGAAGGACATCATCCGGAAGGAGGAGCACATGCTAAATTTACAAATTATAAATTTAATGTCAAAGAATTCGTGCGCCTGGTGGAAAAAGCCGCAAACCATGTGCGTGAACATAAAGAATTTCAAAGATATAATGAGGCTTCACTTTTAACAAAAGATGAATTGTAGTATTAAGTTGATAATAATTGTACTTACTTGTTTTAATATGTATGTACTTTTTTAATGTGATTTAATTAAAAAAAATATAAATACATGTTTTATATAGAATTTTGCTCGACTAATGAATTTCACTTTTGTGGCGTCAGGTTGAGGCGTTAGTGAACGAACTAGTTCAATTGAACTATTCACAAATTTGATAGAAAATCTAGTTCACAACCCTTTTACTCTGCGGTTACACGTACAAGATTATTGCTTTCAATTTTTCTCATATACTGAATGTCAAAATCTCTCGAATTGAAAGTTGTGACGTAGGCTGCACACAATTTGAATCCAATTTCGTTTCTAAACGCCTTTATTAAGGAAAAAAGTATAAATAGTTTTACTGTGGCAGAGTGTAGAACGAAACATGAAAATTTATTTACAAGTATTGTGATCAGCTGTTAAAGTTGCTTCTCAGATTGCCTCCACGGATTGAATTAGAAATTATATACCATCCAGTTTTCAATTTCAAAAAGTGTGATTGTGTTAGTAAAAACCTGTGATTAAATGCAAATTAAGAGAAACTGTATTCAAGAAATTGAACGTGTAACCCCCGGATTAGCCCAACGTCCATTAATTTTTTTGGATGGGTAAAAACCTCTTAAGGGTATTTGTTATATTTTATGTACTATTTCAAAAAATTTCAAGAGGGAAGGTTCTTCTATGATAACTTGTTAATACACTTGAAGAGTGAAAAATTTACATTTTTTCCTTTAAATTTGTTAAAATTAATGTAATTTTAAAATTTATTTAATTTTTTTTTTCTATAATTTTTCTTTTTTTGTATTTGTGGCGTTATTTCTATAATTGTCAGACGAAATGATAGCTTGACGTTTTCTTGACGTTTGCCGGCAATAAATATGTACGAAATCGAGAGATAATGTAATTTAAACATTTGCTGAAATTTATGTCTATTTACCGAAAGTTTACACTACGTTAATCCCCATCTAGATTAAAAATAAATATCTTAGAATTAAGTAAATTTCGATAGAATAATGTCGGCTTATTGCCGAGCTTATATTAAGGGTATGAGAACACGTTTTATGTTCACTCATATTTCAAAAAATTTAGCTTTATAAAAATTGTTATATTTTGTCTTGTTTTTTCTTACAATTTGTTAAATTTTATATAATTCTTTTCAAAAGTTAACGCGTATTGACGTTGGTCTCAAGGTCTTTTACATGGGTGCTATCATTTCTTACCCGGGAGTTAAACGGACAATTTCTTAAATTCAATTTCTCTCAATTTGCAATACACTCAAAGTTTTTTACTAACACAATCAAACTTTTTGAAATTGACATCAACACAATCAAACTTTTTGAAATTGGTATTCAATTTCTCATTCAACCCGTGAGGCAATCTGAGAAGCAATTTTAACAGCTGATCACAATTCTTGTAAATAAATTTTCATGTTTTGTGCTACAAATACTCTGCCTCAATATAACGATGCCACAGTAAAACAATTTGTACTTTTTTCCTTGATAAAGGCGTTTTGGAAACGAAATTGTATTCAAATTGCGTGCAGCCTACGTCATAGCTTTCAATTCGAGAGATTTTGACATACAGTATATGAGAAAAATTGAAAGCAATTATCTTGTACGTGTAACCGCAGAGTTAGTGAACGTTCGTGTTGAAGCGGCCAATAGACTATTAAGTATTTGTTTTTGTAATGGCCATCAAACAAGGCTATACATTATTAAATGCTGGACATGTTGTACAGGATGCTTGATAGCAGGGAAGGAAAATATGTTTTCTATTATTGTACCAACTAGATAAACAAATTGTACTTTTTCGATCCTCACGGTACCAAAATTTGTTCCGTTTTTTTTTTAACAATTTTATCGTATTGAGTCAGATTTGCTTTGACACTAAAAAGACTTAAAAAAAATTTAAATTTAAGGGGTAAAAAAAAAAAACAAAATTTATCCTTAATATTATGTAGTCGTATAGTTACCACAAAACTTTGAGGGCAATTTAACTTTTTCAGGATTTGCTATTAAAAATTTTAAAGTCATTTAATTGCTTTTTAACAATAATACACTTTTTTCTTATTTTTTTTTTGTTTGTTTTGAGAGGTAATTTAAAATCAGCTGTTCAATGTTGCCACTTCCGAATATTTTAGTACAATGTGTATGCAAACATTTGGTACATTTGAGGTGACACCAATTTAGAGCCGGTTCAACTTAAAATTGACTATTTTTTACTATAGTAGCTGAACAAATAAAAACAGGTTTTAATTTAAGTTGGTTTTAAAAAAAGTCGACTTTATGTTATGTTGTTTTATCAAGTTATAAATTGAAAATTTCAAACTGTACCAAATGAGCCGCGGTAGTACCACGGTACCAACTAAGGTAAAAATGTACCAAAAAAGTACAATTGTACTATGTTTTCCATCCCTGCTTGATAGTCTATGGGACCCTTAACATCTTTGCTCAATAACACAATAGAACATGTGCTGTGTTCCTACGGTAAGGTGTTAACAAGAACATTCACTATAAACTGATAGCCCATGTAAAAGAAATTGCAAAAAATGTTAACTCTTAACATAACCAAATGTCAACCTTATATGGGACTTTCGTATATAATTAACTACATAATAAGCAGCTATTTTATAATAAGGTAAGTAATTTTTTTCATTATGTCGCCGCCACTGATTAAAATGCTAGGCGCAATTTACTTCTGCCCCATCTCACAGGTCTATAATTTTTTTGTGATACATATGTTTATATTAATGTTTAATTTTTTATACAGACGATGAAATCAAAAACAAAACATAAGGTCTGTGTTTTCGAAAATACTAAAAGTAAACAAATATACGCGAAAGAACAGCAATTTCATAAAATTTGTTTTTAAAAAGTTTTTTTATTCTTTAATATTTTTAAAAGAAATTTGTATTTAAGTCCTGTGGGAGGTGGCTAAATATATTTTAAACTAAATACAAATTAACAAAAGGTTTTAAAATGTCTGAAAAAAAATTATAATTTCATAATAATTTGGAAACCTGAATTAAGATTAGAATTTATTCGCACAGGTCCTTCATGGAATTATTTAATTGTATATTTTCCTTTTAAATAATAAAATTCCTGATTCCAATTGCATTAATTTTTTACTTAAAAATGTGAGATTCCAATACCACATAATGTCTTAACTGGAATCCACACAATTTCAGAATTTTCAGTTGCCCAATAAAGTCTACATACAGTCATATAAAATGCATTTTTAATGAAACTAAAGCAGTTTTAAAAATTCTAATCTATATAAAGGGTGGTTAAATTTTAAGGGCCGATGTTGATTTTGAATAAAACAAAAATTATTAAGGATATTATAGTACATCGCAAAAGCATTGGAACGCTCCTTCAGGCAGTTTTGTGAAAGTGCAAATATTGATTAATTACCATTTTCAGTTGTTCATAGCGCAAAATCATAAAAATGTTCTATTTCTTATTTTTTCCACTTTTTTATCCAAAAATATAATGTTTTTTTTTGTTTTGTTCAATATTTATTTTGAAAATTATGAGAAATTCATTTAAAGTACAAAGTAATTGTATTGAGAGACAAGGTATGAATCAAGAAGAAAGCAATTATTGTTTTAAGCGACATCAAAAAATCCAATTCAGTGTATTTTTCATTCAAAGATTGCCTTCCAAATCTTTTCGAGATTCCATACGAGGCGCTTTCTTTCGGCCTTCAGATACAGATGCCATTATACCTTCACGGCTAGTAGGTGGACATGACGCTCCGTACCTTGAATATGACAAGGTATTAGTGGGTCTGGAAATGGTGGATCTTCATCATCTACACATTCGAGGTATTGTTGTAAATGCTCATACGGAATTTTCCTGGTAAATGGCGGTTCAAATAACAATGCTTTGTCCTTTAAATCGATCATGTGAACGTACGTACAATCAAAATTGATGTTTGGTTTTACATATTCGCGAAGTTCAGTTAAATCGCATACGTTGTCGCGAATATACAATATTTTTTTGAGTGCCAATATACGAATTTCTTTACAATCATCGAATAACATGCTCAACAAAACATTTTCACTGTGTGCGAAATAGGAATTATTCTGTATTACGGGATTTACAATGTTACGTAAGTTGTCTGGTAAATGTTGCGTCCACTGGATGAATTTTCCAAGCAGAGCACTACCGTATACAGCCGAATTGTAGTATTTGACGTTGAAATACATGGGAACATACACTTTCATGATGTACCTTGCCAAAATTTGAAAATTTTGTGATGGGTTTTCTGTTGCAATATACACACGGGGCAATCTACTAGCTTTCGTTATCCATCCCGAATGTCCTACCGGTCCAGGTATGATGTTTGCAAGATTAATTGAGCAACTACCATTTGAAACGGCTTGGGCAATTTGGTATAGATATTTAACGTCCGTGGAAAGTTGATTTTCAGCATCTGTACTCATTGGAGGAATGTGTTCAAGTGGAATAAGTTGAACATTTTCGATAACCTGAAAAATGTTTAGATTATTTCAATAAAAAAATTACAAAACTATATCGTATAGAGAAAGAAGTACATAAAGTTATGATATTTACTTGTAATGTATTGCAAATATCTATCCTTTGAGCTGACGATCCAGTGCTTTTTGTCGGTTCAGTAGTGGCCGATTTTTCGACAGCGTTGTACAGATGTCGGAACAGAAATTCGTTGAAATGAAGTAAACAGATAAACCAATGTATTGGTCTATCTAGATAGCGTTCGATGAGACGCAATACACCTCCAGATGTTCCAGTGTTTGCCACCTCACCGGCACTAGACAGCAATTAAATTTTCAAGTGAAAGATTTTTAGATTTGGAGGTTTCGCCTTTGCCTTCTAAATTCACATAGCCAATTAGTGACGAATGTGGTTTACGTATTACTACTAGGTGTGGCTCTTTTCGCATTGTAGTGTGATATACTTCATTAATTTTCTCCCGAGTTAATAAATCATTTTTGCGACCATCAAACGAAAAAGCGATCAACGATTCACCATCGTGATTTGCTCGTAAAATATCGTGTCTCGATTTTTCACGCTCTCGGCTCACTTTTCTTTTATCCATAATAATGGTTTCACCTCGCTCATCCTTAAACTGTATGTCAGCGAATAAAGCTGAAGCCAAAACAGATGCTAACCGATCGGATACCCCAAAGTAACACAGTCGATATTTCTGTTTCGACTGGCAAATATTCAGGTATTGTAAGCCTGCGTTCATGGAGTAGGTCAGGAATTTACATTTGCGGCAGATATTTTAAAATGCGTATTTAATTTTATGTGTATTTGATGCTGTGATCGTTTACAATAAACTAACAAAAATGCGTCAAATGAGCTGAAAACAATGCAAGAATAAAAAAATAAATAAAATACAATAAAAAAATAGAATAAAAATAAGAAATAGAACATTTTTATGATTTTGTGCTATGACCAACTGAAAATGGTAATTTATCAATATTTTCACGAAAAATTTGTACTTTCACAAGGCCAAAACTGCCTGCAGGAGCGTTCCAATGCTTTTGCGATGTACTAGAGGGTTCTTAACTATTGTCTTGGCTACAATTTTTGTCTTAGTAATGAATGGAAAATCTCAATGGTTTGGCTGATATAGGCCAAAATATCCAAAAAAAAACGTGACAAAAGTCTGAGAAAAAACTGGAAGTCAAAATCTGGAAGCTCGATTTTCACCGTAGACGTATGGTCTAGTGGACTTTTTTTGCTGAATTCGGCTGTGCCGAATCTTTGAATACCCTCCACCAAAGGGGATGAAGATGATATACGTATATACTAAATTTTGCATGAACTGTAATATGAATATGTTTTGTCAATTTATGTAACGAACTTTTGTTATTTAGTTTTAGCAATGTTATTTACAGAGGTCTGCTCTGTTAGCGACTTTAACATTATTCATTTTTACGTTAACTTAGTTATCATAGTATGTAAGACAATAAATGTAATCGAACAATAAGAAGACTTAATAACATTTTTACTTAACAGAAGAAAAAAATAGATACAGAAAAATTGTACAAATTTGTATGGAAAATTTAGAGGTACCTTCACATTTTTACTCATAACTTTTGAACCGCTTGACCGATTTTGCTCATTTTAAATACCAAACTGCTCGGGAGGATGTTCAATAATCTGGGTAAAAATAGGCACCCCCGCTTGCGTCTTCGCGTCGTGATTTCAACAGACAGACAAACGGACATCGCTAAATCGACTTAAAATTGCATAAGGATCACGAATATATATACTTTATGGGGTCTTAAACCTATATTTCGACATATTACAAACGGAATGACAAACTGATGTATACCCTCACCATATATGGTGGAGGGTATAAAAACATTTTTAAAATTAAAACTGCAATAGATTTTAATAGCTTCTGTAACAATGGAAGGTTCTGTTTATTATTATTTTTACTAATTTTTTACAATTATAATTATTATTCATTTGATTTAAATATAGATTGCAAATATTTCCAGCGGTATTCATAGAAAAATCTTAATTCAAGTTTTAAATGCATTTTAGTTAAAAAACATTTTAAGCATAAAAAATGTTTATTAAAAATTCGTATTCATAATCAGTATTTTAACTAATAAACGATTTAATGATTTTTTAACTTGAAGATGGCAACACTGTATTTTTTTATTTGTCATATTAATCGTAATGATGCAGATCAATGATTACTAAACCATACGGTACTCGTTTCTATGTATTTTTTGTCGTTTTTCAGAAAAATATTGTTTTTATAAAACAAAATATTTATGTAAACTTGTTTATTAACTAAAACAAGAAAAAGAGTCAAAACGAAATGCCCAATAAAAGTGTTACATAGATAATGATTTTATTGTAGATAAAAAAGTATTCAAATAACCGGTTTTATTTTCTTTGTTTTGATTAAACAACACACCACTATAAAACACAAGGAATAATATCCAAAAATATTATTATTTTTTGCTTAAATTTTTTATCCGGAATTGAAAACGGGTCGCTCCTCTTTTTGTAAATTTTCGTATGACGATTGTTTGAAATTTGGGCAATAGTTTCTATTATAAACAAAATACAATTAAAATATCACATTTTCCATATAAAAATGGTTCTTACCAATTCTTTTCATCAAATATAGTGTCCATTATTTATTAAATAAAAACAAATAACTTCTTTTGTTTAAATGCCAAATTTTTGCAAAAATGTTTAAAATGAAAATAAACACAAAGCAAGAATGTCATCTTAAAATAGGTTTAAAATAGGGTCGAACCAATTTTAAAATTCGTTTATTTAAACAAGGTTTAAAAAAGGTATTTTAAGCTAAAATTCGTTTATGAATACAATTTTAGAAAATTTTGCTTAAAATTGATTTGAAATACTGTTTAAAATTTTTATGAATACCGCTGTTCATATTCTGTTCTTTTGTAGTTCTTTGACTTCTTCATCTAAATTCTGATGTTCCACTTTCCATTGATTTCGAATACTAAAGATGAACGGATTTGACTTTGCCAATAATATATTAAATAGAGCTTAGTTTGTGGAATTTCGTGAAATTTTTCTAGTATTGTACTCTCTATAAAATCTGTAAACCGTATTCCTTTTTTCCTGAGCTTCCTTTGATAGATCTCCAAGTGGCACCGCATGATATTTAATAACATCTTCTCCTTGATAAAGGATTTTATGAACTGTTGCAGACATATTTCTCAATGGTCACTTGGTTGTTCGAGTATATGTATTTGTAGTTTCCTTATCATGATCTCCAAATTTTCTAGAGTCAATTTCTTCATGGCACGCTAGTACTTCTAGGACTATTTTAAATCTGAAAATAAGGTTTAAATCCACACCTTTTTTTTAGATGCTGTTCCTGGATCTAAAAAGAGACTTCTCGCGGTATTGCCTGACCCTTGTTTTGAATGATCTATAATCAATCTAAATTTGCGATATTCATCTTAAACATGTTTCTTTTTTGAACTTATTAACCAACAAGGGGTTTTGTTGTTTCTTACTGATCCTGAAAATCCGAAATTCAAATTATAACTGATTTTTAGTACGTGTTTCATAAATCGTATTCTTGCATGTAGTGGTGATGATCTTGCTTGTATATGATGCACCTACTTTTTTATCTATCATTGTTAGCATTAATTGGTAGCTTACTTCAATTTGCAATCGTAATGGCTGTAGTGTTGCAATTTGGGACTTGATATTAATAAATTTTTTGTTAATGGCATCACGAGTTTCTTTTTTGAATTCGTAGAAGATGGTGTTTTTTTTTTACAAATATCCTTTGTTTGCCTTGTACTAGTCGAAGGCTCCGAATCTTCCAAAACCCTTTTTCAATCGCAATGGGACAAATTATACCATGAATACTGAAGCTGTCCATATTTTTATTTCGGACTTTTATTGTTAAAATAAATTATAGCAATAGAGTTTGTATTCAAATGTCCCTTTCTCATAAGCCTTTTCATAAGCCATCATACTATGTTTCTAGGTAAAACAAAGAGGTAAGAAAATGACATTAGTGCATTACTAGGTAAAATAAAAAAGGTAAAAAAGGGTTAATAAAAACGCCATGTTACAAACGAACTGCATCCTCTGAAAATCATTCTTACTTACAAATGTATAAAAAGGAAGGTGTATTTTGAAAGCAGATATCATTACACTAGGCAACAGCCATTTTGTTATTTGGTTCTAGCATACTTGTTCTCATGGATTTGGACCTACTGAACACGAAAATGAATTTTAAAAATTTTTCTGTCGATTGGTTTGCGAGATACAAATTTTTTAATTTTTTTTTTTTAATTTTTGGAGGTACACTTACTATTTTGAGCATATCTTTAGTCTTCTTTGACCTATTTTATCCTACTACTACTCAAATTAAAGACAATTGAGCCGTCTACAACTTATTCTCAGAAAATTTTCAAATCGGGTTAGTAGTTTTGATGTTGGCGGCTTAAAAAGGTTAAAAAACTGCGTTTTTTTAGTAAAAATGTGGCTGAAAAATTCATATAAAAATTCATATAAAATGTAAAACGCGATGTTAACAGCGATTTTAATTTTTTTACGTATAGCTGACACTTTTCCAAAGAAAATAAGCCCTTACTTAACAAAATCTGATGACAAATGGCCGACTTATTATTTTTTTGGTAAACGACCGAAATTCCGCTATTTCACGATTTTTTGATTTTCATTATTTGCACAGCTTACCTACCCAACGCAAACGAATAAATACATTTGAACTTAATTTAAAATAAACAAATTAGTCTTCGTATATTATTTTTTAATTGATACTTTCACTTCTGAAGCCGCAAATCCACACTGTATCATCCGAGACGCAAAAAGTTCGGATTTCTCCTTAGTGAGACCAAAATCGCGCACCCAATCGTTTAGTTCGGCCTGTGACAGTAATTTTCGCTTTGCACCCGGCTCAAATTCGCTTGCATTTGACTCAGACTCTTCTTCTGACGATTCTGCTTTTTGAAGAGATGCACCAGGGCACACTGGATATGGCACATCATGCGAATGTGGTACTGGAAGCGCAAACGATCCCACTTGAGCGTAGTTCCATTTAAAAAATCTTCCTACCCCACTGTTTGTGGTGAGGCAAAAATAACAGTCTGTGGAATGGCATAGCGGCTTTTTCCACATCATTGGTGTATCGAATTTCATATGGCGGCTAAAATTAAAATAAATTACTATATTCGCTATGTATAATGTGTTTAAATAAAAATTCTTACCTTCCGCCAGCTGCCCAGTTGGTTAAGATTATATAGCAAAGATCACACAGCGACTTAGGTGTCCATGGTTCTGTGATATTTGGTGAAATACCAAAATAATTCAAATAGTGCAATTGTACTGCTGGAGTGAACTTGTGTGCGTGATTTTTTTTTATAAACTGGCCACAAACATTGCAGAAATTGTCTGGATCGTTCAAACACTCGAACACACGTAGTCTTTTACTCATTGTCTTCCTTGCGTTTTCTAAATATTAACTTCTTAAATATTGTCTCCTTATGTTTAAATATGTATGAGCATGTAGTGCTGTAAATAAATTAAAAAAAAATATACGAAGACTACTTTGTTTATTTTAAATTAAGTTCAAATGTATTTATTCGTTTGCGTTGGGTAGGTAAGCTGTGCAAATAATGAAAATCAAAAAATCGTGAAATAGCGGAATTTCGGTCGTTTACCAAAAAAATAATAAGTCGGCCATTTGTCATCAGATTTTGTTAAGTAAGGGCTTATTTTCTTTGGAAAAGTGTCAGCTATACGTAAAAAAATTAAAATCGCTGTTAACATCGCGTTTTACCTTTTATATGAATTTTTATATGAATTTTTCAGCCACATTTTTACTAAAAAAACGCAGTTTTTTAACCTTTTTAAGCCGCCAACATCAAAACTACTAACCCGATTTGAAAATTTTCTGAGAATAAGTTGTAGACGGCTCAATTGTCTTTAATTTGAGTAGTAGTAGGATAAAATAGGTCAAAGAAGACTAAAGATATGCTCAAAATAGTAAGTGTACCTCCAAAAATTAAAAAAAAAAAATTAAAAAATTTGTATCTCGCAAACCAATCGACAGAAAAATTTTTAAAATTCATTTTCGTGTTCAGTAGGTCCAAATCCATGAGAAAAAGTATGCTAGAAACAAATAACAGACAAAAGTTTGTTATTTGTGACCTAGTGTTACTGGTAATAGAAGAAATAATAACTGTTATTAGTTATAAAATACCTAAAGCGCAAATTTAACACATCGTTGTATACTAATAGGGCTGTTTAAATTAACGTTGTTGTTAAATTAAAGATGCAAAAAGTACTGCAGGTTACAATCGATGATAACTTGCAAGTAGTACCCATTTTTTTTTTTGATAAAAAACAAAAAAAAGAAAAACCCCGAATTTAAAAAAAAAAAACAGTTAAGTTTGACAGCATTCCACGCCCACAACTAGCAATAGTTTAACCTAATTTTTTGGCAACCTTAATTTGGCGCTAAAATTTAAAAAAATCATTGACATTCATTAGCCATTGAAATCAAATTTTCAGCCACAGCGTACCGGTCTTCTCGCAAATGAGCGATATGCCTTTGTTTTATTAAGCTCTACTGACAAATTAATAATTATTTAATAAGTAATTTTAATTAGAAAAACTGCATTTTGAAATAAAAAAGATTTTTTTTAAATTAAAAATTTTGTCAAATAGTTTGTGTGAGCGACTTAGCGCAGCAGGCAAAAATTGTTTGAAAAAATCGATCATTTTTTTTTTGGAATTCTTTTGTAAAAAACAAAATTATTTTGTATATGGGATCCATTAGGTTTTAAATGGATTAGAGGCGCTGTAGGGAAAAATTTGATTTTTTGTAAAAAAAAACGTTTTTACATTTTTTTGTACATGAACGAGTCCACGGGACCAAAAAATGTTCTATTTTTTATTCCGGAGCGGGTTATATAATTTTGTTTTTTAATAAAGTAGACCAAGCCCTATGCTCTTGATACTCATTTATTTTAGTAAGTGCTCTTAGCTATAGGCTGTGTTTTAATACACATACGAGCACTCAGCAATAGCAATACGAAATACACAAACACGCAAGTGCAAACCAACAACACTTTCGTATGCTTTGCTGGTAAACATTGACGAAAGCGATCATCAATATAGAATTTGTTTTTAACGTATATGAAATTTTTTTTTCTTTTTTCTTTGTATGTATTAGTTTTTACAATAAAAAATATTGAATAAAAATTAGTTATTTTTTAAATGTATTGGTGTTTGCTCTTCCATAAGGAAATTTTGGGCACCCCTGAAGTAGACCATTAGGATCTCAGTCTGAAATGGACCAAGAAACAAAACGCATTTGTGAGATCCTGACTTTTCCTTTCAATTGAGTATCCACACTTATGTTACTACGCGTACAAATTGAATGTCAAGGAATCAGTGCGTTTGGTAGAAAAGCTGCAAAATATGTGCGTTTCTTTCAAAGATACTACGCTTATAACAAAAGATGAATTGTAGTAGTAATTAAGTTAATAATAATTGTACTTACCTTTTTACGTGATTTTTATGAAAAAATATATTTTATATCGACTTCTCTTATCCAAGGAATTATTTTTGTAGCGTCTAATTCAGGCGTTCGTGAATGAACTAGTTCAATTGAACTATTTACCTATTAGATCGATAACACTAGTACACAACAAGATGGACTTTTTAGCCAATCGTTCATTTTAATTTCTAGGATAGTGAAAATTTCTATATATATTTCTTTATTTTATTGTTATCAACAGATTTTTTACATTTGGTATCTCTACTAACTAATCCGCCATTTAGATTAAAAATAAACATCATAGCAATAAATAAAAAACGACGGCAGAATAACGTCACAAAATATCTTATTGCCGAGTTTATGTTAAGGGTATGATAACACGTTATTTTGATGTCATATTTAAAAATATTTTAATGAAGAAGTTTATTTTGTGCTTACTTGTAAATACCCTTATAAACCTGAAAAATTCTTATATTTTTTGTTTTTTTTTTTTGTAATTTGTTAAATTTTATTTAATTCTTTAACACTTTATTATTTTCTTTAGTTTTAACTTTACTCTTTACATGGGGGCCATCAGTTTTTAGTGAATTTTCGTGTTAACACCTTGCCGCACAAACACTGCAATTGTTCAAAAGAACATTTGCTGAGTGGCAAGGTGTTAACAGGAACATTCACTATAAACTGATAGCACCCATAGAAATAGTGTCAATAATTCTACGCGTAATATGAATCCGTAATTAATAAATTTAGTAAACATTGGTGTGCTACACCCCTGATTGGCATACACATAAAATTTTTCATACAAAAATAAGACATTTTTTGTTATTGTTACATCAAATTTGAATACAAAATTTCTAAAATATATATTATAACTATTTTGTTGCATTACCATAACAACGAATATAAATCAAACAAGATGTAAAAGTTTCATAAATTATGACTTATTCTATGTGTTTTGTTCAGAACACATGTCACTGTCGGTAGTGAAAATAAAACCAATATTTATCAAGTGGATTTTAAGAAAACTTTATGTAAACCTACTTTATCGTTTAACTCGATACCGGCATATGAATGAAAACAAATAATAAGCTGATAAAATATATACGGGATTTTCAAACATAATATACCTCATAAAAGTAGCTATTACCGTTTTTCTGATATGTTCGGTCAAAGTTTCTGGATGTCATAAGCCAACTAGTTTAATTGAACTATTATATCATTTTACAAACCAAATCTAATCTTTTAGCTTAGTCTTTAATGCAAACTTCTGCATTTGGGAATATTGTATCCTTTTTATGAAGCAAATTTGAATTCGAGTTCAAAATTTATTAAAGAAAGCACAATCCACAAAAAATTATTTCTTAACCACATTTAAATTTTTATATGCAGACAGCTATCAAAGTTGGATTATGTCATTCCCATATAAATTTGACATAACCTAAAGTTTAGTTTTATAGAATCTGGGCACTGGATTCGTAACTTCAGAAAGTGTCAGAGCTTTCGTATAAAAGTTGCTTGGATTTACTAATTTTATATCCAATATTTAAAATTCGAAATGTGCTATATTTATTAAATCGATTAAATTTTATGTAACTGCCAAAATAACAGATATACAACCCTCAACTTTCTTCCGGCTATGACAACTGAACACATCTCTGTCAAAAACAGCTGCATTTGTTTACATTTATGTACAAAAAATCAACTAGAGTTTTTGTAAATGTTTTTGTTTTCGAATTGCACGCACCGTCAAGTTAAATTGTTTTGAAATTGATAACTACTTATCTTACATAAAAGTTAACAAATAAAATACCAATTTTATTACATGCATACAAATATTTATCATAACAATTGCAATTAAATAGGCAATACAAAAACATCGAACTAAAAATCAATAGCAAAATTTACGAAATCTTATCAACATGAGTTATAATAATGTTCTATCAACTTATACTAAGGAACACTACAATGACGACACTAACAACAATGTGTATTATTGTATTAACAATAAACCAGAATACCAAAGTCTGTCGTTGGCCGCACAACTATTGGGATGTTCTACTCATACGGTCGACGACGATCGACAGCCAGAGTTCAAACAATTGCCACAGTGTTTACCGCTGGACACAATGCAATTGTATGATAAACATTCACAGAAAACCTTAATACAAGTATGGCATATACAGTGTACAATAGTGGTGACGTTAATTGCCATTGCATTAGCACGGATAGTAGTTTATCAATCTGCCGCGGGAAATGGTTTTAAAAGTAAAACATGCTTTCGTTATTTAAGTGAATTCGTTGTGATATCTTTACCCGTTATTGTAAGTGTTAATATTGCTAATACCTATGTAGAATTAATAGTGTTTACTGCATTTGCTGTACTCATCCTGTTAATGTGGCAAACAAAATGTTGGCTTAAAGCTGCAACAAGAGAATTTAAATTTGGTCGAAGACCTTCTCTTTTCACACTTTTACGTTCTACAATAAACTACCTAACAGCTCTTTGTATATTGGCTATAGATTTTAAAAGTTTTCCAAAAACATTTCGTAAATCCAGACGTTATGGTGCCGGTTTAATGGATGTTGGCATTGGTCTTTTTGTTTTTTCGATGGGTTTAGTATCATCCAGACCTCGCCGCTGTTCCGATTTACGTAAACTTATATTTACCGTGGGTTGTATGTTAATATTGGGTCTGGCACGTACTGTAGTTATAACAGCGATAGATTATCATCAGGATGAACACGAATATGGTGTACATTTAAATGCGTTCTTTACATTGGGATTTACAAAGCTTTTTGCTACTCTTTTGGATTTTGTGGCGAGATCAGATAAATATTTATTACCATTGGGATTAGGTAAGTATTTTTTTTTTATTTATTGAAAAACTATTTTTGCAAAGAAAACTTTTAAAAGAAGGTAATAAACTGAAATATTTTTGACAAAACAACTTATTTCTACCAACGATTTCTGAATGTCCCGTTAAAATTAAATAGAGCCATTCAAAATTTTTTATGGTTAAGCAGTAATAAATGTATCAGATAAAGTCTCAATTAGTTGATAATAGAACAATGGGGCTTAAGTTATTGCAAATTTTTCCATGAATAATATCAAAATTTTATGTCAAAATATTTTATATAAAAAATTTGAAAAATTGTCTTCAACCAACGAAGCTCATTATTGATAAAATACAAAAAAAAAACGCTTAAGTTAAAAAAAAAACCCAAATTAAAAAAAATTTACCAATATTTCAAAAAAAAAAACTTCAAAATTAAAAAATCGCTCCAATTGAAAGAAATTTAAAAAAATCTAAAAATTGAAAAGAAAAAGTCGCCAAAATTAAAAAATAAATCGTTTGATCAAATTGAGAAAAAATGGGTGTGGGTTTTGGCCACTGGTGAAAACATTTTTCCGTTGCATCGTGTGGTTCAAAAGATATGTTCGATTTTATCTAATCGATTTTTGTATTTATATTTTCACAAAACCGTGATCCGTTTTCATTTATCTCATTTAATTTTCGAGATACAGGTGATGTTTCAAATAAAAACATTTTTCTCTCTACGATGCATAGATTTCGAGAAGATCGTGATGTAAAAATTCAGATATTAAAATTAAAATTTGATTTTGGTATCGGAGTTTTAAGGCTAGCTTTTGACCTCCTGGTGCAAAGATTTTATCTTTTGCGAGGTATACACATTTAACATTTTATTTAACCCAAACAATTTTTGTACTTCTTTTCACAGATGAATCCCTATGACTTCCTCAGCCAAATAAAAACCATTTTTCTAGCCATGCAAGTCGTGATATATGTAGCGCTTTTAATTTTTGAGATATGGACGACTGAAATTGAATGTAAGCGACTGAATATGAACTATTATGAATTTTATACGATTTTTTTTCAATTACGGGGTTTTCATATTTAGTGTTTTTTTTTCAATTTTGCCATTTTTTTTTTATCTCAGTGTTTTTTTTTAAATTTGGGCGTTTTTTTAATTTTGAAAATTTTTTAAATTTTGACAATTTTTTAAATTTTGACAATTTTTTAAATTTCAGTTTTTTTTAATTTGAGCAATTTTTTTAAATTTTTACATCCTTTTTTAATATTGGTAATATTTTGTTTCAATTTTAGCAATTTTTTCAATTTTGGAGATTTTTTCCAGTTTTAAATTTAAATTTGGGCATTTTTTGAATTTAGGTGTTTTTTTAAATTTTGGCATTTTTTTAAATTTAAGATTTTTTTTTTAATTTGAGAAATTTTTCAATTTCAATTCTTATATCTTTTTAAATATTGGTAATTTTTTGTTTTAATTTTAGCTTTTTTTTCATTTTTAGAGATTTTTTTGAAGTTTTAATATTTTAATTTTTACTAATTTTTTTTATTGTTTTTTATTTAATTTTAGCGGTCATTTTCAATTTAAATACTTTTTTTTGAGTTTTTTAATTTTATAGTTATTTTTACTTTGGTAACTTTTCTAAT
Source organism: Eustalomyia histrio (assembly GCA_949748255.1). NCBI lineage: Eukaryota > Metazoa > Arthropoda > Insecta > Diptera > Anthomyiidae > Eustalomyia > Eustalomyia histrio. Next base: position 26,358,971 of record OX456526.1, on the reverse strand, counting down.
TTTGTCGTTTGTTAATTTTTATAATTATTATTATTTTTTTTTCCATTTAATTGAAACTTAAAACGTAGTTATGCATTTTTCCAAATAACTCAATCGAACAAAACAAAATTGAATGGACAAAAAAATCGATTTAATTTCTTAATTGTAAATCGATTGAATTCGTAACGATAGAATTCAGTGATTAAACAAATCGAATGAGTGTTTTAAATTGGAACACAGAATTCGTTCCATTTTTATCCAATTGTGGTTTTAGAGGTCAATCAGAATGATTTTAGATCATATAATCATATTCTTTTTATAAATTTTTTTATTGCAAAGAAACATGAAAAACATAGAAAATAAAAATTGAGAAACTCCACAGAGTCATCAGGATAGAATACTTAATATTTTCGGTTGACGCTACCCAACCTTATCAATATCCACGCTCTCCTTTCTCCCCTTTGGTCATTGCTTGTTGATATAAGTTAAAAATACGGTTTAATAAAATTAACTTGTTTCAAATAATGCATTCATAATGAGTTTTGAAATTTGTCGTTTATTTTTTTTTTCACAATTTGTATACAGTCCTAACGGTTTGATTGTATGTGGCTGTACTATAAATTATAAAAAGAAGATTCTATTTGCATTAAAAATTCTAATTGTATAAAAGCATTCATTAAATGCATATAAGTACATTCAAACTATTAGGGATATAACTTTTTTGACTAAAAATTTCCCAGGCACTACGCTATGGGAAAAATTGTACTGATAATAAAAAATAACATGTTTTGAGGAAAACATTTCAAACTGTTACCACTAGCAAAAATGTGTTTTGTGTGTTTGAATTTTCGAAATTAACTTAACGTTTCATATTCATAACAAATAAAATAAAATAAAAATTAACTTTGTAAGCAATTTTTTTCGTTCGAATTATTAAATTTTCTTTTGTATAAAAAAAATTTTTATATATTTATTACTACCACCTTGAATGACGCTTAAATTTTTTTTCGAACTTGTAAATGCAAATGTAATTTTTTTCAAATTTATTATTTCCGATAAATGGATAACACAGTTAGTATATACCAGAGAACTGCAAATGTTGATTGCAAAACGTTCATACGCAATCAACACAAGAATAAATATGTGTTTGCGTTCAAACGTTGAATATACTCTAACATACATATTTGTTGATGATTTTAAGTCAATCAAACGACGTGCAAATTGTTGTCCCTGATTTATAATCATCGGTCATTTTTATACCATTGATTTTATTCTCTTCGTTTGAGTCAACAATAATTATTTTGATTTAGAATAAATCAGAAAAAGCAATAAATAAAGCGTATGTGTGTATTCATAATAAAAACAAAATAGTTTCTTATCTATAAAAAGGGGGTGGTTTTGTAGAAACAAATTTCACAAATTAGGGTGGGTCTAAAATCCGTTTTTTAGAATTTTTATTAGTAATACCAAAAATATTGTTCTCTGTGAAATTTTTTTTTTTAAATTTAGGTCGATATCTCAGGCTCTCCCAATACGGTTAAAGGTTAATATTGCCTAATTTTCCAATCAAAATAGAAGAAAAAAAAAATTTTGACAATTTAAGTCCCACCCTAATGCACACAATATAATTTATGAAATGTGTTTCTATTTTGTTTTGATTATGATTACACTCATACGCGTTGTTTGTTGTTTTTTCTGATTTATTCAACGCTGTCTTTGTGTTGAGTGATTACATTTGCATAATCGGTAAGCAGATCGTGGACTGCGATGTAGATACAGTGGCTAACTTTTCGTTATAAATACGGCTGTAGGTGTTACAAGAAATAAATTTTATGTTTAGTGTTCGCGTTGATTTGCATAGCAGAAACAAATCAAAAAATCCTAACTCCAAATTTCATCGCACTTGGTGCGGAAGCTTTTTTGTTAACGATCGGGGAAAAGTAAAAACGCGGAAAATCACTTGTAGAAGAACTTTTTTATTATTCATCCTTGCCAGGCAAATTTTGATATTTGTGAAAAATGCAAAAAGTTATATTCCTAATGTACATATCTTTGGACTTTTGACAAAAAGCACTTATGTCAAAAACTCAAATTTTTTAGAAAAATAAAAAAACACATTCAAAGTTGTAATAAAACGTTACAATTTATTCATTCTATTTAAAATTTAGTTCTTTCGTCCAGAAGAAATTAATAAAATTTTGAAATAACTTGATTTCAACGGGTCTCATATCTTTTAGTGTATAAGGGGTCTGGTAGAGTATTCAAAAAACCGGCCTTTTGAAAAAACCTGTTTCGGTTTTCTTCGAAAAATCGAATTTTAAAAAAACCGGTTTCGGTTTTTGCAAAAAAAAAACCGGTCGACCGAAATAAAAAAATACATTCTTTGAAATATATATATATATATATATATATATATATATATATATATATATATATATATATCATATATATTCATTTAAATTTAATTTTTTTATTGTATTTCATTTCAAAATTTTATTTATTGGTTTTAATATTTTTTAATATAATATCTTAAAAATTAATATTATAAAACTATATTCATATCAAATAAATAGAGATCATTAAGTTTGTAAATTAGGAACGTTAGTAATTTGAACGTTTAAAACCTTTGGCATTAAAAAGTTTTTTTAATATTACATTTTAAATATGTAAAAAGAAAATCCATTTTTCACTTCTAAAATAATATTTTATAAATAATATGCAATTTAAATGTTTCGTTTTAATACGATTTTTATGTTTGCTTTTGATAAAGCTAGAAGTGGAAAATACTCTTTCACTAATAGTAGATGTTGGACAAATTTGGAATTTGTAATATCCAAAGTTAAGTCTTCATCGGGATCTATCAGGTTTACATCTAAATCTTTATAACCAAACAAACGATTATAAAAGTTTTCGGAAAAAATAAAAGAGACCAAGTAACCCAGTTAGTGATGTAATTAAAAAAACCGGTTAACCGAACAAAAAATACCGGTTTTCGGTTTTCTTTGAATTTACAAAATATTCGAAACAGATCGGTTTTTAAAAATAAAGAAACCGGTTGACCGGTTTTCGGTTTCGGTTTTTGAATACTCTAGGGTCTGGCCAAATTTTCTTAAGTCTACTTAGGTGCTTTTGTCAAAGGTCCGCAGATAATTATACTACAACATTTTACAATTGTGGTGTTTTGTTGCTCACACTTGACATGAAAACGAAAAAAAAACATAATAATTTTGTATACAATTTAACCTTTGGTGTGACCGGGTAGACCGGTCTAGCCGTTAAAAAAAAATACTTTAAGTTTTTTTCCAAAATCTACACAGAAAAAAGTATCACAAAATTTTAAGTAATAAAAAATATTTGTTAAAATTCAAATTCTATTTCTAACAATTTTTTGTTTGAAATGTTTGTAAATTGTTACTTTTCATTTAAAAATTCTTTGAAAATAAAAATTTAAGTTACAAAAAAATAACAAAAAGTTCTTTGTATTTACAAAATCCATTGTTGGTACCTTTTTAAAAAAATTTGTATATGTAGTTACAAAAATGTTCTATGAAAGATGTTAAATATTAAAGCACTTTTTCAATGATAGTGCCGTTTTAAAATAAAGGGTGTCCCAAGAAGAACGCAATTTTTAAATCTGGCAACATTCGAAGTGCCATTGTTTGACATTTGAACAATTGTTATTGTTTGCTAGTAGAAGGTACGAGGTTAGTAAAAATGGAGCGCTACACGAATGAACAACGCATTCTCATTGTGAAATTGTTTTACCAAAATGGTGAAAGTTTTGCGGCTACAGTTCGCAAATTGCGATCAATTTGGGGTCACAATAATGCTTCAAAAGAGTCAACTGTAAAGAGATTAATGGATAAATTTGCCGAAACTGGGTCTGTTAGTGATGTAAAGACAACAACGCGCCATCGACCAGGTCGATCGACCGAAAATGTCGCAGCTGTACGTGATGATGTCGCTCAAACTCCATCCACCTCAATTCGACACCGAGCTCAGCAAATTGGTGTCTACAAATCCACTTTGCAGCGAATTTTGACGAAAGATTTGCATCTTCATGCATACAAAGTTCAATTGACTCAGGAACTGAAGCCAGCTGACCATGGACAGCGAAGGGAGTTCGTTAATTGGGTATTGGAGAGACAACATGAAAATGCTGATTTTGCCGATAAAATCATCTTCAGTGACGAGGCCCATTTTCATCTTGATGGCTTCGTCAATAGGCAGAATTGTCGCATTTGGGGTGAGGAAAATCCTCGAGTGATTCACGAGAAGCAAATGCATCCTCAACTTGTCACTGTGTGGTGTGGTTTTTGGGCTGGAGGAATCATTGGATCTTTTTTTTTATGAAAATGAGGCAGGTTAAGCGCAAACAGTCAATGGTGTTCGGTATCGTGAAATGATAACCAGTTTTTTCTTGCCTAGAATTGAAGAAATGAATGTGGAGGGCATATTGTTCCAACAAGACGGCGCCACATGTCATACAGCCAGAGAAACAATTCAATTGCTGCATCAGTCATTTCCCGGTCGTGCGATTTAACACCATTAGATTTTTTTCTTTGGGGTTTTTTGAAGTCTATGGTTTACGCGAATAAGCCGACGACGACTCAAGCCTTAAAAGAGGAAATTGGACGCTGCATTAATGAAATACCCAGCATTCATGCAAAACGGTCATTGAAAATTTCATTAAAAGATCGCGTGCATGCCAGCAAAGCCGTGGCGGCCATCTGCACGATATATTGTTCCATACATAACCTCATTCTGTCTACTTTACGATATAATAAAGTTTCACGAATTTTTTTAAATATCTGTGTTTTATTTAAAATTTAAAAATTGCGTTCTTCTTGGGACACCCTTTATATTTTTTTTTAAAAAGTGCATTTTCCATAGTTCTTTTTCACAAAAAATTAAAAAGGTACTAGTAAAAAAAGTATTTTTTCAAAAAAGTAATTTTTGTAAAAAAAATATTTTGCGAAAAAGTGCGTTTTGTTTAAAAAATAATTAAAAAAAAAAATTAAAAAAATACCTTTTTAAAATATGACTTTAAAAACGGCCTTTTTCCAAAAAAAATCATTTTTTTATAAAAAAGGTACTTTTTTCAACAAAAGTACTTATAAATAGATTTTTTTAAAAAGTATTTTCTAAAAAAATATTTTTTTAAAGAAAATTACTTTTAAAAAAACGTACTTTTTTAAAAAAGTAATTTATCAAAAAAAGTACTTATTTAAAACAAGGTACTTTTTTGAAAAAGTGCATTTTTTTAAAAATTACAAAAAAAGAATGCTTAATACGACCTTGTTTTTCTAATACAAAAAAACTACAATAACTTGAATTTCGGTTTGAAAATGTCACAGTCTTTTTGGGGTAGTAGTAAGGCGTTTTTACACCGTAGCTCCAAATGAGTTCAAATTTTGCTGAAATAGTCCAGATATAAATTTGACCAAGAGCTATAGAAATTTTTGCTGGTCGTGGAACAAAAATGTTTCGAAAAACGCAACCAAATTCCGAAATTACTGCGTTTTCCATACTCGGTTTTAACATGGAGTCGGTTTTTGGTCTACCCGGTCAGACCGAAAGACCGGGTAGACCGAAACCCGTTTAATGGGGGGCTCTAAACAACCAAACTATCATTTGCTATTAATAAGATCGGCATACACCACTTAAATGTTCAACACACACATCGACTTATTTAAATGTTTGTAAGCCTATAAAATTTCTATTTGCAATCAAATTAAAATTTCCTTGAACTTCCCAATATAACAAGATATTATTCATTGAACTGAAAGAGTTTTTAAACGCAAATAATGTAGTGTGTGAAAGTTCTGACGGTATATATTAGATAATAAGTATACACTGCATTGCATAACTATAAATACACCTTTATTTTACTACATTTTTTAAGTTTAAAAAAATAGAACAGTTTTACCTGCATGCATGTAAAATCAATGAAAAATAAATAGCATTTAATAAAAAATAGTGTTTCATAAATAAATACACTTAACAAAATATATAAAAATTCGCAAAAAAAAAAATATTAAAGTAACAGTTTTGAGTCAGTTCGAAAATTCTATATCACGAGAGATAGGTGAAAAAAGCACTGGTTCCTAAAGTACCTATCACGTGAACGGTTTAAAAGTCACGACATGTCCTTTTAGGCTAGTCCTGTGACATGTCACAGAGGGCAATTGACCTCCTAGACCAAGCCCATGTTTAAGTGATCAGTCCCGTGACCGGTCCCTATCACAATGAACCGGTCATGTGACCTGTCCTGGGATAGGTCCTTAATTGTGTGTTACGGGTACAGTTGATTTTTTTTTTGCGTGTCCTGTTCAGAAACCTTTTTTTTGTGAGCCAGTTTTCTTTTTACCATAACCACTCGGATTAATTGCAAAATTAGTCACAACTACATGTGAACGGTTAATTTTTCGTGCAATTTAAGACGCTTTTTAAATTGACTGAAATATTAAAATCACGAAGGTGTGAATCGCGCGGTATTTTATTGTAAATTGTATAATAAAATAATATAACCGTTATACTTTTATTTTTTTTACCTCCTCTTTGTTAGAAGTAAAATGTAATTATAGTTATGAAACACTAACAAAAAAATAATGCACAATTTCGCTCTTAAATTTCGCAAAGTAACAGATCAGCTATCACACTCTCAAAAATTGTTATAGGATTTACAAAACTGTTTGTAACTTCCCTGCGAGAAAAAGGGGTTGGTTGGGAATTGGAACCTGTCCTGTGATAGGTGAAAACTGGACCGGTTTCGAAAATACATATCACGTTCATAGTTGAAAAGAGGACCGGTTCCTAAAGTACCTACTACGTGACTGGTTTAAAAGTCATGTTTGTTCTGTGATATGTTCTTTGGGGTTAGTTGTGTGACATGTTCTTTTGGACCAGACCTGTGACATACCACAGGGGGCAATTGACCCCCTCCTAGGACAAGCCCATGTAAAAGTGATTGGCCCTTTTCATATAAAACAAAACCGGTCACGTGACAGGTCTTTATTACAATAAACCGGTCACTTGAGGTGTCCTTGGATAGATCCTTTTCCCGCAGGGTTTAGAAAAAATAGTTAAGTAAATCAGTGTATATAAGTTTGTCAGTGTGTTTGTAAATGAAAATTTAAGGGTACCTCTAAATATTCCATACAAATTTGTGCATTTTAGTACAATACAATTTAGTATTGGCGATTCTGGAATAAAACAATTGTCATATTTTTGTCACCAGACAAAAATGATTTACACATTTACTTTTTTTTTTACCACAAAAATTGTTTTCGCATCTAAAATCATTCCCAAGAAATATTTTTACGGACTCTCTGACGTTTACGGACCGTAAATACGTATCCGTCAAAGCTTGTACGTAAAAGGAATATTAATGAAGCGTATAATTGAATTTTCGAAAACAATACGTTTTGACTCCGTTTTAGTGCATACGTTTTTGTACCGTCAAATATGGACTTCTTCGATTTTCATTAGGTTTTTTTCCGCTGCTTTTGAATTCGTTTTGGTGTCAAAATCGAATAATAAAAACATGTCTGTAATTATTATACGGGTCGCGCGCTAAAGTTTAGAAAAACAGATGCATATTTAGAGTAAGCTCACTTACATCTCACACCAAAAATAAATTTAAGTGATATCTATGAGGTAAATATTTATGAAATTTAAAACAAGTTTATAATAGATTTTATTAAAAAATGTGCAAATTTGCGTTGTATGCTACATCATTTCTTAAACGCCATCAATTAAACCTAAATTAAAATTTTGTTTTATTTTCCATTCAATGGGCCATAGCCGCAGTGATGGATGGAGATGATAGTTTTACTGGAGATGAATATTTCATTTAATTAAATTTGTAAAAGTTTTGTTTTGTTATTATATTAAATATCTTTATAAATAAATTTAAAGGAAAAACGGTACGAATACGGACCGAATACGGATCCGTAAACGATCCGTCATTGACGGACTTTCAAAGGACAACTGCGTTTTTCATCCGATATATTGGACGGACTTTTGACGGACAACTCCGTTTTTCATCCGATATATTGATCCGTCATTGACGGCATTTAAACGGATTCGAATCAGTTTTGATGTTCCTTCCGTTTATGACCGACCGAAAACGGTACGTAAACGGAACGTATTGTTTGTTGGGTTGTTTGGCAAAATTTATTTTTATACACAATGTTACATCAATTTCAATTTTTTTGCTGTAACAAATATATTTTGAAGGGTATATAAAAAATAATTCGGTAAAGCTGAATTTAATGCTTTTAATTGTTTTTTAATTGTTTTAGTTTTACAACGATTTTTACCCACTTTTAAAAATAAAAGCACTTGTTAATAATTTTGTTTTTTTATATTTTTCAATTTATTTACAGTTATCTTATTCACACACGAAATAATCTTACAACTCGGAGTTTGGAAATATGTTATGCATTCCGAATTAGAACGTACTGATTTGATCACAGCCAATCGTGAAGGTTTATTTTCTCTACCAGGCTTTATAGCACTTTTTATACTATCACAATATATTGGACAATGGTTGCAGACCAAGGATGTGTTAAATTTTGAAGAAATAAAACGAAAATTTAAAACTCTCACACTGACATCGTTAAGTCTTTGGCTGATAGTAGTTTTAAGTATATATATAACAGGTATAGCTAGAGTAACTTGTAATTTTGGTTATGTAACGTGGATTTTAGCCATAGCGGTAACAATGTGTACTTTATATTTATTTGTCTTCGACATAGTGTTAGACACTTTGAAACCTGTTCATACAGAACATTTTTTGAATATAAATTCTTCAGAAGTGGATAGTGCTACAAAAGTGTGTGAGAGTGTTAATACAAAAATTCCATTAGTTATAGAAGCTGTCAATTATAATGGTTTAACATTTTTTCTACTGTCAAATATTTTAACGGGGGCCACAAATATATTTTTAAAAACTGATGAAAAATCAGATATACAAAGTGTTTTTATATTATTTAATTATATGTTAATAACAACAACTGTTGTATTTCTGTTATATCGTTTTAAAATAAGAATTGCCTAAAAATATATCTGAATAAAAGTAACCGTGTCTCCTTACACTAACATAAATATTTTAAGTACTAATACTTAGTGATAATTTTAAGCTTTAACAATTTAAGCTTTAAAAATAATATATTGCCAAATATATATTTGTATTTTTTTAAGATTTAAGATAGTTTTTTTTTGTACATAAAGATAAGATAAATATTAAATAATAAACTCTTTTGTTGAAAAATTTAAAGCAAAATACTTTTTTTTTATTAAAGAGTTTTAACGGTGTTTAAAATTTACAATAGAACAAATTGAATTATTGTTTATAATACCAATAAAATACAATTATCAAAAAATTGTTTTCAGTCATTTAAAGCTCCCACTTGAAATTAGTTACTATTTTTTTTTTATTAAAACAATTTAGAATTTTAAAACAATTTTTTGCTACCAATTCTATGGTTAGCTACACATACACACATACATATTTTATCCGCCTTTAGTATTTTATCATTATAATTCATCTTATCTTAATTAGTCAATAATATCGTGATTAAATATAATTAATTTAATATAACATAAACAAAAATAGCTGTACTTTCGAGGTTAGCTATCAATGTTGCGTTTTAATCAAATCTACGCTATGTTTAATCACAACTGGGTCGACTGTCGACAACACATATCGTCGCGATTAATTTACATTAAGCGACAGTCGATCGTCGATATTTTTTTAACAAACGAAAACAGTAAAATAAGTAAGTAAAATATTTTTTCTTATCAGAATTGACTTATATTTTATATTCACCTCAAATATTCTTCACTTCAAATATTTTTCACCTCAAACAATTTTTTTCGCCACTAAAATTTTTTTCACCACAAAAATTTTTATTTCATTTCAAAATAATTTTCCACCACAAAAAAGTTTTTCACCTCTAAACAATTTTTTTCCTTATTGTTTTTTTCAGACATTGTGTTTTAAAGGCATTGGTGGAGGGTTTTCTTAGATTCGAATTTTGATACCCAGCAAAACTTTGATAATGGGTGCGATATTCTCATGCGTTACCTTGTAATGATAGCTCGTTACCATTTTCATTATTTGCAAGCATAAAGTAATAAGTTACTCATTGCTGATTACGTAATATATGATTTATAAATGTAAAGTAATAATTGAAATATTTTTGAAAATGTATTTTTAGATACATTACTTTGTGTTTTTTTGTAAGCAAAAGGGTAATGTATATTTGTTTTGATAACACTAGCGAAAAAACGAAGCGCAACAATTCATTTACGTATAAAGTAATCAAATACCATATGCGTCGATAGCTCAGTGGATAGAGTTCTTGGCTGGCAACCAGAGTTCCCTGGTTCGATTCTGATCATGACCACATTATTTTTAATAACGTTTAAAATATTTGTAATAATTTTTTTTTAATAAAAATTCCTCTTTTTTTAAAAATCTATTTTTAGACACATTACTTTTTCTATTCTCGTAACCATATAAGTAACCCCTTACATTAGTACTTCTAAAGGAATGGGTATATACACTACTTTGAGGCTCATTGACTGTAAAATTCATCAGTGAGGTAAGGTGTAAAGTAATCCAAGAGCCCCTATGGCTACACATTACTTTACACATTATTTGGTAATGTGTGGTTTTTCTGGGTAGGTATTCCAAATTCATAGCAACAATTTGACAAATAATTTAATATGTGTATTGTGTGTCGTCGTAAAAAAATCTGATTATAAAAAAACAAAATTTTTTCTTACAGTTCTAAAAAAATACTTTAAGAAAGTCAAAAAAGTCATCATCATAACACAATTAACAGATATAGTTTAGTCGAAAACACAGCTGATATTATAATGTATACATTTGAATCGCTGAATTAACTGACTAGTTAATTTCAAATACAGTTAAATAATTTGATTCAAAACCATTACAGGGTTACCGGGTTGTATAAATGCGACGTAAACACACAAACAAAACAAACAATCAAACTGTGAGTTGCTATTAATAATGACGGCAAACAGAACCTTAATGTTAAAAACATATATACCAGAGAACTGCATTTGCTGATTGCAAAACGTTCATACGCAATCAACACAAGAATAAATATGTGTTTGCGTTCAAACGCTGAATATACTCCAACACACATATTTGTTAATGATTTTAAGTCAATCAAACGGCGTGCAAATTGTTGTCCCTGATTTATAATCATCGGTCGTTTTTATACCATTGATTTTATTCTCTTCATTCGAGCCAACAATAATTATTTTGATGTAGAATAAATCAGAAAAAACAACAAACAACGTGTATGAGTGTAATCATAATTAAAACAAAATAGTTTCTTATCTATAAAAAGGGGGTGGTTTTGTAGAAACACATTTCATAAATGTTATATGTAAATTAGGTTAGGTCTAAAATACGTTTTTTTTTAGAATTTCTATTAGGAATACCAAAAATGTTGTTCTTTGTGAAATTTTTTTTTTAATTTAGGTCGACATCTCAGGCTCGCCCAATCCGGTTCAAGTTAAATATTGCCTAATTTTCCAATCAAAATAGATGAAAAAAAATTTAGACAGTATTTAAATTTTTCCAGATTAGGCAAGCCTGAGATATCGACATAAATTTTTTTTCCAAAAAAATATTTATATTTCACAAAGAAGAATATTTTTATTACTAATAAAATTATTCAAAGCTGACTTTTTGTTGAGTGATTAAATTTGCAGTAAACATAATCGACATATGATTCAAACTGATGAATTTTGTTGAATTAATAAATGTGAACAATAATTTTTGTGTATGATTAAATCAAGAAAAAAGTTGATTTTGCAGTTCTCTGATATATACATATATAAATTAGATTTCTTTGAAGTTTTAGCAATATTGCAAAATATTAATCCATAAATTGTATCCATTTGCTAACGAAAATAATCTAGTCTGAACTTACATCATAAATGCCGAACAAAATGATTTTATTTTGTTTTGAAAATTCATAAATATGTTGGTGCCAAAATAAGGCCAAAATATGTTAGTGTCATGACAAGCCTTAGTAGAATATTTTAAATTACCCTCATCTCTGTTTAATTCATGTGGAATTCCAATAAGGTTATTAGCGTCAATAAAAATATTTTTTGAATAAATTATTTTTTATATGGAATGTATATCTGTGAACTTTTTGCAAAAACACTTATGTCGACTTAAGAAACATTTTCAAGATTTTTATAGTGAATGAAACTTCAATATGCAATTGCTGTCTCACCTTCACATATCTACACCTTGTAGTCTAGACTAGCGTTAAATATGTTGACATAAATTGCAGCAAACGTATAAGAAAAAAATTGTTTCACTTTACAAGTGTATTTATAAGTAATCATAGACGAATCTTCTTCCTTCCTTCTTTCACTCTTAAACACAAGCTCGGCAATTAGCAATTTTGTGCCATAATTCTGTCGACGCATTTTACTTATTACTAAGATTTTTATTGCTTATATAGATGGGGAGTTATGCTCTAAAAGATATGAGACCCTGCAAATCAACTTATTTCAAAATTTTATTAATTTCTATTTGACAAAAGAACTTATTTCTGTTGTGCTTTTTAACATGATATCTTTTTACTAAATTTATTATTTTTACTATTCAAAAATTTGTTCGATTACAAAAAATAAAAAATAGTTAAAAATTTAAGGAGAAATTTTACAATTATTTTTTTCTCAAATAATTCCTTCAAGCAGAAACTTAATAGTGACATCCCAAGAAAGATTTTTAAGGACTCTTTGACACGTAGGGGTTTATGAATCCGGCTTCTAATGTACGTTTACGGTCCAGAAATACTTATCCGTCAAACCTTGAACGTAAACGGCAGATAATATTTGAATTTTAGAAAACAATACGTTTTGACTCCGTTTTGGTGTATCCGTTTCTGTACCGTCAAATACGGAGTTCACTGATTTTCATCAGTTTTTGGATTTCTTTTGTTGTCAAAAAACGAATACCTAAATTGGGTAACAACGCAAAAATATTTAACTTAAATGTGAGAAAAAAATTTGTAAAATAAAAGAAGAATAAGTAGAGGAGAAAAAATATGCCGAAATGTTACATATTATTAAGCCTGGCAGATGTGTTGGGCTGAGGAAATATTATTACGAGTTCATGTTTCTAAAGTCAAGTCGTTTCGTCAACATTTCCATGAAGTGGATACGGAGTTACAACAATTACGGTTAAATATTGTGCTGATGTAGGCGGCTTACCTTTGTCAAATTACTTAGATGCTCAATATCATGCTCCGATTTCCTTTGGTGCATTGCCTGTTTAATGCTCAATAAATATGATGTCGAAAAATCGAATTCATATCTAAAGAATGGTACCGAATTTTCCATCCCCTATGGTTCAGCCAGTTTATCTGTTTATTTATTCGCCGATGTGGTATATATTAGTGTTTTAAATATTAAAGCTCTCATTCTATTATAATCGTGATCCTAAACCTCCCGAAGGTGGGGAAATTATATTTGGCGGTTCTGATCCTAATTATTACATGGGCGAATCAAGATGGATTCGTCCACAATGGGTGATATACAATTGTGCAATGGAGGTTGTCAAGTTATTGCTGACACAGGCACTTCTCTTATTGCCTTGCCACCAACAGAAGCTACTTCGATTGGTGGTACATTGGTAGGTGGCCAATATATTGTAGCTTGTGAGGCTATATTAAATTTATCACTAATCAAACTTGTTTTGGGTGGTAAGACCTTTGAATGCTAATTGTGCTGGAGATGAATAAAGCATTTAACTAAGTTTGTAAAAGTATTGTTACAAACGTAATTTCGAAAACGGAGTTGGATTCCGTTTATGACGTATCGAAAACGGTACGTAAACGGAACGCATTGTTTGTTGGAATGTTTTTTATTTCAACAAACGATAAAATAGAACGCATTTGATGCGAATTGTTGTTAAATCAATTAACTTTTGGAATTCGCTTTAAAATTCGCACTCAGCGTATGTTCTTTTTTCCAGGTTTTTGTAATTTTTTTTTTGGTTTACAATTTTTAAAATTCTTTTGTTTGAGTATTTTTTTTAGTTTATCCCCGTTTTTACTAATTTTAATAAAAATGTATTCATACACACCTGTAGAATTTTTGTTTTAGAACATTTTTCTATGCAAACACAAAATTTTTAAAAGAAATTAATAAATTGTACCGTTTTTATACAAAAAGTTCTATATTAGATCTACCAAAAAATTTTGTGTGTTTAAATAAGTGCTTTTGCCAATACACTGTCTCCACAGATTTAATTTTGCCAGAAAACAAAACGATTAAATGTTATCCTTTTACTTTTCAGTAACAAAACATTATTTTTATTATTTGTCATGGTTGCATTAATGGAGCTTCTAGACATTTTTCTGATAATACTCATTATACAACTTAACAATTTATACAGAGTAGTATAGTGTAAATAGACAGGAAAAAAATCAGATTCACATTGCTGAAACCATTTAAAGTGAGATAAAGTATTATAAAAAATATATATAAGGGAAACAACTGATTATAGGGATGCCTTAGTTTAATCGACTGGAAGGTGATATGATTATATGTGTATGATGAATTTATGTTGCCATAGAAGAATAAACGCATTCGCAGACAAAAAAAAAAGAAAAATACAAAATCAAACATCTAGAAACCATAGAAATTATTAGATAAAGAATTTTTGAATTGTTTGGCAAAAAAAAAAAAAAATAAATAAATAAAAGCTGTAAAACATTTATTGTACTCTGCTATTTTTAGTTCATTTTAAAACGATTTTAGTATGAGCTAAAATCTAACGTTGATTTAATTCAACTTTTCTTTCATATATTTCTTAGTCCATTATCTTCTTTAAATAACTAACAAAACTTAACTGCTTAGTTCCGGTTTACACACAGAAATTTTAATTGCAGCATTTCTGAGTTTATTGGGGGAGGAAGGAAAAAAGATCGAAAAGGGGTACCGACTAGCTTGTACTTGCAATTCCTTTGTTTTTTCTTATTCGTACTTTTTATGTTATATGTAAAGGGTGTCCCAAGAAGAACGCAGTTTTTAAATTTTAAATAAAACACAGATATTTAAAAAAAAATCGTGAAACTTTATTATATCGTAAAGTAGACAGAATGAGGTTATGTATGGAACAATATATCGTGCAGATGGCCGCCGCGGCTTTGCTGGCATGCACGCGATCTTTTAATGAAATTTTCAATGACCGTTTTGCATGAATGCTGCGGTATTTCAATAATGCAGCGTCCAATTTCCTCTTTTAAGGCTTGAGTCGTCGTCGGCTTATTCGCGTAAACCATCGACTTCAAAAAACCCCAAAGAAAAAAATCTAATGGTGTTAAATCGCACGATCTAGGCGGCCAATTCTGATCTCCAAAACGCGAAACAACACGACCGGGAAATGACTGATGCAGCAATTGAATTGCTCTCTGGCTGTATGACATGTGACGCCATCTTGTTGGAACCACATGCCCTCCACATTCATTTCTTCAATTCTAGGCAAGAAAAAACTGGTTATCATTTCACGATACCGAACACCATTGACTGTTTGCGCTTGACCTGCCTCATTTTCATAAAAAAAAGGTCCAATGATTCCTCCAGCCCAAAAACCACACCACACAGTGACACGTTGAGGATGCATTTGCTTCTCGTGAATCACTCGAGGATTTTCCTCACCCCAAATGCGACAATTCTGCCTATTGACGAAGCCATCAAGATGAAAATGGGTCTCGTCACTGAAGATGATTTTATCGGCAAAATCAGCATTTTCATGTTGTCTCTCCAATACCCAATTAACGAACTCCCTTCGCTGTCCATGGTCAGCTGGCTTCAGTTCCTGAGTCAATTGAACTTTGTATGCATGAAGATGCAAATCTTTCGTCAAAATTCGCTGCAAAGTGGATTTGGAGACACCAATTTGCTGAGCTCGGTGTCGAATTGAGGTGGATGGAGTTTGAGCGACATCATCACGTACAGCTGCGACATTTTCGGTCGATCGACCTGGTCGATGGCGCGTTGTTGTCTTTACATCACTAACAGACCCAGTTTCGGCAAATTTATCCATTAATCTCTTTACAGTTGACTCTTTTGGAGCATTATTGTGACCCCAAATTGATCGCAATTTGCGAACTGTAGCCGCAAAACTTTCACCATTTTGGTAAAACAATTTCACAATGAGAATGCGTTGTTCATTCGTGTATCGCTCCATTTTTACTAACCTCGTACCTTCTACTAGCAAACAATAACAATTGTTCAAATGTCAAACAATGACACTTTGAATGTTGCCAGATTTAAAAATTGCGTTCTTCTTGGGACACCCTTTATAAGATACCAAAATTGCAAAAATATTCCTTCGCAGTTTGGACACGAATGCAAGTTCAGAAGATAATTTAAGAAAATTGCTGCAAGAAAATTTCCTGTTTGTAAACCGAGACTTACTGCAAAAATACTGTTTTGGTTGTTACTATAATTTTAAAAAATAACTGCCCGATTAAAAAAGTTTAGATATAATCATAAGTGTACTTACGTATATTGATCTTTACAAAATAAGATATAATTTGTAGGATAAGATATGGTATATATTTTATCATATTAAATTATATATAAAACTAAACATATATAATTTCAAATGACTTCATCATATCATATTTACTTATATATGACTAATACAGAACCATACAAACTTATATATGACTTATACTGAACCATATAAAATTATATATGCTATATAATAATAGAGATATACTAATATATGGTCCATTATAAAAAAATATTTTTAATATGGTATAATATAAAGGGTGGTTAAATTTTAAGGGCCAATGTTGAATGTGAAACACACCTTAACGTTAAGTTTTTTCTGCATTTCATTTGACATTTCTCAATTTCAGACTAACTCAATTTGAACCATGGACAGATACACAATCGAGCAACGCGTTAAAGTTATTCAGGCTTATTATGAAAATGGGTGTTCAAATCAAAATGCATTTCGTGCACTTCTTGATTTGTTTTGGTCAGCATAATCGACCAAATGTGTCCACAATCGGGAGAATTGTGGGTAAATTTCAGTAAACCGGGTATGTGCATGCTCGCCCAGTTCGTTCTGCAGAAAACATTGCTGTTGTTCGCGATAGTGTGTTATGAGGTCGGCCAAGCATTTACCGTGAATGGTGTTCGCCATCGCGGGATGATAACGAACTTATTGTGGCCAGGTATTGAGGATATGACCCTGGACGATATGTGGTTACAACATGACGGTGCCACTTGCCACACAGCCAACGAAACAATGGCTCTTTTGCGCGACAAATTTAATGGCCGTGTTATCTCACGTGATGGCGATGTCAATTGGCCGCCAATATCATGTGATTTGACACCGTTGGACTTCTTTCTTTGGGGTTATTTGAAAGAAAAGGTGTACGTCGATAAGCCAGCAACAATTCAAGAGCTAGAGGATGAGATAATTCGGAACATTAACGGCATAGAACCTCAATTATGCCTCAGCGGCATCGAAAATTTGGACCATCGGATGGAGGTGTGCCGCCGAGGTCGCGGCGGCCATTTGGCCGATATTTTGTTCCATACATAATTGAACCATACCATATTATCGTAATAAAAAGAAATCACAATAATTTCCTAAATAATTTGTTTTATTCAAAATCAACATCGGCCCTTCAAATTTAACCACCCTTTATAATTATATATGATGCAATATATGGTCCAATATGAGAAATAATTTTTGATATAGTATAGTGCAATATTTGCAAGCAAATTTGTGATATTGTTATATATAGTTGCATATCTCAAGTATTTTTTTGATATGATATAAGATATAATTATATGTGGATCCATGTCAATGTACGCAAAGAAAAAACATGGTTGGGTCAATCATATTCGAAGAGCATCATATATTTTTGGGTTTATGATTGTACCAACCATAATCGTACTATATTATGGTTATCATATTATGATAATAAAATAAACATATTTTTACCATAATATGGTCCCTACAGTTATATTATGATTCAAAGATTACTATATAATGGTCCTAAATAAACATGTTATATTGAATTTATCATAATATGATCGCACGTACTTATAGTATGCTCAAAATGTTATCATATTATGGCCCCTCATAACTATATTATGATTCCTGGATAATCTTTAAGGAAAAGTTCTTAGAAACTATGAAAAAGCTTTTTAAATTTAAAAAAATTTCCTTTAGAAATGTTTTTTCTATAAAAAAAATAATATTAAGGTCTTTTTGAAGAAAAATTGTTAGGGAAAAATCACAGACTTTAATAACTTTTCTTTCTTTGATTGTATAATTATTTATTGATTGTTGCCAACATTTTATCGTTGCATAATTATCATATTTTTTTCATAGTCAGAATTTTTGTTACCACAGTATGGTTACAGCCAATCATGATATAAAATAGAAGGTGCCAATCATAAATTGTAAAATATTTACTAAATAATGATGGTAGCGACCATGTTGATGGTTAGAAAACCAATAACTTGGTTGTGACAACCATACCTGATTGCAGCAAGCACAATATAGTAGCAGTGATCATATTACAACCATGTTTTTTCTCTGCGTGTGTTTTTAAATTGCCGCCACGGTGATACAAATTTTTTTAGTGTTTTTTAATTTTTTTATTTTACAAAACTTTAAAATTTTAACTTATTTCGGGACAACAAGACCAATAAATTTTTGTTAGGATATAAGATATAATTAGTTTATAATAAGCTAGGACTTTATTAAACTCTGATTTTTAAAAGCATCAAGCCAATTTCAATTATTAGCTAGCTTTGTACATTCTGAAAGTTTCATAATCCTTGCTTTAATCAACGTATTAGAAGTTGCGAAACTTGAGCCCCAAATGCTGAAACTTAAGTTTTTGAAATTTATCTTTCTGTCCTTGGTTCAACGTTCCAAACAACCCTAGATACCTCTAGATGTTGACATCATATTCTGGGTATTTCTAGTAGACATAAGCGCTATCGCATAGCAAAGACCAGAACCTTCCACACAACTCTAGATAAGTCTGAGCAAAAACATCATGTTCGGTATATTTCTAGTAATTTCAGACAAGAGAATGCGATAACATATAAAAATGAGCGCCCTGAAATATGTCATCAGTTTGAGAGAGAACGTTAATACGGCAACAACTCGTCAAAATAAAATTTACGATTAATTTAATTAATTGTGTTTAATTAATTGCGTTAAAGTTTAGTTTCAATGTGTAATTGTAAAAATAAAGAGTTGCTATAAAAATTTCAACTGTTGTTTAATATTTGCAAAATATAAAAATAACTCGATTTATTTCAACGATTTTAGATGATAGAATCGTAACTGGCTTATTTTTGCTATTGAGTGAAACTAATAATATTTTTTATATATTGAGTGAAATTGATAATATTTTTTATTTTTTCAAAAATATTTTTTTACATTTTCTCATAGAAAAATTTTTACAATTATAGTTAAATTTAACTATTACTGTATACTAGTGTAGAAGAAGTGCAAAGTTTTAACAAGATCGTTAATACGTAACATTATGGAAAGTCATGACTAGCAGCTTCAAAAATCAAAAATAAAGTTTCGAGGAATATGCGATTTCAAACCCACCTAACCCCTTAAGTACATGAAAAAGCATGTTCTACTGTACACTAGTACATCAAAAATCATGTACTACTGTACACTAGAATACTAGTATGCTTTTTCATGTGCTTAAGGGGTAAGGTGGGTTTGAAATCGCGTATTCCTCAAAACTTTATTTTTGAATCTGGTAGTCATGACTTCCCATAATGTTACGTATTAACCGATCTTGTTAAAACTTTGCACTTCTTCTTTAAAACAACAGTATTTAGTACCTGAACAAAGGCATACAAAGGAAAATAATAGGACACAACTCCGTCAAAACTATGTCAAAAATGCTAATTTCAGTTTCTTTTTTTTCCTCTGTTCAATTTCTTTTTTTTTTCTCCGTTAAAAGAAAAAATAGTTTTTTTTTTAATTTCAGATGAACCAGTCAGGAGTTATCCTGACTACGCCGAGAGACCTTTTTTTAAGAAGTCGTATGATATGATGGGATCTCATGGCCGAATTTTTAAAATTTTTAAAAAAAATTTTCACAAAGTATGGTACTTCTTAAATATGTCTCTTTGATATGCTAAATTGTTTGATTAAAATATTTCCTTTGATATATTTAAAAAAATCGGTAAAAATATGATTTTTTTTTCGAGACTTCAAAATCCACATAACCCGTAATTACAATTTTATTTTTCGAAAATAGTTTTTCGCTAAAATATTTTCACAATTTTTTGCGGACATAAAACATTCGATACTGTCAAATTTAATACTCTTGTTTTTATTGATTTATTGTGTAAAACTTACCACAATGAAACATTTTAAACTTCTTTAAAATCGTAATGGGATCACTTTCATATGTCCCCTTTGAAAATAAAACTACCTCAGTAATACATTAAGAAGATTAATTCGTATGTTGTTATTTTTAAGATTGTTTTTTTTTTTAAGAATAGAAATCAAAAGTTCTTGTATTTTTTTTAAGAAATAAATCACCCACCCTTTTACAAAAAAAAAAAAAAGATTTTTTTTAACAACCACTAAATAATGTTCTCACATATCTTTATGCCTCATTGTGTCAATGTATCTACAAACATAAAAAATAGATCCTTTCGTGAAAAAATGACAGGGGGAGGGGGTATAAAGAAATAAACTTAAATTTAAAAGCATCAATAAATAAAATCAAACAAATTAAGCAATAAATTTTAAAAGTCGTAAAGAAATACATATAAAAATATTGGTCAACATTAAAAAATTGAAATTATAAAATATTTATTAAGTGCACTTAGTTTTTTAAAACAATTTTTCTAATTAAATATCCTTTTGTTTGCAAACAAGTCTTTAATACTAGAAAAAAGGACTTTTATTGCATTTTCACTTTTCCCCGGTAATTACATTTTGAAATCCTTAAGGAAAAATACAAAGCGAATAAATATATAATCATTAAACAGTATTTAATGTCCAGGGTTTTTATATCTGTGCTTAACTTCTCTTTAGTGGCAATTTTGTAGTATTTTTTTCACACCTTTACTAAACTAAAGTTTATGTGGATTTTTTCTTCCATTTTTTGTTTGTTTGAAAAGTAAATTAAATATCCTCTTTATTTTGCCTTTTGTCTATCTTAACCTTTGCTTTAGTTCTATCCTCAGTTACAGGATAATAGACAATAGTAATTTTTGTCATTTCCTTAATAGAATTTTTATCTTTTCTTCAAAATCATGCAAAAGAAATCACAATATGAAAAAAAAAAACGAAGCTTAATGATAATCTCTTTAACATCTGATAATAAAACGTATGTTGGTGTAGCACAGTGGTTTCCAACGTTTTGCCCTCGCCCCCACTGGGGCATCAATTTCATTGTTTTAGGGGATAGTAAGCAAATTCTTGTTTTATAATTATTTATTAATAAAAATATAGTCCTGTTGATAAAAAGAAAAGTTGTTCTTATAAAAATATTTAATTTTTATTTTTATATACAAAACCGATTTTTTTTAGAAAAAAATGTATTATAGAGCAAATACTCTACGCAAATAAGCTGCACAGAATTGTGATAGTATGCGTTAATTTTTGTGTAAAAAATCAAAACTATTTGACACAAATTTTTATCGTTGTATGTGTTAGTTTGTGTAGGTGACTTGTGTAGTTGTGGATTAGATAAGCAGGAATTAATCCTCAGATAAACGGGACATATCATATAAACAATAATTGATCCTCGATTTGATTTATCTTCACGAAAAATATTTCTTCATTCACTCAAAATCACTTAATGTGGTAAAAATTTACTTCTTTACAAACAATTCGTTAACCTTCTAATGCCCAAGACTGCCAAAAAACGGTATTCAGATCTTAAATAGTTTTTGGTTAAATAATACACGTTAAATATTATGTAGTTTACTGTTTGTAGTTTAATTAAAAAAGTTTTCAGTTTAGTTAAAAATAAATGAACATATATTTTTTTCAAAGAAATATTTTTTTTAACTTTATTATACATTTGTTCAAAATGATTTACTGTCATTTACAGTTTTTTTTTTAGTTTTATTTATTTTTTTCATTTGTTTTTTTTTTATTTAAATTGTTTTTTTAAATACGAGGGCCTATCAATAAGTCCGTGAATTTTCGAACTTCCCTCGTAGTTATATGAAATGCAACACTGCTCCCATCAAGTACCACCTGTTAATAGACTACTGTCAAATTGAGCAAGTTCCGTCATTTACTTTACGTTTTACAGCTGTTCAAAACATACAACCTCTTGGATTTTTTTAAAAATGGAAAAAATTGAATTTCGAGTGCTCATTAAACATTACTTTTTGCGAAAAAAACCGTCAATCAAATCAAGGAAAAGCTTGATAAATACTATGGGGACTCTGCACCATCTATTTCAATGGTCAAAAGGTAGTTTACTGATTTTCGGTGTGGCCTTGCAGGCACGGAAGATGCCGAACATTCTGGACGCCCAGTTGAGGTCGCTACACCCAAATCAATTGAAAAAATTTACGATTAGCTGTTGGCCGATTGGAGATTGAATATGCGATAGATTGTGGAAGACATAGGCAGCTCACATAGCTCAGTGGTTTCAAATTTGAACGATCACTTGGGTGTGAGAAAGCTTTTCGCAAGATGGCTGCCGCGTTTGCCACAATCGACTACCAATGAAATCGTGTGACAGCTTAGTTTCCACGGCAAAAACCAATGAAGTAGACTACGAATTGCCTCCTCATTTGCCTTATTCTCCGCATTTAGCCCCCAGTAACCTTTTCCTATTTCCAAACCTAAAGAAATCACTCTGTGAAAAGAAAAGCAAGCAAATGTCTATTTTAGGGAACTTGAAAAATCCTATTTTTTGGAAGGGATACAAAAATTGGAGAAACGTTGAACTAAGTGTATTGAGCTAAAAAGAGATTATGCTGAAAATCATTTTTTTTTTGCAAAAAAATTGTGTTTCATTTAAAAAGTCACGGATTGATTGATTCGCCCTAGTTCAAAATTATTTCAATTCAAATTACAAAAACTTCATAAGCCCACACAGACTGTGTGAGTCTACATATTGCAGATTAAAAACAAACAAAAATACAAAACATTTTCAAATAAATGAATAATTATTTGTTTTCACGGAATTCGTAGGTAAAATTTTAACACTTATTTTTAACTGACCGATGTTTCAGTTGTTTAAACACCATTTAAAAATAAATAAGAAAAACCATTTGTTTTAAATGAAAAATAAGTAGACCAGTTTTAAAATATCATTTATTTTAACCCTTCATTTCATAGTTTTTTTCTTTTGATTTTCTGAAATTAATCACTGTGATGTACTTCAAATAAAGGGAAAAATATTAAAAAAATGCTAGTATAAATAGATAATATAAATAATTATAAAACATTTTCATGAAAATATCCATCACTATGCAAAGTCAAGTTTTTAGCTCAGTACTAAATAAATAAAAAATAAAATATCAAACACTAAAAACTAAACTTTTTTCCACTCATTATCACTTTTTTATTCCGAAAAAAAAAAAATCGGATTAGCTTTCTAAGATGTACTCCAATTTATTTAATAGTTCAACGAAGGATTTTTAAGCGAGAAGGTTGTAAAGTCAAAATTTCGTAAATTTAAAAAAATTAACTTTTTTAAACTGAAAAAATTTTTAAAATATCGCCAAAAATATATTTACGTTTTGGCATACATTATTGATTGCGACAAAGGTAGTTTAGAGTATCTACTTATAAAATGATTTACTATTTTTGCTCCAGGATTTACAGAACAACCTTTAACTCAAAAATTAGATAATAGATTTTTTTTATTATTATGATAGAGGACATGTCAGGGGCATTGCACAAAAATAGCTAGGAACCACTGGTGAAGATACATACACATTTATTTTAATAAGATGAAAAATGGACAAAACATTATATTTTTTTGGGAACAATTTTAATGATAGACTTAAGAATTTTTGTTAAAATTTTAGAAAAAAAGAATGCAATTTTAAATGCCGTAATCTTTTTTTACATAATAAGGCCCAATAACACAATCTCCTGTTAAAATTTAACCAACAATTAAACTCAAATATAATACATATTTATGTGTTAGTTTAAGTCCCAGTTAAAACGTACATAACAGAGCATTGATCTAATGACTTTCAACAGCGATTCTATATTCAGCCCTTTTTGATTGCTTTCAACGCGTACTTTTTTCACTTAGCCTTTTAATTTTTTTAAGGGCTTACATAGCTCTCTTTGTTATCTTTTTTAGCCCTTTTTTGAGTCATTTGCTAGTTGTGTTCATAATCTGGCAGCTTCTTTTTGGTACTTTACATAATATTTTTCCCAATGGTTTGAATTTTTTCATAAATTTCTAGTGTAACTAATACATTTTTTTCACAGCAACTTGTAAAAAACTATTTTTACAGAAATTTCCTTTTAATTTATGTTTTATTAAAAATGAATCATTACAACCAAAAATATAGAAAAGCTTGGGAAACTAATCCGAAGAGGCATTGAATCGATTACCATTTAACGATTTCTTTTAAATTCTTCATTTTTAATTTAAAAATTTTAATAATATTTTTTTTTAAATATGTATTTTATACATAAAAAGTAAGATCGATCTCTTAAAAGTACAAAATGTTAAATAAAATAAACTAAAAAAACACAACAACTTGTAAATTTTTGAATTTAGCCCTTTTTAACTGCTCGGCTGACGCTTTTTGCTTTTAAAAAGTTGGCATCGCTGACTTTGAATTGTAGTTTAACAGGGATGGAAAACATGGTACAATTGTACTTTTTTTGGTACATTTTTACCTTGGTTGGTACCGTGGTACTACCTCGGCTCATTTGGTACAATTTTAAATTTTTTAAAATTTTCAATTTATAACTTGATAAAAACCTGTATTTATTTATTCAGCTACTATAGTAAAAAATAAAGTCAGTTTTAAGTTGAACCGGCCCTAAATTGGTGTCACATCAAATGTACCAAATATTTCCATACATATTGTACTAAAATACTCGGAAGAGGCAACGTTGAACAGCTGATTTTAAATTACCTCTCTAGCTATTAAATGCCTTTAAATTTTTTAATAGCAAATCCTGAAAAGTTTAAATTGCCCTCCAAGGGAGGCGGACAGCCAGAAAAAAAAGGTTTGACATAAAAATTATAGTAAAATTTTGCAGTTATGTGGGAATTATAAGACTACATAAAATTAACGATAAATTTTGTTTCACTCGGTCAAATTAATTTTTTTTAATCTTTTTAGTGTCTAAGCAAATCTGACTCAATACGATAAAATTGTTAAAAAAAGCGAAAAAATTTTGGTACCGTGAGGATCGAAAAAGTACAATTTGTTTATCTGGTTGGTACAATAACAGAAAACATATTTTCTATCCCTGTAGTTTAATCTTATCCGCCACGTATGAGTAATTTTAATATTAAAAACACTCATACGCCCTGCTTGAGATTTTTTTGGAGACAATGGTACTTAATAAAATGGTACCGAACTCACTTTACAAAGTTCGGCCGAAACCAAACTTTTTACTTATACTACTTTTTATTTTGAATGAAACATGAATTTTTGTTTGATTTTGAAAATGAAAATTGTTAAAAATAAAAATGAGTACAGGGCCATACACACGTTGAAAATTTCTCTCTATTATTTCTTAGCATTGGGTATACAAAATGTAATTCTTTTAATTGCAAACCTCTTTTTTGATACAAAAAAATTTACACAAAAAAAAAAAAATCTTGCGAAAATTGTTTTTTTTTTTTTATAAAAAAAATACCTTTTATTAAGAAAAAAACAAAAATTTTTCACGATAAAAATTAAATTTAATTAAATTAAACGAAATTAATAATTAAATTATTTATAAAAAAATAAAAAATGTCTTTAAAGCACAGAAAAACATTAAGAAAGCTTGTGTTACCCAACCAAACTCAAGATCATAAAGTTAAAATTAAAAATCAAACTTCTATATTTTATTTTTAAATATTTCTTTTTCTAAAATACGTTGAAAAAGCTTAAGCTGTTAGACTTTAGACGAATATTTAATTAACTGACAATTAAAAGCAGAATTGAAATCGTTTACAATTATTGTTCAACTCAATTTCTATAAATACTCGCTATCATTATCAAATCTGATTTGAATTTTGACGAATTAATTCGCGAATTAATTTTTCTGATTAAATTGTTTACTGCCATGGTTCAATCATTGTCTTATTAGAAGAATCAAGTTGATTTATATAATTCTTTTTATAAATCATACGGAATAAATCAAGTTGAATAATTCAATTTTAAATCAAAAAATAATTATTTTGATTCTCGAATATGATTTGATTTGCGAGTTTAAATAATTTTTTTAAAGCAAATATTTTGTTCGTTTTGCCCTATTTCGCTTAGTTTTCGAGATACCGACCATTTTATACAATGGGCAAATGGCGAATATCTCGAAAACTCAGTGAGATTGCCCAAAACGGTTAAAATTTTTAAAAAAGCTCAACAAAACACAGCCACAGGGTGAATTTTTTTGTATATCAATTTATATGATAATATAAGAGGGCGGATCAATATGTTATATGAAATGCAACACTGCTCCCATCAAGTACCACCTTTTAAAAGACTACTGTAAAATTTTGAGCATCATTTACTTTGAGTTTAACAGCTGTTCAAAACATACAACATTATTTTTTGCGAAAATAACAGTCAATCAATCCAAGGAAAAGCTTGGTTTACTGATTGTCGTTGTGGCCTTACAAGCGCGGAAGATGCCGAACGTTCTGGATGCCCAGTTGAGGTCTCTACACCCAAAACAATTGAAAAAATCACGATATGTTGTTGGCCGATTGAAGATTGAATGTGCGATAGATTGTGGAAGACATAGGCACCTCACATGGCTCAGTGGTTTCAATTTTGAACGATCACTTGGGTATGAAAAAGCTTTACGCAAGATGGCTGCCGCGTTTGCTCATAATCGACCACCAACGGAATCGTTTGGCAGCTTAGTTTCCATGGCAAAAATCCATGAAGTAGACTTCGAATTGCCCAATCATTCGCCTTATTCTCCCGATTTAGCCTCCAGTGACTATTTTGGTAAGAGATTTACGTACCGTTTTCAGCCCGTCATAAACGGAATCCAACTCCGTTTACGTACCGTTTTTTGGATCCGTAAACGGGCCAGAAAACGGATTTTAAGGAACATCGAAACTGATTCGAATCCGTTGAAATACCGTCAATGACGGACCGTTTACGGACCGATATATTGGATGAAAAACGGAGTTGTCCGTTAAAAGTCGGTCAATGACGGACCGTTTATGGACCGATATATCGGATGAAAAACGGAGTTATCCGCTGAAAGTGCGTCAATGACAGATCGTTTACCGATCCGTATTCGGTCCGTATTGGTACCGTTTTTCAACAAAAAACGGATTTGTGTAAAAATCTATTATTTTAATTTTTGATAGCAATTTTTTTTTGTTTTAAATATATTTATTTTTATTATTTTTTAATTTATATTTTAAACAAAACTTTTACAAGCTAAATACAACAAATACGAAATAAAATTACAAACAAATACCATATTTATCTCCAGCACAATTAGCATCCATCAATCACTGCGATTGTGGCCCATTAAAAAAATCATGCAAAAAAATAAAACAAAAATCTAATTTTCGTTTAAATGGTGGTACTTATGACATCATGTAGCACACAATGTAAATTTGCAAATTTTTTCACAAAATCTATTATAAACTGTCAGGCAAAATTTTTATTTGCAAATATACAAAAATTTTTACACCTCATCGTAAAACTTGTTTAAAATTTCATAAATATTTACCTCATTGATATTTCAGTATTCGTTTTTGATAACTTAACAAATCCAAAAGCAACGGAAGAAAAACTGATGAAAAACAGTGGTCCCTATTTGAAGGTACAGAAACGGATACACCAAAACGTGGTCAAAACGTATTGTTATTGAAAATTCAATAATACGGTCCGTGAATGTTTACGTACAAGCTTTGACGGATACATATTTTCGGACCGTAAACGTACAGTAGAAGTCGGATTCATGAATCCGTACGTATCGGAGTTTCGAAAAAATGTTTCTTGGGAAATTTTATGGACCTCGAAAAATCCTGCTGTTAAACGCATAGTAAATGACGGAACTTGCTCAAAATTTGACAGTTCTCTATTAACAAGTGCTACTTAATGGAAGCAGTGTTGCATTCCATATAACTACGAGGGAAGTTAGAAAAATCACGGACTCATTGATTAGCCCTCGAATATAAACACACTCCGAAAAAACAAATTTCGTTTCCTGTTATATTTTGTTCGTATAAAAATCAGTCACCCTGTGGCTGTTTTATAAAAATAGATTCTTCGGGATGTCTTCCGGACCTCACCTATTTTTATTATCGCAGTGTATTTATACTCCATAGGAGCAAAAATTTTGTCCGTTTTGCCCTATCTCGCTTAGTTTTCGAGATACCGGTCATTTGCAAATTAATTTCAATGTTTTTTTATTTTGTTTTAATTCGCAAATCATATAAATTTTTTTTTAATTCGAAAATAAAAAAAGAATTATGTTTAAAATGATTTGATTCAATTAAATTGAATTACAAAAGATAAAAATTAAATTGAATAATCAACTATCATTTTAAATCTGATTTAATAAATTGCTTTATAAAATACTGATTCAATTCGCTGATTTACAAAAAGAATTATTTTTTTCGCGAATTAATTCAATAAAGATTTATCTTTTTCAAGGTCTGATCGTTATTTTGGCAAAAAATGTGACCGGACTCGGAATATAAATTCTAACTCGTTAAGTGCATAAAATTTTAATTTTAATTACGTACGCCACCACTAGAGGGCGCGATAAATTACAAAAGCAGCAAAAAATGCTTATTAGGAAACCAATAAATCTTTCTGTGCCATCTCATCAAAAAATTTCCACAGGATCAATGAGTGGTATAAAATGCGCTAAAATAATCAAAATAGAAAATCGTTGCCGTTTAGAAAACCGTAACTAAAACTGTTATTCCTTATATTTATATTAAAAGTCGTTCCATATGCTAACCATCTCTTGCCAACCATATCAACTATTTCCCAGTAATGGCGATAAAAAATGTGATTTTAAAAATAAAATTGAGAATGATTTGCGAATTCGTATCATACTGGGAACTAGTAGAAAGTCGAGATGTAAAGTGCCCTTAATTATAATGTTATACCAAGGCAAGCAACTGAAACTGATAAGGAGTTTAAGACGTTAAATTTTATTTTTATGTTATTTTTCATTAAAATATAAATTTTAGTTGTATTTATATGATTTCAAAACAGTATACAAAAATATAGTTACAATACATCTTGCAAATATTTTAAATCACGACATATTATATAATTTACATAATAAATAAAACGATCTAAACATACAGATATCGGTTCATCCACAAATGGACCCAACACGGCTGAAGTATTCAATGTCTTTACATTTTTATTACATTTTTTTAAAGAATTTAAAGTGAGATTTTTTGAGCTTCTCGACTTTAAAGAGAATTTCTTAAGATCAACTTGAAAAGAATCAGATGAAGTTTGATTAATATTAGTAGTAGTATATTCCTTTACGAGTTTCGTACAATGTTGCATATATTTTGAGTGATTTTTTGAAAATTTACTAAAATCTTTGAAAGATATTTGTTTTTGTAATTCCATAAGTTGTTCTTTGTCCAGAAATATAAGAAAACTTTCACCACGTTTTTGATTTAAAACTTGAGATTTTGATTTATCAAGGGACTGATCCACAAAAGCTTCGATTGGTGGTAAACTTGAATTAGTAATTTCATTTTTATAATGTAGTTTTTGATAATTGCAAATATATTTGGCATATAAAATTTTTACAATTTCTTCATTAAAATATTTTTTATTCATATTTTTTTTTTTTAATTTTTATTTTAAATTTTTATAGAGATTTTTTGAAATATTTTTCTTATTTTCTTTTTTTTTAAATACTCAATGACAGGGTAATGTTTCGAAGGGCATTATTATGCCGCTTGGTAATATAATAAATATAATTTTTGGTGCAGTATTCGTATCAAACTTTGTAGGATGTGAAGAAACTGATGAATTTTTAAAAATTTCATAAACTTGGCAACCATCTGTTTGACTTTGTAATTTAGTCCACAACCAACTGGGATTATTTAGAGTTGGTGTGGGAGTAAATCCTAATTTTTGTTTAAGTTTTCTACAAGCCAAAGAACATAATGAAAATGATCTTTTTAGTGATTGTATAGAAATTCCAGATTCACGATCATTTCGTCTATCATAAGGCTCTTTTATACTTATTCTAGGCGATGTTGAACAATTCGTTTGTGAAGAATCCCTAAATGTTTTAGTCCTTACCGAACATCCATCACACATGGAACATGTTGACTTTTTAATACCATTACATGTTGGAGGTTGTGTCCTCTGACATTCTTCTATATAAGTATTAGAAGTACGACATGGTTTATGCTCTTTGGGACATTTAATTTGTGGTATCTTCAATGAGCAATCGCTTTTTTCACTATCTGACGTTGGACATGACAGATTAAAGTATTTTTGCACTTTTCTTGCTCCGAAAAGGAATAACACACGATCTATACTTGACATAAGAGGTTCATCGGGAAATGGTCCGAATCCATCAATTGCAGGTATTTGTGTATTCTTTATAGTTTTTGCTATTAGAGAACATTTTGGTAAAGGATTTTGTGTTCTTGAACTTGCTTCGCAAAGTACTTTTTTAGGTGGAAACATTTGTGTGTCTTTTTCTTTGGCCGATAAATTTTGTTTAATTTTTTTTTTTATATTCGCCTTATGACTGACATTCTTTATTTAAAATAAACCAGATCAAAGTAAAAAACCGTTATCGTTTTTTGATTATTGTTATCGTATTTTTGCCGAGATAGGAAATCAGCTAAAATTCTATATTGACGATGAAAGCTGAGACTATTTCCACATCTATTTTCGTAATTCAAGTCAATCTGAAATTGTTCAAAGATATATTATTGCAGGTGATTGATTCTAGTTCTACGATAAGATACAAAAAACTGTTTGTTTTAAGGTCGATTAACACGCTAAAAATTTCTGTCCACTAGAGGTGTTTAAAATTGTATGGCCACTTTTTAAAATGAAAGTCCACAAACGGGCTAATTTGGTTCCTTTGTATACAAAAATAACTTTTAATATGAAGTTTGCTGCCAATTGCATAAAGAAAAGCCGAGGCGGAAATCGATTAAAAATTTGAATAGTGAATACAAGGCGAAAAAATCAATTTTTTTAGTTTTTTTTAGAAAATTTTTTTACTAAAGATATGTTTTTAAACCTCTCCCAGCAGCCAATACGTTCCGTTTACGTACCATTTTCCGGATCCGTATACAGGCCAGAAAACGGATTTCAAAGAACAGCGAAACATCGTTGAAATACCGTCAATGACGGATTGTTTAAGGACCGATATATCGATATATATCCGTCAATGACGGCCCGCTATGTCGTGTGAAAAACGAAGCTGACTTCGTTTTTAGGATCCGTATGCGGTCCTTATTCGTAGCGTTTTTCAATAAAAACGGATTTGTGTAAATGCCAAAATTGTTTTATTTTGTATAGCAAATTTTATTTTTTTTAAATTTATTTATATAAATTATTGAAAATAATATTAAAAAAAAAAACTTATAAATTTTATTAAATGATTATTCGCTCCAGCACAATAAGCATTTCCATGCGTCCATCCATCCATGCGGTTGTGGCCCATTGAAAATCATGAAAAAAATAAAAATTTAGGTTTAATTGATGTTCCCAAGAAACACTTTTACGGACTCTTCGACACGTACGGATTCATGAATCCGGTTCTACTGCACGTTTACGGACCGTAAATACATACGTATCCGTCAAAGCATGTACGTAAACGAAACATTAATGGACCGTATAATTGAATTTTCGGAAACAGTACGTTTTGACTCCGTTTTGGTGCATCCGTTTCCGGTCCGCCATTGACGGACTTTCAACGGACAACTTCGTTTTTCATCCGATATATCCAGTCCGATATATCCAGTCCGTGACGGTTTTTAAACGGATTCGAATCAGTTTCGATGTGCCTTAAAATCCGTTTTCTGGTCCGTATACGGATCCAGAAAACGGTACGTAAATGGAGGTGAATTCCGTTTATGACGGACCAAAAACGGTACGTAAACGGAACGTATTGTTTGTTGGGTTATTAATGATATGATGTAGCTCTTAATGCAAATTTGCACATAATTAATGAAGGTGTTTAATTAATTAGAAATGAAGGAGAACTTACTCAAAATAGACATATTTTTTCTTAAAATTAGTTTTATGTTTTTGACTACAAAACGCATTCAAAAGCAACGGAAGAAAAACTGATGAAAATCGGTGAAGTCCGTATTTGACGGTCAAATAAACGAATACGCCAAAATGGAGTCAAAACATGTATTGTTTTCGAAAATTCAATTATTCGGTCCGTTAATAGTCTGTTTACATATCTACGAACTGTAAACTTGAGTAAAATAAATTAGTAAAACATTAGTTAAAAGTTAATTTATTGCTGAAAAAATATAACTAAAACTTTTGTTGTAAAACCAATTTCTTTAAGAAATTGCTGATAACTTGTACAATATAATACAATTTACTCGTACAACTCATTTTACTAAATTTTCTATTCAATTATTTTTTTTTGAGTGTACAAACATTACAAAAATAAATTGTTAGCAGTTATAGTTATGTATTCCGTAACTATATGAAAAGTTGTTACATCGAAATATGCAACTCTACCATATTTAGGATAGGGAGAGTCACATAATATTAAATTTTCCTTAAGGTACACACAAAAAAATGTATAGCTAATATTGCCTAAAATTATAGGGAGATATCACCAATTTTAAAGGCAACATAGAGTTTGTTATGTTTTACGGCAATATTACAATAAAAAATAGATCATTTCACTTTTATATTCGAAAAATCACCTATAATTTAACTAAGTAAAATAGGTGTATTATAAATTTTAATGTAGGCAAAATATTAGTAATATAACTTGGATATTAGGTAGATTTTTATTACAAAAAAAAAATTTTATTTAATTAAAATTTAATTATTTTATTAAAAATTAGATAAAAATACTTGCAATTTTAAAAATAAAAATTTAATTATGGAAATTACAAAATTTGTTTCTATACTATACAACATAAAATTACTACCGGTTTTATATAAAAAAAGTCCTTAAAATCTGAATATGTCTTTGGAAAAAAGCTCACGATATTTTATAGTTTTTCTGATTCCTTAAGGATTTTCAAAAGGAAATGTCTTCAGATTCTGTAGCAGAAAATTCCAAGTCTAAAGCTTTTTCCATTAAAAAGGGCGTCAAAATCTTATGGTTTTCTACAGGAAAGAGTCCTAAGAACTTAATGAGTTTTCTTTAGAAAATATTAACATAACTTGAGGGTTTTTCTGCAGAAAAAGAATTTAATTAATTTTTTCATAATAAAAAATTATATTCTGAAACAAACAAAAAAAACGGATATAAAACCAAGAACCCTATAAACCAGGATGAACAAGCTACCAAATTTTTAGCCACCCATGATGCCATGATGTCAAATGGTGCGACTACAAAAAAATTCTTAGCCGAAACCACGAAATTCTCAGCCGATTTACAGAAACATTTGGCCGCTAGCTAGGGTTGTAGCGCAAGTACAGTGATTGTGATGTGAATGTATTCATGTTTGAATTAGTACAACTCTTGCTAGAGGCTAAGTTTTTGTGTAAATCGTCTAAGATATTTCGTGGTCTCGACTAAGAATTTTTTTGTAGTCGCACCATTTGGCATCATGGGTGGCTAAAAATTTGGTAGTTCGGTCATCCTGGCTTATAAAGTCCTTGATACAACATTTGCAACATTACAGGTAATTGTGAAAATATCTTACCCAACGTTTTATTTAAATTGTCTTTTATAAATAAAATAAAATGAACGCAAATTAAAAACAAATTTTGTAAAAATAAATAATTTTAGAAATTTTAAATTTCAAAATAATTTCAAAATATTTTCGAAGAAGTAAAATCACAAGGTATGAAAACTATATAAATATAGGCTACCTATGCAAGCCAATGCAATATACCCTCTAGTATTTATTTGTGTGTATATAAAAAAATTTACCTAAATATAATTTTGATATTAGTGACTCAACCTGTGCTGAATATATATCAGAAATACATATTTGATCGTGACAAATTTTTACGTAGTTACAGAATAACCCCATAAGTTTAAAATATATTTCATTAGTTTGATGTGTTTTAATATTTATTTGTAAATTTTTCAAGTTTGAGATCATAATTACGAAAAGATGGAAAAAATCGTGAGGATCAGCTCTAGAGGGAGTGTTATACTTTCGACCTGAGGGATCGAGGTCATCGTCAGCCTCATTTCAAACCACTACCCACAACAACTCATGGTTTGAACAGGCTTCTATATCAAACACACAAAGGAAAAGGGATATGCGGAGTTACTTTTCCACGGTACATTCTATTTTATTAGTCATAAATTTTGTGATATTTTTCTCTGTGTACGTACCAATAGGAATTTTCGTTTTTTTTTTTTCAAGTTTTCTACTTTCAAATTTCATGCAAATTTTACATCGGGAACCAATTTTGTTAAAAATTTTTTTATATTTTTTTTACAGCGAAATGTAACAACCGGCAAAAGTGGCCTTCATATATGGATATTAGAAATATATTTTTTCAAATGTAATGATAGCTTCTGTGAGAATGGACTTTTTTTTGGTCTTACGTCCACAAGGGCTAACAATTTTGTATATTATTTTTTTCTGACATAAGCCCACATACTACACAGGGAGGAAACAGCTGATTGAATTTTGACTAGGCGACTAGGAAATGAGTAAAAGGAAATGTCAAAATTGTAGTGGATAGATACGAGGTCGGATCAATAAGTCCGTGTCTTTTTTAATGAAACACAGTTTTTTTTGCAAAAAAAAAAAATATTTTTGAACATAATCTCCTTTAATATTTTTTTCAGATTTTTCGACTTGTTCGAAGATAGTGGAAAACAGAAATTAAGTAAAAAAACTAATTTTAAAAATAAAATAATAAGACATTGGTCTTTAAAATCCATCCACAAGTTTTTGCGAAACATTGGTTTAAAAGTTGTCATGTCGGAAGATTTTTCACGATTTTGACGATTTTCAAATGCACATAACTTAAAAAAAAAAATTTAATAATATTATATTTTTAAAGGAAGAATACGTACTGAAATTTTGCAAGACATCGGAGACATCAAATTCAATATTTATCAAAAATCGTACGGTCTGACTCATATGTCAAAGTTATAATGTTATAAGGGAAAATATTATTAAATCGTTTAAATGTTTAACAGCGAGCAATGCCAATTTATCGTTTAAAAAAATTATGAGATACATGAAAATTTTGAACATGTGACCAGGGCTTTCCAAGGAACTTCCTAGCTCTAGTCATGTCATACAGAGGGTTTCAAATTACGCTTAAGAATAGGTTGGATCGGATTTGTACTTTGGAGGAATTTCGCTTAGGGCAGGTTAGACAGGTTGTGGACAAATTGAAAATTTTTTTTAGAAAGTTTTTGTCGTATCGGAATTGATCTTCGACTTGCGCTTCTTATTCGAATATCTGAAACTTTTGAACAAAGGCAAAAAAAAACTTTTTTTTTTAAAATGATGGGTTCACAACAGGTGGCATATGATTTGAAAAAAGGTGCAGCAAGGTGCATTTGTTTGATCAATAATTTCATCGGTGGAGATAAATCCTTTTTCACCGAGACATTTCTTTAGGTTTGGAAATAGTCACTGGGGGTACTAATTCGTAGCCCAATTCATGGAATTTTGCCAATCCTTTGAAATTGTCACACGATTACGTTTATCGTCAATTGAGAGCAAACGCGGCACCGATCTTGCAGACAGCTCTCTTAAATTCAACTGATCTTTTAAAATTGAAACCACACTGCCATATGAAATCCCTATGGCATCAACAATCTCATGCACTTTTATTCTTCGATCGGCCAACACCATATCATGGATTGTTTCGACATTTTCGGGTGTATTGACCTCAATTAGCCGTCTAGAACGTCATTTGTACAACGAAAGTCAGTAAACTACTTTTTTAGCATTGAAATCGATGGTGCAGAGTCCCCATAGTATTTATCAAGCTTTTCCTTGGTTTAATTGACGGTTTTTTTTCGCAAAAAATAATGTTTAATGAGCACTCGAAATTAACTTTTTTACATTTTTAAAAAAATCCACGAAGTTGTATGTTTTGAACAGCTGTTAAACGCAAAGTAAATGACGGAACTTGCTCAAAATTTGACAGTCAGTTCGAAAAGTCACAGACTTATTGATTCGCCCTCGTGTACAAAAAAATATGTGCCATACAAATTTTTGGAGTTTATTTTTTCTATCTCATACTGCAAATCACTACAATATCAAAATAACCATACGGTTCGGCCTATGTAGTCTGTAGATAAACTATAATGAATAACTTAAAATCAAGCCATACTTTTAATGAAAATTAACAGGCGATTATTTTTATTAAATTTTCATTTCAAACTTTAAATTTATTTTTTAAGACATTTTTGGCATTCTGCCAATAGAGGCAATTTTTTTTTACCAAAGGCCTTAACTTTGGGGCAATAAATCAAACAGAAGATATCAATCAATTCAAATTTCAGATTTGTAAGGTCTATGGGGCGTCTTAAACTTTTGGCCGCTATTACAGTTGGCTCCCAAAGAAAAGTGGCAAAATGAGGCAACCTATTGCACATAGCAGATCAAATTTTCGATAGAACATGGTCCAATCCTTCAAGTTATCAGGAACAACAAGATATTTGAAATTTATTCACTGCATTTCCTACAGTACTCTCTTACAATATGTGGCGTAAATGTCCCATTGGTTGTCAAAGGTAAAAATAGCTAGTTTTAGTTAAGTTGGAGTACTAAAAAAAATAAAACTAAATCGTTTTGGGTTACGTTTTTTAATACAATTCCATTTTGACGTCTGTTATAAAAATTATATTGTAAATAAAAATATAAAAAATCAGTTTTGATTAAAAAAAAATATATATTTATGTAAAAAGAACCATCGCAATGGTTTTTAATTTTCTAAATTTAACGTATCTGTTTTGGACCATAATTATTGCTTTAAATTTTTACGTAGTATTGCTTTTTCATCGTGTTTCTAAAAGATATCGTCTGAAGAGTGTTGAAAAATTAGAAGCAACAGAAAATTTGCGACAACAAATTGAATTGAGAATTAAACAATACATCAAAAAATTACTGAATACTACTGATCCGCAGACAGTTACTGATATTAATATTAAAACAACTTATTTAACATCAAATACATCTAGAGGAGTACCATCAACAAGGCAAAAATACATTCAAAAAAATTACCAACCTCCTCAATCACAATTGGCAACTGTTTCACAAGATATAAGTAATTGCACATCTAATAAGCCTCAAGGACCCCCGGATATTTTACTTAAAAAATCAAATACAAGACTTAATCCGCAATCTGAAGATAAACTGTATTACACACCACATGAAATGAAACCCAAGCATATTATAACGTCCACAAATGTTGCCACTACAAACGGATATAGAAAATTTAGTGGAATATTTTCCTCTCGACCTACTAGTTCAAATATTTCTATATCTCACATCGATTCTGATGTTGAGCATAATTTATATATTTCAGATATTAAAGGTCATGTTGTAAAACAAATACCATTTCGAGAATGTGATTATATCGAAGCTTTTAATATGGTCATGTCAAGTCAAAGTGGTGGTGTAGATAAACGCGAACCAAGTACAAAGTAGAAGAATGTTATAAATTTCAGTTATATATTTAAGAATCTAAAGCAATAAAGTCTAAATTATTTATTTTTGCACTTTCAATTTAATTTAACATACTCTTTTAAATAAATATTTTATTTATCATTATTTAACAGAACACTAAAATTTCATGGTAAGTTATAAGATTAAATCAAAGAGGCACCGCATAGAGCGATCACAATAGATCATTTATGCTGTCTAAAGTTTCCATAAACATTCAAACTTTCAATGAAGCTAATTTTCCTAACAGGCAAAATATACCAAATGTCGAAAGACGACATGAAGCGGCTACTCAAAAAGATAAGACTTTTATCACAAAATAAATTTGCAAAGAACATATTCCGACGTCTCATATGCCAATCTACAATCATCACTGTCTTATAGACTCCTTTTCTGTCGCTGTTATCTGAGATCACAGTGAAAAGTGAAGTATGAAGTATTAAGGTAAGAAAACTGGAATCACTTCGACTTTCCACTGGATAGAGAAATAAATTTTAGTATTAAGAAACTATAGAATCCCTCGACAACCTCCTTGGACTCCCCGAAATTAGCTAGACAGTCAGACCTTTCATTACTCATATTCGCCTTATCGTTTTAGTGTAAGCGAGTTGCTGATTGTTGAAATTGTCATATTTAGGAAGTTTCAATAAATATAATGAAACTATTCGTGAAATTTTATGTAACATGTCTCATAAATTCTTTATAATTTCATAGAAAAATATTAATATTTTTTTCAAAAATGTTCTTAAAAATATAATAAAGCTTTTTCACTGATTTTAGCCCAAATGGCACTTCATATGGCACTTCATATGGCACTTCGATGTCCAATACCAATAATAATATAAATAAAACACCGTGCGTGATGGCATTTAAGGTCCTAGAAGTTGTCCTTGTGCTCAACTCTAGAGATAAGCATTTCTTAAATCCCGCTTGTTAAAGTTGGATAAATGCTCTTTCTCACCATAGATACCTTAATCGCATCGTATGAAATGCTGTCCAAAGAAACACAAAGGGCAGTGTTTAAATATCATCGTGACAATATGATGAACAGCTATTTTGATAAGCTTACCCTGGTGATACGCGAACTAAAGCTTATGAATCGATGTCCATCTGTGGTAAGTGTTCCTAATATAGTGCTACAGAACGTCCTGACGTTAATTGGTCTGTATCATTTAGGTCACTGTTCGGGTTTTCTCTCTGCCTTTGGTATAACTACTCTCTCCAAGGCGTTAGTACATGACCAAATAAAAGACTTGATCTAAATATCCTAGATCGTTGTGGGGTAGATATACCCCGACCGAACCCAGAGATTTAAAGGATGATAATTTGCTTATAGCGCATTTCATCCGACATACGTATATTCCTTCCCGTCAGGTTTGGAATTTTCCACATTGCTACAACGAGCCGATGGCTCGGTTAGGTTATTAGGATATACGTTGTAATGTGGACATGGTATTTAGTGGGTGCTGTTTGCAGATGGCCCAATATCCTGTTTTCTTGACTTTATTCTACTACACAGCTTCATTCTTCGTCTTCCTGACATTTTGAACGCAGTTTACAGCGTAAGCAGAAGTTAGACTCGATTGAATCTCAGATACCCCATAATCAACTTCTCATGAGATTCTTAGAAAGATTGGCATCGCTTTCCAAATGCTGACGAAAATTTTCACAGGGAGTACAGAGTAATCCCAGTTAAAATGACAAAAGAAATATTGGAATAAGTGAGAGTGAGATCCAAGACATCTGACCTAATAACGATCCATTTATCGGCTTGATGAAAGTATCAAAGTTATTGCTTTTAGTGTCGTTAATAACTTCTCTCGATTTATATCGAGCTTTCTTAGAGATTGTAGAGATTGTTATATATAGATGTGGTTTATCTAACGAGCTTTATGCAGGATTGCGGTACCCCTTCCGGTTCGGTTCTTTCTCCTTCTCTCTTTCTCATCTTTATGATGATCTTGATCAAACGTTCAACTTTCCCTGATGACAGAAACATTTGTCACCTATTTTTCTTCGATGTCCTTTGGAATAAGCAAGTTTTTGATTTGTCTAAAGATGCATTCGAGTGTCTTAGTTTCCTAAAGCACTTCCTTCCTAAAACACTCCCTTAATTATACACAGAGAAAACAGATTCGTCGTGTCAACCGAATTATTTTGTTCTCGCAATCAAAGGTATTCCTTATACAATTGAAATATATGGTTTCTACCGAAATTCTATTGTATTAACCGAATTTTGGTCGCCACTTACATATATCGTTGGCTTCAACCAAACCATTCGGTTGGCAAGAAATTCGTTTGTCACAATGAGTTTTGTTTCTCTGTGTACCACCAACATCTGAACGAAAATTTAACAAAGCTCCCATATATGGGTAAGAACTTCAAAGTTTATTTTGGAGCTTTTGGACTGTGTACAGAGGAGGGCATCGGGATTCATTATTGACAGTACGGTATCCAGCTTTATTAACTCATTGAAGCAACTTCGGAATGTGAGTTGTGTGTCACTGTTCTATTAATATTACCATGAGAAATGTTCTCTCAGGAAATTCTAATTTATATGTTTCTTTCTTTGGAAAAGGGATAGAGGGGAGATCAAAGAT
The DNA here is from genome assembly GCA_949748255.1 of Eustalomyia histrio. Taxonomy (NCBI): domain Eukaryota; kingdom Metazoa; phylum Arthropoda; class Insecta; order Diptera; family Anthomyiidae; genus Eustalomyia; species Eustalomyia histrio. The sequence continues at coordinate 26,318,365 of OX456526.1, read as the reverse complement.
GGTGAAAGATGAAGAGCTTCATATATGGCAATACTGAAAATACGCGACATGATAATGGAGAGTTGGCAAAATTGTTGAAGCTTTTTAGTTCATTTCGGTAGGTTTAAGTGCTATAGAAACACCGAGGGAGAACGTTGCAAGGGATGGAAAACTCATACAAATTATTATTTTTCTTAATTGATGTAGCCATCGCTGGAGATCGAACACTCAAACCTTCTGTTTAATAGTCCAACAGCTAACCATTACTCTACAGCACCCTCTCGAGGACCTAGACCCGAAATCATCAAACTACAGGTCGTAAATATTAAGATGAAATTCGTTAAAATCAGTCCTTATTCGGAAGTATCTCTGTAAAGATCCTGAGTGTTATTTGGTTGTGAAGGTTATTTAAAACCATAAATCATGCCTTAAAATTTAAACGAAATCAGACCATTGCTTCAATGAACTTTTTCAACAATTTCATTCAAATTCTTCACTAATATTATTTGATAGTTAATTTTTTTAGCATATTTAATAAGGATAAGGTCCCTTCCCTGAATTTGACTCAAATCGTACAATATGTCGACCCAAATCGTACAATGATGTCGAAATTCCAAAGTTTATTTTAGTTTCAATAAAAAAATTTGTTTATTTTTGTTAAATTTTAATTGGAAATTTTAAAGAAGGAACCTCAACTATACAAAATCATTGTTGAATTAAAGCCTTTAGCAAAAGGATGTTCTTTTTAAATTGTTTGTATTTAAAAATAATTTCAATGCAAAATAAAAAAAAAAAAAAATCTCGTATTTAACATGTGGTAAAAATTGTTATTATGAACGGCTTAAATAAATTTCCCTCGAGACGAACTAAGCCTATTGAAACTACTCCCACTCTGGATTTATAATAACAACAAACAACAAAAACACAATAATATTCAGTAATACTTATAATACACATGTGTGGTATTTTGCAGTATATTATGACATCCATCATATTATACAAATAGAATCCTTTAGGAAAAAAAAAAAAAAACAAGTGAGTAAAAAAAAGTATCATATGAAATGTTTCTCTACCACCAAATTTATATATAATAACCTGAATACAATAAAAAAGAGGACTATTTGAAATAATAAACCATACTTTAATAAAGAAAATCGGATTTAAGAAGTTATTATATTGAAAATAAAAAGAAATCGGAAAGTAAATCACTTTTTTTTTGGCGTATAAATTTTTTTTTTTTTTGATACAAATAGTGAGTAATTGTTGTAAATTTTTTCCTTATGATATCAATCACATGAACATGGAACATTTTTTCATTGATTAATATTCTTTTATACAATAATTCTATGGTATGTGAAAATTATAAGAAACTCCCCCTTAATGTTTTGTATGGTTAATAAGGAAACATATTTTAAAAATGTTTATTATAATGTTTTACATAAAAGCCAGGAACCAAATATAAAAGTATCATAATTAACAAACAACATACAAAATATTTTTAACAACAATTATTTGTGACGTTTTAATGATAAAGTTATTGTGAGAATTCTTTTGCACAGTGGTGTAATTAGAAAAAAGTGGTATGACCCACAAAATTTAATTAGTGGACTAACGGACATTAAATATGTTCGTATGTTCGTTTCCTTACTACAACTCTGCAAACATATTTCGAAAACGTACTGATTTAAGGAAAAAAAATTATTGCGGGAATAATGATATTTTTATTGCGGAATTTCCCGCTTTTGGAAGTAAATTTCCGTTCTAAAGCAATAGTTTTTAGCAATACCAAAACAATACTTCTGCAATATAAATCGACAATATTTTAAGACATTAATTATCAATTAAAATCCGCAACATTTTAGAAACTTGTTTTTATCGCCAAGTTATCAATTTGAAAATAAATACGCAACATTTTAAGAAATTTATCATCGTCTGGAAGATAAATCCGCGACATTCTAAGACTTCTATTGATTATCGTTTGAAAGATAAAGATATTTGAGATAATCGCCAATTTATTGTCTAGAAGATAAATCCACGACATTTTAAAACATTTTTTATCCCCAAATTATCATCTGGTAGATGATAGACATCGCCACCACGTGAGCTATCACGGCCATTGAATTTGTCGCGCGAAAGAGCCATTGTTTAGCTGTGTGGCAAGTTGCACCGTCCTGTTGAAACTACATATCGTCCAGGGTCATATCCTCAATTCCTGGCCACAATAAGTTCGTTATCATCTCGCGATAGCGAACACCATTCACGGTAAATGCTTGGCCGACCTCATGACACATTATCGCGAACAATAGCAATGTTTTCCGCAGAACGAACTGGGCGAGCATGTTTTCACAGACCAGGTTTGCTGAAGTTTGCCCACAATTCTCCCGATTGTGGACACATTTGGTCGATTATGCTGACCTTAAAAAAAATCACGAAGTGCACGAAATTCATTTTGATTTGAACGGCCATTGCCATAATAAGCCTGAATAACTTTAACGCTTTGCTCGATTATGTATCTTTCCATAATACAAATTTAGTTAGTCTGAAATTGAGAAATGTCAAATGAAATGCAGAAAAAAACTTGACGTTTAGGTGTGGTTCACATTTAACATCGGCCCTTAAAATTTAACCACCCTTTGCTAAGTTCGCGACATTTTAGGAAATTTTTTTATCACCAAATTGTCGCCTGGAAAATAAATGCGTTACACTTTAAAATATATAATTATCGCATGAGGCCGAGGTTCATAGAACCTTAGTGAAAGTTTACAGCCGTTTTAAAAGTGGTGATTTTGAGCTCGAAGGCAAGCAACGGCCAGGTCAACCCAAAAAATTTGAAGACAAAGAATTGGAATAATTGCCCTACGTGGACGAATTGGGAGTGGATGAAGGGGTTTTTGAATCGTATTGTGACTGGTGTTGAAAATTGGAGCCATTATGACAACCCTAAGCACAAAAAGTCATTTGTTTTGCATCAACATCCTTCGCAAAGCCGAATATGGCATGGAGTTTATGCTCTGTATTTTGTGGGACCATGAAAAGATCACAGGGGAACGCTATCGGACTCAACTCATGCGTTTGAGCAGCGGACTGAAGCAAAAACGGCCCGAATACTAAGAAAGGCACGACAAAGTGATTTTACTGCATGACAACACTCGGTCAAATGTTGAAAGACCGGTCAAGATCTCCTTGGAAACGCTGAAATATGAACCCCTATACCACCTACCGTATTCTCCAGACATCGCTTCTTTCCACTACTACTTGTTCCGGTCGATGACACTTGGCCTGCCCCAGCAGAAGTTCACTTTAAAAAAAAGGACCTATGATTGAATTATCTCAAGAGGCGAGTCGTTTTTCTGATATTGTATCCGAAAAAAGACACAAAGTTGGGAAAAAGTTGTGTATTAAGCGATGGAAAATACTTGGAATAATATATCTGTAATCATTTTTGCACAATAAATCTGTTAATTTCAAAAAAATCCCTCCTTATTAATTCAAACAATTTTGTATATCAAAGATACATATTTAACAAGTACTTTGTGAAATTTAAATTCAGCCATTGGGAACTCATTTTCCTTGACCTATAAAATATATTTTTTTTCAGCATAGTTAGGATTACTTCTGACTGGTTTATCAAAAATTAAAAAAAAAAAAACTATATTTTCTGTTAGTAAATGTCTAAAGCTCGTGCTTGAACGGGGGAAAAATAAAAAAGTTGAAATTAGAATTTTTGGCAATTTGGTGACCTCATAAAAAAATTTGTATTAAAAAAAATCCTTTTTTCAAACACTAGATAATGTCATGTCGAAGAAGTGTGGGCAATTTAAACAATATCGGTTCATAAAGTTTTTGGGAAATTACGAATAATGACTTTAAAAAATAAGTTTCGAAAAAAGGGATTGAGTTTAACATTTTTTGTTTAAACTTACATACACTCAGAAAAAAAAGTTAGTAGAAAAATTTGTAAACGGTTTTTAATCCCACTTTACTATTTTTGTATTGATTTTTAGTAAAAAAATTATTATTTAGCAAACCTTTTTGCTATTTACATTTTACAAATTACAGAATTTTTATAGAAAATGTACAAATTTTTGTTGCTAATTTCCGAAATCATTTTACAAATTTTTGAAAACCAATTTGCTAAAATTAGCAAAAAAAACTTACTAATTTTAAAAAAGTAGATATTGAAGGAAATATTATTTCTAATTAAAACTAACAACTTAAATTGCCTTAAAATGTTACATAGGTTGAAAAAAGAGATCGAAAGTGAAAATACCGACTCATGTCTGAAAATAGGACATTCACTTAAAATAGCATTAAAAAGTTTTTTTAGTTCTAAAACTCAGCCCTAAAAACAATTTAAATTTGACCTTAAAAGTAAAAAAAAATTAACAAAAATATTTTTCAGAACAGAAATTACCAAACAAAAACAAAATGATTTTTAATTCGTTTATGTTTTAAAAATTTTTAAGATTTTAAAGCCTTTGATTTTGTTTTTAATTTTGTATAAAATATTTTTTGAAAAAAAAAATAAATAAAATAAAAAAAATTTGATGGTCGATAAAAAAAAATAAATTTAAAATTTTGTACTAATATACACAATATTTAGTAAATTTTTTTTTGCTGATTTTAGCAAACAGATTTTGAATTCCGCTTTACAAAAAGTTTACTAAAATTTGGAAGCGCCTACTAATTTTTCTACTAATTTCATTGTACTACATGTCAGCAGACATGTGTTGCTAGGATTAGCAAAAAATACCGCTGGGCTCAAATTAGAAAAATTTCCCGTAATAACAGCAAAATTTTCATTTTCCATTACAGACTTTTTTTGGTGAGTGTAGAATCATCGAGTCCGGCGCCATTAAGTCAAGAAACTGCTGTAGCGGCAATATCTAGGGCATTCTTTTGCTCTTGCCTATGAAAAATACGAATTTATAAACCCACCTAAGCCCTTAAAGTATGAAACAACTATAACCGAACACACTAAAAAATTTTCAATTGTAGTAAAAATAGTAAAACTTTTGTATTTTACCACTGTATACAATTCCCCCTCAAAATTTATTTTTTATCATTCATCAACAAAATATTACAACAAACGTTCAGTTGATAATTTAGTCACAAAAAAAAAAAAAGAAACAACAAAATTCCATAGATAATGAAAGTAACAGACGTTACAAGTAGACAGACAGACACATGGACATCAACACGAACACTTACCGTGGTAATGAATATAATCTGTCATCAAAGTAAAACCATCAACCATCAGTCCAGCCATCAGTTATTGCTCATATAGTAACTCTATTCATAGCGTAGTATAATGATCAGACCTCCAACTACGATACTACTACTTTTCTATAATATTGAATACTTACCACCCCTGTGTTTCAATTTTTCAACCTGGAAACAGGTGGGCGTATTTTATAAATTGTAATTTTTCTGCAGGAGGGTATAAAAATAATAGTCATATACAAGCAAAGTTAATGAATATGATTATATATCCTGTGACTTTAACTATTAACTCAATATAAATCGTCACTTTGTTGGCAAGGATAACACATGCATTACATAAGGGAAAAAATAACATTAAGAAAAGGGTTAAATAAAGGATGTAAAAAAAAATAAATATGTAGGAAATTTAATTTTATTCCACAATCATGATAAGATTGTTTGCTTGTTTTATAGAGATTTTGTTTTTATTTGTAAATTTAAAGATTTTTCTGAAAAATGATGCTTATGGAAAGATTAAAGGTACTTACAAAGAAGCAACGTTGATGGATTCTCTTCGGTTGCTATGGAATTTAAAATAACAAAAAATGTAGTTATTTTTAACTTAAAAAACAACAATCAATGTAGTTAAAAAAAAAAACTAACAATGTCGTAAAAATAACTGATAAATTTTACAATACATAGTACGATAAAATTTTTGGTGTTTTTTACAGCCCCCCCATTACCCGGTTTTACAGTCGACAGCTCTAGTGCGTAAAGACCGGCATTTTCATAATAATGTATGACAGGTACAGGACATTTTAAAATAAAGAGCCAGTTTGGAAATATTTTTGTTCCACTAGTTAAAAAAATTTTCACGGCTTTAAGTCAGAATTTATGCGAAATTTTAGTCCATTGTGAAAAAAGTTATAAAAACGCTGTACATGGGACCGAAAAAGACTGTACCTATTTCATACAAATGTATAGAAGTGAATTCAAAATCCAGTTTCGGAATTATTTTGCTCCACAACTTAAGCAAAATTCTTCAATCTCAAGTCAAAGTTATGTCTATATTTGCCTAGACCCCTAAAATATAAAAGGTTTGTTCTTTAGAATATGCGCTTATACAGTGTAAACCATTAAGAGATTTTTCTTCATTTATTTTTTTACGGTGTCATCTTTTCTTTATTCAGTAATGTTTGACAATTCATCATGAAAAGACTTACAGCGCAACAACGCCTCCAAATTTTTCATCTGTATTACGAAAATCAGCTTTCACAGGCACTGACAGCACGCGAAACTATGTTCTTATTGAGAAATTATTTTGGCTAATTTTGCGTTGCGGACTTGTCAACTAGATCGAGTGATATCTTTTCTTTGGGAACTACGATTAAAACTTGAAAGCGAACATTTCTCGCGTAATTCACGAGATTGGTCCTCGCGAATGAGCTTTCTACAGCGTATTCGTGGCCAACTTTTGTATGAAATTATCTTTTAATAGCAAATATCGGAGATTGTACTTTCTGGACTAATAAAGATTCCAACATCCTAACTCTAATTTATTTATAACTACCAAAAGGTCTAAATAAATCACCCTTTATTTAATTAATAATGCATTTAATTTCACCAAGAACGTGGTAAAAATAAGGAAGTCTTCCTTTTTAACGGTCTGCACAAACAGCTTTGGCTAGAAATGTGTTCCCTGGATTATGGACTAATTCACTGAGAAAAAGTAATTTTTGTACTTTTCGTCAGGAATGCTGTAAAAAATGAAGCTTAAATATGGAAAAAGTCTCCTTTATAACGGTCTGTTCAAACGGCTTTGGATAGAAACCTGAAATAAAAATAATAATTCCATTTGAAACACCTAAATTGGGAAATGAAATGGAATGGCGAACAAGTGAAATTAAGACACTGGGATGGAAAGAGCAACAAGTGGAATTGAAACATAAGACAACGAGCAAAATTAAAACAATAGGCAGTGAGAACAAAATGGGAACAAAGTGGAATGGAACGGATAACGAGTGCAATTGTAATACTAAACAAGGGGAATGTTAATGAATGAGGAACGAATAGAATTAAAATATTAGGCAAGGGCTACGAAATGGAATTGAAACTTTAGACAATGATATATAATGAAACGAGGAAAAAAGTGGAATTAAAACTTAAGGCAAAGGGGAACGAAATGGAATGTAACAAGTGGAATTGAAACACTAATAGATTGGAATGGAGCAGCCAGGATTTTAGTGATATTTGTATTAATATTAATTTTCTTTTCAATTTTGGTGATTTTTCTAATTTTTTTCGTTTTTTTACTATCTGTCAATATTAATTCTTTTTTTAGTAGTACCCAGCAAAACTTTGGCAATGGGTGCGATATTCTCATGCGTTACCTTGTTATGATAGCTCGTTACCTTTTTCATTATTTGCAAGCATAAAGTAATAAGTTACTCATTATTGATTACGTAATATATGATTTATAAATGTAAAGTAATAATTGAAATATTTTTGAAAATCTATTTTTAGATACATTACTTTGTGGTTTTTTGTAAGCAAAAGGATAATGTATGTTTATTTTGACAACACTAGCGAAAAAACGAAGCGCAACAATTCATTTAAGTTTAGAGCAATCAAATACTATATGCGTCGATAGCTCAGTGGATAGAGTTCTTGGCTGGCAACCAGATTTCCCTGTTTCGATTCCCATCATGACCACATTATTTTAAATAAAATAATTGTAATAATTATTTTTAATAAAAATTCCTCTTTTTTAAAAATCTATTTTAAGACACATGACTTTTTCCATTCTCGTAACCATTTAAGTAACCCCTTACATTATCACCTCTAAAGTAATGGGTATATACATTACTTTTAAGCTCATCGCCTGTAAAATTTATCAATGAAGTAATGTGTAAAGTAATCCATCCACCCCTATGGCTATACATTACTTTACCCATTATTTGGTAATGTGTGGTTTTGCTGGGTAATGAAATAAAAAATGATTGTCATTAATAAATAAATTAAAATTTTAGAATAATTATTAATTAAAAGTAAAAATTTAATGGCCAAGCCCCTTTGGCTAGAAATCAGAAATTTAAAATATTGATTTTCTATGGGTTAAATCACCAAATAGTCTGCCCCTTTAAGACAGTAAGAAATATAAACTAAAGAAAAAATTTGAAAAATTAAACGATATTTTTTAATTTTCTTTTTAAATATTTAACAAAAATTTACTGTTTACCGCAAAAAAAACTGTTCTGGTAATTGTTTATGTAATATAACTGTTCGAAACAATTGTTACAAAATTCAGAACTTTTCATTAGATTATAGTTATTTTGTTCTTTTCTATAGAAAAACATATGTAATTACAGTTAAAAAATCTTTTTGGGTGAAGGAATTTCAAAAATACTAAAATACAAAAATTTAAAGAATTTTTTTTATTTATAGTAAATATTTTTTGCATTTATAGTGAATATTTTTTTATTTACAGTAAATATTTTTTGGTCTTAAGTGCATATTTTTTTTTAAGTGCATTTTTTGAACATAGTTTGCATTTTTAATGGATATTTTAAGCAAACATTTTCGTTTTTTAGCACATGAAAGCCGCTGCTCTGGTCATAAATATATGACTATATTATATAGTTTATTAAAACACCTGTTAGTTATTTTTTTGTTGAAAACTTTTCTGTTTTGGTAGTAGTTTTAACTTAATTTGTAAGATTTTTTGGAGAGTTAAAAATTACTGCAATATTTGTTTTAAGTGTAAATTCAAAATATGACATATGCATATATTGCTGATTTAAAAAAAAAAAAAATAAGTGCGAATCCTGTTTGAAAAATAAGGACCAGTTTTATAGTCAGTACATAGTAAAATTTTCAAATAAAATTTTGTACTTAAGTGGGTTTCAAAGGCTCAAAAAAGCGTATTTTTACTGATTTTTTTTTAAATATCAAATAAAATATTTTATTCAAACAATTTAGAATATCAAAGGTACGAGGGCGGATCAATAAGTCCGTGACTTTTCGAACTTCCCTCGTAGTTATATAAAAGGCAACACTGATCCAATTAAGTACCATCTTTTAATAGACTACTGTCAAATTTTGAGCAAGTTCCGTCATTTACTTTGCGTTTAACAGCTGTTAAAAACAAACAACCTCGTGGATTTTTTTTCTAAATGGAAAAAAGTGGATTTCGAGTGCTCATTAAACATTATTTTTTGCGAAAAAAAACCGTCAATCAAACCAAGGAAAAGCTTTATAAATATAATGGGGACTCTGCACCATCGATTTCAATGGTAAAAAAGTGGTTTACTGACTTTCGTTGTGGCCTTACAAGCACGGAAGATGCCGAACGTTCTGGATACCCAGTTGAGGTCTCTACACCCAAAACTATTGAAAAAATTCACGATGTGGTGTTGGTCGATCGGATATTGAATGTGTAATAAATTGTGGAAGACATAGGCATCTCACATGGTTCAGTGGTTTCAATTTTGAACCCAAGATGGCTGCCGCGTTTGCTCACAATCGACCACCAACGGAATCGTGTGACAGCTTGGTTTCCATGTCAAAAATCCATGAAATAGGTTACGAATTGCCCCCTAATTCGCCTTATTCTCCGAATTTAGCCCCCAGTGACTATTTCCTATTTCCAAACCTAAAGAAATGGATCGGTGGAAAGAGATTTAGCTCCAACGATGAAATTATTGATCAAACAAATGCCTATTTTATGGACCACGAAAAATCCTGCTGTTAAACGCAAAGTATTTTATTTATTTATTTATTTATTTATTTATTTTATTTATTAATCATATAATTACAAATTATATGATAATACCCTAACCGAGCACTCGCAACAAAGGCCTTCGGCTCGTTGTAGCGAAAACAGACCAGAGCCTCTGGTGGGAATTGAACCCACGACCCCCGCACTGATAAGCCAGCACGCTAAGTAAATGACGGAATTTGCTTAAAATTTGACAGGTTGTACTTGATGGGAGCAGTGTTGGTTTTCATATAACTACGAGGAAAGTTCAAAAAGTCACGGACTTATTGAGCCGCCCTCGTATATATTTAACAAGTACTTTAAGACATTTTTATATTATAATTTTGAAAGACCCCATTTCCCTTGAACCCTCAAATAAAGTTCTCTCGACCTAGTCAGGATAACTCATGACTGGTTCATGAGAAATTAAAAAACTATTTTTATCTGTTGAACGAAGGAAAAATAAAAAAAATTTAAATTAGAATTGAACAAAAAGTAAATTTTTTTGCTAAAATTTTCACCACGTATTGCCTCATAAAATAAATTGTGATAAAAAGAAAAAATTCTTCGTTCAAGCAGACATGTTCAAAATTTTAACAAGATCGGTTCATATCTTTTTAAACTATTTAAAAAAAGAATTTCGAGAAAAACGCGATTGAAGATTTATAAAGCAAAAAAAAAAAAATATCTATTTAAACTTACATAGAAACTTTGATTCCGGCAGCATAAAATCAAAAACTCACCAACTCACCCAATCCCTTAAGTAAAATGTTTGTCAAAAATCATACTAAGTGCTGACAATAATACTGCCCTTAGATTTATGTTGCATCAAACAAAATAATTTCACATTTATCTAATTCATTTTTAAGATTTCTTTATTTTTCTTTTTAAAATATAAAAGTCATAAAGTTGATTGTTTGTTATTTGCAATATTGAACGGAAGTTCAATGAAACGTTACCGTATCTGAAGAAGAATAATATTAAAAAAAAAAAACTGATGATGGCGGTAAATATATATAAATGTATGACCGTAAAATGAAATGAGTTTTTATTGTGTTTCGGTTTAAGGAGGTGGTTGATTTGGCTGATGTATCCTTATATTCTTATAGTAAGGCATTCTTTTGATGCGGTCTACCACCCACAACCAACAACAAAAACAACAAGTAAATCGTAACCGTTACCACAAAATGTTTAAGGTTTTGATTTAGTCTCTGTTTCTACTTCTCCCTTGTGTCTATTAATGTAAATGCATTCATGTGTGAAAAGGTACTTTTATTTTGTTCTCTTGACGCTGATATTGAAACCTTTTAAGGGAATTTCTGTTTTTTTTTTTAGATATCTATATATTATGAATAAATATTTTGTAAGACTGATACATGTATGATAATATATATTACAAGATAAGAATTGTAAGATTTTATAATTTTTACAATTTACTGTTTTGCAAGAAAGAGTTAAATATGTTTTTTTTTGTTTTTTACAGTATTTTATTTGCACTATAAAATACAGGTTTTTTTTTCAAAATCGGAAAGAAGAGAAATTTGAAGAAGACTTTTGAAAATATGGCAATTTAAAATTATGATTAAAGTTGTACTCCTATTTAGTGCTACGAGGACGGATCAGTAAGTCTATGACTTTTCGAACTCCCCTCGTAGTTATATGAAATGCAACACTGATTCCATTAAGTACCACCTGTTATACCTGTTATAGACTACTTTAAAATTTTGAGCAAGTTCCGTCATTTACTTCGCGTTTAACAGCAGGATTTTTCGAGATCCATAAAATAGGCATTTGTTTGATCAATAATTTCATCGTTGGAGCTAAATCTCTTTCCACCGAGCCATTTGTTTAGGTTTGGCAATAGGAAATAGTTACTGGGGGCTAAATCCGAAGCATAAGGCGAATGAGGGGGCAATTCGTAGTCTACTTAATGGATTTTTGCCATGGAAACTAAGCTGTCACACGATTTCGTTGGTGGTCGATTGTGAGCAAACGCGGCTGCCATCTTGCGGAAAGTTTTTTCATACCCAAGTGATCGTTCAAAATTGAAACCACTGAGCCATATGAGATGCCTATGTCTTCCAAAATCTATCGCACATTCAATATCCGATCGGCCAACACCATATCGTAATTTTTTTTAATTGTTTTGGGTGTAGAGACCTCAACTGGGCGTCGAGAACGTTCGGCATCTTCCGTGCTTGTAAGGCCACAACGAAAATCAGTAAACCACTTTCTTACCATTGAAATCGATGGTACGGAGTGCCCATAGTATATATCAAGCCTTTCTTTGGTTTGATTGACGTTTTTTTTTCGCAAAAAATAATGTTTAATGAGCACTTGAAATTAATTTTTTTCCATTTAAAAAAAAAAAAGCCACGAGGTTGTATGTTTTGAACAACTGTTAAAAGCAAAGTAAATGACGGAACTTGCTCAAAATTTGACAGTAGTCTATTAAAAGGAATACTTTATGGGAGCAGTGTTGCATTTCATATAACTCCGAGGGAAGTTCGAAAAGTCACGGAATTATTGATCCGACCTCGTATTATTGCATTGGCCCAAGCAAAAAAGTTTTTCAATAGAATCCACTGCAAATGACAGTTAAAGCAAAGGTATATGTAGTTATAATAGACAGAGAAAACGATTCATTATGACAACCGAAATTTTGTCCAACTGCTTAGTTCGGTTCCATTCACCGACATATTAGTTTGTGGCTGAGAAAACTCGACTGTTACGATAATTTCTTTTGGAATATTATATTCCAATTGACAAAGGAATACCTTTGATTACGATAACCCCAAAGTATTCTGCTGGCCGGTTAACCACCAGTGACGAATAATTGCACAACACTAATTTGAGGATGGGTCAAAAAGTCAGTAACTTTTCAAATAAAACACAGGTTTTTGAATAAAAAAAAAAAAAATTATTTTTCAACATAGTCTTCTTTGAGGTCTTCTTTGAGGTCTATATACCCTCTCCAACGTTTCTCCAATTTTTTTATCTCTCCCAAAAATTAAGATTTGTCGAGGTCATCAAAATTGGTTTTTCACTCAGAAAAAAAAGTTAGTAGAAAAATTAGTAAACGGTTTTCAATCGCACTCTACTATTTTTGTACTGATTTTTAGTAAAAAATTATTATTTAGCAAATCTTTTTGCTATTTAAATTTTACAAATTACAACATTTTTACAGAATATTTACAAATTTTTGTTGCTAATTTCAGAAATCATTTTACAAATTTTTGAAAACCGATTTGCTAAAATTAGCAAAATATATTACTAATTTTAAAAAAGTGGATATTGAAAGAAATGTTATTTCTAATAAAAACTTACACCTACAAACTTAAATTTCCTTAAAATGTTACATATCACAGTGCAGCATTTTTAAGGTCATCGTGTGGTTCCTCCTTCATACCCGTTTTTTTTTTGAAGTATATATCGAAACTAAAAAAAACCTGCAAAGGACTTGGCCAGATTACATCGATTTTTTTTTATGGACACCCTAAGTTTTTGTACCCAAACACGATTTTTTTAAAAAAGGAAAATTTTTATGGAATCCATATATCATAAACCGTTCGGAATTTTATTTTTATGTCTTTGGCAAAGTTGTAGATCCAAACCAAAGCAAAAAAATTCTCATATGGACCGACCCAAAAAAATTGCATCCACTGCATCAAAATTGCAAAAAATTGGGAAAAAATGCTATTTTTTCATGATAATATGGAAATAGCCAAACTTCTTAAAAAATGTTTCTGAGTGGGTGTGATTGTCATGTGTGTTTTATCTTCGTGTTGCAGTTTTTAGGTGGAACTGGGTTTTTACAACACCTCATCTTCCTAAACAGGATTTTAAAATTGGTGTGATGTGCAACACGAAGATAAAACACACTTGACAATCAGACTAGCACGCAGTATAAATAACAGTTCAAGTATCGTTTCATTGTCATTCAACAAGTGTATTCGAAAGTGAAAAGTCTAATTATATCCGTGTTTTGTGCAAAATTTTACAATTCAACTATTGTGCAATATGGAAAATAGCCGGTGTCCAAACATTGATTATTTTTGTTTAGTTTGTGGTCATATGGTGCCTACAAGTGTGCAAAGGAAAAGGTTTACTCCGGAATTTAAGCTAGCCTATGCATCTTATTTCGATGAGGTTGATCCCAGCGGTGAAGATTACACTCCAAATACAGTGTGTGGCACTTGTTACTTCCGCCTTTTGGATTGGTATCATCGACGAGGTAGAAATTTAAGTTTCATGAAGCCAATGGTGTGGATAAAAGACCCAAATTCACACGACAAATCCCGGTGTTACTCATGTATCAATTACTCCCCTAAGTTAAATAAACATATGTTAAAATGCAAAACATATGTGGCCGCTTATACAGGCATACTCCCGGTGTCAATGCCTGATGGTGTCAAACCACCTAAGCCTCCGAGTCCGGATGTTATGTCCACACGGTCATCCACTACGACTTTCACAAATCAATCAGATTTCCAAGATGCCGATTATGAGCCTGATATTGACGACGATAAACCAAAACCGCTCGTACAAAACGAAATGGACTATGTTGTGGCTAAGATGGGCTTATCACAGCGGAATGCTATGCAAAATAAGTGTGAGCAAAAAGATGTGCTTTCTAGGGTTAAGGAATGTTCGTATTAAGATGGCATGTACTAGAGAGTTGTTTATATTGTTGTTAGATATAATTTAGCTGAAGAAAGATTTCTTAAATTCCCAGTATTTAAGCCATTTCAGGACAAAATCATAAAAAAATAGAATTTTTTCCCAATTTTTTGCAATTTTGATGCAGTGGATGCAATTTTTTTGGGTCGGTCCATGTGAGAATTTTTTTGCTTTGGTTTGGATCTACAACTTTGCTTAAGACATAAAAACAAAATTCCGAACGGTTTATGATATATGGATTCCATAAAAATTTTCCTTTTTTAAAAAAATCATGTTAGGGTGCAAAAACTTAGGGTGTCCATAAAAAAAAATTTCGATGTAATCTGGCCAAGTCCGTTGCGGATTTTTTTTAGTTTCGATATACACTTCAAAAAAAACCGGGTACGAAAGAGGAACCAATTTATGTGTTGCACTGTGTATATAAAAAAAGGAATCGGAAGTGAAGATACCGACTCATGTCTTTAAAGAGGACATCCACTAAAAGGTTTTTAGTTCTAATAATCCGCCCTAAAAACAATTAAAATTTAACCTTAAAAGTAAAAAAAAAATTGACCAAAATATTTTTCAAAACAGAAATGACCAAATTAAAACAAAATGATTAATTCGTTTTTTAAAAAATATAATCAACATTTTTGATGCTCGACAAGAAAAATAAATTCAAAGCTAATATTAATAATATTTAGTAATTTTTTTTGCTGATTTTAGCAAACAGATTTTAAATTCCACTTTACAAAAAGTCTACTAAAATTTAGTAGCGGCTACTAATTTTTCTACTAATTTCATTGTACTACACGTCAACAGACATGTTTTGCTAAGATTAGCAAAAAATACCGCTGGGCTTCAATTAGCAGAATTTCCCGTAAAAACAGCAAAATTTTCAGTTGTCATTACAGACTTTTTTTGGTAAGTGTTTGTGGAATGATTTCATCGTTGGAGTCAAATCTTTTGCCGCCGAGTCATTTTTTTAGGCTAAATCCGAAGAAAAGAGCAGATGAGGGAGGAATTCATGGATTTTTGTCATAGAAACTGCCATTTTCCATTTTCTCGTCAATCCTCAAATCAAATAACGAGGTAGTTTGCTGTCAATAGCTGTCCAACACAAATTAAATGACGCAGCAAATTTTGACAGAAGTCAACTAACAGATGTCTGTTGTAGGCATCAGTGTTGCTCTTATTGACCCACCCTCGTATACCAACAGTTTATAAGGATTAAAATGATTGAGTGGGTGGTTTGATAGATTGACAGTTTGAATCTGTTAAAATCAACAAAGATTTTTTATATATAAAAATAATGTTTGTTGAACGTTTATTTTATATGTATGATTTCCGTAGTATAACAATGCACGTTTGACCTTAAGCGTTATTTACTTAAAGTATTTCATAGTATATTTATAGGGAAAATCATTCTGTGGAAGAAAATATTTGATTGTAAATATCAAATTAAACATTTGGAAATAATAATGATTCTGTTCATTTGGGTTTTGATACAAAAAATGTTTACATGTAATAGTTTTTATGATTTCTAAAGAAATTGGTTAAAATATGATATATTGGACCACAGTTTTAAATACAATTCGAACTTAACTATTGATCAAGGATCCCTAGGGGATCCAAAGTGGGACACGTCGGACATACAAACAATTTGAAAACTTACCAATTTTCGATTTTGAAAATGGCAACAATTTTATAATCTGCTAGCCAAGCCATACTTCTTGAATATTTTTGTGTAAACCCATATTTGAATATTTTGTTGCAAATTTACTTAAAAGTGCAAGTTTCAAAACTTTTTTTTAACATTTCACTGAAACTGAGCTTTTGCAAAATTTATAACTTAAAGAAATATTTCCTTTATAAAATTTGTTATTTTTGTTATCAGGAAGACGAGTATGTCAGACAAATATCATTACTAAATGTCGAATTTTGTGACAACAAAGCATCATTTGCGGGAAGTTCTGCTTTACTTCTTCAATTTGAAAAAAGTGCAGCTGAAGCATATCCTTTGCCCACCGAAGCTTATCCTGAATATGTTCCATCGATTTCAACGTACGAGAGATGGTTTGTCCGGTTCAGAAGTGTCAAACTCCAGAAGAACTTGCAAAATTATTGGGAGTCACCCAAGCAGTAATTTAAAAATGTTTGCAAGCAGCAGGATTCATCCGAAAGCAACACTCACCAAAAAAAGTCTATAATGGCAACTGAAAATTTTGCTGTTATTACGGAAAATTTTGCTAATTTAAGCCCAGCGGTATTTTTTTGCTAATCTTAGCAACATATGTCTGCTGACGTGTGGTACAATGAAATTAGTAGAAAATTTAGTAGCCGCTACTAAATTTAATTATACTTTTTGTAAAGTGGAATTTAAAATCTGTTTGCTAAAATCAGCAAAAAAAATTACTAAATACTATTAATATTAGTAAAAAAAATTTATTTTTTTTTTTATCGAGCATCAAATTTTTATACCCTCCACCATATATGGTGAGGGTATATATCAGTTTGTCATTCCGTTTGTAATATGTCGAAATATAGGTTTAAGACCCCACAAAATATATATATTCGTGATCCTTATGCAATTTTAAGTCGATTTAGCGATGTCCGTCTGTCTGTCCGTCTGTCTGTCTGTTGAAATCACGATCACGACGCGAAGACGCAAGCGGAGGTGCCTATTTTTACCCAGATTATTGAACATCCTCCCGAGCAGTTTGGTATTTAAAATGAGCAAAATCGGTTCAGCGGTTCAAGAGTTATGAGTGAAAATGTGAATGTACCTCTAAATTTTCCATACAAATTTGTACAATTTTTCTGTATCTATTTTTTTTTTCTGTTAACTAAGTAAAAATGTTATTAAGTCTTCTTATTGTTCGATTACATTTATTGTCTTACATACTATGATAACTAAGTTAACGTAAAAATGAACAATGTTAAAGTCGCTAACAGAGCAGACCTATGTAAATAACATTGCTAAAACTAAATAACAAAAGTTCGTTACATAAATTGACAAAACATATTCATATTACAGTTCATGCAAAATTTAGTATATATACGTATATCATCTTCATCCCCTTTGGTGGAGGGTATTCAAAGAAGAATTTAGCCCTTTTTTACTTGTTTTTTATTTTATTTATTTTTCATATAATATTTTATACAAAATTGAAAACATAATCAAAGGCTTAAAAAACTTAAAAATTGTTAAACATAAACGAATTAATTATTTTGTTTTTATTTGGTAGTTTCCGGTTTTGAAAAATATTTTAGTCAATTTTTTTTTTAATCTTAAGGTCAAATTTTAATTGTTTTAGGGCTGATTTTTAGAACTAAAAAAAACTTTCTAGTGCCTTTTTAAGTGGATGTCCTATTTTCAGACATGAGTCGGTTAACACTTCCGATCCCCTTTTTAATCTATGTAATATTTTAATGCAATTTAAGCTTCTAGGTGTAAGTTTAAATTAGAAATAACATTTCCTTCAATACCCAGTTTTTTAAAATTAGCAAATTTTGTTTTGCTAATTTTAGCAAATCGGGTTTCAAAAATTTGTAAAATGATTTCTAAAATCAGCAACAAAAATTTCTAAATATTCTGTAAAAACTCTGTAATTTGTAAAATGTAAATAGCAAAAAGATTTGCTAAATAATATTTTTTTTTACTAAAAGTTAGTACAAAAATAGTAAAGTGGGATTGAAAACCGTTTACAAATTTTTCTACAAACTTTTTTTCTGAGTGAAGAAATTGTGTACCACAAGAGTTGAAGCCAAAAGTGGTTGAAAGACGATTTTGAAAATACTGCTTGAACGCCAAAAAAAGAAGTGATTTTTGCATCGAATCATTTCTGGCGATGAAAAATGGATCCGTTACGACAAACCAAAGCGCAAAAAATTGTAGGACAAGTCCGGCTAACGACAGGGGACCGGTGCTGAAAACAATTGATTCGTTTGAAGTAAGCATTGGCCGAAAAACGATCTCACTGGAATACGCTTCAACTTAGAACAGGCTATCCGATATTGACTTGATTGGCCTCAAAAAATGAGCAGTTCTTTAAGCAAGGAATCCATATGTTGCCAGTAAAATGGGAAAAGGTCATAGCTAACGATGGTCAATATTTTGAATAAATTTATATTGTAACAATGTTTTACAATCCCTCATTTTTAAATTATACACCCAATATTTTCTATCAAACAGCATTTAAAAGAAATTATCTCACACAAGTTGTTATATGTAAATAAAAAATTAAAATAGGTAGCAATTGTAAATATGTAGTACCAAATAAGTCAAAGGAGCACCATAGTACTATTAGGGTTCTAATAGTACCATAAAAAGTACTTAAGTACAAAATATCATCCCTGTCTTTCAGTGTTTTTGTTACAAATAATGTAAAAAATTTAGAAGTTAAGTTATGTAGGTGAAATAAAATGAAAACTTTTTTGGATGTAAAAATAATTTTTGTGGTGATAAACAATTTTTTAGGAAAATGATTTTTTAAGGTGGGAAAAATTTTAGTGGTGAAAAAAATTTTAGCGGTGAAAAAAAATTTTATGGTGAACAAATTTTAGTGGTGAAAAACATTTTTGAAGGTGGGAAAAAATTTCAAGTTGAACGAATTTTTAGTGGTGAAAAAAATTTGAGGTGGAGCAATTTCAATGCTGAAAAAAAATTTTTTTTTTCGAAGCGACTGATGGAAAAATATGCCAGTGAAAACTTTTTTAGATGTAAAAACTATTTTTGTGGGGAAAAATAATTTTTTAGGTGAAAGAAATTGTGGTGAAAAATTTTTTTGTGGTGAAAAACATTTTTCTTAATGTGAACATAATATTTGTGGTAAAAATAATTTTTTAGGTAAGCAACAATTTTTGTGGTGAAAAATTTTTTGTGGTGAGAAAAATACTGAGGTGAAAAAATTAAGTAGTGAAAACAATATTATTCGTTTCTTAACAACTGGTGACAACATATGGAAAATTTTAAGATACCTCCACCATTTTACTCACAACTTTTTAAAGGATGGGCCGATTTTGCTCATTTTTAATACCAAACTGCTTGAGAGGACATTGACGAATCTAGGTAAAAAAAATAAGTACTTTCTTTACAAACGGAATCACAAACTGAAAATCGATTCGTAGTTGCAACACAATTTTTCATTGGACAAATGTTGATTAAAAAAATTTTACATTACGAGTATATAGATATTAGTTACATAACCTAATATTTTAAATGCACTGATAGTTTTTATTGATAAAAAATCGATAAATTGTTGGTTGTTGGTAATAAAAGTAATACAGAAGATAATATATTTTAAGGTTGTTTGGAAAAGCCAATATTTTTAATGAGGTAAAAGTGTTTTGGTTACTCTTATAAAATTTTCTGTTTATACAAATATTTGACTAATCTGATGATGGATTTTAAATATTTCTAATTAAAATTAGTGAATAACGATAAAATTATGATGGTTTCAATAGAATTCTTATAAATTTATTTCCTGTGTGTATATATGGTGGAGCGTATAATAACTTTTTTAATTATATGAACATTTATGATTAAATCAGTTTTAATTATTTAAATAATAAAATATTCTACATACTTTTGTTTTTAAGTGACTACTGATAGATTGTTTTTTTTTGGGTAAAAAGGAAAATATAATTTTACATTTCGTTTAGTTACAAATTATATTTAACTCTCGATTGTTCAAAGTTTGTATTATGAGATCGAAAATAGTTATTATATTTACTTTAATACTGGCTGTGAATTTGGCTGAGGTAAAATTCTAACTTATCTTAATTTAATTGCATAAATCTTCAAATTTCCAATCTTTTTCAAGACTTTTCGTTTGAAAATAACCAAAATTGTTTGCAATAATACAGATAAGGATTTTGCCACCGTTAAAATTTGTCGATTAAAAGCCGTATCAAGAGATGTGCAATATATTCAAATGTATCTAAAATATCATAAGCTACCAATAACTGCAATGGCTGTAAGTGATTTTAGTGGTTAATAATTATACTAGTTTAAAGGAATTAATGCACTAAATGCTTACGTGCACTAAATGATTACCTCGAAAATCGCATTAAATTTTGTATGAGTGATTTTTTTTTTCTAAAGACAGTTTGAATAATTTGAATAAAAAATTGAGCTAAAAATAATAAATACGTTCAAAAATAATACCATAATTATAATATGTACACTATTCACAATTCTGGAGTAATACAAGCTGCAGAGTGTAGTGTATTTAAATAGATATGGAGTGATACAAAAATTTGTATTGTAAGTGCAAAAGCAAAGGGAACAAAATACACTCTGCAGAATGGGGCTTAAATACTACAAAAAAAGCAGACGGTTTTTAAAATTGGTTCATAAATATTTATTGTAAAACATTGGTACAATATAAATTTATTCAAAGTATTGGCCATCGAAAGCTATGACCTTTTCTCATATTTCTGTCAACATATGGATTCCGCACCAAAAGAACTGCTCATTTTTTGAGGCCAAGAACGAATCAAGCCAACTTTGGATACCCTGTACTAAAGTGAAGCGTATTCCAGTGACATCATTCTGCATTGATCGAAACAAATGATAATCGGACGGGGCAAGGTCTGAACTACACTCAGAAAAAAAGTTAGTAGAAAAATTTATAAACGGTTTTCAATCCCACTTTATTATTTTTGTACTGATTTTTAGTAAAAGAATTATTATTAAGCAAATCTTTTTGCTATTTACATTTTACATATTACAGAGTTTTTGCAGAATATTTACACATTTTTGTTGCTAATTTCAGAAATCATTTTACAAATTTTTGAAAACCGATTTGCTAAAATTAGCAAAAAATATTACTAATTTTAAAAAAGTGGATATTAAAGGAAATAATATTTCTAATTAAAACTTACACCTACAAACTTAAATTGCCGTAAAAAAGGGTCTGAAAATAGGTCATCCACTTAAAATAGCACTAAAATGTTTTTTTAGTTCTAAAAATCAGCCCTAAAAACAATTAAAATTTGACCTTAAAAGTAAAAAAAAAAATTACTAAAATATTTTTCAAAACACAAATTACCAAATTAAAACAAAATGATTAATTTCTTTATGTTTTAACAATTTTTAAGATTCTTAAGACTTTGATTTTTTTTAATTTTTTATAAAATATTTTTTGAAAAAAAAAAATAAAATTAAAAAATGTTGATGCACGATAAAAAAAAATAAATTTAAAATATTGTACAAAATATTAGTTTTTTTTTTTGCTGATATTAGCAAACAGATTTTAAATTACAAAAAGTATACTAAAATTTAGTAGCGGCTACTAATTTTTCTACTAATTTCATTGTACTACACGTCAGCAGACATTTGTTGCTAAGATTAGCAAAAAATACCGCTGGTCATTACAGACTTTTTTTTGGTGAGTGTATAAGGCAGGTGACGCAAAATTTCCCAAACACTATTTTCTAAATAGTTTGTAACCGGTCTTGCAACATGTGGCCCAGCGTTGTTATTATGAAATATTTCGGTTTCATATCTGGTCGCGTATTGTGATCACTTGACCCGATTTCAGCAGCTCAATAGATGGGACTAGAAGGCCCACCAAATATAAAGCCTTACCTTGACGCCATGGATGTTTGGCTTTGGCGTTGATTTGGCTTGTTGGCCGGTCTTCGGGTTGTTGTAATAGATCCATTTTTCAGTAATGATCCGATGAAAAAATTATTTGTTTTTATGGCGTCCAAGCAGCATTTCGGACATGCGACATCAACACTTCTCGGCTGCAACTCGTGTGTGGTACCCAATTTTCTTCACAGAGAAAACAGATTCATTGTGACAACCGAATGCCTGCAATTATGCTTTGTGGGCACAAAATTCAACATTTTCGAAGCAAAAAAAAAACGGTTGTTTGCACTATTGCGTATCAATTTCTTTTGATATATTAGTGCGCAAAAGATCGATTGTTAGATAAGCTGGTGCGCCATACTTATGAAACCAAAGATTATCCAAGTCTATACCTTCAATTTCAGCCCAAAACAAGTGCGTAATCGTGACTCTGTAGCGCTCGCGGTTAATTAAAATGGCGTTTCCAGCAGGATTTTCGAAAAAAATGCCACTTTCACTCTCTCTGGATGCTTTGGCTTATCGATGATGACATGCGGGTTGTCTGATCCCCAGGTGCGGCAATTTTATTTGTTGGAATAGCCAACGAGATGAGAATGCGCCTTGTGAGAAAAGATGATTTTTCAACCAAATTCGATGTCGGACCTTTTGTAAGACCCAAACCGTAACGTAGTGGATGCTCATTTGCCTTCTATTGCTGAGTTAATTGGACTTTGTAAGCGAATAATACGAGATATTTGTGCAAAATTGTCATCATGATGGTGCGTAAAATGCCGAGTTGTTGAGATCGATAGCAAATCGATGTTTTTAGATTGAATTGCACACTTGCTGCTACAGCAGCCACATTCTCATTGGTACGCACACACAATGTTGTTCAAACGTAAAACGACTCATTTTGGTCCGCGGAGATATTATAATGACTGGTTGTCAATATCTCGACAGAAAAAACTTATCAGTGTCAAAATAACAGATTATTTAAAAAGATACGTGTATTTTGACCTCCCTGTACCTTTTGTAATTTTTCCAGGGTGGCAATTTCTGCCTAGGAAGTTGGTTTGTTGTGTAAATTAGTGCAATTATTACTCGAAGTTTAAATTATACATCATTAGTTATAATTTTGATTAATTTTAAATAAAATTTAATATTTTCAGGTACGCTTTCGTTTCTTGAAAAAGGCAAATGGTTATAAACCTTTTCTTTATGATTTTACACTTAAATGCAGTTTTCTCAAACACTTAAATCCGTTAACAGATATCGTATGGACTTGGTTTAAAGATGCATCGAATCTAAATCATTCATGCCCATTCACAGTAAGTATAATTAGAGACAAAACCGAATACCGGCAACCTCATTGATTTTGATGTTTGGATATGTTAAAAGGAGACAAAATAAATTAATATTGAATACCTTTGAAAATCGCAAGACAATTTTTTTTGTAATATTTTTGAACATCTTTCGAGCAGGCTTGCAAACATACATATTTTGTTTGATTTTTAATTTACCATTGACAATTCTATTAAAAGCAAAAATTTAAAAAATGTTCGTTTTCGACCTTCTAGTTAAGAGATTGGGCAGCTGATAAATACACTTTATCTTTACTTTTTCCTTTCTATATAAAGAAGCTTAATTTGATTGTTTTCTTTGGAACGTTGAAGTGTATTGATTTGATTCAATTTCAAACACAATAATTTATTTAATTTTTTTTTATTTTTTAGGATGATTTTGAAGTAAAACGTTTGGAAAATCGTTACATAGAGGATAAATTAAGAGCTCTACCTGTGCCGGATGGTGATTATGCATTCATTGTTAGTTCTAATTTGAATAACAAATTAAGATTGAACAGTGAATTTTATGCTACAGTACAAAATTAATAATAAAATAAATCAATAACATTTTTGTTTTGCTTTTCAATGACTTTTGCTCTAGCGTTAGCAATTTTGGTTAAACTCTTAGTTTACAAGTTTTATGTCAAACTTTATATATTAAATATAACATCGGCTGATAAGTTCCCGGTATAATGAAGAAAACACAACTTTTTTTTGGTAAAATACGATTTTATTCATTAGGAGTCTTCCTCAATCATTCAATCAAACAATATAATCATTCCAGCGCTTTATTATCATTTCTTTCTTGCAGAACGATTCATCTTAGGCCTCAAAATAGGCGTTTGTTTCGGAAAGAGACAAATATCTTTGCGGTGAGCATTTTTTTTAAGGTAAGTGAACAGGTAAAAGTCTCTAGAAGCCAATAGCTGGGGAATAGGGTGGGTGCGAAAGTTATTCGAATTGTAATTCCCTTGATGGTAGGAGCTTTAGGTTTCTGGGTGACCGTCTCGTGTCGCCCTCGAACGTTTGAAATATTTCACCTGGTAAGATTCTTAGCTTTATTGGTAGTTTGGGCCTTTAAGGGAGCTCTAGGCAGCACAAAAGACCTATGCTGGTCGCGGTGTATAGTGCCATTTGAATCTAATCTAATTCCTTTGATATATTTAGAGTGTCAGCTATCTCTTGCAACGGTTTGCCAAAACAATTTTCTGCACTTTTTTGATGATTTCCGGAATAACCACCTCTTTTGGGCGAACAGAACGTGGAACATCAGCCAATGTTGATATTCAGTAAACCAATCAATAATTGCCGATTTCCTGGCCTGGACAAAAGTTTTTAAAACAAGCTTTTGTTTTAACAGTGTTCATTGCCATCAATGTTGGTTTAATAAAACCATATTTACTTATGAACCAAATGTATGTATTTGCAACGCCATCTATATATCAGACAGCGAACTTATCAGACGATGAGTTACTTTATACAGTTAACACAGTATACACTCAGAAAAAAAAGTTAGTAGAAAAATCTGTAAACAATTTTCAATCCCACTTTACTATTATTGTACTGATTTTTTGTAAAAAAAAATATTATTTAGTTAAATTTTTTACTATTTACATTTTACAAATTACAGAATATTCAAAAATTTTTGTTGCTTATTTCAGAAATCATTTTACAAATTTTTGAAAACCGATTTGCTAAAATTAGTTAACAAACATTTACTAATTTTTAAAAATTGGATATTGAAGGAAATGTTATTTATAGCAATTAAAACCTATACACGCAAATTTAAATTGCCTTAAAATATAACATAGGTTGAAAAAAGGGATCGAAAGGGAAGATACGAGGGCGGATCAATAAGTCTGTGACTGTTCGAACTTCCCTCGTAGTTATATGAAATGCAACACTGCTCCCATCAAGTACCACCTGTTAAAAGATAGACTACTGTCAAATTTTGAGCAAGTTCCGTCATTTACTTTGCGTTTAACAGCTGTTCAAATCATAAAAATGAAAAAAGTGAATTACGAGTGCTCATTAATCATTATTTTTTGCCAAAAAAAACCGTCAATCAGACCAAGGAAAAGCTTGATAAATACTATGGGGACTCTGCACCATCGATTTCAATTGTAAGAAAGTGGTTCTGGACGGCTAATTGAGGTCAATACACCCGAAAATGTCGAAAAAATCCACGATATGGTGTTTGTCGATCGAAGAGTAAAAGTGCGTGAGATTGTTGATGCCAAAGGCATTTCATATGGCAGTGTGATTTCGATTTTAAATGATCTGTTGGATTTAAGAAAGCTGTCTGCAAGATGGGTGCCGCGTCTCAATTGACCATAATGCACGGTTGTACACGTGTTTAGTCTCAATGGCAAAATTCCATGAATTGGACTACAAATTGGAACCTCATCCACCATATTCTCCCAGTGACTATTTCCTTTTTCCAAACCTAAAGAAATGGCTCATGGAAATAGATTTAACTCCAACGATGAAATTATTGATCAAACAAATGCCTATTTTATGAACCTTGAAAAATCCTATTTTTTGGAAGGGATACAAAAATTGGAAAAACGTTGGACTAAGTGTACTGAGCTAAATGGAGATTATGTAGAAAAATATATATATATATTTTTTTGGAAAATGAAAAAAAATGAAAATGAAACACAGTTTTGTTTCATTCAAAAAGTCACGGACTTATTGATCCGCCCTCGTTCTTTTGACAAATGACTCATGTCTAAAAATAGGACATCCACTTAAAATAGCACTAACAATTTTTTTGTTCTTAAAATCAGCCCTTAAAAGAAATAAAATTTTACCTGACAATCCAAAAAATTTACTAAAAATATTTTTCAAAACAAGAAGTAGCAAAAAGAAAATGAGAAATTTGTTTTTGTTTTTACTATTTTTTAAGACTTTGATTTTTTTTTTAATTTTATCTAAAATGTTTTTGAAAAAAATAAATAAAATAAAAAAGTTGCTCGATAAAATTTAAATTTGTATATTCGAACTCGTAAGGCAATTTTAAAAGATATTAGCAGCTTTAAAGTGTATCTAAAAATAATTATGTTAATTTGTGCATTTTAATAATATTTTTTTATAAATTAAAATTTTGCTATATTTTACAATTCATTGATCTAAAATTTAGTAGTGCTTACTAATTTTTTCTACTAATTTGGTTGTACTAATATTAATAATATTTTGTAATTTTTTTGCTGTTTTTAGCAAAGCGATTTTACCTGACAACAAATATATTTTAAACATTTGGGGCCGCCTTTGTACGAAAGCTGTTTTCGTATATAGACTTCGTGGGAACGCGAAATAGAGCAATTATATTGTTTGCCCTGCTCTGCTTTTACTTAGAAATACATAATTCATTTATTAGAGTTTGTTGTATTTAAAATTTTATTAAAATAAATGTACAAAAATTTCAAATACTTTTGCCAACAATTTTTCTGACTTGGCAGCATTTTTATACATTCTTAATTTTTAAGTAGCTATATCTATAACTACTTAGTAAGTCTATACCTAAATTTGTATGGAATATTTATATAAAATTCGGAAAATGTTAATTCATTTACTCTCCGAATTTGATGAAACTTCATACAGACAATTAGGCATTTAACAAGGATCGGTCGGATTCCTGACCAAAGCTTACACCCCGATTTATATAAAACTTAGATATGTAATAGAGGATATCATTTTGAAATTCAATACCACAAAACGGAAATTTTTGGTTTATTGTTTTATTGTTTGATGCAATTTTAAATTTTGTTTGCTGTCCGTTCCAAAAATTTAAAAACTTCCAATTTACTTAAATTTTTTGTTTACATACAAAATTATTTCAATTTGAATTACAAGAACTTCATTAACACACACACACTTAAGGCCATTCACACAACATGTGTTTTTAGACTGTGTAAGTCTACATTTTGCAGATTAAAAAACAAAAAAATACGAAAGAACCCCAAAAAAAAAAAAATCATGTATATTGATTATTCATTTATTTTTACGAAACTAGTAGGTAAAATTTTAACATTTATTTTTAGCTGATTAAACATATTAGTAAGTTGTCTGTTCAAGCACCATTTGAAAATAAATCACAAAAACCATTTGATTTAAATGAAAAGAAAATAGAACGGGTTTTATATTAAATATCACTTCGTTATTTTGACGAACAAACTATTTTAAGTGTAATACATATAAAAATTTCAGCGAAACCGTAGTTTTTAATTGAAAAATTTTCCTTGTTAGAGAAAATCTACGATTACGATAAAAACAAATGGGATTGCAATTACTAAAAATTAATTGTTTCAAAAACCTAATTATGGTTGAATTATTTGGTTTATAATGAATCAATTAACTTATGTATTATTATAACTTTGAATAAAATCACTTCATTATATGAACATTTATGATTAAATCTCTATTAATTATTAAAATATTTAATAGAATATTTTACTACTAGTATTTCAAAATTACCACGGATATTGTATTTTTTATTGAAAATAAAATAATTTTAAATTTTGTTTAGTTAGAAATTACAATTCACTTACGAAGGTTCAAAGTTTGTATTATGAGATCGAAAATAGTTATTATATTTACTTTAATACTTGCTGTGAATTTGGTTGAGGTAAAATTTTAAGCTAATCTTAATTTAATTACAAATGCCTTGAAATTTCTAGTCTTTTCTAGACATTTCGTTTGAAAATAACAAAAATTGTTTGCAATAATACTGATAAGGATTTTGCCACCATTGAAATTTGTAAGGTGAAAGCCGTATCAAGACATCTTCAATATGTTCAATTGTATCTAAAATTTCATGAACTACCAATAACCAAAATGGAAGTAAGTATTTTAATAGATACAAATTACACTAGTTTACAGGAATTATACACACTAAAAACTTATTTTGGTCAGCTTAACACGAAAATTGTATATACTTTTATATCAGTTATTATACCCTCCGTCATATATGGTGAGGTTATATATCAGTTTGTCATTCCGTTTGTAACATGTCGAAATATAGGTCTAGGACCCCATTATAGTGTATATATGCGTGATCCTTATGCGATTTCAAGTCGATGTCCGTTTGTCTGTATGTCTGTCTGTCTGCCTGTCTGCCTGTCTGACTGACTGTCTGTCTGTCTGTCTGTCTGTCTGTCTGTCTGTCTGTCTGTCTGTCTGTCTGTCTGTCTGTCTGTCTGTCTGTCTGTCTGTCTGTCTGTCTGTCTGTCTGTCTGTCTGTCTGTCTGTCTGTCTGTCTGTCTGTCTGTCTGTCTGTCTGTCTGTCTGTCTGTCTGTCTGTCTGTCTGTCTGTCTGTCTGTCTGTCTGTCTGTCTGCCTGTCTGCCTGTCTGACTGTCTATCTGTCTGTTTGTATGTCTGTCTGTCTGTCTGGCTGGCTGTCTGTCTGTCTGTCTGTCTGTCTGTCTGTCTGTCTGTCTGTCTGTCTGTCTGTCTGTCTGTCTGTCTGTCTGTCTGTCTGTCTGTCTGTCTGTCTGTCTGTCTGTCTCTCCCTGTCTGTTGAAATGGTGATCACAGCGCAAAGACGCACTAGGGGTCTTAATTTTTGTCCAGACTATTGGACATCCACCCAAACAGTTGGCTATTGAAAATGAGCAAAATCGGTCTAGCGGTTAAAAAGTTATGAGTGAAAATGTGAAGGCACCTTTAAATTTTTCATACAAATTGGTGTATTTTAGTACAATTTCATAGAAGCGACTGATATATGATATAATTTGTCATATTTTTTCACCAGTCGCTTAGAGGTAAATAATATTTTGTATTCACCTCAAAAAATTTTTTACACCAAAAAATGTGTTTCACTTCCAAAAAAAATTTTAACCTCAAAAAATTTTTTTTCACCTAACATTTACTTTAAAAGTTTTTTATATTATTTGTATGAAACCCAGTAGAGAAAATTTTTTTATTGTATTGGTGGAGGGTATTCAAAGATTCGGCACAGCCGAATTTAAGCCTTTTTACTTGTTTTTTGGTTTCTTTTAATAATCTTTGGTTTTTTTTTAATAACTGTTCTTAAACGCTATCAATATTGCCGGGTATGCACTTGAAACAAATTCAAATTCAATTTAAATTCAGACAATCGACTTTTCATTTAAAACAATTGCATTTTGTTATTTTGGATAAAAAATTCAGTAAAAATTACGGATTTTGTTTTGTATATTTTAATACTGAATAAATTTTTGTTGCAAGAATTTTTTGCTATGAAAAAATTCAAAGTAATTTTTCACTTGAAATAAGCTACAAATAAGTCATAGCTCGCTGTTTTGTAAATTAGTGTAATTATTACGCCAATTTAAATATCTACATCATATTTAAATACTATGGTTTTAATTATTTTTCTAAAAATAAAATTTAATATTTTCAGGTACGCATTCGTTTCCTGAAAAAGGCGAATGGTTATAAACCTTTCCTTTATGATTTTACAGTTAATTGCAGTTTTATGAAACACTTAAATTCAGTATCAAACATGGTATGGACTTGGTTTAAAGATTCATCAAACCTAAATCATTCCTGTCCATTTACAGTAAGTATATTTATACACTCAAAAAAGTTTGCCGTTAGATACTATGGAAAATGTTAGTTAAAATTAAAGGGTGTCCCAAGAAGAACGCAATTTTTAAATCTGGAAACATTCGAAGTGTCATTGTTTGACATTTGAACAATTGTTATTGTTTGCTAGTAGAAGGTACGAGGTTAGTAAAAATGGAGCGCTACACGAATGAACAACGCATTCTCATTGTGAAATTGTTTTACCAAAATGGTGAAAGTTTTGCGGCTTCAGTTCGCAAATTGCGATCAATTTGGGGTCACAATAATGCTCCAAAAGAGTCAACTGTAAAGAGATTAATGGATAAATTTGCCGAAACTGGGTCTGTTAGTGATGTAAAGACAACAACGCGCCATCGACCAGGTCGATCGACCGAAAATGTCGCAGCTGTACGTGATGATGTCGCTCAAACTCCATCCACCTCAATTCGACACCGAGCTCAGCAAATTGGTGTCTCCAAATCCACTTTGCAGCGAATTTTGACGAAAGATTTGCATCTTCATGCATACAAAGTTCAATTGACTCAGGAACTGAAGCCAGCTGACCATGGACAGCGAAGGGAGTTCGTTAATTGGGTATTGGAGAGACAACATGAAAATGCTGATTTTGCCGATAAAATCATCTTCAGTGACGAGGCCCATTTTCATCTTGATGGCTTCGTCAATAGGCAGAATTGTCGCATTTGGGGTGAGGAAAATCCTCGAGTGATTCACGAGAAGCAAATGCATCCTCAACGTGTCACTGTGTGGTGTGGTTTTTGGGCTGGAGGAATCATTGTACCTTTTTTTATAAAAATGAGGCAGGTCAAGCGCAAACAGTCAATGGTGTTCGGTATCGTGAAATGATAACCAGTTTTTTCTTGCCTAGAATTGAAGAAATGAATGTGGAGGGCATGTGGTTCCAACAAGACGGCGCCACATGTCATACAGCCAGAGAAACAATTCAATTGCTGCATCAGTCATTTCCCGGTCGTGTTATTTCGCGTTTTGGAGATCAGAATTGGCCGCCTAGATCGTGCGATTTAACACCATTAGATTTTTTTCTTTGGGGTTTTTTGAAGTTGATGGTTTACGCGAATAAGCCGACGACGACTCAAGCCTTAAAAGAGGAAATTGGACGCTGCATTAATGAAATACCACAGCATTCATGCAAAACGGTCATTGAAATTTCATTAAAAGATCGCGTGCATGTCAGCAAAGCCGCGGCGGCCATCTGCACGATATATTGTTCCATACATAACCTCATTCTGTCTACTTTACGATATAATAAAGTTTCACGATTTTTTTTTAAATATCTGTGTTTTATTTAAAATTTGAAAATTGCGTTCTTCTTGGGACACCCTTTATATGCAGTTCAAAAGACTATAATAACCATTAATAGTTATTGTTTTCTTACTGTTAAAAACAACTAACAAATGCCGTAAAAATAACTAGGAATAATATATTGAAACAATTGAGAAAATTTGTAAAAACTTTTTGGCTTTTAATAATTGATTTTTTTTTTGGGTTTTAAAATTTTGTTAAAATAAAGAACAAAATGTTTAAACCTTTCGACCCGGATGGTACATATGTGTACCACTTAAAGTAAAAACGTCTCTAATGCTGGGTCGAAAGGGTTAAATACTTTTGTGTTCTAAAAATTTTAAGTCATAATTCCAAATGAAACTAATAAAAATTTATTGTTTACTACAATTATATTAAAAACAACTGCTTTAAACAACATATATTAAAAAAAAACTCAAAAGCATTCACAATGAAACCCAACCTTATAATATTATTTTCTAGGAGGATTTTGAAATTAAACGATTGGAAAATCGTTACATGGAGGAAAAATTAAAAGCTCTACCTTTGCCGGAAGGAGATTATGCATTGTTTGTTACGGCAAGTTTAAATAAAAAATTAAGAGCGCATCTTGAATTTTATGTTACAATACAAAATGAATAAGGGAATTCATGTAAGACCTCGTATATCGCGTAAACCGTATATAAGGCTAAAGCATTGATACATTGGTATTTCTATGCAAACGAAAATGCCTTAATGCTTTTATCCCAAATAAGTTTACAAGTTATTTGTTAAACCTCATACATATAAAATTGATTCGTATAACTTTAAGTTTACCTAATGTATGAAAGTAAGAAAAAAATGATCAAGAAAATAAATAAAAATATTTTAACATAAGCCAAACAATTTTAATTCACTACATATTGCTGGAATTATCGTCCTATCATCTAATATGGGGTTTTAATAAGACGTACGGCGCTAGACAAATGAGTGACTACATGTAGCAAAACGTCATCTGTAAACACCACCCCAGAATAACAACGTGATGTATTTTTCCATACAAATTGACGCCGAGCGTTGCAGTTGTAAAATAGAATATATTTTATATTCAAAACGTTTTTTCTTATTCTCTTGTTTCTAATTCTTTTAACAGAGTTCTCGCATTTTAAAGGTTTTTTGTAAACAAAAATCATATAATGAGTAAAATTAGCATAAGATTATCTATGGCTCTTATGTTCTCTTTGTACACTCAAAAAAAAAAAAAAAAAACATGAACCAAAATGCAATCAAAAATTTTCTTCAAAACAGTTCATAAATTGTCCTCAATTTAAGTAAAATTTTATTAAAACTTAAAAAAATTTTCTTAAAAGAATAAAAATTCCCAAGTTTGAGGAAAAACGAAATAGTTTATATACTCAGATATAGTTCATATTTTTTTAGGAAAAAAACAAGTCAATTAAATAAAAATTTATTAATTTTAAGAAAAAACATCTTAGTTTTAAGAAAATTGCATACTCAAATGTAATAAAATTAAGTTTAGTTAAAAAAAAAATTAAGGACATAATTTACTCCCATTTAGTTCAAAAAATGTGTCTTAAATCGAGAAAGTACTTAAACTTAATGTGTGTTCATTTTTTGTTCGCGAGTAGTAATATTAACAAAATTTTAGAAAGCCATTTCCAAATTCAGTTTTTAAGTATACCACTTTCTAATTTTGAAGAATTATTTTCTAAAAATTAGTTCAGATAATTGAAAACATAAAGTAGTAAATTTTTTCCAATGTAATAATAAAAATTTACATCATTTTAGAAACTGATGAACTATTTCTAAGGAAAATTTTCATGCAACTTAGTTCAGATTAATTTTAAAAATTTTAATAAAATATTCTTTTTTTCAAGTAAAAGTTTTCTAATTTTTAAAAAATATAAAAATTTGGTATTATTATTTATTATTATTTTCAATGATCTATTCTAAAAAAAAAAAAAAAAACAATAAATTAAAAACAAACTATTTAGTTTTCCTAATTTTCAAGAAAAAATATTATTAAAGGAAACAAATTAAAGTAACCATTTAAAAAAATTATCGTGCATGATTGTAATTTCTCGTGCGTGATTCAAAAATGGCTTACATGCCCATCTCTAATCTTAACAGTCTTAAATATTGAACTTAAAGTAGCTTAAAATATACAGGTTGGTTGAAAAGTTCCTGCGCTTAAAATGAAAGAATACTGTTTTTGTTACGAAATATATTTTATATATATTTAATATATTTCCGGAAGCTCTGCAAAATAACCGTCTACGGCTGCTATGGCCTCTTCATTCGACGAAAAATGCTTTCCACGAAGGAATTGTTTGAGATTTCTGAAGAGATAGTAGTCACTGGGAGCCAAATCTGGTGAATACGGTGGATGTTCAAGCAATTCGTACTTTAATTCTTTGAATTTAGCCATCGTCAAAACACTTTTGTGAGCAGGTGCATTGTGAGCAGGTCTTTTCTCACGAATTTTTTCATCCAGCTGATCCAAAAGGCTGCAGTAATATTCAGAGTTGATTGTTTTACCTTTCTCAAGATAATTAATCAACAAAATTCCTTTTGCATCCCAGCTCCTGCTTTGGAGCTGAACAACCAGCTTCAGTCCACTGTAAACGTTCTTGTTTCAATTTAGGATCATGGTGGTAGAACTTCGCAATTAATTTTAAAGAAAACGTTGAAAAAATTATACATAAATGTGACATTAAAACACTACAAAATCAGCATTCAGCCATTCAAAATTCAATTTTTATTTCCCTTGCTAGCCTGGTCCTGGAATAGACGGTATAAGACCAAAAGATTTAAAATCCATTGCTAGATGTATGGCGCCAGTAATAATTGCTTTTATCAACACCAGCATTGAAACCGTCTGTATACCCACACTATTAAAAACGTCCATAATACAAAACCGGCACAAGAAATAACTATAAAAACTACAGGCCTATCGCTATTCTACCAGTAATAGAAAAAGTACTTGAAGAGATTATTGTAAGAAGACTTACACTTACTAAAAAAAGTCTGTAATGGCAACTGAAAATTTTGCTGTTACTACGGAAAATTCTGCTAATTTGAGCCCAGCGGTATTTTTTGCTAATCTTAGCAACACATGTCTGCTGACGTGTAGTACAATGAAATTAGTAGAAAAATTAGTAGGCTACTAAATTTTAGTAGACTTTTTGTAAAGTGGAATTAAAAATCTGTTTGCTAAAATCAGCAAAAAAATTACTAAATATTAATAATATTAGTACAAAGTTTTAGATTAATTTTTTTTATAGAGCATCAAAAATTTTGATTATATTTTTAAAAAAATATTTTATATAAAATGAAAAAAAAAATCAAAGGCTTAAAAATCTTAAAAATTGTTAAAACATAAACGAATTTATTTTTTTGTTTTAATTTGGTAATTTCCTTTTTGAAAAATATTTTAGTCAATTTTTTTTTACTTTTAAGGTTAAATTTAAATGTTTTTAGGGTTGATTTTTAGAACTAAAAAACCTTTTTTAGTGATATTTTAAGTGGATGTCCCATTTTCAGACATGAGTCGGTATCTTCACTTTCGATCCCTTTTTTAATCCTATGTAACATTTTAGGGCAATTTAAGCTTGTATGTATAAGTTTTAATTAGAAATAACATTTCCTTTAATATCGACTTTTTAAAATTAGTAATTTTTTTTTGCTAATTTTAGCAAATCGGTTTTCAAAAATTTGTAAAATGATTTCTGAAATCAGCAACGAAAATTTGTAAATATTCTGTAAAAATTCTGTAATTTGTAAAATGTAAATAGCAAAAAGATTTGCTAAATAATAATTTTTTACTAAAAATCAGTACAAAAATAGTAAAGTGGGATTGAAAACCGTTTACAAATTTTTCTACTAACTTTTTTTTCTGAGTGTACCAGCTTTCTAAAGAAATATAATATTATAAATCCGAGCCAGTTTGGATTTTAAAAAGGGAAAAATATAAATAAGCTTTTGGGAAATTTTAAAAATTTTATTAATGGTTGTTTAAATAAAAATATTCACTGCTTAGCAGATTTCAGCAAAGCATTCGACACCTTGTCCTATCAAAATTTATTAAATATTTTATATACAAATGGAATTAGAGGAAATTGTTTAAAATGGTTTGAAAACTACCTATAAATTAGGTCATATCGCGTTAAAGTGAACAACAAGTTTCCACGGCGTTCCACAAGGTTCAAAATTAGCACCCATTATTTACCTGATCTATGGCAATGAAATGTTAAAGATCCTGAAAAATAGCACGACATTTGCATACGCAGATGACACTGCAATTATTGTAGCGCATGAGAATGTAAGTTCCGCTACTGTTATCATGCAAAACAAGCTTAATAAAATATCAAAATGGTGTCATGACAATGGGCTTGTAATAAACGCAACAAAAGCTAAACTAATGCATCTAAAATCGCCGCATCTTATTCGTAATAACGTCAGCTTAAAATTTCACAACACCCAATGCCTACACAACATAACCGTAAAAACGTACGATAACTGCACAACATTTATTGAAGTCGTAAGCTCGTACAAATACCTTGGAGTCTATGTGGACGATAACTTTAAATGGCTTACGCAGATTCAACATATATGAAAAAAATTAAGAAAAACAGCATATAGTCTCTATCACCTCAGTAACTGCGCATCCGTACACGTCCTTAAACAGGCCTATTTTTCATTAGCCGAGTCCTACATCAGACATGGAATAACTGCATGTGTAGGTTCAACGTATTGCAAATCTCTTCAATAAACACAAAATCAAATATTAAAAAAACAACAACACAATAACCATCTGAATTACGCTATGATTTATATCAACACTCCCGCCAACAATACACTAAACACCAGTACAACCAACAAGAACAATTCGTTAATAAACAACAACACTTCCTATAGCAACTCCATGCCCAACAACAATATAAACAAAAACAACACTCCCGCAAACAATACACTAAGCACCAGTACAATTAACAATTCGTTAATAAGCAACAGCACATCCTACAGCAACACCATGCCCAA
This sequence comes from Eustalomyia histrio, assembly GCA_949748255.1. NCBI lineage: Eukaryota > Metazoa > Arthropoda > Insecta > Diptera > Anthomyiidae > Eustalomyia > Eustalomyia histrio. The sequence continues at coordinate 26,281,939 of OX456526.1, read as the reverse complement.
CAACAATTTAATCAATAACAATATGCTCAACAACAACATGCTCAACAACAACATTCTTAACAACAACATGTTCAACAACATCGTGCTCAACAACAACAACAACAACATAATCGTCAACGGCAACAACACCCATGCCAACAACAACAATAGCCAAACCACATACAACAACATTGCCAGCAAACTTGAGATACTGAATGTTAACAGTTATATTGTACAACACTAATAAGTGAATTTTTTAAAGAAAATCGTTTTTTAAAAGCCATCGATCACGACCACAACACGCGACGTCGAGCCGACGGAAGATACAAGGTGGAACTTCATCGCAACAACTACGGCAAAAATACCTTAACTGTAGTATTACCCAATATCTTCAACAAATTGCTTTAAATTTTATAAATATCGCAAATTCTAAAATAACCCAGCAAAAATAAATGGAAGTGTTTCTTAAGGAATTAATTTTTCATTGATTCTAAAGTATTGTTTAATACTGATCTTCTAAGGCAGTTCTTTTTCACAACTTATAAAAATGTGATTTTTAATGAAATTTAACACTTTTCAAATCTATGACGCTACAAAAAGTAAAAAAAAATATTGTAGTAAAAATCGCAAGAATTTCGAATAGAGATAAATAAGGCCCGATTGCTGAATTTCCCGCTAAACTTAAACGAACAGTAAAACTCAAACTTTATATAGGAAACAACAAATCTGTCAGTTAAATTCCCAGGTAGAAGCTAACGGGAGATTGTGAAAATGAGGCTAAGGCCCGATTACTGATGTCCTGTAGAAATCTAAATTATAAATTCAAAATTTATTTGGGAAGAACAAAAGATTTCATTTTTCACTAAACCATAAGAAGGGCTTTAGATGCAACGAAAAAGGATCATAAAAGAAAAGTTCCACCCTATGACACCCCTATGTAAAAATCATTGGTTCCGATCCAAATTTTCACAACACCGGAATCAAAATCACTGCTTCTTTTTCTCTTCTTTTGATAGTTTTTTTTTTTGCTGGGTAAGGAAACAATTAATAAAATAATATTTTATAACTTCGCAATGAAGTCAAAATAAAATATAATTCAATGAATTAAAAATACTAATCTAAATTAAACCAAATTAATGTAAATAATACAATGAATTAAAACATAATTTATTAAATAAGTTTATTCCATGATCAAATATTTTACATTCTGCAGACAAGCCAAATGGCTTCGCGGAATTAGAATTAAGGCTTAATTGAGTAAATAAATAATTATTAAATTGAAGAAAAAAAACATTATACACACATATGTGTGTATATAATAACACAGTTTAAGTTTTGGGCTTTAGTGTGTTTTGACATATATATTATAATCTTATGGCCAACATTTTTGTAGAACATTTGATCCCCGCCATTCCCCTTTTTCGGGGTTGTTTTTACAATGTGTTAGAACAAAGCCAAAAAATGCCGTTATCAGGGGGAGTTAGAGGGTTAATATGTTCTACAAAAATATTTGTCATATCGGTATCTACAAAGTTACTGAACATACCCTACACCTCAGATGTAAAGAAATAATAGTATTATATACCAATATGCTGCAAGAACAGACCAGGGCTGGGAAACTTAAACCACATCTAAAATGAAATTCCGATGTAAACTATCAAAGCGCCGACACACGTATATTTTTTCTGATCTCCTTGACAAGAATCAATCGTCGGAACCCCGTAATTTTGGAAAAAGTTTAAAATTGTTGTGCAGTGTAATGTATTATTATTATATGTCATCGATTTTTTTATCGATGTTAGTTTTAGGCCTAATGTTTTAATAACACTGTAAAACAATTTCAAACTTTTTCCAAAATTACGGGGTTCCGACGATTGATTCTTGTTAAGGAGACCAACAAAAATATACGTTTGTCGGCGTTTTGATAGTTAACTTCGAAATTTCATCTTAGAGGCGGTCAAAGTTTCCCAGCTCTGGCCTGTTCTTGAAGCATATCGGTATATAAAACTATGTTTTCTTTATGTCCGAGGTGTAGGCAACTTTGTAGATAGTAACTAGAAATCTGATGAGCAATCTTGAATTTGATTAGTTTTTGGTGTTTGTGTTAAGTTTTGGCTTTTGGTGTGTTCTGACATATATAATAGAATTTTATGGCCAACATTTTTATAGAACATTTCATCCACGCCCTTCCCCTTTTTCGGGTTGTTTTTTACAATTTGTTAGAATAAAGCCAAAAAATACCGTTATAAGGGGGAGTAAGAGGGTTAATATGTTCCACAAAAATATTTGCCATACCATTATCTACAAAGTTGCTGAACATACCCTACACCTCAGATATTAAGAAAACATAGTTTTATATACTGATATGCTGTAAGAACAGGCCAGAGCTGGGAAACTTTGACCGCCTCTTAAATGAAATTCCGATGTAAACTATCAAAACGCTGACACACGTATATTTTTCTTGGTCTCCTTAACAAGAATCAATCATCGGAACCCCGTAATTTTTTTGTGTGTTGAACTGTGTAATAAAATCGAAATAAAATAAAATATATAATACAAATCGAAATTTTTTTTTTCAACAAGATAACATTTAATCGATTTATAATTAAGTTACATATAATAATCAGTTTTTAAATATGTATGTATATCTTACGATCATATATTTAAATTATATATATTTTTTTTGAAATAACTAAAGGCCTGTTTTTCTACTGCGATTACAGTCCAAACGATCAAAATTGACAATCACTTTTGTTATAAATTAGTAAAATTATGGAGTTGCCGACGAATAATTTTTCAACTATGTTATATGTCAAATAGTTTTCACTAGTTATATCGTAATGGATAAGTAGTAGTTAGAGATAACTTTTTTTTTTTGCAATTTCTTAACGTTTTTAGCCATAAAATTCGGTAGTTACATTGTCATCATTCTATAATTAATTAAAAAAATTCGTTAAAAGTCAATCTCTAATACACATATTTGAAGTTAAAAAATCGTTTACTTATTTTCAGAATTTTTTTTTAAAGACCAAGTTTTAGATTTTTGTCGTTACTTCATACAATTTTAAAGCAAATAAAACTACGTTTACTCTAAACAAATTTTTATGAAAATACAGAAACACTTCTCGGTAATTCAACCAAGAATGGTAGTAAGTTAAAGATATGGATAAAATCGTTAAGCAAGTTATAGAATCACAATGCAGGCTTAAATAGAACTACAAAAAGGGACGTCCTAAGTGACACACGACATTCTTGGCTAAGGAACACTGGGGGTCCTTTGTCTTCTTAAATTAACAAATTTAAGGAAATTGTTGCAAAAATACCAACTATCACAGTTACATTTGTTGTTATTATTGGAAAATGTAAAAGGTCATAAGTTTATTTTATGGCATTTTTAGCTTAAACTTTAATTGACATATACAAATTTTAATTTTTTTTAATTATTAGGTGAAAAAAAAAAATAGTTTTAGTGCCTTCGATAAATAGTATGTTTAATAGTCGCAACATCAATAGGAAAGCCATTATGCCGTAATATGTAAAATGTGCTTGCGATATTTTGTATTGTAGTCACCAAACAAAATTATAACATAAAAGTGCAAATTCTAATTTTTGCACCTGTTGGTTAAAAAAAAATTTTAAAATATATTTTATGTTTAATATTTAAGACTGTTAAGATAAGAGATGAGCACGTGAGCCATTTCTGACTCTCGCTCACTCACGATCATGAACCAGAAAAAATTTGTTACTTTTTGGTTTTAACCTCCTGAAATTATTTTAAGAAAACAATTCTTTTAAATGAGAAAATGGTAGACTTGAAAAAAAAAATAATATTTTATTAAAATTTTTAAAATTTATCTGAACTAAGTTGAATGACTTTTTTCCCTAGTAATAGTTCTACAGTTTCTAAAATCAAATATTTTTTTATTATTACATAGGAAAAAATTTGTTACTTTTTATTTTTAATCTCCTGAACTTATTTTAAGAAAACAATTGTTTTAAATGAGAAAGTGGTAGACTTAAAACCTGAATTTAGAAATGGCTTTCTAGAATTTAGTTAATTTTATTACTCGCAATAATAATGAGCACACATTAAGTTCATGTACTTTCTCATTTTAAGTTAGACACATTTTTTTAACTAAATGGGAGTAAATTATCTTTTAAATTTTTTTTGGAACTAAACTTAGTTTTTTAAAATTTTGTATGCAACTTTGATGTGTTTCTTAAAAATTAATAAATTTTTATTTAATATACTTGTTTTTTTTTCCTAAAATCAAGAAATATTACTTAAGAAAAGTATGAGCTATTTCTGAGTTTATAAACTATTTCGTTTTTACCTAAACATAGGAATTTTTATTCATTTAAAGAAAAGTTTTCTAAGTTTTAATAAAATTTTACTTAAATTGAGGAACATTTTTAAACTATTTTAAAGGAAATTTTGGATTAAGTTTCAGTTCATGTCTTTTTTTTTTGAGAGTATGTAGCATATAAAAATTATATTTGATACATAATTTGTATGTGTGTTAAACATATTTATATTGCACACTGCTGTATTTTATCGTCCCCTATCTGAAAATAGGTAATCCATTACATTTAATTTTTTTTTTTGTAAAATTCATCAATGATGTAAGGTGTAAGGTAATGCTTCGGCCCCTATGGCTATACATTACTTTATCCATTGTATGGTTATGTGTGGTGGCTTTGCTGGCATGTCAAATCATGAAAATATTTGCTAGTGAAAAACAAAAAAAAATATTTTGCTTACGTTTAGACCATTTTCGTTATACTTAAACCAGTAGTAAATAATTGTTAATATTTATTTATAATAAATTTGATATATTTCATTTCATAACAACATTTATGTATTGAACGTTCTGAATTGTGTATCATGTTGCCGAAAATTCTTTTGATGCTAAGTATGTCACTAATTCTTAATTTGGCTGAGGTAAATTGTTAATACATACTTTTAAAAAACAACTTTAATACTATAAAATAATATTTTTTAGACCCATCGTTTAAAATTCACAAAAATATTTTGCAATAATACTGATGAGGATTTTGCCACAATTCAAAGTTGTCAGGTAAAGGCAGTATCGAGACATGTGCAATTTTATCAATTATATATTAAATTTCATCAATTACCAATAACTGACTTCGAAGTAAGTATATATGTAGTTACCAGAGTTTAAATTATATAAACTGAATATGAATAATGAAAACCATGAATTTCAGTTACGTTACCATGTTTTGAAAAGGGCCAATGGTTACAAGCCATTTCTTTATGACTTTAAGGTAACATGTGATTTTATTAAGCATTTAAATCCTGTTAAAGGCATAGTATGGAATTGGGTTAAAGATGTGTCGAATTTAAATCATTCCTGTCCATTAACTGTAAGTATTTAACAGTAAAATATACAAATTACTAATAAATTCTAATTAGTACGTAAATTAAATTGTATTAATATTTTAAGGAAGATTTTGAAATAAAACGTTTGGAAAATCTTTATATACAAAAAACATTACAAAGCCTGCCAATACCAGATGGAGATTATGCTCTTTATATACATTGTAAAATTCATAATAAACTAAGAATGATTCTGCAGTTTTTTGTTACAATTGATCAACATAATTAAGAAAATATAGAAAAAACTTTTGCATGCTAAAATTGTGAATGCGGCCTAAACTGCCAGGTTAAAAACAATTAAGAGCGTAAAGCTAGAATTAGCCATACGTAGACCTAAGGTATGGTTTGAATAAATAAATGTTAAATTGTAATGTTTTATTTAACTAACTATCGGTATCTAATTACTTTAAAATTTAAAATAATGCTGAACGTAGGGAGTGTACATTACAAAGTAATGCATTATTTAACTAACTATCGGTAACTAATTACTTTATGTTAAACAATAATGATACAGGTAAGGGGTAAACATTATTTATTTATTTCTTTATTATTGCATCTACAAAATTAGATTCTTACAGATTGCTAAAAAATAACTTAAAAACTAGTTATACTAATGTTCAAATAAAAATAACTTAAATTTTTCTTTATTTACATTAAAATTTAAAATTGGTGTAAAACTATTACATAAATGTAAGCACCTTAAGGGTACTGTATGAGTTTATCGCACCCATTACACTGTACAACAATTTCAAACTTTTTCCAAAATTACAGGGTTCCGACAATTGATTCTTGTTAAGAAGACCAAAACAAAATATACGCGTGTCGGCGTTTTGATAGATCACATCGGAATTTCATTTTATCGTAGAGGCGGTTAAAGTTTCCCAACTCTTGCCTGTTCTTGCAGCACAAGAAAAATAAATGAGAGGTAAAAAAATTTAAAAACTTTTAAACTTAAAAAAGTAAATTGAAAAAAAAAAAAAAATCAAAATACTTAAAAATAATGAACCAACGTTGGCCAAATGTTGATGTTTAAAATTCCCCGTTGACGTTTAAAATACGTATTTTTTCAAAATCTTTTTAAAATTGTTCTCCTAAAATTTTTAGATCAAAAATTTAACTAAAGTTGTTATTAAATTTTGACATTTTAATAAATTTCTTAATCATATTTCTACACTTCAGTGAACTAATCCCCAGGTTCCAGGTTTATTTTTGGAATACTCGTTTATCTAGTAGAGCACATGGGTAGTCGAATGTCCAGTGGGTTTCACAACGCATCACACGGAAAATCTGTTTATCAGTCGTACAATACACTCACCAAAAAAAGTCTGTAATGGCAACTGAAAATTTTGCTGTTATTACGGGAAATTCTGCTAATTTGAGCCCAGCGGTATTTTTTGCTAACCTTAGCAACACAAGTCTGCTGACGTGTAGTACAATGAAATTAGTAGAAAAAGTAGTAGCCGCTACTAAATTTTAGTAGACTTTTTGTAAAGTGGAATTTAAAATCTGTTTGCTAAAATCAGCAAAAAAAAAAAAAAACTAAATATTATTAATATTAGTAAAAAGCTTTGAATTTATTTTTTTTATCGAGCATCAAAAATTGTGATTATATTAAAAAAAAAAAAACCAATTAATCATTTTGTATTAATTTGTTAATTTCAGTTTTGAAAAATATTTTGGTCATTTTTTTTACTTTTAAGGTTTAATTTTAATTGTTTTTAGGGCGGATTTTTAGAACTAAAAAACCTTTTTAGTGCTATTTTAAGTTGATGTCCTCTTTTTAGACATCAGTCGGTATCTTCACTTCCGATACCTTTTTAAATATATGTAACATTTTAAGAAAATTTAAGTTTGTAGGTGTAAGTTCTAATTGGAAATAATATTTCCTTCAATATCCAATTTTTAAAATTAGTAAAATTTTTTGCTAATTTTAGCAAATCGGTTTTCAAAAATTTGTAAAATGATTTCTGAAGTTAGCAACAAAAATTTTTTAATATTCTGTAAAAATTCTGTAATTTGTAAAATGTAAATAGCAAAAACATTTGCTAAATAATAATTTTTTACTAAAAATCAGTACAAAAATAGTAGAGTGGGATTGAAAACCGTTAACAAATTTTTCTACTAACTTTTTTTTCTGAGTGTATAAAGAAATTCAGTTCAAATCTCCACAAACTACTCGCTCTTTCCTCCTTCCCATAATTTATTTTTCTAATTCCTATCGTAAAAAAATGAGTTGTATCTGTCCTGTTTTCACCAGTCACGGAGTAGGGTTTTGCAGACCGGCCTTCTTTTTACCAGTCACGGGACAGGCCACAGCTTAGGCCTATCCCAGGACATCTCACGTGACATTGTGATAGAGACCGGACACGGGACCGGTTTTTTTCATAAGGACCGGTAACTTAGCATGGGCTTGTCCTAGGAAGGGTTCGATTGCCCTCAGTGACATGTCACAGGACTGGTCTAAATGACATGTCATACAACTAAACCAAAAGAACATATCACAAAACCAACGCAAAAGAACAAGTCATAACTTTAAAATCGGTCACGTAGTAGGTTCTTTGGGAACCGGTCCTTTTTCACCTATCTCGTGATATGTATTTCGGGAAACAGTCTAGTTTTCAGCTATCACGGGACAGGTCCCGATTCCCAACTGACCTCTTTTTTCCCGCAGGGTGTCTCAGTAACAGTTCACTTTATAAATTTAGTGTAATTTTTTGCGCAAGTGGCAGCTTTGAAATTTGGCAGATGTCCATATGATTATTCCGATTATAAAAATGGAGCGCTTTACAAAAGAACTTCGCAAACTTCGAAGAATTTTAAGTCGAGAAAGTTCACCTAATCTGTCAACCATTCGAAGAGTGGTCAAAAAATTTGAAGAAACTGGGTCGGTTATGGACAGTGAGATTCCTGTGTGCCAACGTACCGGTCGGTTTCTTGAAAACATAGCTGCTGTAAACGAGAGTGTCGCCGAAAACCTGAAAACATCAATTCGGCATCGTTTTTAACAACTTCAAATTTTACAAAGCACTACGCAGCGAATTTTGACAAAAGATCTCCACAAAGAATAATGGACTGTCATCAGAGCCGTAGGGAACATTTGACGGGAATTTTATTCTATACTTAATCGGAACATGTCTTCTTACAAATCCAATAAAAAAATTCAAAATGAAAAAGTGCATTCTTACTGAGACACCCTATATTTCACTAGTCAAAGGAAAAGGTACTATCAGACAGGTAGTGCTTGGACCTCTCACGGGACAAGTGCTCAAGCTCTAACTGACCTCTTTTTTGCCACTAGGATATTTTAAAAGCCTACAACCGATACTACACTAAATACTTCCATCTTTAGGTTTATTCTTTCACTCTTTACCTTTATTAATTTTATTTTTAAAAGTTTCATTTCATTTTCGATTAATGTTTAACAAGAATATTTCTCACACCTTGTTTTTTTTTTGCCATAAAATTAAACATTTTACCAACCAATTGTTGAAATGGATTTTATATTTTTTTACGCATTATGAAAAATGACACAAAAGCCAAAATGCCAACCCAAAACCCACTAGCACGTAGTACTATAGAAGTGCATATGCTTTTAGCTTAAAAAATAAACTCAAAAAAAGAAAAATAAGGGACAACTAACCGGAATAATATTTTATTTCAAGGTAGAGTGCACCCGGCACACTTTTCTCAAATCTCTTTAAGCTGAACAGTAAAATAAATGGAAATGGGGAACGACGACGCGTCATAAGCGGAAGCGACACTTTTTTTGTGTTGTATTCCTAATGCATAAAAATGTCCCTTGTTGTTGTGGCTGTAACAAACAGTAGTGACGATGTTGATGATTATTATTATTGTTGTTGTTCATGATGATGACGGTGGGTGGTAAACCATGGTTAAAATTGTATTTGGTGAATTTTATTGTAAAGAAGAATTTTTAGAAAAAATGTTGTCCACACGTCATTTAACATTAAAAAATGGAAAAAGTATAAAAACTACCACATTAATATTAGTGTTTTTAAAATAAATAAAAAAAATTTATTAGCTGTAGCTAAAACGATTTTTAATTATAACAAAAATAATTAAGTTTTTGGATCAATTCATTTAATTGTAATTACACTCAAAATAGTTTGTGGTTTAAACTAACCGAAAATATAATTTAAACAAGTAAAAAAGGGCTAAATTCGGCTGTGCCGAATCTTTGAATACCCTCCACCAAAGGGGATGAAGATGATATACGTATATACTAAATTTTGCATGAACTGTAATATGAATATGTTTTGTCAATTTATGTAACGAACTTTTGTTATTTAGTTTTATTTAGCAATGTTATTTACAGAGGTCTGCTCTGTTAGCGACTTTAACATTGTTCATTTTTACGTTAACTTAGTTATCATAGTATGTAAGACAATAAATGTAATCGAACAATAAGAAGACTTAATAACATTTTTACTTACTTAACAGAAAAAAATAGATACAGAAAAATTGTACAAATTTGTATGGAAAATTTAGAGGTTCCTTCACATTTTCACTCATAACTTTTGAACCGCTTGACCGATTTCGCTCATTGCTCGGGAGGATGTTCAATATTCTGGGTAAAAATAGGCATCCCCGCTTGCGTCTTTGCGTCGTGATCGTGATTTCAACAGACAGACAGACAGACGGACAGACAGACGGACATCGCTAAATCGACTTAAAATTGCATAAGGATCACGAATATATATACTTTATGGGGTCTTAAACCTATATTTCGACATATTACAAACGGAATGACAAACTGATATATACCCTCACCATATATGGTGGATGGTATAAAAAATTAAAAATTATTTAAACTAACTAACTAACTAACTATTTATTTAAATTCAAAGAAATTTCGTTTATTTTTAAATTTTAATAAATTAACTTACAATATCCGTAAATAAATAAAAAGCGTATTTTTTTTTCGAAATTTACGGATTTATTGTGCAAAAATGGTTACAAATATATGAAGTCTGTTCCCGTACGTTACCGCGGGTTCCCAAACTTACCCAAATTTACCCAAAAGCGTTCCCGTACTCGAAAATTGGGTAAATGGTAGCGTTTATGAGAGTGCATTAGTGTTTCTCTCTTTACCGAAATTTACCCAAACTTTTTCTTTGGGTAAATTGTCAAAAGAACAGTTGATAAACAAAAACAGCTGTTTTATAATTGTAAAAAATAAAACTAAGGAACTTCAGCGATGCTTATTCAGCCCTTTTCGTGTTACAATAAGCGGTTTTTTACTTTCTAAAAATTGCAAATATTTTCTGTTTATAAAAAAGGGACAGATCGGCAACTTTTAATTTTTCTTATCGCTTTTTTTTCAAAATTGTAACCCCCTCTTTTACATTAGCACGAAATCTCGAGATTTTTATATACACCACTTTGAAAAAACAAGCTCATAGACATTAAATTATGAGAAAAATAAATTTATTAGAAATAACTATGTGTGTTTTTTCAAAGAGGAAAATCTCGAAATTTCGTGCCACTGTAAACGGCGGGCAATTTTAATATATTTTTTTGAGTCTTTTATTTAAATTTTCGCATTTCTCCATTAGCGCGTTTTCACTTGTCGTGCTACACTTATTGCACCTAAAAATTTGGCATCACTGATGCATTTTGACATTTTTTTTGGGCTAGAAAAGTGGTTTTTTGCGTTCTCGAACTTTTGGGTAATTTTGTCATTTTATGAGAGTATTTTGTGCTTACTCTCATTTTACCGAACTTTACCCAGAAAGTAAGGGAACACAGCTATTATACTATATGTTATATATTATGTCTGTTCCCGTACGTTACCGCGGGTTCCCAAATTGTTTTACCAAAATGGTGAAAGTTTTGTGGCTACAGTTCGCAAATTGCGATCAATTTGGGGTCACAATAATGCTCCAAAAGAGTCAACTGTAAAGAGGTTAATGGATAAATTTGCCGAAACTGGGTCTGTTAGTGATGTAAAGACAACAACGCACCATCGACCAGGTCGATCGACCGAAAATGTCGCAGCTGTACGTGATGATGTCGCTCAAACTCCATCCACCTCAATTCGACACCGAGCTCAGCAAATTGGTGTCTCCAAATCCACTTTGCAGCGAATTTTGACGAAAGATTTGCATCTTCATGCATACAAAGTTCAATTGACTCAGGAACTGAAGCCAGCTGACCATGGACAGCGAAGGAAGTTCGTTAATTGGGTATTGGAGAGACAACATGAAAATGCTGATTTTGCCGATAAAATCATCTTCAGTGACGAGGCCCATTTTCATCTTGATGGCTTCGTCAATAGGCAGAATTGTCGCATTTTGGGTGAGGAAAATCCTCGAGTGATTCACGAGAAGCAAATGCATCCTCAACGTGTCACTGTGTGGTGTGGTTTTTGGGCTGGAGGAATCATTGGACTTTTTTTTATGAAAATGAGGCAGGTCAAGCGCAAACAGTCACTGGTGTTCAGTATCGTGAAATGATAACCAGTTTTTTCTTGCCTAGAATTGAAAAAATGAATGTGGAGGGCATGTGGTTCCAACAAGACGGCGCCACATGTCATACAGCCAGAGAAACAATTCAATTGCTGCATTAGTCATTTCCCGGTCGTGTTATTTCGCGTTTTGGAGATCAGAATTGGCCGCCTAGATCGTGCGATTTAACACCATTAGATTTTTTTCTTTGGGGTTTTTTGAAGTCGATGGTTTACGCAAATAAGCCGACGACGACTCAAGCCTTAAAAGAGGAAATTGGACGCTGCATTAATGAAATACCGCAGCATTCATGCAAAACGGTCATTGAAAATTTCATTAAAAGATCGCGTGCATGGCAGCAAAGTCGCGGCGGCCATCTGCACGATATATTGTTCCATACATAACCTCATTCTGTCTACTTTACGATATAATAAAGTTTCACGATTTTTTTTAAATATCTGTGTTTTTTTTTAAATTTAAAAATTGCGTTTTTCTTGGGAAATTAGTATTACGAAATTTAGTAAAAGCTCCGATATTCATCGTGATCTAAAAATAGAAACAATTGCTTCTTAAATACAAATAAAAGCAGAAGCAAATGAAGTAAAACTTTTACAACACCAAATTAATGGAATTCCGGCCCTTTTAAATACTGCTAGTTAGTCAATATTAACTAGGTGTAGTCCTTAAGTATAAAAAAATGAACTATTTATTCATTTAAGAACAAATAAACTGCAGTAAGTAACTGTAAAAATATGTTGAGTGTATAATTTTTGTGACCATATTAGCTTTAAAGCAAGGGTGCCCAAGCCCTATGCGCTTGATGCTCATTTGTTTTTTTAAAAGCGCTTAGCTATAGGCTGTGTGTTTTAACACACATAGAACACTCAGCAATAGCAATACGAAATACACAAACAACTTTGCCTTATTAGTTTTTTTGTCGTTCCTCAATGTATACACGCTAGTGCAAACCAACAACACTTTCGTATGCTTTGCTGGTAAACATTGACGACAGCGATCATCAATGTAGATTTTGGTTTTGTTTAACGTATGATATGAAATATTTTTTTCCTTTTTTCTTTGTATGTATTGGTTTTTACAATGAAAAATATTGAATAAAAATTAGTTATTCTTTAAATGTATTTGTGTTTACTCTTCCATAAGGAACTTTTGGGCACCCCTACTTTAAAGCCTTCATTTGCAATCAGTTTCCAACCACATCAATTCTACAACTGGAATCGAATCCATCTAACTTCAATAGTTTTGGAATCCAGTACCACGCAACTTAAATATAAGGATATACATAACTGACGGAGAACCAGTTTTAGAAGGAACCCTGCTTAAATATAATTAGATCTAATCATCTACCAGATCTGTTCATATCAAATATTAAATCTAGTACAAGATCGTAGCCATTTGAGCCGTTTTAAAAGGCACAAAAATTAAATTAATATAAAAATAAAGGTATTGTTTAATTTTGTATTAAATCTGATTGGCATAAAATTATCCAGGACAAACTGGACCTGATTATATTCGATGTGCCAGATCTGTATATATTTGATCAGATCTAATTAGATCTCAAATTTGTCCCCAATTTTGAGATCTCATTAAATAAGGTTAATTTAGATCTAATAAGATCTGTTCAGATCATTCATAATTACTATTATGTTGCTTAATAGCAACATAAGCGATTTAATGGTTATGGGAGCAAAAATGTTCAATGCTTAGCAACTTATTGTTTCATATTTTTTCTGCAAAAATAATATTTTTGAAAAGTCTCATATAAAGGATATTGATTTATCTTTAGATTGTTTTTTATTGTTCTCTTTCCTGCCATAATGAATCTAATCACTTACACTTGAGTGCATCAATTATGTTTCAACCATTTATAATCATTCATTTAGTCAGTCAGTCACTATATCACCCATACCACCCACTCATGATAGTACTCATCATCTTTGTCCACTTATACTTTATACTCGGTATATTGTAGTATTTAGTTATGTGTGTGGTGGTAATAAAGCCTAAATGAATGTTTCTGTGTGTACTCACACATTTGACTACTAACAAACTGACTGACTGACAGCCGTGACGATGTAATTTTACAAAAATTTGTTTACGTCATCATAATGAAGATAATAACTTTATGATTTTTACCACCGCCACCCCCACTCCTGCCTAAACTTTCAAAGATGAGAAATTAAATCTTCTTTTTTTCTACATGGAAACGTGTATTATTTATATGAGGGTTGTTTAAAATCGCATCATAGAGTATCAGCTGAGTATCAGCTGGAATAAAAAAAGGTAGAACAAACAAAAGATGTCTATCTTTTTACAATACAGAAAAGAGAAGCTTTTGTTAGGTGTTTATTGTAAAATACTACTTACAACTTGTTAAGAATCTTAATGATAAACAATTTTGGTCATTTAGAAAATAAAATGATTTTTTTTTAAAAGATTTAAGAAATATGATAATACATAGATTATAGGGATTCGTATACTACTTGTATACAGAACTTAATAAATTTACTAGTTTAATTTCAGGCAAATACAATCCCAACCAGCAGCATATTATAACGGCAAGTGAGGTCACAAAAAATATCTACTGGGTGGATCTAGTCGACCATAGAGTTCATCTTAGGCAAATTGTTCTTGCGAACTTGAGAAAGGTTCAGTCCACACGCAGAGAAAAAACATGGTTGCAATATGATTACTGCTACTATATTGTGCTTGCTGCTATCGGATATGGTTGCCACAACCAAGTTATTGGTTCTCTAACCATCAACGTGGTGGCTACCATCATTATTTAGTAAATATTTTACTATTTTATGATTGGCACCTTCTAATTTATAACATGATTGGCTGTAACCATACTGTGGTAACGAAAATTCTGACTATGAAAGAAAAAAATAGCTTAGTTGTAATAAATAAAAAGGAAAAAAAAATGTTTAGATTCTATGGACTTTTCCATAAACTAAAATTTTTAGACTCTCCAAACTGTTTCTTAGATAAAAGTTCATATATTCCAAAAAAAAAACTTAGATTCTAAGGCCTTTCTTTCTGAAGATTCATGAAATATAATTGGATTCTAAGAACTTTTTCTAATAGAAATATTCTTAGATTCTAAAGACTTTTTCTTAAAGAAAAACTTCTAAAAACTTTCTTAAAAAAATCTTAAAAATGTCGCTAGAATCTAAGATTTTTTTTATTAAAAATAAATCATTAGAATTTAAAAAAAATTAAGTATTTTTCTTAAAAAAAATCCACAGAATCAAAGTTTTCTTGAAAAAAAAGTTCTTAGAATCTACGATTTTTTCCTAAACAATTTTTTTTCAAAAAGTCCTTAATATCAATTTTTTTCGAAAAAACATTTTTAAAAAAAATATTTTTAAATCTAAAGAGCTTTTTCTAATAACTTTTCCTTTAAGATCATATAATGATGCTAATCTAGGAATCATAATATAGTTATGAGGAACCATAATATGATAACATTTTGCGCATCCTATGATAACGTGCGATCATATTATGATAAACTCAATATCATAACATGTTTATTTAGAAACATAATATGGTAATTTTTGAATAATTATATAACTGTAGGGATTATATTATGGTAAAAATATGGTAATTTTATTATCATAATATGAAAAACATATAATAGTTCAACTGTGGTTGGCACAACCATAAACCCAAAAATATATGATGCTCTTCGAATGTGATTGCCCCAACCATGTTTTTTCTTTGCGTGCAAGCTTTTCTGATGATCAAATTTATGGAGTACAATCCGAAAAAGCCGACGCCCAAACAAAATCAGGTTGATAAGGTGTGACGATATGTATCCTATCGAATGGGTGAAAGCAACTTGTAATTATTTTTAGTATTTTAACTGCCTTCACAAACATCCACCTACTACAACTGTTACAGCGTCATAATGAATTTCTTTTTATTGCTTTTACCTGTTTTCAGATCTCACAAAAATGCTTGCTGGAAAGAGATTTGGTTCGAATGAAAAGGTGATTGCCGAAGCTGAGGCCTATTTTGAAAATACATCATTCTATTAAAAAGATATTGAAATGTTAGAAGGTGAAGTGAAATATGGTTGTATCGTTCTTGAAGGAAAATATGTTGATGACTAAATACGAATTTTGCCAAAAATTTTGTTGTTTTACACGCACAGAGTTGGGGTAATCATATTCGAAGAGCATCATATATTATTGGGCTTATGGTTGTGCCAATCATAGTGATACTATATTATGGTTATCATATTATGATAATATATAACCATATTTTTACCATAATATGGTCGCTACAGTTATTTTATGATTAAAAAATTACCGTATTATGGTCCAAAATAAACATGTTATATTGAATTTATCATAATATGATCGCTTATAATCATATTGTGTTCAAAATATCATCATATAATGGTCCCTCATAACTATATATGATGTCTGAATTATCATTATATAATCCCTAATCTAAGAAAATTTCTTAAAAGAAAAGTTCTTAAAAACTATGAAAAAGCTTTTTAAATTTAAGAATATTTCCTTTAGAAAAGTTTTTTCTAAAAAAATTGATATTAAGGACTTTTTGAAGAAAATTTGTAAGGAAAAAATCATAGATTCTAAGAACTTTTCTTTCAAGAAAACTTCGATTCTGTGGAAAATTTTTTTTTTTATTAGACATTTTTAAGTTTTTTTTAGAAAGCTTTTAGAAATTTTTCTTTAGGAAAAAGTCTTTAGAATCTAAGAATATTTCTACTAGAAAAAGTCCTTAGAATCTAAGTATTTTTCATGATGAAAAGTCTTCAAAATCTATGAATTTTTCTTTCTAAGAAACAGTTTGGAGAAACTGAGAATTTTTGTTTAATGAAAAGTCCATAGAATCTAAAAATATTTTTATCAGATAAATTTCTAAAAATCTATTATTTTGAGTAAGAAACCTTTTCGGAATTTTCGAAAAACCCCTTTAAAAAATCTTTTAAGGCTAAAAAAATTAACTAGATCTTAATGCGTCAATTGATGAAAATGTTTTAATGATATGTGCAAGGTATTTTCTACCCATCTGATATTTGTCCAACAATATATTATTGTTTTTTAAGACATTTTGTAGTAAAAACAAACTGACTGAACTAATGAAATTTTGGTTCTTATGAAAACAAGACAATATTATGACTGTAAATGTTATAAGTCATGTTTTATTTGATGTATAATTATTTATTGATTACTGCCAGCAATTTATAGTTGCATAATTATCACATTTTTTTATAGTCAAAATGTTTGTTACCACAGTATGGTTACAGCCAATCATGATATAAATATAAGGTGCCAATCATAAAATAGTAAAATATTTGCGAAATAATGATGGTAGCGACCATGTTGATGGTTAGAAACCCAATAACTTGGTTTTGACAACCATATCCGAATGCATTAATCATACTATAGTAGCAGTGATCATATTGCAACCATGTTTTTTCACTGCGTGTATTGGTTATCCCACGGATTTTTCACCCGATGTGTTATATGCCGGGTGTTCTCTCTAGTTAGGGACACCGCGAACTAAAATCTATACATAAGCCTAAATTATAAATGACAGTTGTACCATGCTCGTAGTTCCAAAGATGTGTGCTGCAGAGAACTGCAAAATCAACTTTTTTCTTGATTTAATCATACACAAAAATTCTTGTTCACTTTTAATAATTTAACAAAACTCACTGTAGATTAAAATCAGCATCATGTTACTGAACGCGTAATTGGAATCAGTGTGAATCATCTGTCGTTTATGTTTTATGCAAATGTTATCACTTAACAAAAAGTCAGCGTTGAATATATCAGAATAAACAACAAACAACGGGGTGGTTTTGTAGAAAAACATTTTATAAATGTTATATGTATATTAGGGTGGGTCTAAAATCCGCTTTTTTAGAATTTTTATTAGTAATAAAAATATTCTTATTTGTGAAATATAAATTTTTTTTTGGAAAAAAAATTTAGATCGATAACTCAGGCTTGCCTAATCCGGAAAAATTTAAATATTGTCTAATTTTTTTTTTCATCTATTTTGATTGGAAAATTAGGCAATATTTAACTTTAACCGGATTGGGCGAGCCTGAGATGTCGACCTAAATTAAAAAAAAAAAATTTTCACAAAGAACAATATTTTTGGTATTCCTAATGAAAATTATAAAAAAACATATTTTAGACCCACCCTAATATACATATAACGTTTATGAAATATGTTTTTTTTTTTTTACAAAACCACCCCCTTTTTATAGATAAGAAACTATTTTGTTTTAATTATGATTACACTCATACACGTTGTTTGTTGTTTTTTCTGATTTATTCTACATCAAAATAATTATTGTTGGCTCGAATGAACAGAATAAAACAATGGTTTAACAACGACCGATGATTATAAACCAGTGGCAAAACAATTTGCACATCGTTTGATTGATTTAAAATCATCAACAAATATGTGTGTTGGAGTATATTCAGCGTTTGAACGCAAACACAATTTATTCTTGTGTTGATTGCGTATGATCGTTTTGCAATCAGCAAATGCAGTTCTCTGGTGTGCTGTAGTTCATTGTGTGCTGCAAACATATTCTTAACAGTATGTTTCTGCAAAATGTAATAAAACTCAAAACGGAAGTAAATAAAAGAAAGTAAGGACAAATAAAATGAAATTGCAAATATATTTATTTTATATAGTACCTTCATACATCTTTAAATCCTAGAAGATATAAACATTGAAAAGAAAAACTAACACACTCAACAAATATTAAATATTAGACAAATCATACACTCATATTTATATGCTTTGATGGAAAATGAAACAAACTGACTGACAGGCAGGCTGAATGAAGGATGGACGGATAGACGCAAAAAAATACTAAAGTAACAACACAAATAAATAACCAACAAATATAAAATGTTTATATACTTTTTGCTTACAAAGCCCTTAAGCAACAAACAACAACCAAAAATCTCTACCGATTCAAAAGATATTAAATTTCAACAATTCTATATTGTAGTGCGACGAGTGGCAAGAAACTTTTGTAAACATAGAAAAAAAAAAGTTTTATTATTTAAACACAACGATTAAGGGTGCATTACCCTGCTAAATGAGAAAAAATACACTTTTAACACAAACATATTGAGAGAGCTTGAAAGTATGAATTCTTTTTGATATTATTTCCACTTTCAAATAAATTTGCCCAAATACTTATAGGAATTGTAATATATTTTTGTTCAGATGTTGGTGGTGCAGATTGTAAGATTGTAATTTCTGCACTGTTTGAAATATCATAAACACTTGAAAGCTGGCGACATGGCCTAGCCCCAACGAACATTATTTTTATTTATAGATTATAAGCTGTAGGGTTTGTATTACACTTATTATTATTACACTCAGAATATTATGTAGTTAACTGTTTGTAGTTTAATAAAAAAGTTTTCCGTTCCATTTAAAAATAAAGGAAGATACATTTATTTTTCAAAGAAACATCTATATTAACTTTTTTATACATTTATTCGAAATAATTTACTATCATTTACGGATTTTTTTCAGTTTCATTTATTTTTTTCATTTGTTTGAAATTTGATAAAAATTTAACCACAAAACGGAAACTTGTGGTTTATTTGTGTCCGTAACAGTTATTACAAATTTAAATTTTGTTTGCTGTCTGTTTCAAAAAAAAAAAAATATTCAAAAAATTTCAATTTGTTTTTTTATTTAAATTGGTTGTATATATACAAAATTTTTCAATACAAATTACAAGAACTTCATAAACACACATACATATACAAATACATTCACACAAAAAGTGTTTATACCCAGTAAAAAATATATGGATTAATCCATAATCGAGCAATAAAGGAGTAATGACTTGTTCATAAGCGAGCTATCGAAACTTTTTTTTGTTTTGTTGTTTATGCTTCGCTTAATACTCCAAATGGATCTTTGACATAACTGTTAATTGTTGATGTATTCGTTTTGTTTTTCTATTTAGTCAGTTTAGTTTTAAAAAGTGAAAGACGTATTATTTAAAAAAGTAACAAATTGTTAAAAATGTGTCAAAATTTAGTTTCTAAGTGTCATCCAAGACGACTAGTTGGAAAAGAAATTAAAAAATTCTCAAATTGTAATCGGGAGACTTCAAGTGAACAAGAGGCATCAGCACCTTACAAATACAAATTGTTAAACTTTTTTTATTTCGGTAATAAATTTTTAATATCATGTCTTAAATAATATATTACGTGTTATATTTTCTTTAATTTTCTTGCAGAAGCACTTAAAGACACGTATCCAACATACCCGGAATATGAAAAATCTTTTAAGCTGGCATTTCATAAATGTATGGCAACTGTTTACCGACAGAAGACCTACTCGTCAATAACTACGACCTCGTCGAATCCAACAAAAAAACAATAATATTTTTGAAAAAATTTTAAAAAATAAAGGAATATTTTCTTGTTTTTGTAAAAATAACCAAATTTGTATTTTATATGAATGTTTTCACCCTGAGTAAAAATGCCTCAAGGGGTCCGTGAAGTGAAAGTTAATGAGAACCACTGATTTAAAATCAAAAATTTAAATGAGAAAATAATTCTGATGAACTTTATATTTTTTTATTAAATAATTTTTTATATTTTTGTTTAAGATTTCATGCAGGTTAGAGTTTCTGCAGTTTTGCAATTTTTAATAAAAGTTAAACAGATTTTTTCAGCCTTAAATAGTTATGACGATGTAATCTGTGCATTTTTGCATTGTGTATTTTATTTAACACTACACCATTTTCAGTTCAAATTCAGAATTTACCAAAATAATTTTAAAATTGTGTAAAAATTTCCTCAAATTGCCCAAAAAGGTTTTAAAATTGTCTAAAAATTATTAAAAATTGTTCCGAAATTCATTAAAATTTTTAAAAAATTAATAAATTTGCCCAAAACTGAATTTTCGCTAATGCAGAATTATTTATATAAATATTCATTAAAGCTTAAATAAACTACAAAATTTTGTAAAGAGATGTAGTTCAATGCAGTACTTCATAATCACTCAACCCCATTTTAAATTTGTACAGGACAACCAAAATACTTGGAAAATTAAAAACATCTCAGATTCGAATTTTGTTCATAAAACTTTTATCTTTAATCGTAGAAGTGAGAAATTTTGTATATGAATGAAATTAAGCTAAATGAATCGAAATAATTAATAAAACCGGTTATTAAAATTTTGTTAGTTATGTCCTTTTTTATTACTTCCATCCTATGACACGCCAATGTTAAATTCATGGATTAAACCATCAGCAAGAAGTGATGCCTTTGCCATAGTAGTGATGATTTCATTGCTTCTTTGGCAGCTTTATTTTTGCTGCATAATTATAATAATTTTTTAATAAAAAATTTGAAGCTTATTGTAAACAAAAATAAAAAATTTATAATTTTTCTATTATAATTCCAATAATTATGACCGTTTGGAATAATAATGACCGCATATGGAGATAATGGCAGTTGAGGTAGAGTCCAGGTACCTTCTTTGAAATATAAAAAACATGCTTATTACTGCTAATATTACACTAAATGTTCCTGCCCAGAATATCAAGAGTATTCGACTTTTCAAGAGAATCAATTCTTTTAAATAACTGCCAGTAAACACATATTCTGTCATAGAGTGTTTCTCTCAACAAATAACTAAGGATTAATATTAGTCAGGAAAAACTAGTAGAAAAAAATTGCTGATGATGATAATGAAAATGATTCCAGCATTTCTTCTAATATTTATCCGACCGAGTCTAACAAAAATTTGCTGATTGACATAAATGAAGAATAATCGAATTTCAGTATAGTGATAAATTTTCCTAACTTTCATTTTTGTATTCCTGATTCAGTTAAAACACTAAATGTCATAAATTATAAAAAAACAAGAAAATGTGTCAAATGAAGTTTGACAGCCTCCCACCGTTAAACATTTACTTCCTCCATATCGTATATTTTTATAAAATACTCCATAAAGTGCTGTACCGTAGTGCTTTAACAGTAACACTAGGCAACAGCCATTTTGTTATTTGGTTCTAGCATACTTTTTCTCATGGATTTGGACCTACTGAACACGAAAATGAATTTTAAAAATTTTTCTGTCGATTGGTTTGCGAGATACAAATTTTTTAATTTTTTTTTTTTAATTTTTGGAGGTACACTTACTATTTTGAGCATATCTTTAGTCTTCTTTGACCTATTTTATCCTACTACTACTCAAATTAAAGACAATTGAGCCGTCTACAACTTATTCTCAGAAAATTTTCAAATCGGGTTAGTAGTTTTGATGTTGGCGGCTTAAAAAGGTTAAAAAACTGCGTTTTTTTAGTAAAAATGTGGCTGAAAAATTCATATAAAAATTCATATAAAATGTAAAACGCGATGTTAACAGCGATTTTAATTTTTTTACGTATAGCTGACACTTTTCCAAAGAAAATAAGCCCTTACTTAACAAAATCTGACAAATGACAAATGGCCGACTTATTATTTTTTTGGTAAACGACCGAAATTCCGCTATTTCACGATTTTTTGATTTTCATTATTTGCACAGCTTACCTACCCAACGCAAACGAATAAATACATTTGAACTTAATTTAAAATAAACAAATTAGTCTTCGTATATTATTTTTTAATTTATTTACAGCACTACATGCTCAATGTATCGCACAATTAGCTAAACTAACGAAATTAAACTAACTAATTAAATTAAGCAAATCAACGCACAAAAAAATGAGTAAAAACAAAGATATAAGTGTACATTTTATGCCATGTGGAAAAACTGCTGACTTCTTCTTTGTTTTTTGTATTCGCTGCAATCGGTCTCACGTATTAGGGTCCAAATATAGTCACCCATCATAGCCGTGTCATAGTTGCCCTGATAGCGTCGTTCCATAGCCTTCAATTCCTGATGAAAGCGCTCGCCGTGTTCGTCGCTCACGTCTCCTAAATTCTCAGGGAAAAAATCCAAATGAGAATCCAGAAAGTGTATTTTAAGTGACATGTGCACTCCCATGGCTTCATAGTTCTTTACCAGATCCTCAACTATGTCCTTATAATTCGGGCTTTTGTTGTTTCCTAAAAAGTTTTCCACAACAAGCCTGAAGGAATTCCATGCTGCGGCTTCGATGGGTGATAACAGCTTTGGGAATTTTTCATCTTTCAACATTTTTTTTATCTCGGGTCCTGCGAAGACTCCTTCTTTAATTTTTGCCAGCGAAAGGTAAGGGAAAATTGACCGTAAATAGCCAAAAGCTTCACCTTCTTTGTCTAATTTTTTGGCAAAATTTTTAATCAAACCCAATTTTATGTGCAGCGGCGGAAGTATTATATTTTCACGGTTCTCTATTAGTGGTTTGCGCTGAACATTCGCTTCCCCAACTACAGGTTTCGTTCGTACCGGCCATTTTTTTTTTATATAATGCTGATCATCAGCGCGGCTATTCCAAAGGCACAGAAAACAGCAATGTCGCGTATAGCCTCCTTGGAGTCCACACAGAATGGCCACAACTTTAAGGTCGGCGCATATTTTCCAATTGTATTTCCTATACTCTATGCATTTCAGCAAAATGTCCATAGTTTCATAGTTCTCCTTTGAATGAACCGCATGAGCAATAGGAACAGATGGCTTTTCATTCCCATTATGTAAGAGAACTGCCTTCAAGCTCTCTTTGTTGCTGTCAATAAACAACCTCCATTCGTTGGGGTTGTGAATTTGGTGAAGCTCTTGGAACAAGCCTGAAATGTCGCTGCAAAAACATATTTGGTCTTTCTTTGTATAAAATTTTGCATACTCCTTGTGACGGTTTCTGTACGCTGATACTTTCACTTCTGAAGCCGCAAATCCACACTGTATCATCCGAGACGCAAAAAGTTCGGATTTCTCCTTAGTGAGACCAAAATCGCGCACCCAATCGTTTAGTTCGGCCTGTGACAGTAATTTTCGCTTTGCACCCGGCTCAAATTCGCTTGCATTTGACTCAGACTCTTCTTCTGACGATTCTGCTTTTTGAAGAGATGCACCAGGGCACACTGGATATGGCACATCATGCGAATGTGGTACTGGAAGCGCAAACGATCCCACTTGAGCGTAGTTCCATTTAAAAAATCTTCCTACCCCACTGTTTGTGGTGAGGCAAAAATAACAGTCTGTGGAATGGCATAGCGGCTTTTTCCACATCATTGGTGTATCGAATTTCATATGGCGGCTAAAATTAAAATAAATTACTATATTCGCTATGTATAATGTGTTTAAATAAAAATTCTTACCTTCCGCCAGCTGCCCAGTTGGTTAAGATTATATAGCAAAGATCACACAGCGACTTAGGTGTCCATGGTTCTGTGATATTTGGTGAAATACCAAAATAATTCAAATAGTGCAATTGTACTGCTGGAGTAAACTTGTGTGCGTGATTTTTTTTTATAAACCGGCCACAAACATTGCAGAAATTGTCTGGATCGTTCAAACACTCGAACACACGTAGTCTTTTACTCATTGTCTTCCTTGCGTTTTCTAAATATTAACTTCTTTACACTTTCACAGACAGTTTTGAAATGCAATTGATAACCGTGTCTCCTTATGTTTAAATATGTATGAGCATGTAGTGCTGTAAATAAATTAAAAAAAAATATACGAAGACTACTTTGTTTATTTTAAATTAAGTTCAAATGTATTTATTCGTTTGCGTTGGGTAGGTAAGCTGTGCAAATAATGAAAATCAAAAAATCGTGAAATAGCGGAATTTCGGTCGTTTACCAAAAAAATAATAAGTCGGCCATTTGTCATCAGATTTTGTTAAGTAAGGGCTTATTTTCTTTGGAAAAGTGTCAGCTATACGTAAAAAAATTAAAATCGCTGTTAACATCGCGTTTTACATTTTATATGAATTTTTATATGAATTTTTCAGCCACATTTTTACTAAAAAAACGCAGTTTTTTAACCTTTTTAAGCCGCCAACATCAAAACTACTAACCCGATTTGAAAATTTTCTGAGAATAAGTTGTAGACGGCTCAATTGTCTTTAATTTGAGTAGTAGTAGGATAAAATAGGTCAAAGAAGACTAAAGATATGCTCAAAATAGTAAGTGTACCTCCAAAAATTAAAAAAAAAAAATTAAAAAATTTGTATCTCGCAAACCAATCGACAGAAAAATTTTTAAAATTCATTTTCGTGTTCAGTAGGTCCAAATCCATGAGAAAAAGTATGCTAGAAACAAATAACAGACAAAAGTTTGTTATTTGTGACCTAGTGTAATTAGTGCGAGCTATAAAACTCTTACTGTCAACGCAGCATGAAACCTTAGTAAACTTCAAAATGTAATCATAATTTGTTTGGTATCTTTTATAATTTTACTTTTTTTTTTGCCAAAGCTCTCTAATTACTTTGTGATAACAGGAAGTAGTAATTTTTTTAAGGATTTTCTAACTTTTTGATGTTTTTGTTGTGGTATATTTGTACGCTATTGTCTCTGTGGGATTATTTTTTTTTTGTCAAAGTTTTAGATTTTTGTTTTGTATAATATTTTAGAGATTAATGTGGTTATCATGTTGCATTCAAATTTAATTACTGGAATTGTTTGCTTTAAAATCTCATTGATGAAGATTTAATTAAAAAACTTTTTTTTAACAAAATAATTAGAATTAGAACAAGTTGAAAATATAAATAATACAAATTGAGGGTTGAAATTTTATTTAGTTCAATAACTAACTCAAGTTTAACTCATCCGCCGGTTAAGATTATATACAATTTGAGAAGACAAATCAGCTGAAAGTTATTATAATATAATAAATTATTACCAAGAAGCATGTGATTAAGCTAGAAGTGGTTTATTTTAAACTTTTTTATTAAATTTGCCTACCATTATTGTGACCTGGCTGCTGATGTAAAAAGCTTACCAAACGTCACAAAAAACTATACTAAGTAGATTATATGATTAGACAAGAAAGGCGCCATGAACCTAGATCAAAAATAGTCCTATTGTGCAGCCTCATTTAACCCAATGAAGTCAATCACCCTACTCGGCACAGATTTCCAAATTCCAAGGAGGATAATGCATATCCGCCAATGAATTGTAGTCTCCTGCCGTGAAGAAGATCATACGCAGAGTATATATTCCGCCATCTCAATATCTACTTCGTATCCGACAGTGAAAAATCTTTTCCGTTGTATCCACCGAGTCTATTGAGAGACTAGGCGATACGTCATTGGACACATAACCGCCAAGTGCTGCTTGACTGTCAAACACTCTGACGCATATACATAAATGACGAAGATCTTCGCCTGAAATATGGACGAATACTTGCCCATCGGAAGGGCATGTTGTTTAGTGAGTCCAAAGACGTCCGCACTCGTATTTCCATTGATCTGTTTCGAACCATCAGTGAACTATACCTGTGACCTCATTTCGCGTTACCAAGATTTTGTGGTCCATAGCCCCTCTCGAATATGATCAGCTCGAGATTCCTAGTAAATATTTGCTTCGTAAATGAACAACCACGCTATCCTCATGTTGCGCCGCAGGTAACCTCCCTTAATGCCTTCCAGAGACGCAGAATGCTCATACACGTTTCCTCAGTAACCAAGATATGCAGTGGTGGTTCTTAAGTAGACACGTCTTGCCCGCACCAGTTATGCCCGCACAGGCTAAACAAAAGTCCCTGCTTGGGGTCCTTTTGCCTGGGTTTGCTACGCTTTAGGCCAACACGTCAGAGCAGCAAAGGTGACCATTGGACTCACGATGGTGTTAAAAGTCTGGTATACCTCTGATTGGCATATAATGTAGTAGCATTTTTAATTACGAAAGCCAGATGTTGGTTTCAGGTAAGGCTTTTATAGCAACTATATGACACCCTAAACCAAGTACAATTTATGTAAAATTTCGTTAAACAGACCAAATTCCAGGAAGGTTCTCATCTTTTTGTATGCCCAAGTTGGAAAATATATATAAGCGAAATGTGGGGGTACGATTTACGATATAGTTGGGTTGATTAGTCTGTATCTCCAGCACCGCGACCAAGTAGATCTATTGTGCACCCTCTAGTATTTTCCTCAGTTGTTCTCCAGTGCAGTTTTGAGTAGCAGTACAATGTTCTTCACTACCAGCTTCTTGTATTGTTCCTCCATGATATCAGGTCTGCGAAATGTGATAAATCGTAGGTATGTCAAGGCAGGACATTTAGCCATTCCATCTGCATGTCGTATCTCGATCATGTTCCATTTTGTTTAGGAAAATGTGGGGGTATATAAGGACTAGTTCAAAATAGTATTTAAACCATTTTAGATCTATGGGAAATTGGTTTGAATTTTGACAGATTTGCAACAAATTTTATAGGGTTCATATAGGGAACAATGGAAACTTATGTACCAAGTTACATCTTCAATGTCTTCTTATTTTCGACCTAAAGTTTGATTAAAGCTGATTTACGTAAATACCGAGAAGGCTTATATGGGGAATAGGTCCAAATTTAGTCCCATTTTCTTTAAATTTATCGACTTATATAACATTTACAACCAAAAGTTCAACCAGGTCGATTTTAATGCGTGCAATACCCATTGTTGACCATAGGGCTTTGGGGCCATTAATGTCTCCAATATTGATATTGAGAAATCTGAAACTCTTGGTATTCTAGGAATTAGAATTCATTGTGATATTCTTTGGAAAAATCATGTTAGTTAAGTGTCGATAGATGTATTTAAGTGTCTTAGCTATAATAACCGATGTAGGTAATACTTCACTCCTTTGATCTTCTCACTTTTTATACAACCTATTTTCGACCGAAAATGGAATACAACTCACACATATCATATTTTGAAGGCTTTTGAATTATGTGCGAAGGAGAGACCCGATGCTCATCCAACTTATGGAGTCATTGGAGCATTGGGTTTTGTAACACTGTTCCATCGATACTACCACGGGAAATCTTTTGCTGAGAACTTATCTGTAGTGCTCGTGTTTTTATTTGCACCACACGCTTGTTCAGCATGTCTTATCCCTTTGTGGTCGATTGTCCAGTGTATCGCACATCGCATTACAGATAAAATTCGTTCATAGGACGATTAACCCGTATGTGAAATACATTTCAAGCAGATGATACTTACAATTTGCTGATACAATTTAATTAAGTGTTTAGATTTTTTACAATGGTGCAAGAAGTACTTCACCCCATCCGATTTTCTTACTATCTATAACACATTTATCCGGCAAAAACTGGAGTATAACTACCATATATGGGCAGGTGCTTCAAGGTCTATTTTGCAACTTTTGGACCGTGTTCAAAGAAGTAGGATATCCAGTTCTATTGATTCATTAGAGCATCGACGCAATCTGGGGTGTGTGACACTGTACTCGATACTACCATGGAATATGCTCTGCTGATATAAAACTTATCCCTCTGGCACGGGTTTTTGTCCGGAATACTCGCTTGTCCAGTAGAACCCATCTCTTAGTGGTCGATTGTCTAGTGAACCGCACATCACATTACAGGGAAAATTCGTTCATAATTCGGCCTACTCGTATGTGGTATAAAATCCCCGCAGAGGTCTTCCCTGACAGTTATAATATAGGGCAATTCAAGTCTAATATCAAAAAACACTACTCCCTCTTACCTCCTCTTCATAACCTATTTTCCCGATATCAACACAATGCACTGCATTCATAGGGGGCAACCCCTGAGTGTTGATACATAAAAGAAAACACTAGTCCCTAATTCTTTCTTTACATAACCTATTATCGGTCATCCGATAAGTTTTGGTCTGCAGTCAAAAAAAAAAATAATACAAGAAGTACCTTTCTATGGGAGGTAGGCCGGATTAGGAACCAATTACAAAAAAAAATCAATAGAAACTTCTGTACCAAATTTCATACAAATATATTAATATTTCCGACCTGTAGTTTGATTACAAGGTTTACGTAGACTAACGGACGGACGGACATTGTTTAACCAAATCAGAAAGTGATTCTCAGTGGATTGGCATGCTATAAGGTACTTAGATTGATATTAGTTACAAACATTAGCAAAAACTAATTATATCCTGACCACGTGTGGTAGATTTGCATCACATTTAATTTAATGAGTATTGCTTTGCCGCATACACCATTATTTGGCATATACAGCAAATTTTGCATACAAAAATAAAAAAAAACTTCATTAGTGTTTTCCAGAAATAGGTATATTTCAGTATTGTTCTGCAACACATCTAGATCAAAACAAAAGAAAGAACTGTTTTTACGCGTAAATTAAAGTATGAATATGCAGCAAAGAAAGTCATTCAACAACAAAATATTTTTTCGCAAAAGCGTTTTATTCTATATAAAAATATGAAAATTAATATTTTTGTTCAAAATTAATAATTTTGTTCTTCTGGATACCGACTTCTTGGCGTATGTTAAATTATTGAACATTTCAGTTCATTGTTGTTTGAAATAAAAAAAGATTAATAAAAAGAAAACCTGGTCATCATTTTTAGGAATCAGAGATCGATGTGCTCAGAAAATTAATCAAGAAACTTTTGTTACATGGTTTACCACAAAAAAAATGTCTATCAATATTATTTCTCTTCAACACACATTTGACAAACTTATTGGATACAAGTTTGGAAGGAATTATATCATTTCAAAGGTTTCATTAAATCATCAAAGGAATTTTTAATTGAAATTACCTTTAATAAAGAAGGATTCTGTTGGCAAATAAATTTTATAAAATAATTAAATCATTTTTATGCTTTGTTACCTTCTTGGAAATACTGACACATACACTCAGAATATTATGTAGTTAACTGTTTGTAGTTTAATAAAGAAGTTTTCCGTTCCATTTAAAAATAAAGGAAGATACAAAATTTCAATTTGTTTTTTTATTTAAATTGGTTGTATATATACAAAATTTTTCAATACAATTTACAAGAACTTCATAAACACACATACATATACAAATACATTCACACAAAAAGTGTTTATAGCTTCATATGCATACATACATTTTGTATTGTACGAGTATATTAAAAAAAAAATACAAAAACGGAAATAATTTCAAATAAATGAAAAAAACATTTATTTTTTAAGGATTGGTGGGTAAAATTTTGGCATTTATTTTAACTGATTATATCAGTTGTTTCTTACGGATGTGTCAGTTGATTAATCAACATTTAAAAATAAATAACAAATGGCATTTAATTTGAATGAAAATTAAGTAGACCGGTTTGTAAATGAAATATCATTTCTTTTAAATGATATTTTCAGTTATTTTAACTTACAAACTTTTTTAAGTGTAAGAAAAGTTTAAGGTAAATTAAATGTTTAAGGAAAATAATAAAACACACGAGTACATATCTTGAGTTTAATCACTTTAAACATAAAGTTTAAAAATAAAATTTTATTTAAATGAATTTGATGAAATAATCTCAAAAAACACACAAAGTACAAGTCCTGACATCCTTATTGTAAAACATATTCAGTAGCAAAGTGGAAAACATGTTAAAGCATTTGTTTTGTGCTTAAAATGCCACTAAAAACTCCGATGATACCCTATAAATCCTTGTTAATATCCTTTTAAGAGAATGATGATGTTCTTAATATGAACGCCCTTTTCCTTACCATTCGCTTCCCATAAAACGTTTGTTGAGCAAACAAATTTTCGTTAAATTCAAAGACATTTAAGTAGATTAAGTCACAAAACAATAGCGAGCTTAAGGAAGATATAAGGAAGAAATCTTAAAAAACAATGCATTAGAGTCTGGAGACTGGTTGTCTACAAGAGTTGGATAGTAGTTAAACACACACTTGAGGAATTTAAGGACAGGTTTTTGTATGTATGCGAGTCATTTCCTATTGCATCCTGTTATGGTTGTGGAAAACAAAAGTTCTCTAAATACAGAATATGCAAAATATTCAAATATATTTATAAACATGCTTTGGCATGCAAATATCCTTTCATTGTCCTTATCCCGCTGTGCTTGTGCTGTGGGTGGAAAAGTGGGTGTTTATGTTTTTTTCAAATGAGATTTCTCTAACATTTTATTGATTATGTTTTTTTTCTTCTGATGTTCAGTTTTTTCTCCTTTATAATTTATATCTTATTCACTTGAGTTTCAATTTCACTTTAGTGGTATTCATTGCATTTTATCTTCAACACTCATACACATATAACATTATATGGCTTAAGTATAATTGAGACTTTGGATTATAATGATGATGATGATGCTGCTGCTACTACATTCTAAAAGTGTTACTATCGATTTGCTTTTTTGAGTTTTAATAAATACTTTTGAGGTCTTGTGCTTTTATTTTTGAAAATTTATGCCACCCACCGTTTTGTGGACTGTCGTCTAAACCAGTCAAGCCAGCCAGCCACCAGCCTCCCCCAGGAGAACGATTTGTAATTTTATGTTAACGATTGCGCTTTTTTAACTTTTGTTTTTATCAAACCATAAGCATTTCAAATATTTTCAATGGGAGGTTTTTGTTTTGTATTTCCGTTAAAAAAACTGTCAATGTAGCAAAAAATTTGCATTAAATATTTTAAATTACACTAAATTACAACCTATTCTAAAAAAAAACAACATTATGACAAAATATTTAAAACTTTACCCATTGTAAATATATACTAACAAAATAATTGTTAAATGGGAACCAACAATAAAATTTGTAAATACAAATAACTTTTTTGTAACTTTTAATTTAACCGCATTTTCTGTTAATTTATGCACATTTTCTGTCACTTTCTTGGGACTATAAATTCATTTGCGCTTAAAATCTGTTATGTCCTTGTATATATATTTTTTGTGGCCTTTTTATTTGGTTTTTTGTGGTTTTCATATATGGCTTAGGTCAAAGCTCCGAACAGTTTCGTGGGCTTGCCTCGCTGGGTATAAAAAGTACACCAAAATTGGGAAGCGAAGAGAAATAGAAGGGAGAACGAATGGAATTAAAATATTAGACAAAAAAAACGAGCGAGTGTAATTTAAATACCATAAAATAGGAACAAAACTTAATGAAACGGTGAAAAGGTGGCGTTGAAACACAAGACAAGGAGAACGAAATGGAATGGAACAGATAATTAAAATACTAGTTATGGAACAGGGAACGAGTGGAATTTAAACACTTAACACAGGTATCACAATAGAATGGAGCGATAAAAGATTTTTGTGAGATAAAATTTTTGAGACCCAAAATAACTGTAATAATTATAAAAGTCACAAATTAAATTTCATTAAATCTAATATTTAATTAATTCATAAATGCTTTCAATACCATTTATTACATCCAAACCCCACACAATTTCGTACATATTTTTCCTATTTTTATTTAAGCTCTTTAAAATCCTGTAATTTATGATTTTTATTTAAAAATAATTTATAAAAGTTGGCTCATGATTTTTCTGAAACAATCAAGAACTAACTTTTATATTTGGTTTTTAGTTAAAAATTAAGAATTATGCCAGAATTATTTGCAAGACGTTGGTTAATACGAACATTAGCTTGTGGTCACTTATTGTCCAACTCCAACTTACAGGATACGTGGTTTAATTATATTACTGTTTTTTTAGAATGAAGAAAAAATATTTTAATATAATAAATATAATAACTTTTTTAAATTTATTTTTTGTTTAAACATTTTAAAATTTTTGTTTAATAATAACACCGCAAAACCTGTAACATGACAATGGGCTAAGACACCAAGGACATAATTAAGGAATTTCCAATAAAATTAGGAGTAGTTTTCCCCTGCTGTTAAAAATTTGAAATTTAAAATACATTTTCCCGGGTGGTTCACCAATAAAGTACTTTTTGGAATGTTCAAAAACTAACGTGGTATAATAGGGTTAAAATGGAAGCTAGGAACTTAAAAATGGGCACGTACACAGAAAAAATTATTGCCAAAAAAATTTTAATTAATTTTTTTTTTGATTTTTTGTTTATTTTCATTTAAAAGTTTAATCATATCAATTAAACTTTTAATTGATAGTAAACTTGGTGTAAAAAATATTCTAGTATACAATAAATACTATTGACAACATATAAAACATACAGTTATTTTAATTGCGAAATTGCATACCAAACAAAAAAAAAAAACAAAAAAAGGAAACAAAAACAAAAAAATTATTAAAAATATTTTTATTATTACGCATATTAATAAAAGCGTCATAACTTAATGTTTAAAGAAAGATAACCACACTCATTGCTTAAATTTACAAAAACAACACAGTCTATATAGTGTTTGCATGCATTAGAGTTTACGAGTATACATATCAGTGCTGCCAGATAAAGGGATTTCGCTTCAGTTTTGAAAATTTATTGAAAAAACAAGTAAAAAAGGGCTAAATTCGGCTCTGCCGAATCTTTAAATACCCTCCACCAAAGGGGATGAAGATGATATACGTATATACTAAATTTTGCATGAACTGTAATATGAATATGTTTTGTCAATTTATGTAACGAACTTTTGTTATTTAGTTTTAGTAATGTTATTTACAGAGGTCTGCTCTGTTAGCGACTTTAACATTGTTCATTTTTACGTTAACTTAGTTATCATAGTATGTAAGACAATAAATGTAATCGAACAATAAGAAGACTTAATAACATTTTTACTTACTTAACAGAAAAAAAAAATAGATACAGAAAAATTGTACAAATTTGCATGGAAAATTTAGAGGTACCTTCACATTTTCACTCATAACTTTTGAACCGCTTGACCGATTTTGCTCATTTAAAATACCAAACTGCTCGGGAGGATGTTCAATAATCTGGGTAAAAATAGGCACCCCTGCTTGCGTCTTCGCGTCGTGATCGTGATTTCAACAGACAGACAGACAGACAGACAGACGGACATCGCTAAATCGACTTAAAATTGCATAAGGATCACGAATATATATACTTTATGGGGTCTTAAACCTATATTTCGACATATTACAAACGGAATGACAAACTGATATATACCCTCACCATATATGGTGGAGGGTATAAAAATTATATTTTAATAGATATTTCAGAAAAAATATAGAAAATTTGATTAAAATTTAAATTGATTTAAATGTGGAATTTTAATAACAAATTTTATTAAAATTTTAATTGATATGATGCTGGAATTTTAATTAAAAATTTGATCAAAATTTTAATTGATTATAGGTTAGAACTTTAATTAATGTTATAATTGATATAATTAAAACTTAAATTTAAAAGGTTGAAGATTTTTGATTAAAAATTTAATTGATATGATTAAAAAATTAATTGAAAATTTCAAATAATTTTACTAAAAAAAAAAATAATTGATATAACAAATTAATTTGTTGGTCCAAATTCAATTAAATTTTTAATTGTATTTTCAAATATTTTAATTGAAACCAGATTTAAGTTTTTTCTGTGTATGTCCCTCCTCCAGAGAAGACGAGATATTTGGAATTTTTTAAAGAAACTCCCCATTCGTGCACGCAGCAAATATCTTCAACCAGAAATCTGACATTTAAAATTTGTGTTCCCTTGGGTATGGGCTTATATTTTAGGAAAAATTAATTTCAACAGTTTACTTTAAAAGTGTTTTTACGCTCAAGCTGACTTGTGCAATATCATTAGAGAGTTAAGAGAACATCATTAGAGAATAAAGAGAATATAATTAGAAAGAATGGCACCTTTAAAATCTGAGCAAAATCAAACAGGCATAATAGAGTCCCTGTTGCAACATCGAACATGATATGCAATACTCCAGACATTACTCTTACTTTTATTATATTCGGATTAAAAATTTAGAAAATGTAAGGAATAAATGAAATATCAAAATAAAAAGGTGCAAAAAACGGTGAAATTATATTCCAAATATCATATCCAACTAACAAATTTATGAAAATATAACTAATTCTCATTTATATATGAGGCGATAAAATCTGTAAATTGATCAAGCCTTTGCCTTACCTTGCTTAAGCCCTTGCCTTACCTTGCATGTAGTAATTTTGGTGTCCCTTAAGAGTTTATATATGGTTTATACAAAGACTTAAACCTTTAATAATAATTAGGTTTTTGCAAAGTTTTTAAAATATGTATTTTTCAATTTTCCAAAAATTATCATAAATCTCAATTTTGTTTTACCTGACATTCAACACTTCCTTGATAATTTAGCTCCACAGGTGGTAATTCTAACTCAAAGCTGTTAAAATTACAGAAAACTTTTAAGCAATATATATTTATTGTATTTACCAAGATTACAAGAAATCCAGCTAATACCGCCCTTTAGAAAAAAACGTGATTTCTTTACAATATTAAGGATTTTTTTCGTTGTGTTTTTAGAAGGCAAAAAGAAAATTGCCACAACATTTTGTTAGAAAAACACCCAAGAAATAGCTGAGAGTATTGGTATCATTACATTAAACAATTTGTATTTATTTACATTTCTTTCTTTCGATGTGAAAGTGAAATTCTATACAAAATTTTATTGAAATTGTGTGGTATTTGATGTTTTTATAGTCATACAAAATGAAATGTTGGTGATAAAGATTTTCAAATGCAAAGGGACACATACACACACTTTTTACACTTTCATCACACGTTTTCGCACTTATGGCGAAATAAAAAAAAAAAAAAAAGAAATGCAAATAAATACTACAAAAATTATATAAATAATACCCTCGAGAATAGTGGTGACAATATACAAAGAGTAAGAAGTGTAAATATAAAAGGTTCTCAGATAAATTTACTATTGGGGCGATAAGCTGCAAAGTGAAACGAATTAAGTAAAAGTTACCAAACACTACATGCATGAAATACGAAATTAATGTCAAAATAACAACATTTTTTATAAAATGAACAAAGTTTCGTTTATTTAACGAAAGTTTTTATTATTTTGACATTTTTTCTAGTATTTTTATGCTTGAATTATTACACAGTACGACAGTGGTTGGTACACATGAGAAATGCTAACGGAATATGAAAATAGGTTTAAAAAAAAGAAATACGTGTCTCGGCGTTTTACTGTAGCACGTCAGAATGTAATGTATTTTTTAATTTATATTTTTTAACTTTACATGCAAATTAAAGCGCCATCTAGCGGAGAAAAATATTGTTTTTCAAAACTGGCTCAAGCATTAAAATCGGTTCACCCATTCTGTTTTTATAGAACTTTTTATAATAGTATTACATTACAAGTGAACCTCCAAGGTCCTTCGAAGCTTAAAAATCGATTTTCTCAAAATTACGTGCTACAGCAAAACGCCGAGACATGTATTTCTTTATTTTAAGCCTATTTTCATATTCTGTTAACATTTCTCATGTGTATTAAAAAAATTTGATTTTATCGTACTGTGTTATCAGTGTAGCTTAAATTTTTGCTAATTTTCGGTAGTCAATAGTAAAAAATTAAATTGTTTTAACTGAACCATTTGATTGTTTACAAAATTAATCGTCACACATAATTTGTAATTTATGTGTAGCCTATCGTCTCAATTGTAATTAATCCCTTACAATGATACTTTGCATATTTTAAATACGGCATGTTTATGCAAGCAATTGTTGTGTTATTTTTATTTGGCCATTCTATTATTTTGGCTTCGTTTTCGCAATTTCAATTAGTTTAATGCATTTTTAAGCCATTTGTTTAATAGATTCTTATGGTCGTCGGTCTCCTTTGTATATGGTACTTGTATAATATTGTGTCAACAATTATTGTCCACAGCTGTATGGAGAGCATTGCTTTTTTTATAGCATACTTTTTGGGGTCATTGTTTTCATTTTGCAAAAAAAAAAAAAAACCGTCATAGGAATTTCTAGGATTTTAAAATTTTATGTTAACATTTATATTTAATTTTTTTATGTTGTCATTGTTGTTGAATTGTATGTTTTGAAAAGATTGCAAATGTGCGATATTATTGTTGTAAAAGTACCATTCAAGTGGTAACCACTTATGGTATTGTACATACTTCTGTATGTGGACATTTTTTTTTCAATGGAGGCTTTTAAGAAAATTATCTAATTTTCTTAATATGCTTACATGATATTGTAAATATTTATACCACTTAAAATTAAGTAAGTAAATTATATGAGGGAATTCCTGTAAACATTTTTAGTGGTACACTCAGAAAAAAAAACAAATATAGCCAGTAGAAAAGATGAATTTACAAGAAAAATATGATGATTTGAAATTATTTTAAAGTCAGTTTAAATAATTCACAATCCCAAAGTAATTTTTTTTTCTTATAAGACAAGCAAAGCCATATATTAAAAAATTCAAAGTATTATTCCAGGGTTGCCACAAAATGATTTTAAAATTTCAATCTCTTTTCAATTTATGAAAAATCTTAAAAAATTATAGAATAAATATTATAGAATAAAAATTTCCTTATAATTGAACTTTTTTAAAAAAAGAGCTTGTTTATTCACGCACGCAAAGAAAAAACATGGTTGGGAGAATCATATTCGAAGAGCATCATATATTTTTGGGTTTATGATTGTGCCAACCATAGTCGTACTATATTATTGTTATCATATTATACTAAAAAAATATCAATAATTTTACCTAAATATGGACCCTATAGTTATATTATGATCCAAAAATTACCATATTATGATTATAAATAAACATATTATGATGTTGAATTTATCATAATGTGATTGCATGTAATGTATGCTCAAAATGTTATTACATTATGGTCCCCATAACTATATTATGATTTCTGGATTATAATAATATGATCCATATAAAATCTTTATATAAAATATTTTGACAATGAATTGATTATTGTAAATAATATTACATGTATAAGGAATTTTTGAAAAAAAATCTTCTTAAGTTGAAAAAAATAAATAAACTGGATCTTAGTAGGTCAATTGATGAAATGTTTTAATGCTACATGAAAGGTATTTTCTACCCATCTGATATTTGTCCAGTTTTAGTAAACAATATATGATTGTTTTTTTAAGACATTTTGGTTTTTATGAAAACAAGACAATACTCGTATTAGGACTGTAAATGTCAATGTCATGTTTTATTTGATGTATAATTATTCATTGATTGTTGCCAGCATTTTATGGTTGCATAATTATCATATTTTTTTAAAGTCAGAATTTTTGTCACCACAGTATGGTTGCAGCCTATCATGTTATAAAATAGAAGGTGGCAATCATAAAATAGTGAAATATTTACTATAATAATGATGGTAGCGACCATGTTAATGGTTAGACAACCAAAAATATGGTTGTGACAACCATACCCGATTGCATCAAGCACAATATAGTAGCAGTGATAATGTTGCAACCATGTTTTTTCTCTGCGTGCGGAGATTATAATTTAGAGAACAAATTAAAAATTTAATTTTGAAAAAAATTTTGAAATAAATTTAGATCTTTTTAAGGCGCTGTAGGATAAAAAAATCCAGAAAAATCTTTGGCCATACCAATTTTTGGTTGAAAAATACGCATCATTTCCCTTGGAATATGACCCAAAAATAAATACAAATTAAGAAAAAATATTTGTCCCTCCAGGATATAAACTCGCGATCATCTGCTTGAAAATAAACTGCATCCAATTTTCTTCTGTGAGTCACATTTAGAGCAATATTTCTTTTTAAGCAATAATTAGGTCATTTTTTGAATGTTATTAAAAATTACTTCCAAAGAACGGTTAAAATATGTTAATGGATGCTTTAAAAGCAATGAAAGAAGTAATTGTTTTGAAGTTGTTTAGAATTACTTCTAAAAAACAGTAAAAATACATAAAGGGATACTTTAAAAGCAATAAAAAAAGTGGTTTGTAGGACATGACTTCACATATTTTTTGCTGGGGTAAGCTTGGGCGTTTAAGGATCGTCAAAGAGAGTTAATGTGGTTTAAAACGTTATAAAATTTAGAACTTAGACAGAGGTCGTGGAAAGAAAGAGAGCCTCCGCTTGGGTCTGTTATTTGTGAATTTATGAGATTCTAGGTCCTTCGTAACACCCTATTTGTTCTCAGAACGTCACAAGATCTATAAGATACTTAAGGAAAATATTAAGGATGCTCGAAGTATATTTAAGAAGGTGACATACGAATGGCCCGCCCCTCCAAAATGCAAATCGCGTTCAAGGGCCTTCGTGCGAAGTGGCAGGATAGTCGGAGGATATTTAAGAAGGCCACCTACGAACTAGATGGAAAACACGTTAAAGGATCTTTGCAGCCTATAGCAGGACAATCGAAGGATATTTCTGAAGGCTACCTACGAACGATACACACTTCCTAGAAGGAAAACATATTCAAGGACCTTTGTAGGGTATGGCGCGATACTCTAAGGCGACCAATGAACGGCATGTACTCTCTGTCTGAGAAAACACTTTCAAGGACCTTCGCAGGATACTGGAATATTTTTCAAAAAGGGGACCTACGAACGGCACACACTTCCCCTGAAATCAATGTTAATATGGATTATGTACACACAGAGAAAATTTTTGTCAGTTTCCAACAAACTATTTCTACGACTAAAATCGGTTGGTACAACTGAGTATAGGCTTCCACAACGAAATTCGGGTAATACGAAATTCGGGTAATATAAGTGGCAAGTACCAAAATATTCAGCAATCACATTTGAATATTGTTGTGCCAACCGAATACATTCGTTTTTACACTTTTCAATCCGGTTGACACTTTATTTTTCTGTGTGTAGGTAAAGGATACTGTTGTCTGCATGAAAGCTGGTGGATGCGAACGTCGCCTGGCACTTTTTAGAATTTTCGCAGAACCTCGAAAGATATTTACGGGACCTCGAAGGATATCCACAGGACCTCGAATTATATTCACAGGATCTCATAGTTATTCCCAGGAACTCGAACGATATTCACGGACCACGAAGGATATTCACAGAAGCTCAAAGGATAGGACTGCAAAGGGTGTTCGAAAGATCTCGTAGAATAGTCACATAACCTCAGAGGATATTCGTAGGATCTCGAAGGATATTTATAAAAACTCAAAAGATACTTATAGGACTTGAAGGATATTCACAAGGCCGCGAAGGATATTCACAGATATGCAGATCCTCAAAGAATGTACCCTGTGCAAGGCACTCGATCTTGTCAGGATACGTCCTTAACAGCTAGGAAAAGCGATTAGTAGAATATTACCTTGGGATCATATTCATGGCTGCTGTGTTAACAATAAATAATTGAATGCAAAAAATACAACTAAATATCAAAATAACAAATAAAAATTGTAAATTAAACACAAAATGGTTAATTTTACAACAGTTTTCGTTGATTTGACAATAATTTCGTATTTTTATGCATGGGTTTTTATGGGTGTGACAACTAACCCAGATTTCCAAAGGCAGCTGATTACGATTGTTGTAGTAGTTGTAGTTAGTATACACAGAAACGAACGGAGCTATTTCTGTCATAAGAATACCATGAGACGGCTGCCATTTATACCTAATAAAACTTTTTTAAAGAAAAATTTTAATTATGTTTCTTTTTTTTTTATTATTTTTTTATGTAAACAAAAGAACACCAATAAATAAAATTAAAATAATTCGTGCTTCAAATATTCGATTACATTTAATTGGATTTTCTTTAATTCACAAGGCTTATAATAAAAATTCTTTATTTTTCTCTCAATTTTCAAAGAAAAAACTCAAGAAATACTTCTTCAAATAAATAATAAAAAACGCGTGTCAAGGAATACATTTTTCTCGTATTCAAATTACGACTTTAAAAAAAAATGTGTGGTGCATCTTTAGAGATAGAAAAGGAATACAAAAATGTTTCTACTGTCTTTTCTATTATATATTTTTTTTTTGTATTGATTGCCCTGATTAAATTACAATAGCACAGTGAAAAAAAAGGGGAGGAAAATAAAACTTTACAAACAAATGAAAAATTATTGCAAAATAACACGATTTTATTAAAAAAAAACAAATACTTCAAAAGAAAAAAATAAAAAAAAAAAATAAGTTAATTTAAAGAAAAAGAATAACTTTAGCATTTTTTACCAACATTTTTTTTTACGTTGTCATCATCACAAGAAAAAAAAACCCAAAAAGTATTTCATGAATAATTCAATTATTAACTTATAACAAGCTTAAAAGGCATATAAAAATCACTAAAACCTGCAATTACCTGTTGACAATCTTCTTTTAGTTTTAGTCTTCATACTTACACTTATTTCTAACATCATTTCACCCCATGAATATTTTCAAAATTCTTAACATAAAATTGTGTGTGTGTTTTTTTTTTGGTTAGATATTTCTTGTAAAAGAGGGTGGTTTGTGGATAACCACTTTAGGATTTTATGCTCTGTACCACATTTACTTGTATTCATGTTAAATTTTTGGAAGTCAGAATTTAAGGTGTATTTTTAGCAACAAGAATTTTTATATATATATACCGGGTAAAGGTAAAAAATGTAAACAATTTTTTATTTTTATATCATATCATTACATACCATACATACCCTACGAGCAAGCTTATTTTATAAATATTTCGTATAAAATATACAAATACCCCAAAAAAGAAATGGAATTCCCATAGGTCATATAAAATTTATTAAGTGGTAATTTACACCTTCTTGTTGTACAACATGTTCCTTGTTGGATATTACAATTAAATGAATTCTGATTATATGTTTGATATGATGAGGTTATCACTAATGAAGCTGTTATAAATGTGTGGGAATTTTAATGTGATCACATGTGTAGAGTAGATTGTGGTGTAATTGTTATATTTTGAAGGTCCTGATAACTTCAATTCCAGACATAACCCAGCAAAAATGAAGCTGCCAAAAAAGCAATAAAAGCATCACTACTGCGGCAAAGGCATCACTTCTTTTCTAATGGTTTCATCGATGACTTTAACATTAGCGTGTCATAGGATGGAAGTATTCAAATGTAGCTACTAGCATTACTCATACTTTACTCTAAGGAAGCAATGATAATACAATGATTAGGTATTCTGATGCATGAGTGGAAAATGTTCATATACTTTGTAGTATTTTAGCTTTGATAAAAATTTATGCATTGATATACAAATACTCTATTAAAACAAATAAAAAATTCTGCATTAGTGAAAAAGCATTTTTGAAACATTTTTCAAAACTTTTAATGAATTTTTAGACAAATTTTAAAATATTTTTGTATAATTTAAAAACTGGTTGTACAATTTGGAAACAGTTTTATACAATTTTAAAATATTTTTGAACAATTTTTAATAATTTGTGCACAATTTTAAAACATTTTTGGCCAATTTGAAATAATTTTTACACAATTTTAAAATTATTTTGATAAATTCTGAATTAAAACTGTGCAAAAATTGCGCCCTCATAAATATTTAAGGCTGAAAAAACGCAAATGACAGGCCAGCTAGTTTCAATTAATGGTTAAAAAAATCTGTTCTTCTTGATATTTTAAAACTTTTATAAAAATTTGCAAATCGGCGTAAATTCTAACCCTCGTGAAATGATAAACTAAAATATAAAAAATGATTTAATAAAAAAATTAAAAAAGTTTATCAGAACTATTTTCGCAATTTGAACAAATGCTTAAGATTAACAAAAATATACCATACACTATAACATATGCTTTAGAAGTAATGAAGAGTGATTTTTTAGATATGCATCGGGTTTATATCCAGATCACTGCATTTGAAATATGAACACATGAATTCTTTTGGAAGTGCCTTACAATAACACCAAAAAATCATAAAAGAATGTCAACTGAAGTTAAGGAAGCAATGAAAGAATATAGTTCACAAAAAGAGCTTAAATTTCTGTTCTACGAAATCAATTTATTTGTACTTTATATACTGATAATAAACCATGCATAAGAGAAAATTCGAAAATAATAAAACCTTTCGTAAAATAAACTAAAATTAGTCAATTTTACGAAAATTTTTGTTGTTTTGACATACATTTGTATATTTAATCACGAATTATAATGAGTGTAGATTAAGCTCTCTTGAAAGCCAAACTGTTTTCCAAATTTTTCCGACACTTATCATTTTTAAGAAAACCGAGATTAAAGCCCAAATTATTCTGACGTAAACGTAAACGTGCGGAATCAGCTGATCCGTTAGCTTTATGAAGAGAATATTACGTACGTTTCGTAACTTTGTGGACTATTCTGTTAAAAATAGATTTTCTATCCGTTTTTACGTGACAGTATAAAACAGGTGATTAGTTTTTGTTTATGCGAAAAAAAAAAATAAATAGAGAAGAAATAAAAAAATTTAAAATATTTAAAAATACCCAGTAGCAAATGGCCGAACTAGTTTTAAAATGTACTAGTTTTTGTACTAGTAATTACAAAACTAATTCTCAAAGTGATCATCCTGAACCAGTTGTGTACTAGTTTAATAGTATCGATGTAGGGCCTGTTAAAAAAAATTGCCTAAAATGAAATACAAATTTTGAAATTCTCATTTTGTTTACATTTGCTTTTAATAATAAAATCTGATTTTGCAAATATTTTATAAATGGAGGTGCAAATTAACTGGTACATATTTGGTGGCAAAGAGTCATTCCTACACTAATTTTTTAAATATTTCATTAGTAAAAGTTTGGTCGTCTAATTTAATAAATATACATAATCCATGTTGCATGGTATCTACCAATATACATACAGAGAGTTTTCATGAATACTATTTGAATTATTTTTTTTAACGTATTTTATATAAACTCATTAATTTTACTTAATTTTCACATGTTATTTTTTGTTTATTAATTTGTGTTAATTTAATATTAGTGACTTTATACTGATATGAATATATTAAAATTATTTTATTTCATTAGATTTTAGAATCGGACTAGTGTCATTTTAGCACTAGTCCAATAAAATTTCCTTAATCTCTAGTAAAAACTTCTTATATAGTACCATTAATTCTCAATCTCTTAGTAAATAGTACCGAACTAGTTCAAAACTGTCAGTTAAGTACCATATTCTTTGTCTCACCTGTTTTTCCTGCTACTAGTAACTAATACTGCAACTAGCAATGTTAAACTAGTTCTTAAACTATTCCAAAGTGGTAGTTTAGAAACAATTGCCCCAGCCATATGTCATCTCCATCTTAAATTCTACAGTTGTTTGTATCGAGAGGCGGTAGAACTCGTACCAGTTGTCTGGTTCAAATAAACTAGTACATGACTGGTTCTATACTAGTTTTTTTTGCTCCTAGGAACATTCTAAAAACCATACAACGGATGATGAAAAGCTGATATTTTTGTTCCAGGACAATGATGTGCCGGACAAAAAGAAAAAAACTTGGATGGAAGTTGCAAAGCTAATGGGAGTCCCAGAGTAAGAGAAAAACGTCAGGAAAATATAGGTAGCCACTAATGGACAGTTTGAAATTTTTAGCACAACATGTAGCTTCTTGTCCGAAAGTATGAAAAATAAGAACATTTTAACGAAATAAAAAATTAAGAACTTTTTAACGAAATAAAACAAAATTTTCAAACTAAATTTTTTTAATTTAGAATGCGCTCATTTAGAAATATTTTAAAGGAATTTTCTTCATCATCATCGTCATTCTCTCCACAAATTCCATTATCATCTTTGGAAACTCAATCTCCACTATCATCACCCGTCGGATTTTCACAAAATTCATCAAATATTTGTACAGTTACCAACCGAAATAATTTTGATGAAACGATTTATATTTTTATATATTTAAATTACTTTTTTAAATTAAATTATTTTTTTCCACTTTTTTTTATAAATTATTGGAAATAACCACAAAACAGTTTTTTCGTTTGTTTACTTTGTAATTGTCAAACCATATGACTCGTTTCCGTAATTTCAGTAAGTTTCCCGTTTACGCTTACGAAGCGTTAGGTTGACGCTCAAGTAATGAAGCCTTTAAAATTAAAAGAAAAAAATATTAAATTAACTATTATACAAAGTTACTTTTTGAAACAACACTGTTTGTTATTTTAACCAAAATGGTTAAAGAATACATCTATTTGTCGGTTGTTTTGTAATCAAAAATATTGTTTGTTATATTTTTTGTATTGTTTTTTGAAGCAGTTA
The DNA here is from genome assembly GCA_949748255.1 of Eustalomyia histrio. Taxonomy (NCBI): domain Eukaryota; kingdom Metazoa; phylum Arthropoda; class Insecta; order Diptera; family Anthomyiidae; genus Eustalomyia; species Eustalomyia histrio. The sequence goes on along the minus strand of OX456526.1, from coordinate 26,237,105 downwards.
ATTACAGCTACAATTTTAACATAAGTTAATTTAAATTAAATATCAGTGTACTACACCTTTTTTTTAACATAAATTGCAACTATTTAAACTGTTTTTATAATAGATTTTTTTCGGAATTCAAGGCACTTTGATATGCATAATTTATTTTTTTTCTTGGATTTCCAATTTGGCGTAAGGTTTAATGGTCTTGGCATTAAAAATTACAAGTCTAATATGATGATTTTTTTTTCAAGTGATCGACCCATCAAAACCTTCTATTACCCGGTAATGAGTTAGGTAGCCTTGACCATCGAGGTAACTTCTTTCATAACAAATATTCTTTCAAAGCTAAAACTCACCCGAAAGTAATAGGTTTCTTAAATTTTAATTTCTTGCGGCTTGGGTTTGAGCTGAAAGTTAAAGAGGTGACTTTTCCGTCTTTTTTCCACTCTATAAAAATTTAGTAAATCACATCTCTCTCCAGGATGACTACCCTGAAAGAGAAACCTTAATACCAAAATTCAAGTTCCTATCTGCAAAGGTGTGGGCTTGGTGATTAAACGGGTACTTTTATTGGAAATTTTAAAGAGTATATCTTCAGTAAATTAGTACATACCCATTATAAATTTCAGTGTTTTTGCCAAAGCGGATTTTCACTACATTCCTGACGAAAATTCCACAAAGAACCTTAACAGTAAATTAGCCTATACTGCAGGAAAATACATTTCGAATTTCAGAATTCTAGCCAAAGCGGTTTGGGCAGGCCACTAAGGTAGAGGCTTTTCCCATTTTAAAACACCTTTATACCAATTTCCTGGCGAACTTTTTTTAGAGCGCCTTATCAGTGAATTATTCTATACTCCAAGTAACACACATTTTAAATTTCTGGTTTATTAACACTCCATTTGGTTCCCTGTGTTAACTATTTTAATTTCATTCCTTCCCCATTTCATTCTATTTAGTTTTTCTTGTCTAGTATTTCAATTTCATTCCATTTCGCTCCTTTTGTCTAGTGTTTCAACTCTAATCGTTCCATTATATTTTGCTTTCATTGTCTAGTGTTTTGATTCGTTTCATTCGCCATTCCATTTCATTCCTCTTTTTAAGTGTTTTAATTCCACTCGTTCTCCGTTCCATTCCGCTTTATTCCCCTTGGCTAATGTGTCAATTCCACTCGTCTTCCGTTCTTTGTCATTTCGTTGCCCAGGTCTAGCCTTTCAATTATAACTCATTCGCCATTATATTTAGTTACCATGTCTCTTGTTTCAATTCCACTCGTAACCCGTTTTATACCATTTGGCTCCTCTTAATTAGTGTCTAGTGTTCTCTTGTCGAGTGTTTTATTTCATTTCAATCCCGCTGTGCCATTCCATTTCATTCCTCTTTTTAAGTGTTTTAATTCCACTCGTTCTCCGTTCCATTCCGCTTTATTCCCCTTGGCTAATGTGTCAATTCCACTCGTCTTCCGTTCTTTGTCATTTCGTTGCCCAGGTCTAGCCTTTCAATTATAACTCATTCGCCATTATATTTAGTTACCATGTCTCTTGTTTCAATTCCACTCGTAACCTGTTTTATACCATTTCGCTCCTCTTAATTAGTGTCTAGTGTTCTCTTGTCGAGTGTTTTATTTCATTTCAATCCCATTGTGCAGTGTTTCAATTCCACTCGTTGCCGATCTATTTCATTTCCGTTCCATTCAATTTCGTTACCATGACTAATTCCATTCATTACCCGTTTCATTCAAATTTATTCCACTCGTTTGCCATTATGTTCCATATCGTTGTCCTGCCTAGTGTTTCAGTTTCAAAAGGAGAACCTACAGTTAAAATAATTTGTAAGTTAAAACAACAGAAAATACCATTTGAAAGAAATTATATTTCTTTTAAAAACCAGTCTACTTACTTTTCATTTAAATCAAATGGCTTTTGTTATTTTTTTAAATGTTGTTTAAACAACTGACACATCAGTAAAGAATAAATGATTAAATTTAACAGACCAACTCCGTAAAAAAAAACATTTTTCTTGTATTCAAATTACGACTTTAAAAAATGTGTGGTGCATTTTTAGAGATAGAAAAGGATTACAAAAATTTGTCTATTGTCTTTTCAATTATATATTTTTTTTGTATTGATTGCCCTGATTAAATTACAATAGCACAGTGAAAAAAAGGGGAGGAAAAGAAAACTTTATAAAAAAGCTAAGTTAAAAATAAATGTTAATATTTTACAGAACAACTTCGTAAAAAAATTGACATTGTTTCCGTTTTTTTTTGATTTTTAATCTGCAAATGTATGTCTATGACATATTTTATATAAATGTGTTTGTGTATGTAATTTGAACTGAAATAATTTTAAATTTGTAATAAAAAATAAACCACAAATTTCCGTTTTATGGGTAAAGTTTTTATTAATTTTCAAACAAATTAAAAAAATAAATGGCCTTAAAAAATTGGCCATTTATTTTGAAGAAATGTACAAAAAAGTTAAAATAAATATTTCTTTAAAAATAAATGTATATTCCTTTACTTTTAAATGGAATGGAAAACATTTTTATTAAACTACAAATTGTAAACTACATAATATTCTGAGTGTACATACCAAAATTTCAACTTCCTAGTTGCAAAGGATTTTGGCATCCCAACAAGGGGGACATTTTCCACTTTTTTTTAAAAAACCTCTTCTTAGCTGATGTCTATGATGGAGAAGGAAGCCTCATACCAGATTTCAAGTTCTTAGCTCCAGTGGTTTAGGCAGATCGTTGGAGGAGACTTTTCGCCCTTTGAACCCCCATTTTTATCACGTCAGGGGCATGATATAATCTATATAATCTATAAGTTACTTAGCCGATATTCCAAAGAACGCATACTTTAAGTTTCAAGTCTCTATCTAAAGGGATTTGGTCAGCCCCACTTAACTTCCTATTTCAGCGCTTAGGACTGAGCGATGTAGAGTGAGTGAGTCAGTCATTCCTTTATATAAAGAAATAATGAAACTTAAGACATCATGTAAACTATACAATATTAAAAAAGTTTTATACCAAAATCAATTTATACATACTTTAACATTTAATGTCTATGATTATCATAAAACATCTATTTCAAAGCATGTAAAACTTCTCAAAATTTACATATGTCAACAATAGAGGGCGTAAGATTTATTTACCAACATAAGTAAACAATAAAATTCTAAAAAACAAAATTGAAATCTTAATTACAAAGAACGGAATAAACCACAGTAACAAAATAAATAAGGAAACAAAAAGAAAAAAAAAAAGTTTGTAGAAAAACGAAATACTTGCAGGGTAAATAAAACGCCTGATTTTTTTAAAGTACTTAAATGGATACTTAATAGATACATTATTGTAAATAATACAGCATAGCAGATAGTATTCATATCATAAAATAAAATTTTCAAAAAAAATAAAAGTTAATGAAAACATAAAGTAAACAAATCTTTCAATAAATTCCAACAAAACACACACACAGTTTTAAAATAACAACCCTCTTCTTTTTGAAGGATACTAAATTGAAATGTTTATAAACTCTTCCTCCCCTTGGTATGAAATATGCAAATATAGCACGTGTAATACCAAAATGATTGTTTGTTGATCTCTTGATCGAAAAATTATATGCCTGGAAGTTATTAAAACAAGTAAGTAACAAAAGATAAACACAAATATTGAAATCAAAAGATATTAAAGCAAAAAAAAAAAAATGTTAAATAATTATAGCAAATGGATGATAATAAAACTACTACGGCCACTAATTCACACCAAATGAATGTTTTGTTTGGATGACAACCCTTAGTGCAAAGTTCAAACTCATACTTAATCAACTGTAATGACAGGTTAATAATGTTCTTTGGAAATCTTCTTGCTTTTGGAAAAAGTAAACTTGTAGTATAAACCAAAACAATGATTTACGTGTTTTTATGCTATGACATTGTTTTGTTTTTCGTTCTTTCCTTATTCCGGGGGTTAATGTTGGGTTAAACCATACATGCCGAAAATAAGACAAATATCTTTACATTCACTAATAATGGTCTCTCTATATATGTAGGATTTTACTTGCCATTCCCTCCCCCCACCCCATTCCTTCATCTGTATACCAGCCACAACATATATTTATATTCATTATTTTTTTTTTGTTTAGTTTTTAGTATATTTTGATACTGATGAGGTGTGAATAGACCATAAAAACTGTGATGTTTTTTGGTATGATTTTATTATGTATTGTTTTTCTCCATTTAACAGTAGAATGTCTATGTTAACATGGAACAACAGCAGCAGCGGCAGCTAGAAGCACTTGACATTAATTGAATTTAAGGCTTCAAATTCGTCTGAATTCTATAAACAAGTTAGATTATTTTGTTTTACTGGTTGAGGTCTTTGTTTATAGAAATTAATTGTGTTAGTCAGATAATTGAAAAGTTTTTAACGTTAAAGTAATTTAATTACATATTGGTGGTATTTGGTTTAAATAGAAAAACGTAAAGGTTTGCTGTGAAATAACTTTTGCATTTTATACGTGGGCGGCTCAGTAAGTTCGTGACTTATTTAATTTCCCGCCTTTTACAAGGGCGGATCTATAAGTCCGTGACTTTTTTAATGAAACATAGAAAAAAAAAAATTTTTCAAAATAGTCTCATTTTAGCTCAATACACATAGTCCAACGTTTCTTCAATTTTTGTATCCCTTCCAAAAAATAGGATTTTTCGAGGTCCATAAAATAGTAATTTGTTCTATCAATATTTTCATCATTGGAGCTAAATCTCTTTTTACCGAGCCATTTCTTTAGGTTTGGAAATAGGAAAAAGTCACTGGGGGCTAAATCTGAAGAATATGGCGGATGAGGTACCAATTCGTACCCCAATTCACGGAATTTTGCCATTGAGACTACACACGTGTGCACCCGTGTATTATCTTGATAAAACAGAACTTTTTTCTTGGCAATATGGGGTCATTTTTTTATATCCTCGTTAAATCGGTCCAATAAGTTGGCATAATATTTATTATTTTTCCCTTTTGAAGGTAATCGATGTGGATTATCCCGCGTGCATCCCAAAAATTGTCATCACCTTATTGGCCGACAAACTTACCTTGGCCTTCTTTGGAGCCGGTTCACCCGGAAAAACCAATTGTTTAGACTGCTGCTTGGTCTCCGGAGTGTTGTAATGGATCCATGTTTCATTCACAGTTACAAAACGGCACAAAAACTTATTCGAATTGCGGTTAAACAACTGCAAACAATCCTTTGAATTTGTCACACGATTACGTTTATGGTGAATTGAGAGCAAACGCGGCACCCATCTTGCAGAAAGCTTTCTTAAATCCAACTGCTCACTTTAAATCGAAACCACACTGCCATATGAAATGCCTATGGCATCAACAATCTCACGCACTTTTACTCTTCGATCGGCCAACACAATATCGTGGATTTTTTCGTTATTTTCGTGTGTATTGGCCTCAATTGGCCGTCCACAACCACTTTTTTGCCATTGAAATCGATGGTGCAGAGTCCCCATGGTATTTATCAAGCTTTTCCTTGGTTTGATTGACGGTTTTTTCGCAATAACTAAAGTTTAATGAGCACTCGAAATTCACTTTTTCCATTTTTAAAAAAATCCACGAGGTTGTATGTTTTGAGCAGCTGTCAAACGCAAAGTAAATGACAGAACTTGCTTAAAATTTGACAGTAGTCTATTAACAGGTGGTACTTGATGGGTGCAGTGTTGTATTTCATATAACTACGAGGGAAGTTCGAAAAGTCACGGACTTATTGATCCGCCCTCGTAACTGAAAGAGCAACGCTGCATCTGTTGTTCATTAACAAGCATCTGTTAGTTGAATCCTGTCAAAATTTGAACAAGCTGCGTCATTTAGTCGTTGATAGCAGACTGGCGCGTGATTTGATTTCAGGATTGAGGAGAATATGAAGAATGACAGTTTCCATGGCAAAAATCCATGAATTGATTCGCGATATTAACAGATTAAGTTCAGAGTGACTATTTCTAGTTTCCAAACCTGCACTCTAATAAATTTCTGTTGAAATTTACCCAACTTATAGTAGGAAACTGTACTCCTACTATAAATTTACTTTGTGTGCGTAAACGAATAAAAGTACACACATTATGCGTAAGTTGGTACACACATAATGCGTAATTTTACATTGAAAGTGTGTAAAAATAAAATCAAATTTTAAAAGTAATTCGAAAATTTACTAAAATTGTGCGTAAAAAACCTATTTGAAGAGTAAATATACGCATTAAATGCCTAAAAATGCATTTTTATATGCGTAATTATATAAAAAAAATGCGTATATTTGCCAACGCATGGTTTAAATAAAACTGCAGAAAAATATTTTTTTTGAAAGAATAAATTTATTTTATGTATGTATGTTTTAATAATAATGAATTATAAATATAATGCATAATATATTTTGAATGGGTATGTGCTGTCTTGACGGTCATATTGAATTTGAAATCACAATATTCACAAATATTATATTTATAAATTTTTTAAAAATTAATTTTCGTTTTTAGCTTTTTTTATTGTTTTAATATTATCCAATTTCCGAATGTCAAAATATTTATTACCATTCTAAAATTTTTGCGTAAAATTTTAATTTAACAAAAAAATACTAATTTTAGGCACAAAGTGTTAAATTTTAAGCACATTATGTCTAAAAATACTCTGTGTATTATTGCATATGAAAGTGTTGTACAAAACATTTTTATTAATTTTTTGTTTAAATTTACCGAATTTTCGTAATATTACATAAAACTTTACCCATTTTATTGTAGTACATTTACAAACATTTTTTAGAGTGTGGAGAAACCCTTTATTGATGACCTCGACAAATACTGTTTTTTTTTAGAATGGATAAAAAATTATTTTAAATAAATATAAATAATTAATTTTTATAAATAAAAAGATCTTAAGCTCAATTTAAAATAATACACAAGATCTAAGAAAACTAAAAGATTTTTTTTAATGGATAAACAAATTTGAGAAATGTTGGGCAAAGTGTAAAAGTAGACATCGGATGGAGTAAAATATTTCTTAAACCCTTTTAGGAAACCAAGACGTACTTCCAACATCAAGAGTATCAAAATCCTCGATATTGAAACAACCCATATTTACTGATGACATTGCCGATCTCACATCCATATGGGTCAACATACAACATAGGGTCACAATATGCATTGAAATCGATCCTATCCTAGCAAGACCCCACTCGGAGATTGGCGAAAGGTCACGATTTTAGTGTATTATTTATAATCTGCCTTTTGCCCCCCAACCTCCAAGAGGCTTGTCCTTCAATCGAAGGAAAATGAGTGACAAATGGTGCTGTCATCACCGAAAGAGTAGATAGGCTGAATAATTATTGAATAAGGCTGAATAATTATTCAAAAACGGGACTGTTTAAAAATTGGTTGGATAATTTTTGAATAATAACATTGTTGTGTAATTTCACTTTCTACAAAAAGTTTCCTAAGTCCTAGAGCTTATAAACAAATAAAAAACTTATTAGTTGATATATATAAAATAAGGTTTATCTGTGGGACATTTACCTTAAACTGGAAGTTTCTTGTCAATAATTTTTGCAAATTTGTTCAATACTAAACCTAATTTTAAAGAAATTAATGCTGCATTATAAGTGGTAATTTTTTGCTGTTTGGTTTTTCAGAGTAAATTTTTTGATGGGAAAAAAAGATTCATGATATACTCAATGGAGCAAGGTACGTGGTTTCAACAAGACGGTGCCATATGCCAAACAGCATGCGATAGCATGAACCTATGGAGAGGCGAGTTTTATGTGTTGAAGCAGTCCATTGCCCGCCAAGATCATGCGATTTGACCCCACTAGATTCTTTTTTGTGGGGATACATGATTATTTTTGGTGGGGATACATGCGGATACATGAAGTCTATCTATCGACGAGCCATCCATAGTTCCAGCCCTTTAAGATAACATTTCAGATTCTATTTATGAGATATCGGCCAAAATGCTAGAAAAAGTTTGCCAAAATTGGAGCTCACAGATGGACCACCTACGGCGTAGCCACCGGCAACATTTACATAAAACAACCTTTGGAAAGTAAATCGCATCATTTATCGCCCCAAATAAATATTTCATTCACTTTAGCAAATTTTCTGTGTTTTTTTTTGAATTTCAAAACCCAAAGGGTTTAAAAATTACCCTTTATATATATTTTATTTGTCCTTTAAGCCTCGCAATTTGTTAACTTCATATAAAAAATATATATTTTTAAGTGGTCTTTAAAAATACAGCGAAATAGTGAATTGAGTGACTTTTTAATGACTGCAAAAAACTAGTATTTTTCGAAGTTCTTATAAGAGATTTAGGGCCACTTAATTCTAGGCTTTGGCCCAATAAAAACTTCGTTAACGCAAGGAAGTTGGTCTACAGAGGCTCATATGTATATGTGTAAATTTTTTATATACGAGGTCTGTTCAATAGAAAAGATGCATTTTAATTTTTCTCAAAAAATATTTATTTATTAATCAATTTCTATTTTGTCCCCTTCAAAGTATTCTCCCTTAGATATAATACACCTGTGCCAGCGTTTTTTCCAATCTTCAAGATATCAGTATAACTCATGATGCACTGTGCCACGGTAATCGAGGAAAACAGTGAGCAAAACCTTGGCGTGCTTTTTTGATCTTTACTCTCCTTGGATCTTCCAGTGGGACGATTGATTCCGATTTCATAACCATATACCCATGACCCTTTTAAGCAAATCTGAATCGTCGTTATCGTCATTCAACATTTCCTGAGCGATTCCCATTCGACAGTTTTTTTTTTGTTTAAAATTCAGCAATTTCGAAACGAACTTCGCTGCCATACGCTTCATGTCAAAAATTTGCGAAAAAAAATGTATGGCATGAGTCAACCGATATTCCGACTACCTCTGCAATTTCTTTAATAGTGATCGACAATTCTCCATAACAATTTTTTTTACTTTCTCAACATTTTCATCGGTTTTTGATGTGATGGAACTTTCAAGACAAGCGCCATCATTCACATCTTCTCGAACTTCTTTGAAAAGCTTGTAGCACTTGTAAACATTTTTCTGATTCAGAGTACAACCACTATATTTCACTCTTAACATTTCAAGTGCTTTCGAGCACAGAACTCCATTTTTTACACAAATTCTTTGATCCATTTTTTTCCACAACAGAAAATCGCCAAACATGCAAAACACGTCTAACTGTTATGTCTCTGTTTCCTACTGGTGGCAACACTTGTTGAAAATTTTATCAAGAAGATCATTAATAAAGATGAGAAAAAGAGAGGGAGAAAGAACCGAACATAAATTAAGCTTAGTGCACTGTGCGACATGCAATTTTATTCTTATCGGCATTGATAAAAAATTCCATTCAAATAAATTTAATATATCCAAAGTTATTCAGATTTTATAAAGTTTTCTTCTTCTTCTTCTTAAAAAAAATCGACTTAAGGCCTTTCTAAACGAAGTCATCCATACTCTGAGTTAGAAGAAAGTTGGACAGGATCACGCTGTGTCGGGGCTACTTATGGGTTGGAGTTTTTCATCGATTCTATTCACAACACTGCTGAAACCTAGTGAAAGCTTCGAACGAACATTATCCCTATTAGGCAAAATGTAGGTGGAACAGAAAAAACACATGCCGAGAGCTGAATGAAAACTCTGCGATTGTCCAGCACTTTAGAGCATCCTTCATAGAACTTAAGACGATTAAATCCTGTATAATCGTAAAAACTGATAACGAATTATACAGATAAGTTTGCCTTATTCTTTCAGTTTAACTTTATATTTCAGATATTTCGAGATATATGATGTATTCAAAGTGGATAACTAAAACATATTTAATATTTTTCTGTAAAAATATATCTCTGATCTTTGTATCTCTAAATAAAACTCAATTTATTTAATTTATTTATAATTTGAATAAATTAATTTTATTATATAATTTAGATTCTTAAGATTAAAATAATTAACTAACAAGTTGAAAAGATATGAGTTGATATGATTTTTTTAGCTGATATTTCTTCTTGGTTGATTTATATATTGATATTAATTTTGTTTGGCCAGATAATAACCTCTACTATCATCATCCGTGCTCGATTATATTCCAAACTTATGTTATTCTGCGATATTTCTTATGTTTTTGTAAATAAACCCATAATTCTTTAGACATTGATTTAACAAACTCATGATATTTTGGCCGTAAATCCATTTTGATATTAAAGAGAAAAAAAAAATAACTGCTGAATTCCGTCGGCTTTTGTAGCTTGTTGTTGTTATTAAATCCCAAATATTGCTGATAGCAGCAGCTTTCAATAAAAATGATGTTTACTGTTGGAGTTTGGTAAGTAGAAATAAAATTCACCAAATTGTTGTTAGGCTTTTTATACTTTCTATGTTAACTTTTAAAGGTTGTTAAGTTGTGTGGGTATGTGAGGGTCTTAAAGCTTTGTGAAGTTATGCGCAAAAGCTTTTTTGAATGTGTATAACATAGTGTATGTTAGTGTATGTCAGGTGGGATACCAAAAAATCACTCATACTTCTCTCTAGACATTTAGGTTGGTTACAAATGTTGCCATGTTACCGTTAATGTATGTGCTGGGTGTTGGTGGGGGGGGGGGGGCTATATACAAAAAGTTGTAAATGTATGTAGTTTAACCTGTGCTATATACATACATTTTATAAAATGGTTGTTATATACAATATTATATAACAAAGGAATATATTTATATATATTTATGCACTCCTGTGTAGATTTCATTTGCATGTGGGTGGAGTCTACTTTATTGTAGTATTCTAATTATAAATGGAATTTTTGTTAAAACTGTTATTGTTGACTTTGTGTAGATAAAAATATTTTTTTTCCTCGTAAATTAATATAAATTTGTCAATAAATTTAAATTAGTTTACTGAAAAAAAAAAAAGTTTATCGTAGGTGTTGTGAAAAACGATTTCCATAATATTATTCGTTTTCACATAAAATCAGTAAGAAAATTAAAATCGGTCATGCCGAATGTATAATTCGGTACACTTAAAATAACTTGACCTAATCCTTGTTTTGTGACAATGGCAGAATGTATAGAATTACTTCTAAATGAAATTGCCGAAAGTATTGATTTAACCAAATATTTAAGAGATGGTTTTATATGGAGAATATTTCTTATTTTGATCCATTTTTCTTTATATTTATATAAATAACTTATGTATTACCAAAATATTTACAACCCAAATTTTAACCAGCTATATTTGGTTATGTGTATCTTAATTCCATTTAAAATCATTTTAGATAGGACCTTTATATGGGAGGTAGATCTGAATATGGACAGATTTTAATCAATTACATTACACTATGGAACATTTTTGGGATTATTGTCTGGGGGGTGAGAAATTCCAAGTCAGGGTGATGGTCAGTATAGTAAAACCCTCAAAGGGTTTTGCGTTCGTATGTGTCAGTTTTTGACCTTTTAAATTTTTTCCTTATCTTGATGTTTTTTCGCTTAGTTGTAACATTTTGGCAAAAACGTAGTTTAACATAACTCGAGAACCACTTGTCCGATTTTGCTAAAACAAACTCAAAAAATTTAGAATTACAATTTCTTTAATCCGTTCATATAACGTTTTTCTTTATAATCAACAGTTTTGCCGGTAAAAATAAATTTGTGGAGAAAAAAAAATATTTTTTTGCCTAAAAATTAAAATTTTTTTTTTTTAAATTCATAAAAAATCCAAAACGGAAAAAAGGATCAAGTGTTATTAATTTCATGTAAAGTCACATTACCTATAAACAAAATGCGACATAGATCATAGAAATCGATTAACGCGTTCTGCTTTTATTTACAATTAAGTGAAGGTATCCCATTTTGACAAGAATATTGATATTTGTTTTTATTTAAAAAAGTGTCATTTATCGCCTTTTTTATAAATTTTCCCCAATAACTCCAGACTTCTGGCCATAAACTACTAAAATAATTAAGTAAACATTTTTATAATTTTTTATTTTTATTTTATTTATTTATTTTTATTTATTTTAATAAATATTGCCTAGACTTTTTCGATGGTGGTTGTTCGGGACTAGTGGCATCGCATTCATCGCTATCATCAGTTTCTGAACCACAAATAATGTCAATGTGTGACTCCACTGTTGGCCCTTCTGCATCTCCTGAAAATTCTTTATCATCAAGATCATCCTTGTCTTGCCACACAAGCTTACTCCACCAGCAAATTTCCGCAATTATTACACTCGGCGACTTTTTGCCTCTATATCTGTAAGTTTTTGTTTTATTAAAATGAGTTTGAAAACATAAAAAATCAGTATTACCTCATTTCAAATGGCATAGCAACTTGATGATAGCGTTCACCTTGTTCATCAGATTCGGTAGCCAATTGTTTGCTGAAGTAGTCCAGATGATGATGTAAATAATGGATTTTCAAGGACATGTGGACACCAATTTCCGAGAATGCTCTTAACATCCTTGCGACAGAAACATCGTAGTTGTTAGAACGATGCTTTCCCAACAAGCCTTCTATTACTTCTTTGATTGCCTGCCATGCATTCAATTCAGCGTCAATCAAAATATTGTTGAATGCGTCACTTTTAATCAGCTTTCGTATATCTGGACCATTTACTACGCCTGATTGGAAAAAATTAATTTGTTAAGATGGAAAATCATGGGAAATGAATGTGATATTATAACTTACCTTCTTTAATTTTACTTTCGCTGAGTCTCGGGTAAATTAGTTTCAAACACAAGAAAACTTCACTCTTTTGGCGACAGTTTTGATAAAATTCTTAACAATTCCAAGTTTAATATGCAGTGGAGGCAGCAATATCTTCTCCTTCGGCACTAGAGGCTCACGAATAATATTGGCCGTTTGTAACCTGCTGTGCTCTCTGAGTTTCCATCCGTGGCATGCATATTGGTCACCGGAAAATCGTGTGTCCCAATCGCACAAAAAGCACATATATTTTATATAGCCGCTTTGAAGACCGCAAAGCATTGCTACAACTTTTAAATCGCAGCATATGCGTCACATATGTTTGGCGTAGTTAACCATTTTTAAAATATTTTCCAGTGCATCATATGTTTCTTTCGTTTCTGTACTATAGGCGATTGGAACTGAAGGTTGTTAATTGGTCTTATGCAGTAAAACCGCCTTCAAGCTGAGTTTTGAACTGTCAATAAATAATCTCCAGTCATCTGCTTCATATTTTATTTCCATTGCGTCCATCAATTTTCCTACATCCAGGCAATATGCAGAAGTTTTTTCATCATTCACAAGGAATAAACTTTGGAGTGTTGCCTGATGACTTCGATAAGCTGTGACTTTCACACCGGGTGCCAACAAATTGTTTGATTTCAAAATGGAAGCCAGCTCTTCCGATTTATGCTGTGTTAATTCCAACTTGGCAACAATTGAATCAAGCTTATTTTGATTTATTAAAATTGGCTCATTGGATACTGATGGCTCATATGGGGGATCATCACGTGCATGATATGTCGGAGCAGTCGTAGAAGAAAAAATATCTGGGCTAGAAGCTTTTGGCACAGGAATGTAGTCCGAATGAGGCAATGGTGTTGCGGCACTTGCAACACCAACGTAATTATACGATTTTCTTATCCTTTTTGCGGCTCCTTTATTCGCACATGCATACCAATTCAATGGATTGTGACTTTCGCCAGGATTAGTCCAAGTCATTGGGATACCGAATGGCATACTTTCACGTCTTCTATTTTTCCAATCCATTAGACGGTTGTAGCAGCTTTTACACATTATATTTGGTACCCAATTTTCGTTCACTATAACATTTTGGTTGAAGTACATCTCGTATGTTTGAACAAAATCAGTACTGAAATTTCCCCCATATTGACCCCAGCAGTAGCAAAAGCTATTTATATCTATATCTGGCTTGCACAGTTCCATATTCTGTTCAGTTTTGTTCACTTTTAAAAAACTGGAGAAAAATCACTTTTACTGTTCGCGTTCGTCGGCACTTGTTGAATGACAAAAATCACAGAACCAGTGTGAGAAAGAGAAGAAGTATAATGACAATGCATGTTTTATGTGAACATTACAGAACCAGTGTTGCCACATCAATATTTCTCTTTTAGTACAGTAGAAAAATATGAGAGAGTTCGGCTTGTGAGTGTCAATGTTTTCTCCAAATAATGTTATGCATATCTGGAGCAAATTTTTGAAATTCATACATTTACCTAATTGTAAATAAATGAGAAACGCGTGCATCGATTTTCATGATCTATGCCTTTTTTTGCTCATGAGTTATGTGACTTTACGCAAAAGTAATTAGTTTTGGCACTTTTTTCCATTTTGGATTTTTTATGAATTTAAAAAAAAAATATTTAAATTTTTAGGCAAAAAATACTTTTTTCCCTTCATACATTCATTTTTAACTTCGAAAGTGTTGCACATATAGGAAAACGGTATAGAAACAGATTAGAGAAATTGTAATTCTTAATTTTTCTAAATTTGTTTCATCAAAATCGGACAAGTGGTTCTCGAGTTATGTTAAACTACATTTTTGCCAAAATGTTACAACTAAGCGAAAAAACATCAAGATAAGGAAAAAATTTAAAAGGTCATAAAAAAAAACTGACACATACGAACGCCAAACCCTTTGAGGGTTTTACTATACTGACCTAGTACCATCACCATGACTTGGAATTTCTCACCCCCCAGTTTGGCTGTTGTACTGTGTTATCAATCGAATCGGAAAGGGTTTCTGATTCGATTGATATACTATAAATTAGTTTTAATCCGAAATTTTTGGTAGTTACAAACATCAGCACAAATTCATTATACCCTGTTTGGGTATAAAATGGGTAACATTTGTGAATCGAAGAAGTACCATGCTTCTTTAAGGGTTCTAATAATACCACAAAAAGTAAAAAGTATTATAGTACCAACCAATCCCTGCTTTCCACGGTGTTTTGCTACAATTTATAAAAAAAATGTTATGTGAATACTTGTATGCTATGGGGGCAAAAATAATTTTGGTGTGAAAAAATATTTTGGTTGTGAAAACTATTTTTGTGTTGAAAACAATTTTTGTGCACACATACAGTAGATTTATTGTGACAACCAAATTTTTTGCCAACATTCGGTTGGTTTGGTTGGAGCCACCTATATATTTGTTTGTAGTAACAAAAAATCGGTTAATACAACATAAATCTGTTTAATGTAACAGAATTTTGGATAAAACAATATGTCGTAAATGGGTCAGGAAAACATTTGATTACGACAACCAAATAATTCAGTTGCTACAACCATATAATTCAGTTGGCAAGGAATTCGGTTGTCACAATGAATCTGTTTTTTGTGTGTTGTTGAAAAATTTTGTTTAAGGTGAATATAAAATATTTCACAGAAAAAACAGATTCATAGTAATAACCGAATTTCTTGGCAACCGAATGGTTTGGTTGGAGCCACCGATATATTTGTTTATCCCGACCGAAATTCGATTGGTTCAAAAAAATTTTAGTTGAAATTATATATTTCAATTGTCTCAGGAATATATTTGTTTGAGACAACCAAAAATCCCTAGCAAAGCTTACACGTCGCTATGGATGAAATTCGGTTATGTACTACAGAATTCAAATTAAAGGTTAACCCATGGAGGAATCACTAAGGAGTGATACTCGCAAAGTTTTTTTTATCGCCATTTCAACTTTTTGACAAATTTCAGAACAATAATATTTACAAATTTTCAACAAAACATAAGAACTTTTTACTACACTTATTGTATTTTGTTTCGAAAAAACACCGTAATAGTTTTGAAATATATGTTTAAATAAAACAATGTTGAACAAAATTTTAATTAAGAAGTCAAAAATTTTTTACTTCATCTATGGATAACCTCACTTAAAGGGTAGAAAACTGGCATTCTATAGTTTGTTGGTTGGTTAAAGCAAGGACCCTATAAACCAGGATGTACAAACTACCAAATTTTTAGCTACCCATGATGCCATGATGTCAAATGGTGCGACTACAAAAAAATTCTTAGCCGAGACCACGAATTTTTAAGCCGATTTACAGAAACACTTAGTCTCTAGCAAGGGTTGTACTAATTCAAACATGTATACATTCACATCACAATCACTGCACTTGCACTATAACCCTTGCTAGCGGCTAAATGTTTCTGTAAATCGGCTCAGAATTTCGTGGTCTTGGCTAAGAATTTTTTTTGTAGGCGCACCATTTGGCATCATGGCAGCCTGGCATCATGGGTGGCTAAAAATTTAGTAGTTTGTACATTCTGGTTTATAGGGTCCTTGGTAAAAGAAGCAGCTCATGACCTCGTAAGTATCACGTAGTGCAAAGGGACTCCACACCACCCGTAGGGCCTTGCAGTCTCCTCTTTACCCAGTACGCTATAGTTATGGCATTGTACATCGCCCGAGTATGTTGCCGTGTCTGCCTATTAGCAAGTAAGCAGTCGGGCCACATATCTCGTTATCTGCCTCTCGCATCGGATGGTGTGGCGTGACATCGCTGTAGAGACAGTTAAGGTAAAGCCTTCCCTTGCTAGCTCGTCTCCCCGCTTAGCACCGTAAAGGTACTTGCGTCCAGGGATCCATTCCAACGGAATCCAGAACTTCCTACTTTGTCTAGACAGTTCTTTCTTACATTGCCCGAGGAAGATAAAATATGTTATATACGAGTTTAAGGTCATAAGTGCCGCCGTAGGTATCATACGGTTCCCCGAGTCAGCACACAAGAGACTGCAAGTTTCCCTAATAGTCAAAAACTCCCCTTAAAAACACTATGATGATCAAGTAACCTAAAGGAGCTTTGTATATCGAAAACACCAGAAAAGACAGCAGCTTTTTTTTTTTTAACGTTAGACTAACACTCAGGGGATGTCCCCTACTAATGCAGTGCAATGTGTTAGAATTAGGAAAATATGTTATGAGAGGGAGGAAAGAGGGAGTAGTGTTGAAGAGTACAGACAATATGCAATATACCTGCAATATTACAACAACCAGGAACACACTTTGTTGCTGAATTGGTTACTCAGTGATCAGTGCTATGTCTTTATCACTAATTGGCCCAACAACAAAAAGAATACAAGGCGGTTGTACAATGCAAAATAGAGAAAAAAATTAAAAAAGGGAGAGGAAAGGGAAGGGAAAAAATCTAGCAACAATAACACAGGCAAATAGAGACATAAAAGCCCTTTGCCCCTTTCAGTTTTTTTTTATTTTTTTATTAATTGATTTATTGTAATTATTATTTTATCAACACTGGACATAAAAACGGCGCGTTTAAATTCGATTTAACGACACTAAAAACATAAACGATATATGCGGACAAAATGCGTGTTGACAATTTAAAAGACAGAACACTACTGTCATATAATAAACCTATTAAAAACTAAAATATAATAAACCTATTAAAAACTAAACCTATTACAAACCTTTTTTATAACTGATGTTGCGAGCGAAGAAAAATCACGTCTGTGCTCTTCAACTGACTATACGCAAATGTTGAAAAGTGTCGCATATCTGTAGGTTCTGGCCTACCAAGAGCCCAAGCAAGTCCTGCCACACTGCTAGCCGAAGCCGCCATCACACACAAATTAATGGGAATAATATGAAGTTTGGCATTAAGAGCCCCGGAGAGGAAAATCCTCATTTCTTCAGTTACTTCAATAAAAGCTGAGCCCTGTACAGTTGCTTTGTACACCATATAAAATATCCGTAAGTAAGTATTGGGTATACGATGGCAGTATGTATATGTTACATTCACATTATCATTTTTGGACTCAAACCCTTTTTTGTACCAAACATTCCAGAAGCAGTATAAACCAACCGCTGCATTCCAGACCCTGTACTCGGTATTAAAACTACAATATTTAGCATGTTCGGAGAGGGTAAGTTCGCAGCCTAAAGTTCAATTTGGTCCTAGTGGTCATGGTGTCAATTATCACATCCAGAAATATCTCTGATACTACAATAGTATCACCACATCGTCCGCATAAGCAACGAATTTAACATTCTGATTTTTCAGCTTTATCAATTTTGAGCATATCGTGAAAAGTTTTTGAAATTCGAAAAACAGAAAGCTTAAAACGTATATATCATATGTTTTTGAACAGGCTTGCTAAGTTGTTGAAAATAGTGGCAACAAAAGTGCTTCGATAAAAGCTCGTTAAAATTTAAGAAACCACAAATATCAGATAAAAAAATAAGAGTTCGATGAACTCTAATGAGGTCTATTATAACTATACATTGGCGTATTATCTTGTAAGCTATCCAAAGATACAATCAACAAAAAAAAAACTTGCACATTTATATTAACAAATTTTGAATCACATTATTTATGTAACTCGTTAAGCTAGCACAGCCAAACAAAAAGTAACTAAAAGTTTATTTAATTGACTAATTCCGGATTTTATTTCAAACTCGTAAAATTACCCATTAGCAAATTGCTAACATAACCTCAAAAATACTATAATTATTTAGGCAAAAAAAAAAAAAAAAAAAAAACTTGGACACTGCAAAATTTCTAAAACAAAAACAGAAAAAAAGACTAACAGTTAAAATAATTGCTTATAACGTTGGTCTCCATCACGTTTTACTGTTTTATTTATATTTTTGTATATATTTAATGTGAAAATTTCCGTAGTATAAATTTTGTTCTTTTTAAAAGTACTGGCTTTAAACAAATTTTGTTAACTCTAAACAAGGTTTAATTTGTCTATTTAAGCTCAAATTCCTATGTTTTTTTTTTTGTAAAATATATCAAAAATTTTTAACCATTTGATTGGGGACGTTGTTAGATACTTTCGATCCTGGAAATCATATTTGTGGGATGATTTTAAAAAATTTCATCATAAATGTGTTTTTCATTCCATCGAAACAAAATTAAATTTCATTTTAATTTTATATGACTTTTCAAATATTTTTCATATAACTGCTACCCAATTTGGAATTTATATATTTTTACAAAACGTAATGACTTTTAGAACAAAATCTGATACATATATCAAAAAATATGTTAATATAAGTGTTCAAGTTTTTTTTTTTGTTTGTAACTGTATACAGTAAATCTTTTGAGAGCTACAAATATTAAATTTGTTTTTTGCCATTTGAACATAAATTCGTTTACTATACTACAAGTCGTATGAGTGATATTAATTTAATGCTACAACGTAGTACTCATACGACTTGTGGTACAAAATGTTGTGTTAATCGATGTCTTTACATTAGAGCTGTTCGAAAATTAAAATGTAGTTGTGTTGGTGAGAAAATGAGAATTGTACTGTAAGAAATGTTCAAAGGGTTAATAGAAGTGCTAGTATCTGTATGAATTTATTTTTTTTATAGAAAATATGAAACTGTTACTGTTTTGTGTAAAACTGTTTTAAAGAAATAAAAATTTAACAAATGGGTTTTTTTAGTAAGTCTATTAAATTCAATTCAATGTGAATTGAACAGGGACAATCGTCCTAAGAAATGAACAGCACTACTTTAAATGCAATCAGACTTTGAAAAAGATAAATCTTTCTAGAATTAATTCGCGAAAAAAATAATTCTTTTTGGAAATCAGCGAGTTGATTCAAATTTTTAAATCAATTTATTAAATAAGATTTAAAATCATAATTAATTAATCATTTCCATTTGATTTTTTTTTGATTCAATTAAATTTAACTCGATTGATTTGATTTGCGAATTGTAATAAAATAAAACAAGAAAAAAATCTTAAATTCGACTGTGCCGAATTTTTGAATACCCTCCATCAATATCCTAAAAAATGTTCTCTACTGTTTTTGATACAAATAATATAAAAAACTTTTAAAGGTAAACAAAATTTTTGAGGTGTAAAACTTTTTTAGATGTGAAAAGAACGTTTTTGCTGGAAAAACTATTTTGAAAGTGAAAAAAATTTTTTGAAGTGAAAAAATTTTTTGTGGTGAAAAAAATTCTGTGGTGGAAAAATATTTGAGGTGAATAGAAAATATTTACTGCTAAGCGACTGGTGAAAAAATATGAGAAAATATATAATGTACCAGTCGCTACTATGAAATTGAACTAAATTTGTATGGGCAATTTAGAGGAACATTTACATTTTTACTAGTTTTTTTAACCATGGACTTCACAAAAACACATTTTAAAGCATATTTTTTGGCAAATACTCAATTTTGTTAATGGCTAATGGGGACTAGCTCTGCAGCAGAATATGCCTAATGGAGAGAATGCACTTTTTGATGCGCGACGTATTGATAAATAGTTGCAACAAATGTTCTTTCTTTAAAAAATTAAAGTGTGTTTGTCTAACGGAGATAATACAGCAAATAAATTAATTTGTTAAAGAAAGAACATGAGTTGTAACTATTTGTCAATAGATGGCCCATCAGAAGGTTCATTCTCTCCATTAGTCATATTTTGCTGCAGAGCTAGTCTCCATTAGCCATATTGTGCTACAATATGCAGTAGAGGATTATTGATTTTCTAATTTCTTCGTAACATTAATGAATATTTGCCAAAAACTATGAAAAATATTTGTTTTATGTGCATATTATACCTTAATTTTTTAAATCAATATTCATTTAGATGTTTAAGAGCACAATATTTCACTTTATTCATGTGTATTTTTTATTAAAGAAAAAATTAACATAAATATACATTTGGCAATTGCTGAATTCTCAAAAATACAAATGGAATAAAAAAAATACTATTTTCCTCTCTGATAATTTCTTTTTGGACATAAAAATGTAAAACAAATTTTTTTATTACATTTGAAAAATTGACTTTAAAATTATGTAATAAGTCTACTAGTAACATCTGAATGCATAAGAATTTGAAGTATGTAGTTAATTTAATATTTTTGGTAAATAAATTAATTGAAAGCCTAATCCAAGGCTACATCGAACTAGCCATGGGGCAGGGTATTGTTTTAATGTGATTCTGCGTTACCTATTCAAAAGTAGCGGCACTAAAGCAATTATGTATTTTGCTCTTTCTTTATATATAAATGTCTTTGGTTACAAAAACAAAAAATACATTTTATGGAATGAAACGAAAAACCAACAAAGCTTAACAGAAAAAAAAAATAGATACAGAAAAATTGTACCAATTTGTATGGAAAATTTAGAGGTACCTTCACATTTTCACTCATAAATTTTAAACCGCTGGACCGATTTTGCTCATTTTCAATACCAAACTGCTTGGAAGGATGTTCAATAATCTGGGTAAAAATAGGCACCTTGCGTCTTCGCGTCGTCATCGCCATTTCAACAGACGGACATCGCTAAATCGACTTAAAATTGCATAAGGATCACGAATATATATACTTTATGATGTCTTAAGCCAATATTTCGACATGTTACAAACGGAATGACAAAATGATATATACCCTCACCATATATGGTGTAGGGTATACAAAAACATTACAGACTGGCAAATTTCGCTGAGATTTCTAGATGTTTGGTATTTTGTAAAATGTTAATTATTAAATATGGGCGGTATCTAAAAAATTAAGGGCAAAACAATAATACTACGATAATAAAAATAGGCCAGGTTCGGAAGATATCATGAGGTATCTATTTTTATAAAACAGCCACAGGAACGGGAAACGAAATTTGTATTAACGGAAATTTGTATTACCATTTTTAAAATGACCGGTATCTCGAAAACTAAGCGAGATAGCGTATTAATAAAATAAAAATAGGCATGTTTAGGAAGATATTCCGATGAATCTATTTTTATAAAACACCCATTTTTATACGAACGAAATGGAACGGGAAACGAAATTTGTTTCATCAGAGTGTGTTCATTTATATTACCATATAGTTTGATAAAAAAAATAGTTAACTTGTGGCTATTTTATAAAAATTATTTTAGTTCGGGAATCAAATCATCATCGAGAATCAAAATAATTCGGTTTTTGATTCGCAAATCAAATCAAAATTCATTTTAATATCGAATTATTTCGTTTTATTTATAAAAAGAACTATTTAAATCATCTTGATTCTTCTAATTACAACCATGATTCAATGGTTGTAAATAATTCAATCAGAAAAATTAATTGGCGAATTAATTCTTTAAAATTTAAATCAGATTTTAAAGGTCTGCATTCAATAAAATGATAGCAAGCAATTGTCACTTTATCTGATATGAACGTTATTAATTTCAATGTTATTAAAATATCATAATATGATTGACATGCAATCGGCTCTTGCTATGATGTCTGTCATCAATTGTCAATTTTAAAACGAATTTTTTAATAATTTAAATTAGCCGGACTCATGTAATCTCATGACTCGTATACTCGTATCTTATATATACTGATCTAAAAATATATTTACAGAAACGGAAAACAAAATATTTTTTTTATTACATTTCCGTATTAAATGCTACTATTTGCAAAAAACCATTCAAATCTATTTTTTACTCTTACAAAGTTTCTTTATTATTTCCAAAATATAATTAATCAAAAGTGTACTAAACGATCCACATACGCACCACTGCAAATGCTGATTGCAAAACATTCATACGCAATCAACACAAGAATAAATATGTGTTTGCGTTCAAACATTTAATATACTCCAACACACATATTTGTTGATGATTTTAAATCAATGAAACGACGTGCAAATTGTTGTCACTGATTTATAATCATCGGTCGTTTTTATACCATTGATTTTATTCTGTTCGTTTGAGTCAACAATAATTATTTTGATGTAGAATAAATCAGAAAAAGCAATAAATAAAGCTTATGAGTGTGTTCATAATAAAAACAAAATAGTTTCTTATCTATCAAAAGAGGGTGGTTTTGTAGAAACACATTTCATAAATTAGGGTGGGTCTAAAATCCGTTTTTTTAGAATTTTTATTAGTAATAACAAAAATATTGTTCTTTGTGATTTTTTTTTTTTAAATTTAGGTCGATATCTCAGGCTCTCCCAATCCGGTTTAAGTTAAATATTGCCTAATTTTCTAATCAAAATAGATGAAAAAAAAATTAGACAATATTCGACCTAATTTTTTTTTCCAAAAAAATATTTTTATTTCACAAAAAAGAATATTTTTAGTATTGTATTGCTAAGAAATATTCTAAAAAAGCGGATTTAAGTCCCACTCTAATGTACATTTATGAAATGTGTTTCTATTTTGTTTTGATTAAGGTTACACTCATACGCGTTGTTTGTTGTTTTTTCTGATTTATTCAACGCTGACTTTTTGTTGAGTGATTACATTTGCATAAAACTTAATCGACAGATGATTCACAGTGATCCCAATTACGCGTTCAGTAACATGATGCTGATTTTTTTCTACAGTGAATTTTGTTGAATTATTAAATGTGAACAAGAATTTTCGTGTATGATTAAATCAAGAAAAAAGTTGAGCTTGCAGTTCTCTGATACGCACATGCCAAAAAAAACTCTAATGGCCACTAAACCATTTCTTATGTAATGAATAAACTTTCCTTTTACATATTTAGATAAATGCCAAAAAATTTATAACAACCTTGGTAACAAACAATACACGGGCAACCAAAACATCAAGGACAATAAAGAAGTTTTAACTTGAATAAGGCAAAATGAGGGAAAAGGAAATAAAAGTTAATATTGCACAACTTTATCATGGTAAATTAACTTGTTGGAATTTTTTCTTATTTAAAATACATATTAACAAGAATTTTGAAATGTTTGATGTCATTGAAAGTTATAAGAGTGGAAATTCTTATTTTCATAAAAACCATTGATAGGTGGTAGTACAAAAGCAAGGTAAAAAGTTGTTAAGTCAGTTGTATTGGATTGTTGTTTGATTATAAATTATTAACCCTGCAAAGATACATAATTTTTGGGTATAAAATATATGAAAATAAGAAAATATTATGTAGTTTATGTTGCAGAATATTATGTAGTTTAGTGTTTGTAGTTTAATAAAAAAGATTTCCGTTCCATTAAAAAATAAAGAAACATACATTTATATTAACTTTTTTATGAGCGCCCCGGTAGGCTAGTTGGTAGCGTGCTAGCTTATCAGTGCGGGGGTCGTGGGTTCAATTCCCACCAGAGGCTCTGGTCTGTTTTCGCTACAACGAGCCGAAGGCCTTTGTTGCTAGTGCTCGGTTAGTGTATTAGCATATAATTTGTAATTATATGATTAATAAATAAAATAAATAAATAAATAAATAAATAAATAAATTAATAAATAAATAAATAAATAAATAAATAAATAAATAAATGAATAAATAAATAAATAAATAAATAACTTTTTTATACATTTGCTCAAAATGATTTACTGTCATTTACCGATTATTTTCATTTTCATATATTTTTTTCATTTGTTTAAAATTTAATAAAAATTTACCCACAAAATGGAAATTTGTGGCTTATTTATGTCCGTTACAGTTATTAAAAATTAAAATTTTTTTGCTGTTAAAACAAAAATATTCACAAAATTCCAATTTGTTTTTTTATTTAAATTATGTGTTTATATACAAAATTATTTCAATTAAAATTACAATAACTTCATAAACACCCATACACACACAAACACATGCACATAACAAGTGTCTATATACATCCATACATTTTATAGATTAAAAATCAACAAAAAATACAAAAACGAAAACAATTTCAAATAAATGATTAAATCAGTTATATTTTATTTATGGAATTGGTAAGTAAAATTTTAACATATATTTTAACTGATTAATCATTTGTTTTTTACGGATGTGTCAGGTGTTTAAACAACATTTAAAAATAAATAATAAAAGCCATTTGATTTAAATGAAAAGTAAAAAAACTGGTTTTTAAATGAAATCTAATTTTTTGTAAATGGAATTTTCTGTTATTTTAAGTGTATATACTTAAAATATATCTTATACATAAATTTAAAAATAGATAATAAATTTAGCGAAACTTCAACAAAAAAATAAAGCTTTTTTAAATTTCGGGTGCCTTTTCATCTAGCTAAACCATTTAAAGGTTTATACTAATATATGCACGATTATTGATAACACTTGTTAAATGGTTGCTCAGGGTTTTTAAAATATTTTCAACCCTCCTGTATGAGATGAAAAAGTAACAGGGAGACGAGTGGTAACTAACTGCTGTTGTTATGAAAATTTATCTATTTCCATCTAGACTTAATGAATTAAATGTTTTGGAAATTTTATTAAGAGATGTTTAGAATTTTCGAGGTGAAAAGTGGCCAAATGAAAAACAATTTAAGCAGAGATTGAATCAAAGATACCAAGAAGGACAAAACAAACAAAAAGGAATTTAATGGAAACAAAAATAAATAAAAAAAACGCACAAAAATAAAATCAATGAAAATAATGTAATAAAATGAAAATGGTCTTGGAAATTAGAAAAGTTTTTAAGCAAAGCAAATATTACACAATTACTGCAAACATTTTAAATAGTACTTGTATAACATAATAAAATTTTGTTTAAATTTTAATACTTTGAAAATCTTTATTAATTTAAATGAAATCTTTCTTTAAACAATAACTGAATCCTTTTAATCTACTCATTTACTTTAAACATCTTTGCTAATGGATTTGACAATAAGCTCACACCATAAAACCGCCGTGAAGAAGAGATGGTGAAAGGGTTGGATGTAAGTTACCCTTACACTTGAACACCCACAATGCAAAATATACCCACTATAACAAGGGAAGTTAACCAAAGTACACACACACACAGACACACAGATTTAAGAAAATTTTGGAATGATACAAATTTTATAATTTGAGCTTTTATTATTTAAGCGACTTGTGTAACTTCAAAATTATCCAACTTGTATTGAATAATTTACATATTTGAATTCAAATTGTGTATGAAAATAAAATTTGTCGTTTAAGTTTAAACTCTATTTTTTTTAATTTATATTTTAAATTTTTACCTTTTTTACATTTATTAATGCACTCAAAATAGTTTATAGATTAAATTTACTGAAAATCTAATTTAAAATAAAAGTTAAATCATTTAAAAACCGGGATACTAAAATTTAATTTAAATCAAAAGAACTTTTTATTTATTTTTAAATATAAATAAATTAACTTAAAATATCCGTAAATACTAAAACATTTTCCATTTATTTTAACTGTTAATTAAGCCACAAATCCGTAAAATCAAATGATATTTGCTTTATTTATTTTTTTAGCTGTCAAACAATTACCTACAAAATTGTTCCTTTATTTAGTTTTTTTTAATTATCAAAATCCGTAAAAAATTAATTATAAAGTCTGTAAATAAATTTATTTTTTATTTTAACTATCAAAAAATTATCTATAAAATAAAAAAATAAAAACTATTTTTGTTTAACATATCATATCTAAATGGAAATATTAATTTTAATAAAAAATCCATATTGATGTATAAGTTTTCCTCTAAATATGTATAAAATTGGGTTGAAAATACATTTCTTTGTATATTAACTATTTAATTATTTAAAAAAAAATGTACGGATAACTTTTTTTAATAAGCTACAGAAAAAAAAATCGTGTTAATATTTCCCATATATTATGATATGCCTTTTGGCTTTCCTTCCCCCTTTTAAATTTCATTTTAACTCCTGTATGTGTTTTACTGTTGACAACACTCCATTAATTGAAGCTAAAGAATTATACTAAATTGCATTGTCTTTTTTCATTTCCATCCCAAACATTCAAAGTTTCCCTTTCCTTCATCTCCTCATCACCGTTGTCATTTACTTTTCGTTTTTTTTTGGCGGAAGTGTGTGTCTGTTTTGCCAGGATAATGTTTTCTCATATTGTTACTATTTTCACTTGTGTTTTTTTTCACTGGTAATTGTATGCATGAAAATGTTTTTGCAAAATCCTTATAATCCTTGATAATTTTGTTAATGGTATTAATCACTCAAACGGTACTTTTATTTTATCGTATTATTTTACAAAGATTCAAATTATAAAATCTTATTAAAGCATAATTTACACTACAAACAAAAACTACACCTCTTCAAACTGTATTTCAGAAATAGTCAATTGTATTTCAGAAATAGTCAATTGTATTTCAGAAATAGTCAATTGTATTTCAGAAAAAGTCAATTGTATTTCAGAAATAGTCAATTGTATTTCAGAAATGGCCAATTGTATTTCAGAAAAAGTTAATTGTATTTCAGATATTGTCAATTGTATTTCAGAAATAGTCAATTGTATTTCAGAAATGGCCAATTGTATTTCAGAAATAGTCAATTGTATTTCAGAATTGGCCAATTGTATTTCAGAAATTGTCAATTGTATTTCAGAAATTGTCAATTGTATTTCTGAAATTGTCAATTGTATTTCAGAAATAGTCAATTGTTTATCAGAAATGGCCAATTTTATTTCAGAAATAGTCAATTGTATTTCGGAATAGTCAATTGTATTTCAGAAATAGACAATTGTATATCAAAAATATTTATTTGTATTTCAGAAATAGTCAATTGTATTTCAGAAATAGTCAATTGTATTTCAGAAATAGTCAATTGTATTTCAGAAATAGTCAATTGTATTTCAGAAATAGTCAATTGTATTTCAGAAATGGCCAATTGTATTTCAGAAATAGTCAATTGTATTTCAGAAATAGTCAATTGTATTTCAGAAATGACCAATTGTATTTCCGAAAAAGTCAATTGTATTTCAGAAAAAGTCAATTGTATTTCAGAAATAGTCAATTGTATTTCAGAAATGGCCAATTGTATTTCAGAAATAGTCAATTGTACTTCAGAAATTGTCAATTGTATTTCAGAAATAGTCAATTTTATTTCAGAAAAAGTCAATTGTATTTCAGAAATAGTCAATTGTATTTCAGAAATGGCCAATTTTATTTCAGAAATAGTCAATTGTATTTCAGAAATAGTCAATTGTATTTCAGAAATAGTCAATTTTATTTCTAAAATAGTCAATTGTATTTCAGATATATTCAATTGTGTTTCAGAAATTAATAATTGTATTTCAGAAATAGTCAATTGTATTTCGGAATAGTCAATTGTATTTCAGAAATAGACAATTGTATTTCAAAAATATTCATTTGTATTTCAGAAATAGTCAATTGTATTTTAGAAATTGTCAATTGTATTTCAGAAATAGTAAATTGTATTTCAGAAATAGTCAATTGTATTTCAGAAATTGTCAATTGTATTTCAGAAATAGTCAATTGTATTTCAGAAATAGTCAATTGTATTTCAGAAATAGTCAATTGTATTTCAGAAATTGTCAATTATATTTCAGAAATAGTCAATTGTGTTTCAGATGTATTCAATTGTGTTTCAGAAATTAATAATTGTATTTCAGAAATAGTCAATTGTATTTCAGAATAGTCAGCTATATTTCAGAAATAGACAACTGTTTTTCGAAAATATTCATTTGTATATCAGAAATAGTCAATTGTATTTCAGAAATAGTCAATTGTATATCAGAAATAGTCAATAATAATAAAATAATTTTTGTTATTTATTTTCAAATGGTGTTTAAACACCTGACACATCAGTAAATGTAAATGATCAATCAGTTAAAAATAATTGTAATAAGAGTTAAATGCAGTTTTTTCAAAACGTTTTAAACATTAGTACCCAGCAAAATAAAATGGATGTTATTCTTTACGAATCTCTTTTTCAGAACATCCAAAGAATTTAATAGTGCAAATTTTTCGATTTGTAAGAAGTCATTTTAAACAACTTTCAAAATGTTGATATCAACCCCTACTAGTAAAATAAAACAATTATTTAGTTGGTCCTGCAGTCATCAAATGCCTTATTGAAAACATATTTTGCATACCAGTGATATTTACTTTGTCCTGGTCAGAATAATAATTCTTGGCGTGTCCAAAATCACACTTTTAACTTTAAAAAAAGCCACTCCATATATTTATTTTGTAGTCCCTGTATGTAGCAACTTCCGTAAACTTATGAAAAAGTCCATCTGCTCATCGATTGTTCATAGCACCGAAACAAACTACTTCCTCCCAATGACACGCCAATGTTAAAATCATTAATGATTCACCGAAATTTTCACAAATTCGTGTTCAGTAGATGTAGTCTTTAACAACTTCTTCCTCAGCTCATATTTTGTTGGGTATCCTATATCTAAATACAACAAAACACCCTAAAATAGAGAGATTGTAAAAGATATAAAAGAAAGTCCGCTGAAGTGACCCACGTTGGTTACAAAATCAAAGGATCTTCGTAGAAGCTGACCAACACTCTGCATACATTGAAAGGATGTAATAGGAGGTTGCTTATGATCGGAACACCGTCAACTAAAACAAGATTAATATGGATTGAACGATTATAAGAATAATTATAGGGCCTTCATGGAAATTTCTAGTAAGAATGTGTTTAGATGGTGATACACGTTCTCACCAAAGAAGTAGGCATACATATAAAGCATATAAGTAGGAGATGACCCATGCTCGGTGCACACTCAAAGGATCTTCGTAGGAGGTGATAAGCTCACGCACACACTTAAAGGATTTTCGAAGGAGGTGATCAGGGGATGTTTACAGAAATTCTGTATACCACATGGAATGATATTTACAGGACCTTAAATAATGTTCATAGGATGTCAAAGGGCTTTCGAGGATATTCGCAGGACCTCAAAGAATACTCGCAGGTCCTCAAAAGATAATCGCAGGACCTCAATGGGTGCTTGAAAAACCTTGAAGTATACTCACACTCAAAGGAAATTTTGCAGGACCTCATATGATGCTCGCAGGACCTCGAGCAATATTCGCAGAACCTGGAAAGGTATTCACAGAACCTCAAGGGTTATTCGGAGGACTTCAAAGCATGCGATTTCTTAATTCAAAAAAAAATATGCACAAAATAAACAGATTTATAGCGACAACCGAATTTCTTGTTAACCAAATGGTTTGGTTGGAGCCACCGACATAATTTAATAAGGAAGATATTTGGTTGCGACAACCGAATAATTCGGTTGGTGCCAGCAAACTATTCAGGTGGCACGAAATTCGTTTGTCACAATGAATCTGTTTTCTCTGTGTGTGATACATCAAATCCATGCAGGCCTGTACCAAAATACGCTCGTAAATTTTGTAAATACTCAAAATTTTTTTAAATTCTTCGTCATTGTTAGTTAATAGCGGGCTTTCAACTTGCATATATTTTCAAAAACAAAGCAAATTAATGATTTTTATCTAGTCTGATACATTAGATATACTAAAAAAAAAAATTGTTAATGTACCACCCTCAAAACTAACTTTGACATGTTTTATGAAGATTCCTAAAATATTTTCGCTCAAGTGATAGTCTCCCGTGAGCTAAACCACGTCAAAAAAGGGTAAAAAATTATATTTTTCATGAATAAAAAATTCGGTAATTTATTTGCCCAATGAATGAACAAATATAATAAATATTTAGGAATTCCTTGATTTTGCTTTAAAACATTTTAAAAATCTGACCACAGACTCGAGAAAACGAGATGTTAAGGTCAGTTTTTTAAAGCTTTTCAATACGATTTTAATGTAAATTTAAATAACTTAACCATTTTTTGTCCTAATTTCATTTCCAATATGTCGTTAGAAAGGTGTTGACCACCGCTTGGGATTTTAATCCATAATTAACCCTTAAGTGCACTGTCGTACCTTTTTTAAATTCACTTCGACATCATTAAAAACCAGTTGTTTAACTCCAAAAAGTGTAACTCGTTTAGGAAACACGTTCATTTGCTATGAAATAATAACATAATTTAACCCTTTTATGGCCAACATTTTTTTGAGAATGCCTATTTTTTGATAGGCATTGAATCATAGACACTGTATCATTTACAGCTGAGATATTATTTACCTAATAATGGCAAAATTATTAATTTCTTCCCTTAAATCATAACAAAAATGTTTAAAGGTTGTACAGATTTTTTATATTTAATTTTTATATGTAAAAACAAGTAATTCAAATTTAACTTCCCAGCAAAATCATGGTAATGGCAGGCCATTACTATGTAGATTATTATGCAATGAGAGGTCGTTACCTTTTGCATTACTTTAAAATACAAAATAATGACCTACTGATAATGGATGGTAGAAGCACTTATAGGTACATGAAAAATAATGAATTACTGGTAGTTACTGAAATAAGTACCGAATACGTATTTCTGTCTTTTTAATATTTATTGATTAATTTGTTTTAAAAAACTATACAGCAAAATTTTAAATTATCTGCTATAAAAAGTGATTTTGCTAAAATTTAAAGATTTTAAAGGGTTTCTAATGTGAAGCATTGCATCTATATAAACTTAAATTTTTGAATGCAAAAGGTAGATATTTTAAATATTTTTTTTTATAAATTTAAATTAAATTATTCTTATAGATTTCTTTAAGTAAGAAAATTTTATTTGAATAAGGTCCACTTTATTTTACAACTTTACTATTGTAAGTAACCACTTATTTCTTCACTATGAGTAACCATGCTGCTAACACATTATTCTCACTTTTTTTGCAAGCGAGGGGGTAATGACCCCCCTTGAATTCTGAGACATCGCGAACAAAGCTAATTAAGCGAATAATTAGCCCGGTAACTAGTGAAACCCTTTGTGTGCTACTTACTCCTTTAATTACTTTGTAATGTCTGTTTTTGCTGGGAAATAATAAAATGTAGTTAAATACGAGGTTATAAAAATATGAGGTTATACATATTTTTTTATAATAAATTTTTAGTTAAAAATAAGTAAAAATTATAATTATGAGGAAGTATTTTTAGCCGTGTCCCAATAACGTTTTGTAAATTGCATGATTTATTTTGAAAGGACTATTCTTCCTTTAATGTAAAAAAGGAACTACAAAACCTCTTTTATATTTTGTCATTCATTGTACAAAAAACAAAAAATTACCGAATTCTGTATTCATGATAAATACCATTTTTGGGCCCTTTTTTGACGCGGTTTAGCTGACGTGATTCAGTTTACTGATACATGTATTTTGATCTTTTAAGGACCCAATTTTTTTGTGAGCTACCGGTTGAGCATATTTTATGCCACTGTCTGGCTTTTGCGCGCTTCAGTGCAAGTTGCTGGGGGTTTATCTTTTCTGCGATATGCAGGAAATCTCTATTAATAGAATTCTGAGACTAATGCTAAGAGAGTGTGGCCCCACCATGAGTGTCATAACATCAACCCAAATTTTTAAAAGCTTTTATCATATTTAAGTAAGGTTTTATAAATATGAAGAAACATGTCATTTACTTGTATTTGAAGTTTTTATATTATTGAAGCTTTTTTCCTGAGTGAACAATAAACGTTGCCAAGAAACCAGTAAAAAAAATTAAATTTCTTAATAAACTTTATTACCATTAAATTCTTTTGCTAAATGTTTTCATATTTTATACGAAAAATCTTGTAAAGTTCATATTTTACCAGTTTCTTGGAAGCTTTTTGCATAATCAGAGAATATCGGGATTTTAAAAAAATTGTTATTGTTATTTTTACCATTTCTCGTTAAAGTCCAAAATGTTGATGCGAAAATTCCTATAAAAATTTTTTACAGATTTAAAAAGAAAATTATATCTGTAAGGTCTATGAGAGTCGATGCTTTTTACCGCTATTATATCTCGCTCCGAAAAAAAATATGGCAAAATGAGGCAGTCTCTAATTGTAGAGGATGAATTTGTCTTTCATTAGAAAGTTCTATTCACATAATGTAAAGGTCATACAAATGAACTTTTCAACAATAAATAATTATCGATTTATGGAAATAAAAATTTTGCACGACAAAATTTCAACTAAATGCCAAACATTTGTGAACTCAAACCTAACAAAATATAAACTACTGCTAAAAAAAATATACAAATTCAAAATGGCTGACTATAAGACAAAATAAATGGTAACATTTATAAAGAGATATTATATATTTACTTAAAAATATTCAAAACACATACAGAGAAAAATGTATACAAACACCAACCAACACATTCCAGATTTGAAAAAAAAAACAAAAAAATTGTAGACTCCAGCAAAAAGTATAGAAACAATGGAAATTGCGTTGACTTGCTAGATTTTGTATTAAAACAAAATATTTTTTCCATAGTTTTTCGTAGTGATTTTGGAAATAATAATGTTCTGGTATGTGAGTAGACTAAAAATAAAATACAATAAATATTTTTTATTGTTTGCAAAAATAAAGAGAGACATTATACCAAGAATTTGTAATAAATATACAATATATACAATTTTCCATTAGTAGAATGGTCAAATATGGAACTCCACCTTTGTCGTTATATGATTGGTTTAAAGTGAACAGGTGGCAACCCCAACTCCTCTTGATAAGAAAAGTCTAAAGAAAAACCACCCACTTTTATAATGTTACATTTGTTTATGTATGGACATTTAAAGGAAAAAAACCCTTAACTTAATAGAAATTCCATCACATATAAATTGTAATTAAGAAAAGCGCATGTCTTTTCAACCAAAAAGCTTTTCACCACACTACAGCCATCTCTGTTACTCTAATGTGAACAAGTAGTGGAGATATATGAAAATTGTATGCTTTGATTTTTAGCGAAAATTTGGTCCATTACTGGTATTTTTCTGGTCTTAAGACTTCATACAGTAGTTCTTCGTTTGTAGTCCTGTTGTGTGGTGTAAAAAAACGGTATAAAGCGGATCCTATAAACTCTTTTTGCAAATTAGGAGGTCGGTTTTGAAATCAAAGAAATTGAGATTTTTATTGATAAAAAAATTTAAAATTCCATTAAAACGGTGTTGCTTAAAATTTCAACCCTAAAATTTTGAAAATAATCATGATTTTCTACAAAAAAAGAAAGAATTAAAAAAAAATCAATTGAGTGAAAAGAAAACTGTCTATATAATTTCATTCCAATAGGAAAAGCGAAAAATGAAAAAAAAAAAAAAATCCCCCCTTAGCCTCTTTCCATATTCCAATGCATATGATTGCATCATAAAAATTATTAGTTGTAATGCAGAACAACTCTCTTGTTATTCCAATATTTATATAATATTTCCCTCATTTTCTTACTATATACTTTCCAGTTCAAAATTCCAATATATATTAACCCACCACAATTCTCCTGATCTTCAAAAAACAAAATAATTTTGTTATACCTTTTATATACCGCTAATTTTCTCTATAAACACTACAGTCTTCAGACAGAGTTCTAAACGGGTCGCTGGTTTGTCTCCATACACAAACCAGTAGCTCTGTCTGAATTATGTCACTTTAATATAAAAACGAGTTTCACCCTTTTTTTATTTAAATTTTTGTACAAAATTGTAATACGAGTTTTTTTTTCTATAACATTTATCTGTTTTAAAGTTTAAACAAAAAATTCGCTTTTCTAATATTTTTCAGTGTATTCAAAATTTCGTACCGTTTATTTTATCAAAACTGTAATTTGTGTACCTAACTTTGTTAAATCGTTATAAATTTTATTATTTAAAACAATCGCTCAAATAAAGTGTTATAATCTTGTAAAATTGTTATAAGCAAAAACAAATTTATTTCGTCCTTGGATTATTTAATGACATCATCATCATCGACATCTTTATTACATAATCATCTTTAATATGGATTACTCTTAAACAAGATATGTAAGTGTAAATATATATTTTTTCTTTTTTGGAATTGGAATTTCCTGAACTGACTTATGAGTTCATGACATATGAACATGAAATCACAAAATCAAAAATTACTTGAAATTTATACTAAAAGCTTTAAGGAATTCAGGCTACCGTTACCACTACACTCTGAGAAAAAGCTCCATATATATGAAATACGTCACAAATCTGATGAATAGCTTCATTAATTTTCGTTCAATGTAATACTTCATAAATATGATGAAGCTGTTTCATAAAAATTTAAATTTATGTAATCAATTTCTTTATATTTATGAAATATTTTTTAAATATGAAGAACAATTTTTAAGAAAAACATTAATTAAATTTTATGAAGAAGTTTCCTCATATTTAAGAAGAAGTTTCATCAATTTATATGAAGAACTTTCTTCATATTAATTATGAAATTTTATCAATATTTTCGAAGAAGGTTCTTCAGTACGAGATAGTTTTTTTTTGTAATTTTTATTTTTTTTTAAATTATTTGTTAATTAAAATGAAAACTTAATGAGACTTATAAACAGCAGAGTTCTGAAATCGAAAAAAGATTATTTGTAAGAGTTTTATTTATTACATTTGATAATGTTTTTTTATAAAATTATGAAGAAATACTTCATCATATTAATGAAAACTAAATAAATATGATCAATATGATGGAATCTTTTTCTCAGAGTATATAATGAATTTGTGCCGATGTTTGTAATATTGGTCTGAGACCAATCGATTTGGAATCACTTTAACCGACCGTCAATCCGTGTGCCCATATAAATCTTGTTATCAAATACAGGTGGAATATATAAAGATATTAGGATAAAATTTGGTACATACGTTTTAATTGGCCTACACTCACCAAAAAAAGTCTGTAATGGCAACTGAAAATTTTGCTGTTATTACGGGAAATTCAGCTAATTTAAGCCCAGCGGTATTTTTTTGCTAATCTTAGCAACACATGTCTGCTGACGTGTAGTACAATGAAATTAGTAGAAAAATTAGTAGCCGCTACTAAATTTTAGTAGACTTTTTGTAAAGTGGAATTTAAAATCTGTTCACTAAAATCAGCAAAAAAAATTACTAAATAGTATTAATATTAGTACAAAGTTTTAGATTTATTTTTTTTTTATCGAGCATCAAAAATTTTGATTATATTTTTTAAAAGATGTTTTATACAAAATGAAAAAAAAAAATCGAAGGCTTAAAAATCTTAAAAATTGTTAAAACAAACGATTTTATCATTTTGTTTTAATTTGGTAATTTCTGTTTTGAAAAATATTTTAGTCAATTTTTATTTTTACTTTTAAGGTTAAATTTAATTGTTTTTAGGGCTGATTTTTAGAACTAAAAAACCCTTTTAATGCTATTTTAAGTGGATGTCCTCTTTTTAGACATGAGTCGGTATCTTCACTTCCGATCCCTTTTTTAATCCTATGTAACATTTTAGGGCAATTTAAGTTTGTATGTATAAGTTTAAATTATTAGAAATAACATTTCCTACAATATCGACTTTTTTAAAATTAGTATTTTTTTTTTGCTAATTTTAGCAAATCGGTTTTCAAAAATTTGTAAAATGATTTCTGAAATTAGCAACGAAAATTTGTAGATATTCTGTAAAAATTCTGTAATTTTTAAAATGTAAATAGCAAAAAGATTTGCTAAATAATATTTTTTTTACTAATCAGTACAAAAATAGTAAAGTGGAATTGAAAACCGTTTACAAATTTTTCTACTAACTTTTTTTTCTGAGTTTAGGAATAAACGCTATTAAATTTGGTTAGAATCGGCCCAATAGAAAAGTCTTTTCCCATAGAAAAGTCTTTTCTGAATTACACTTAAATTGAATTGCACTTAAATCTAGGTTGTGAATGTTATATGGGACCAAAAATCATGTCTCCGAATTTAAGGAAAACTTGGGATCATATGTCCAGTTTTCCTTAAATTCCGTTCCGGTGTTTGCTTAAATGAAATTTTAATGACATTTGGTACAAAAGTTTCAATTAACGGATGAGCCCTAATGAATTTGGTAAGAATCGGTTTATATTTAGACCTAACTTCTTTGTTAATTATTACCCTGCATAAAAATGGGGTCGGTTGGGAATTGGGACTTGTCCGGTTCCAAAAAGAAAAGGGGCGACCGGTTCGTAAAGAGGACCGGGTTCGTAAAGAGAACCGGTTCGTAAAGTACCTAACACGTCAACGGTTTAAAAGTTTATATCAAGTGATGGGTCTGGTCTGAAAGTACCTGTCCTCTGGTAGGTAAACACAGGATCGGTTTCTAAAGTATCTATAACGTGATCGGTATAAAAAGTCTATCACGTATTGGATCAGAAAGTATAGTCTCGTGTTAGGTAAAAACAGTACAGGTTCCCAAAAAAAAACTTACCACATGCTCGGTTTAAAAGACTCTAGCATGTGATGAGTTTAAAAGTACGAGTCCTGTGATATGTTCTTTGAGGTTAGTTATGATATGACATGTTCTTTTAGACCAGTCCTGTGACATGTCACAGAGAGCAATTGACCCCCTCCTAGGTCAAGCCCATATTAAAATGACCGGGCTTTTTCGGGTCCTTTCCCCGCGGGTCCTTTTCCCGCAGAGTCTATCAGATCTACGCTCACTTTGTGGGATTAAACTGTTCCTTGGAGTATATGAAACTTTTTTAATACCAGACACCTGGCTTTTCTGTACTTTTTTATACCCGACTTTTCTATATTTTTTTAAATTTTTGACAAATAATTGAACCTGTCATTTTGAAAAGGGCACGAGCCACATTTTTTCCAAATATTATTTTTTGACGCCATTTAATTCATTAAAGGTTTTACGTATTCTCTGTGAAAATGGTAGAGCTTCAACAAACCATCTTATATGGCCCTCGAAATCTAAAGCCTGTATGAAAAGGTCATGTGTCCTGGACTTATGGCCTTTTCAAGTGAAACAAAATGCTGATGTATATCGACTAATTTTTAAAGCGAATAAAATGATCAAACCAAAAAAAAAAAAAAAAAATTTTTTTCTCTTCCCCATGTGTCACATTTCACAATTTCCAAGTCTCCACCAGGTCTTGTTACAACACGTGAATTTATTGATTGTTAAATCAGTTATGAATTCCAGCTCTTACATAGAATGGGGACCAGCCCGCCTTTACCATCAAATAAAACTCCTGGCAAAGTGCCAATCAATGAAAAGAAAATACCAGATTTTAAAAAACTAGAAAAATAATTTTTTTTTGCATGCCCAACAACTTCAGCTAATAAATAATATGAAGAAAATAAT
This sequence comes from Eustalomyia histrio, assembly GCA_949748255.1. Lineage (NCBI taxonomy): Eukaryota > Metazoa > Arthropoda > Insecta > Diptera > Anthomyiidae > Eustalomyia > Eustalomyia histrio. Next base: position 26,199,273 of record OX456526.1, on the reverse strand, counting down.
GATGATTAAATGTCACTTCTTACGAAAATCTTTTGATTTGCGATTATTTCTAAGAGGTCATTTTCAAAAGGATATAAGTCCAAAAATTTCAACTACCAAAATCTGTGTGATACATGCTTTTTTTTAAATAAATAAATGGCACAAAAATTATATATATGTTTTTATTTATTATATATTATTTACTGTGGGTGTCCCGAACTTTTTGCACTTGTGAATTTTGCTGCAACTACAGAATTGATGCAAAGAGAACACCTGGGGATGTATCTAAAAAATAGTTATATTTTCACTTTTCAATTAATTAAAAAGTCAGAATTCAAAAAAGTCTACTGAACGGCTTCAGGGTTCGATCACACAAGCGGTAAAGCTACATATTCTAAGCTATTTTTGGCTATATAGTTTTCATTACATGACAATAAAAAAGAAAATGGAAAAAAATATTAGTATTACGAAAACAAAGGTACTTTGTACCAATTTAGTGATATGCCTCGGGTGACCACGGAATAACTAAAAATTGAGAAATAAAATATAAATTGAAATGAAAAATTGTTTATAAATAAAGAAAAAATTATTTAAATAAAAAAAAGACTATAATATAGACAATTATATAAAAAATCAGTTATAAATTTAAATGAATAAAAGCAATCTGAATTAAAATATCAAATTAAATTCTAAATGTAATAAATAAAAATGCTTTAACTATAAAAAAATTCCAAAATTTAAAGGGAGCTCAAATGAAAAAAGTTAATATTGAAAAAAATACTTAAAAATACCAACAGTGAGTAAGAGTAAAGATCTAACTATATTATACTTTTACTAGCTTAAGCAAATGTGCGAATACATGTAATCAAATGTGTATGACTATATTGTACTTAACAAACTTTTCGTTAAGTTTCGTCAAGTGTCATTTGCTTAAGCAAACAGGGAAACTGACCGCACTTTACTTAAGGAATCATGTGTTTTAAAAAAACTGTTTATGAAAGAAAAAAAATGCAATGTACGCGGAAAATATTTTTATAGAAAATTTAATTGAAAATGTTAAAAAACAAACGTGCAGGTACAACAAAAGGGGTGGGTTTTGTATTTGTTTTTCGATTGAGATGCAAGCACTGTTGCATTTTTTAGTACTTTTTTATTTATGTTTTCATTTGTTTCTTTAAATTATTTAAAATTAATATAGATTTACTCGTTAATTGTAAAATATTTATAAATTGAACACATTAAATTATATTTTTCGAAAAGACACATATATTTTGGAAATATAAGAAGAAAACAGTTTTTGCAAAAGTAAAAATATTTGCAACTAAGTGTAGTAAGTATTTATGTTTAAAAAGTACATTGTAGCCACCAAAAAGTCCTTAATAAGTTGATCAGGCATTTGACAGACTTTTCGTTGATTTTTGACAGTAGCTTAAGTTAGCAAAAGTATAATATAGTTAGCCCTTAAGGCTTAGCCTTTGATTTTGTTAGTGTCACCCGCTTTGAAGTTTAAAATTCGTAATTTTTTCTTGAAATTTTTTTTCAAATTTGTCTTCTAAAAGTTTTAGTCAAAAAAACTCAACTGAAATATAGAATAGTGTTTTTTTAATTTTGACATTTTAATTCAGCAGAGACGTTTTTATGCTTTAATGCTTTTTCGTCTTTGATAAATTAAAACCTCATTTGTAACATTTCACTGATATATTCAGGAACTATCTTGTTTGTAGCAGTCACGAGGTAGGTTTTAATATACCGGTCTTCTTTTCATCAATCACTGGGCAGATTACAGTGTTTTCACAGGTCACAGGATAGGGTTTTTACACCGATGCTGTTTTTACCGGTCACAGGACACTGACGCCTTTTTTCCCACAGGGTAGCTATAAACCTATTCTCAATCTTAAGATTTTAATTTTAACGATCTTTGGCTATTTTATAGAACATTTAAAATTTTTTGCAATTTCTTCTTTTTTTATTTTAGCATATTTTTCACCTCTGTCGATTTTATTGACTTTAGGACTTCTCGTTTTTAAATCGTTTGCAATACAAAATTAGGATAAATAGTAGTGAATTATAAAAAAAAATTAAAAAAAACCGGGTTTCGATTTATTCGAAAATCTTTTAAAAAACCGGCTTCGGTTTTTACAAAAAAATTGGCTAACCGGGTTTTCCGTTTTTTTATTTTACATTAAAACGGCATCAAAAATATTTAAACGGCAGTAAAAATTTCAAATAACGTTATTTAAACAAAAATCTTGAATGATTTCCCAACAAACAATACGTACAGTTTACGTACCGGTTTCGGTACGTCATAAACGGAATCCAACTCCGTTTACGTACCGTTTTCTTTATCCGTAAACGGACCAGAAAACGGATTTTAAGGAACATCGAAACTGATTCGAATCCGTTTAAAATCCGTCAATGACGGACCGTTTACGGACCGGATATATCGGATGAAAAACGGAGTTGTCCGTTAATAGTCCGTCAGTGACGGATCGTTTACGGATCCGTATTCATTCCGTTTTTTTTTCAATAAAAAACGGATTTGTGTAAATGCATATTATTTTAATTGTTAGTAGCAAATTTTTATTTATTGTTTCATTAAATTTATTAACAAATATATTTAAATTAAAATAACAAAACTAAATAAACTAAATCCAACAAATACCATATTTATCTCCAGCACAATTACCATCCATCAATCACTGCGATTGTGGCCCATTGAAAATCACAAAATTATTTTAAGCTGTCGGGCAATATTTTTATTTGCAAATCAACACAATTTTGCACACATTATCGTAAAACTTGTTTTCATTTTTATAAATATTTACCTGAGGGATATTTAAGTATTATTTTTTTATTACTAAGCAAATCCAAAAGCAACGGAAGAAAAAATGATGAAAAACAGTGATCCGTATTTGACGGTACAGAAACGGATACACCAAAACGGAGTAAAAACGTATTGTTTTCGAAAATTCAATTATACGGTCCGTTAATGTTTCGTTTACGTACAAGCTTTGACGGATACGTATTTTCGGACCGAAAACGTACAGTAGAAGCCGGATTCATGAATCCCTACGTATCGGAGAGTCCGTAAAAATGTTTCTTGGGTTATAATATTTTTAAAAATGACAACACATAGAATTTGGCAACCGAATTTTGTAGTTCCAGAAACAATCACTTTTTTAATTTTCAATACTGTTGTAATTACCAATATTTATTTACAAATTTCGAATTTTATTATTTATTTATTTATTTTATTAAACATATAATTCCAAATTATATTTTGAATACCCTAACCGAGCACTAGCAACGAAGGCCTTCAGCTCGTTGTAGCAAAAACAGACCAGAGCCTCTGGTGGGAATCGAACTCACGACCCCCGCACTGATAAGCTAGCACGCTACCAACTAGCCTACCGGGGCTATTTTTTTTCTATAAATTTATTTGCATTCTACTAACATTTAAAAATAAAAATTTGTATGCCGCGAACTAATGTAGAACCGGAGATCTTCTGTTTTTCAGGCCATTACTTTTTTTTATTTTTTTTTTTAATAATATTGCAGCTTCAACAAAAATATATTATAGCTTTTAATTTTAATTAACAAAAAATTATTTTAAAAATATTTTTTTTTATTAAATTTTAATAATTAAAATCTCGGTTTGGCGATCCTGATATTTAATTGCACTAATGTTTATAAAACAAAATTTGGTATTATGTTAAAACTAATTGGAAAAGCTAATATTTTGGATGGAATGATAGTTTTTTTTGAAGCAGAAGCAAAATTAAATTTGTTGTTGCCATTATTTTATTAAAATGACAAAATCCTCGATAAATTGTTGGTTGTTGCTATTAAAAGTAATTTAGACAAGCCAATATTTTGAGTGATGTAACAGTGTTTTGGTTACTTTTATAATTTTTGTGTTCGTAATAAAATTTAACTACGATGGATAAAAATTATTGAAATTATTGAGCTAACCCAGTATGAGTACTATGAATACACCTAATCCTGTTTTTACACGGTACATACGTTCCAGGACATATCGCGCATGAAAATAATCGTGTAAAAAAGTTAAATCGTAATGAAAAAATATAAGATTGGTTCAACAACCTCAAAAAACCTATACAAATTATTAATTCGGTAAAACATACACAAATGTTGTTCTTCAGTACACCAATGTCCATTTCAATTCACTATCATTTAAAAATTTAAAAGAAAAAAATCCTATATTCAAACAGCATAAAAAAATGTTAAAACAGGATAAGTTTTGTAGTGTTATTTAAAAAAAAACTTCAAAACAGGATTTGGTGTATGTGATTATTTATGCATTTCTATATTTTGTATTTTTCTTGTAATAATCGATATCTAAGCGAGCATTTATGATCAGACATTGAGTGGTATATGAACATACATTGGCATAAATTATCATTTCGGATACAAATTGATATGATAATGTATTAGATAATGTATGGTCATTAGAGTGGTCCAAAAAAACATCAAAGCTTAAATTCGCAATCTCCACAATGTTGCCCCTCAATGTCTAAAAACTCTCTGTGTCAAGTTTCATCAAAATTCGTTTATACAGGTTGGTTGAAAAGTTCCTGCGCTCGAAATGAAAGAATACTGCTTTTGTTACGAAATATATTTTTTTATTCAATATAATCTCCTAGAAGCTCAATACACTTGTTCCAATGATCTTCCAATAAGTTTATCCCATCCTTATAATGGTTTTCCGGAAGCTCTGCAAAATAACCGTCTACGGCAGCTATGGCCTCTTCATTCGACGAAAAATGCTTTCCACGAAGGAATTGTTTGAGATTTCTGAAGAGATAGTAGTCAATGGGAGCCAAATCTGGTGAATACGGTCGATGTTCAAGCAATTCCTTAAATTTAGCCATCGTCAAAACACTTTTGTGAGCAGGTCTTGATGAAAAATTATTTTTTTCTTCTTTAAACCAGGTCTTTTCTCACGAATTTTTTCAACCAACTGATCCAAAAGGCTGCAATAATATTCAGAGTTGATTGTTTTACCTTTCTGAAGATAATAAATCCACAAAATTCCTTTTGCATCCCAAAAAACTGATGCCATAACCTTCTTTGCTGATCGTTGTGACTTCACCTGCCTTGGAGCTGAACAACCAGCTTCAGTCCATTGTAAACGTTCTTGTTTCAATTTAGGATCATGGTGGTAGATCCAAGTCTCATCCATAGTTATAAAACGACGCAAGAAGTCGGTTTTATTCGGCTTGAAACGCTCCAAATTACGCTGAGAAATTTGTTTTCGATGCAGTTTTTGTTGAATTGTTAATGCGTGCGGCACTAACTTTCCAAACAGTTTTTTCATACGTAATTCTTTATGTAAAATATGGAGTACTCGTTCGTCTGAGATGCCTATGGCATTAGAAATTTCACGCCTATTCAAACTTGGATCTTCACTAACCATATTATGTACCTGCTCAATGATTTCTGCTGTAGTTGCAGTTTTTTGTCGTGCTTCGCGTGGATCGTCTTCAAGGCTGGTACGACCACGTTTAAATTCACCAGCCCAAAATTCAACGGTGCGTTTTGAAGGTGAGGACTCCTTATGCACTTCTAACAATTGTTCATAAATTTCCTTTGCTTTTAAACCCTTCAAAACAAAGAATCTAATGACTGCACGATATTCAATTTTTTCCATATTAAAAAAAAAAATCAATGACACGTCAACTTCAAACAAAGAAAGAATTGACAGAATGACTTGCAACTTTGCATGTGTTCTCAGGACAGTTATACCGACTTGAGAAAAAAAAAAGTTTGGAGTTAGCAGTGCCATCTCTTGGTGAGCGCAGGAACTTTTCAACCAACCTGTATTTAGAGGTAGCACAAGAAGTTAACTTTTAAAAATTAGTAATTTGTCATTAGAGTACAAAAAATAGGGTTAACTTTTATCCTTTTTTTTAACTTTTAGTTCATTAATTGAATATTTTTTAATTCAGAAAATAACAATAAGTATTAAAATCTTTAATTAACTAAAAATTTCTGGGTCTATTGTCGTTGCAATAGAAAATCCATTTTTTATTGCGTAAAATGTTCATATGATTTCTCTATATTAGAAGCAGAAGTTGTTCCCCATAGTTGGATACCATATGTCCATATTGGCTTAATAAAAGTTTTGTAGAGTAGAACCTTGTAGTTTAAGTTGAGAGCAGAATGGGGACAAAGGAGCCATTGAAGCTGTAATCTTTTCAGTTCAAGTTGTGTGGATTTGGATACAATATGTTTTTGCTCGGGGATATCGATGTTATTTATCTTCAGTTTGGTACAGTTTTTCTTTCGTAAGGTGAAAGTAACATGTGCGCACTTCGTTGGATTTACTTTTATTTTCCATTTGTTAAGCCATTTTTCCAGTTCTTTAATATGAGCCTACAGTCAACTTGAAGCAACTGCGGGATATTTATGTCCACTCTAATTAATTTCTGTTGAATTTTACCGAACTAATAAAAGAAAACTGTACTCCTACTCTAAATTGGGAAAATTTACTATGTGTACCAAACCAAAAAAATACACACATTATGCTTAATATTATGCACACATAATGTGTAAGTTTACATTTAAATTTTAGGAAATATTAATATTAATTTTTAAATATACTCCTGAAAGAACTAAAAATGCATTTCTGAATGCTTAAAAATTCTAAAAAAAAATTACGTATATTTACCAACACGCTTCTTTTAAATTCTTTTTCAATAAAAACAATAAATTTATTTTTATTATAATACATAAAATACATTTAGCAATTTTTAAATGTTTTATTGCAGCTTCTACAGAACATATTGTAATGTGCGATATGATTTGTCCTCTTATTCGTTCTAAAAGAACCAACTTTATAGATATAAAAATTTGATGCAGTATTTCAGTTTTTTGGCGGATGTTTGGTATTTTTGATTCTTGGCCCAATAATTTTATATACATTTATCATAATTTCTTCAATAATTGACAATTTTATAAATATTTTTTTTAATTATTTTATAATTTCAAAATGTCAAAATAATTATTGCCATTCTAGATTTGTATTTATACAAATTTTTGTGCGTAAAATTTTAATTTAACAAAAGAATATTAATTTTAGGTATAAAGTTTTTGATTTTAAGCACATTATGTTTAAAAACGCTTTGTGTTAGTATTATTGTATATGAAAGTGTGTACCGATGTGTTTAACGCATTTTATCTATTTTATAGTACTAATTATACAAACATTTTTTTAGAGTGTACGCTTATAAACGCAGTATCGTCTGAAAAAGTTGATATGTGTATCAGGTTATTTGTAGGCATGTCTGAATGAGAGGTCCAAGTATAATGCTTTGGGGTACTCCTTCTTGAACGATCCAAAATGAAAAAAAAAAAATTAAGTAATTTTGAAGTAGTTCGCGATTTTTTAAATTTATACATAAAAATACATATTTTTACAAAATTTTCTGAAAAATATAAGTAAAAATTCAACTTGCTAACGCCTTATATGATTTCGCAAGTCTGGTCTAAATTTTTATGACAATTACGAATCTGTAATCAAAATCAAAAACCAGTTTGTGGTTTTTAAATTATTCGCGGTTTTCGAAAATCAACAAAATTAGTTTTTCTTGTCGTATTTTCCTTACTATCTAAAAACGTTGTCATCGAAAAATCCAACTTCTTGTACTTTTGTAATCTACTTACCGAGGGCTTTCATTAGACATGGCGTTGTTTTTTTTAAAGGATCACAACTGAATGTAAAATTGTGGACATAAAGGGTGTCCCAAGAAGAACGCAATTTCTAAATTTTAAATAAAACACAGATATTTAAAAAAAAAATCGTGAAACTTTATTATATCGTAAAGTAGACAGAATGAGGTTATGTATGGAAAAATATATCGTGCAGATGGCCGCCGCGGCTTTGCTGGCATGCACGCGATCTTTTAATGAAATTTTCAATGACCGTTTTGCATGAATGCTGCGGTATTTCATTAATGCAGCGTCCAATTTCCTCTTTTAAGGCTTAAGTCGTCGTCGGCTTATTCGCGTAAACCATCGACTTCAAAAAACCCCAAAGAAAAAAATCTAATGGCTTCAGTTCCTGAGTCAATTGAACTTTGTATGCATGAAGATGCAAATCTTTCGTCAAAATTCGCTGCAAAGTGGATTTGGAGACACCAATTTGCTGAGCTCGGTGTCGAATTGAGGTGGATGGAGTTTGAGCGACATCATCACCTACAGCTGCGACATTTTCGGCCGATCGACCTGGTCGATGGCGCGTTGTTGTCTTTACATCACTAACAGACCCAGTTTCGGCAAATTTATCCATTAATCTCTTTACAGTTGACTCTTGTGGAGCATTATTGTGACCCCAAATTGATCGCAATTTGCAAACTGTAGCCGCAAAACTTTCACCATTTTGGTAAAACAATTTCACAATGAGAATGCGTTGTTCATTCGTGTAGCGCTCCATTTTTACTAACCTCGTACCTTCTACTAGCAAACAATAACAATTGTTCAAATGTCAAACAATGGCACTTCGAATGTTGCCAGATTTAAAAATTGCGTTCTATTTGGGACACCCTTTATAATCATTCAAAAAAGAGTTTTGCGCAGAGGCAAATAAAAGAAAATTTCTTGATCAAAGTGGAACATTTTTAGTTTGAAATATTCGCGAAATACGCTACTACGAATTTAATTTTGATTTCATATTTGTAATGTACACCCAAAAATATATTATATTTGATGTGTCGCGATCCTAATAAGTATATTTAATTTTTCTCAATTTTTAATTTATTTAAAATAATAAAACCAGTACAACTTTGAATCTTCTACCTCTAAATATTTTTTTTTTTTAAATTCCTCTGAAACAGTATTTTTGTCCAAAATGCTCGTAAATTCGTAGTTTTATTGTTCTAAGATATATCATCTCGCGCAATTACAATGTTGCCATTTTTGAAGCCCTTCATATTTTACCATCTTTCAAATCTCTTCTACCCCTTTTTCGAAAGTACCTACACAGTAATTAGTAGAAATAATTTCCTGAGTGTTGCTTCGCATGTTATTTTCATCATACGTCGTTAAATAGTTTTCGTCGCTTGTCCAAAATTTGTATGTAAAAAAATTAGATATCGGCTATAAAAACCTGATATTTATTTTCTTTATGATGTGAGAAATGTTTTTATATTTTAATGAGAAATAAAATATATCTTTTCATCATTTATATATTAATATACAAATAAATCCTCTTAAAAGTTCCTAAAATTGGAGAAAAAAATCCTTTAAAGTATTTGTAATACCAAATAACTTTATATAAGCATACCTCATCAGTTATTACTCGTATTTTCTTGTTGCAAACTCATACTAGAACAGTCAAATTTATGAATATAATCCGCTTATGTTTCCATGTTTTCATTTGTGGCAATAAAAACAGAGAACAAATAAACAAAAATATAATTTAACAAATATCATACATAGATACTCGTATACTCGTATAACTTTGAACTTGCTTATCAGCAAATGAGCATGAACAAACATGACTAAATTCCAATTTGTTTTTTTTTCTTCTTCAATATTTCAGGAGGCAAAATATATAAAAATGACCCACAACAAATGCCAATTTGGCTCATACCACCAACACAAACCCACAAGAACTACGTAAAAGAGCTGGCTGCCCACAGTGGCTGATACTGCAATGATTTCACGAAAATTTCATTATATAAAATAATTCAAATAGAATTATGGATACACCAATAAACAGCCAGCAAACAAATAACAATAACAACAACAACTACGATATAATTATTAAACTGGAAAAGCAAAAGAAGAAGTCATAAAAACGGATTAAATCCGACACAGAAAGTGAAATAACTAATAAAAAAAAAAAACCTACACCACCCACCTAGTGTTAAAATCAGAAAAGTTCCATTTCATTTATAATTTGTTAAAATAAAATCTCATGAGTGTGTGACTGCCGTACCGCCCGCGTATTACAAATAATAACAAACGTGTGAAAGTGATAGTGTAAACGTGTGAATAGGCAAAAAGTTGCAAGGATAAAGTTAACTTTTATATGATTAAGACCACCCACTGTGAATCCTTATACAAGTTAAAACTCACTTATCTGTGTGATAGCACATCAGACAACCAACAAATCCAGGAGAAATCTAAAGACAGCCAGGCAACCAACCAACCAACCAACAAAAAGTACAAAAGTAAAAGTTTAATACAACGTTATCGATATGAAGGGTTTAACAGCGTTTAAGGAAAAAGCCACAGGAGTATTTGGAGGGTGAGTATCTTTAATAGCTTAACTTTTTGTTTTTAGAGATTTTCAAACAAATTTTTTATCCTTGTAAACAGTTATGAATTATGATTATCAATATGTTACGGTTTGTTTGTAAAAAATTTAATTTAACGGACCAGTGACTGGCTAGCTATTGATGCTATCTACGAGTATCTATAGGAAAAAAGTGATGTCTATAACAAATTTTGTTAAAATCTGCTATTCGTTATAATTCAATTTTGGGTGTGGGGTTGGGTATTAGTAATTTTATATTGAAACTTTTCAACTTTAATATTTTTTTGTAATAAAATTTTAGAAGTCAGGTATGGAGGAATTTCGGTTGCGTCAGGGATAGACAAAATGAGAATGTACATATTGCTTTAACTTTTCTTTAAAATAAATTCATATTCGGGTTTTGTTTTTTATCCGAAAACCTGAAATTTTTAAACAGTGTATTTGAAATTTTTTCTTTCTCTCATATCCGGTGCCCTTCACGTATAATAATTTACTGGAAAAGGCTACAAATAATTGTGTCATTTATAGCCTGTTCCTCGATCTCGAACGAAAAACTAGTCGAACGAAAGCAAGTGACTCGAATTCGAATCAATTTGGGTTTCTCTATTTCGAAAGCCTTCGATCGACTTGACTTACGTGTGTCAATTTTTGTTTCTTACACATTTACAAATCACAGAGATGCCAGATCATATATTTTGAGCATTTGTTACAATTTTCTTTAAAAGTAGCAAAAATACTACTAAACTGCTTAAAGACAGAAACAACCCTGATTAACAGTGATCAGCTGTATATGACAAATAAAAAATAAAAAAATAACAATAAAGAAATAAATTTTTATTTGAGAATGTGTTTATTTGTAACAATTTTTGTTATCGATTGGTTGTGGGTGAGATTGTCGGAAAGCTTCTCTGTTGCCTGTTGCTGTTGTCTGTTCGGTGCGGTCACTGCTACAGTGCTGTTAACTCTTCTAAAATAAAAAATGTAAATATGAGCTGCTTGGGGCAAACGTTAGTCACAAACAATACACACTTACCTTTTACTAATCAGCAACAGCGTAATTAGAGAGCGGAGTTTAGTTTTCTGGCCAAATTTTCCTCCTCTGCAGAAAATTTGTTTGCTCCGAACACCAGAGTCCCTCTGGCAAAATCAGGCGTCTTCGGCTGGTCCATTGTTGATTTTTTAACTAAAATTTAAAATTCTTGATAAACTATAAATAATTGTTTTATTTTATACTTACCTTTTGTTATGTATATTTACTCGACAAAAAAAATAGCAAGTGACTGCTTTTGACATTTGCGTTCGAGCTGTTCGAAATAGAGAAACCAAATTTTGTATGAAAACAGTTACGTTTTCATTTGACTTGTCGTTTGAGTCATCGTTCACATAGAAATAGAGTTAGTGAAACCCAAATCAGTTTTCTTTCGACTAGAAAGCGAACGAACGTGTTCTTTTGAAATAGAGGATTAATTTTAAAATTAAAAAAGTTTAAGTCCAAAAATATTTTTTTTAATTCCGCGTAAAAAAAACTTCATCCTGCTACGCTATGTAGCACAATTTATCAAAAAAAGGCTACAGGTCACTGTAACTATGGTTTTTAATATCAAACAAGTTAAAGGAAAAGAATTTTCTTTATTTTTGCATTATTTTAACGAACCATAATTAGCAAAAAATTTATTTTACTGTTCATTTTTTGATTTCAATTAGTTTTTTTCCCCTAAAATTGCACTAAAATGGACCCGGTATGTTTAAGTGTAACTCGTGGGCGTTATCTTTGATAACACGCCACATGTGTTTCTGCCCAGATGTTCCGCAACTGTTACTCTGTGTATTATACAGTAGTCCAAGCCTTTCAGTATCTCGATTTTGATCTTGCAATGAGCATTCAACTGACAATCTCGTGATGCCTCTTCTACCACGACTAGGAAGGCGACTAAGAAGGGATCTGCACATCTTATTGCGGTCACGCCTGTCGCACGGTACCGTATCACTTACTCCCTGTCTCAACAAGATAGTGCTAGGATATTTAGCTTTTAATGGTTACCATTGGTACTGAAACTGACATCGCTGAGGATATATTCAACGCGGAACCTGCCCTTGCCAGAACCTCTGTGCCCTAATTGCTATAAAGTGACTTCTATGTCCAGGTACCTATACAAGTGTGATGGCCTAGTTTTTACAGTTAATTTTTGCACTATTTCAAAAGGTGGAGATTGTCAAGTCAAGGTCTAAAGACATGAAGATGTCGACAAAAGTGCTAATGCTGCCGCACATACCCCTTTGAAGAAGTGACATACACGCCTCCCCAACTGCTATAACTTTCATCTAAAAAACACTAGCATTGTCAGGTAGCTTATAGGAACCTCTAATATCCAAACTCACAGAGTAAATTCCGAATGGAACACCGCAGCACATTTTGATTCATCAGTATAAAAATGGCTCTTTATATCAATCCTATCCCATCCCTTCTTAATATGACCCCTAAGCCCATACTCGAGGTGTACAAGTCAGAATGGCCACACAGGGGAGGGAGCAAAAGATCCATTTCCTCAAAGTCTTGATATCTAAGAACCTGTACCAGACATGGGCGCTACATTGCTAGAAGCGATTACCTCAATTTGTAAATCAATGGAGATAATGTGAAACATAGTGCTATGTGCCTCTAAAGGTCACCAACAAAGTGCCCCAGTAAAACCAATACATTCTGAACTCTGAAATCTGTAGAGCTGACCCTTTTATGCCTCTTATTAGAGGCCGTACACTACACCAGCAAGCTATTATTGAGAATCGGACGTACTAAAGCCATTTTTATTCACAGAACCATATTTAGCTTAAATCCCCACATAAAACAAAAACACCTTCTTACAAGTGTAAAAAGCCCCGTAGATTTTTTTTTACCCTGTAATCTAGGTTAAGTTTCCATTAGAGTTTAAGATAAAGTATGATGCATAGATACCTTCTGAATGATGATGCCTAGATACCGTCTGAATGTCGCATTGAAAAGTACCACTGCTGTTTTACACGGCTTCACTTCCAGACCTCTACCTGTAGTCCAGACACTGAGCTCCATATATCCAAAGTGCTGGTATCACTCATTAAATAAATATACCTGAACCAATACAACTCCTTTACCGGAAGGGACCGAATCGATAACCAAAATTTATTGTAATGAAGGGATGATGCCACCCTGGCATATCGCAACCGCCAAACATGCGTTGACTATCCTAGTGTCTAACATGTTAACTGTCCAGTTACTGAGAAAACTCTGAACATCCGGATCCACTAAGGATCCACTAAGGCCTTACATTATTGAAGGGTTCTTCTAAGTATATCCTAAACCATACCAATGGTGAACTGTTCCAGGAATCTCATCACTTCTTCTACACTGTCGCGAAAATCAGTCTCAGTGAAGCGACTTTTGAGATATGTTTGTTGACTTGGATTTTGTCTAACATTTATTAGTCTTTCTAATGTTGTTAGTAGTAAAAATATAATACTATTTGCCCTTAAGTTTTTGTCTAATATCTATTAGCATCTATTAATTATTCCAGTATCTTCAGTAGGAAAGATGAAATATTGATTTCCCTAAAGTCTTGGCACTTTCTAGACCCTTCTTGCCAAATTTAGGAATGAAAACTTTCTTCACCCTTTTCTAGCTAAGTGGGACACGCTTTGACCACTATAAAGCGTTATTGGCATAATAACATCAAGATCCGGTAATTTGTACGGTAAGAAACTTCATATGTTTCAGAAAAGTCTCTTCGGTGTAATTATTTGCTTCTCATTATTCAAAGTGAGGGAATTATGAGCAATATCGTTAGTGAACCCATGCATGCATTGTGAAAAATGAGTGCGTGCTAAGAAACGTCAGCCCACTTTACGGAAGCGGAATTCGTGTTGTCCCTTGGTATGCATTTTGCGCGGTTTGTAATGTCCCTAGTATTGTCGATCGATTGACAGAACTTTTTCCATAAATTTCTTTTAATAAATGAGATGGCTTTGTAATATGGCTGACATGACTTGCTGGAAACACATAACGGGAGTCATATTTTCTGGATTTTTAAACAAAATAAGTATTTGTAATATGCACCTCGTTTCCGTATCTAATGCGAGTAGTTTTCGCATCGAGAAATTTATGATCACCCTATTTTATACAGGGTGACTTAATATAGGATAAAATTGTTTCCATTTTTACTGGAAATTTTTAGAGCTTTTAAATTCTAAAGCTGTGGACACATTTAATTTTGTGAAATTTCTTATTAGAAAGAAAAATAACGTGAATAAAGCTCATTATTCTCTTCTTTAGACTAGTAAATATTTAATTGCCTGTTACTCACCCTATAGAAATAAGAACAAGGTTGCATTTTACATGTATTTTGCGAAAATTTTATAGATGAGAGAACAAGGCCATGATTAGGATTTTTTGTGCGTATTTTGACCAGTTAAACTCGAAAATCTATTTCTCATTTTTAATGGAATAATTTTACTAATATAATAACAACCAATCTGTTAACAGATGCTACACTCAAAATAGTTAACTACAAAATCCGTAAAAATAAATGATATTTCGGTTTTTATAAAAGTTAACTACAAAGACTGCCGAATTTTCATTTATTTTGTTTATTTTAGCTAACTGTAGTTAATGTATAGATCTGGTTATTTTTTTAGATAAATTACCCACCTTTAATATACATACACTTAGAATATTATGTATGTAGCTTATTGTTTCTAGTTTAATAAAAAAGTTTTTCGTTTTAAAGAAATATTTATTTTAACTTTTTTATACATTTGTTCGAAATGATTTACCGATTTTTTTCAGTTTCATTTGTTTTTTTCATTTGTTTGAAGTTTAATAAAAATTTTCCCACAAAACGGAAATTTTTTGGTTTATTTGTGTCCGTTACAGTTGTTTTTGGTTGCTTATATACAAAATTATTTCAATACAAATTACAAGAACTTGATAAACACACATACATACAAAAACACATTCACACAAAAAGTGTCTAAAGCCATGCATACACACATTTTGTAGATTAAAAAAAAAAAACATACAAAAACAGAAACAATTTCAAATAAATGATAAAATCATTTATTTTAAGGAATTTGTAGGAAAAATTTTAACATTTATTTTTACTGATTAATCATTTGTTTCTTACGGATGTGTCAGTTGTAAATAATATTTAAAAATAAAAAACAAAAGCCAGCATTACACTTAAATAAACTCAAAAAAAAAGTTGGTAGAAAAATTTGTAAACGGTTTTCAATCCTACTTTACTATTTTTGTACTGATTTTTAGTAAACAAATTATTATTTAGCAAATATTTTTTCTATTTACATATTACAAATCACACAATATTTACCGAATATTTACAGAATATTTACAAATGTTTGTTGCTAAATTCAGAAATCACTTTGCAAATTTTTAAAACCGATTTGTTAAAATTAGCAAAACAAATACTAATTTTAAAAAAGAGGATATTGAAGGAAATGTTATTTCTAATTAAAACTTACACCTACAAACTTAAATTACCTTATGTAACATTATGATCGGAAGTGAAAATAGCACTAAAAACTTTTTAAGTTCTAAAAATCAGCCCTAAAAACATTAAGAACTTGATCTAAAAGTAAAAAAAAAAAAATACTAAAAACGTTTTCAAAACAAAAATTACCAAATTAAAACAGAATGATAAATTCATTCATTTATTTATTTATTCATTTATTTTATATTAATCATATAATTACAAATTATATCCTAATACTCTAACCGAGGACTAGCAACAAAGGCCATCGGCTCGTTGTAGCGAAAACAGACCAGAGCCTCTGGTGGGAATCGAACCCACGACCCCCACACTGATAAGCTAGCACGCTACCAACTGGCCTACCGGGGCGCTCAATTCATTTATGTTTTTACAATTTCTAAGCCTTTAATTTTTTTTTAATTTTGTCTAAAATATTTTTCGAAAAAAAAAGCAAATAAAATATAAAAAAAATTTGCTGCTCGATAAAAATATATATTTGAAATCTTGTACTAATATGTTATTAATAATATTTAG
This sequence comes from Eustalomyia histrio, assembly GCA_949748255.1. Classification (NCBI taxonomy): domain Eukaryota; kingdom Metazoa; phylum Arthropoda; class Insecta; order Diptera; family Anthomyiidae; genus Eustalomyia; species Eustalomyia histrio. The sequence goes on along the minus strand of OX456526.1, from coordinate 26,182,962 downwards.
TAAATTTAGTATCGGCAGCTAACTTTTTCTTCAAATTTCATTGTGTTGCTAAGATTAGCAAAAAATACAGCTGGGCTCAAAGTGGCAAAATTTCCCGTAATAACAGCAAAATTTTCTGTTGCCATTATAGACTTTTTTTGGGGAATGTAGAACGGTTTTTAAATGAAATATCATTTCCTGTAAATGGTTTTTTTCTGTTATTTGAACTTGCAAACTATTTCAGGTGTATTTATTGTCAGAATTCAATACAACACCCAAATCGATCGTGTTGAAATATTTAACAATGCGTATGATCAATATTTTACAGAATATTAATCATACGCAACGTAGGTAATTTGTATTTCACTATCTATGATAATGACCTTCTCCGGAGGGCATATGTTAAAGTTTAGGATATGAAAATGCATTCAAATTATTTAATTTAGGAGTTTTAATAAAGAAGTTGTAGGTAGATATTAATAAATTTTTATGCAATCGTAAGTCATTTTAAAATTTTTTATTTGAAATATAAAAAAGTGGAATAAATTAATTTAGAAAAATGATTATTGGAAAATAGTATTCCTTTCCCTGAAAATAATGTTTAAAAAGGAATTTCAATACAAAAAAAATTGCAGTCTTCACTTTTATGTAAATGTATGGTAATTTGAAAGGTATCATGTTCTTAAGCTTAATTTGTTTAAATTTGTCAAAAAATACTTGTTGTGAATTTCAAAACAAAAATTTAATTATGTAATAAATTTCAATTAAAATCCTTAAATAATTACTAATACCGCCATCAATTGAAATTAAATTTGCATTGTAACATACACACACAATTCAATTTGAAATACAACACACACACACCTACTGACAACTAAATAAAATTTAATAATATATCAATTCAATTTCCTACAAAAGACTTCTAAGCAACTGCCACTGATACACAGAAGACAAACTTGTTGGGAACACTGTAACTATCTTAACATACGAAAGTGTGGTTGCTATGTTAACTGTATTAACACTTGAAATTTTAATTTCGTATTCAAGGCATAAGATGATTTGAGATGGTAGAACAGCAACGAGTGTTTGTGGCGCCACTTGAAAGTTAGCAAGGCAATGAATAAACGCGCAAATAAAGAATTATTATATATTCACACAACTTTAGCAAGGGAGGATATAAAATAAAGGACAATAGAAGCGTTTACGCGTTTAAATGATAAAATTGTTTAATAAACGTTTTCTAAAGAGTTTTGATTCTTTTGAAATGTATATTGAATGGAAATGTAAATGAAATGCATGTTTTTTTTATTATATTCACGATTTTACAATTTGTTTCCAAAGTGAAACTATTGTTTTCTAAGGTTTCGAAAATGTTGACAAGTGAATGTTTTTGATATGAAAATGTAAAAGTGTAATGAAATATTTCAACAACTACTTGAGCAAGCGAACAAGAAAAATGAAATAACAATACTTAACGTATGAGTAATATTAATTAAATATATAAAATATGGTATGTATGTGTAAGTAATTAAAGGGATTCTTGCTGTATTTATTTTTTAATAAAATAAAGTCAAAGAATATAATAAATTTTTGTTAGCAACACCTTATTTACCACTTTACTTTTGAAATTACATTCCGATTCCAGTTGAAATGACCACTCCTAAGTTAAAATTTATTCTTCATTAAACATACTTTACAAATCAACATGTTATTATATTTTGTTGGGTTTAAATGTAAATATAAAAAACAAAACGCACTTCATAATCATTTCCCCTTCCGCTTGATGTTGATCATGCACGTGCATGAAACGTGCAAGGAATTCCTTTTTCCCAACACTTTTGTCTACAGCATCAGCAGCAATAACTTTATTTTTATGAAGTGTTCACTATATGAACATAGTACATCTCTCTATTGAAAGAATTCCATAAAGTTCGTTGTCATGTTTAAGGAATTTTTTTTTTATATTTTTCAACTTGCTCTAGTCCTTTTTTTCAAGCACAACCATTCAAATACTTAAAAAAAAAATTCTTATTTATATCGATAAGTTTATTTTTGTTTTGTACTCTTTGCTCTAGATAGTGAAAGTTATCGCCTTTACATACATACTGTACTCGTATAATGTCATCTTAAACATGCCAATAATTTTTACAACTTCCATTCTTTGGTATTTTTATTTTATCTTATAGCACACTTTAGTATGCATATATGGATGTTTAAGTTCTTTTCTTTTTTTGCTTTGAAAAATTTTTAACGGTTTGCTTTTTTTATGTGGTCGCGTTTTAAGGCTTAACTAAATGGCGAGACTGTGTCTTAGACGCCAGAGTCTATTATAACTTTGCCGCCAACTTAAGTTAATTTGTTAAAATGTTATAAAAAGTGCAGTTATTGTTAGAAATGTTTATTATTTAAGAAGAAGTGTGTTTTTGGTAATATTTTAAAAATGTATAAAAATTATTAGGTTGTTCGCAAGAGGTGTGTTAAGTGTTATGTTGTGCTATTGGAAGCAGAGTTTTTAGAATTTAATTAATAAAATAAATAAAACACTAGATGATACTTAGGACGATACAACATTTATACCACACTCAAAAAAAAATGAACTAGAATTTAGAAAAATTAACTTATTTAGAGGAAAAATTGAAATGAAAACGGAGCCAAAGACACTTTTTACAAATATTTAACAAAAATTTGCCTTAAAATTAAGAAACAAATTTTACTTAAAATTTTCTATTTTCTAACAATAAGTTAAATAGCACTTCTTTTAAGAGAAAATCATCCTTACTCTGCTTCTATGGTGTCCCAAGAAGAACGTAATTTTTAAATCTGGCAACATTCGAAGTGTCATTGTTTGACATTTGAACAATTGTTATTGTTTGCTAGTAGAAGGTACGAGGTTAGTAAAAATGGAGCGCTACACGAATGAACAACGCATTCTCATTGTGAAATTGTTTTACCAAAATGGTGAAAGTTTTGCGGCTACAGTTCGCAAATTGCGATCAATTTGGGGTCACAATAATGCTCCAAAAGAGTCAACTGTAAAGAGATTAATGAATAAATTTGCCGAAACTGGGTCTGTTAGTGATGTAAAGACAACAACGCGCCATCGACCAGGTCGATCGACCGAAAATGTCGCAGCTGAACGTGATGATGTCGCTCAAACTCCATCCACCTCAATTCGACACCGAGCTCAGCAAATTGGTGTCCCCAAATCCACTTTGCAGCGAATTTTGACGAAAGATTTGCATCTTCATGCATACAAAGTTCAATTGACTCAGGAACTGAAGCCAGCTGACCATGGACAGCGAAGGGAGTTCGTTAATTTGGTATTGGAGAGACAACATGAAAATGCTGATTTTGCCGATAAAATCATCTTCAGTGACGAGGCCCATTTTCATCTTGATGGCTTCGTCAATAGGCAGAATTGTCGCATTTGGGGTGAGGAAAATCCTCGAGTGATTCACGAGAAGCAAATGCATCCTCAACGTGTCACTGTGTGGTGTGGTGTTTTGGGCTGGAGGAATCATTGGACCTTTTTTTTTATGAAAATGAGGCAGGTCAAGCGCAAACAGTCAATGGTGTTCGGTATCGTGAAATGATAACCAGTTATTTGTTGCCTAGAATTGAAGAAATGAATGTAGAGGGCATGGGGTTCCAACAAGACGGCGCCACATGTCATACAGCCAGAGAAACAATTCAATTGCTGCATCAGTCATTTCCCGGTTGTGTTATTTCGCGTTTTGGAGATCAGAATTGGCCGCCTAGATCGTGCGATTTAACACCATTAGATTTTTTTCTTTGGGGTTTTTTGAAGTCGATGGTTTACGCGAATAAGCCGACGACGACTCAAGCCTTAAAAGAGGAAATTGGACGCTGCATTAATGAAATACCGCAGCATTCATGCAAAACGGTCATTGAAAATTTCATTAAAAGATCGCGTGCATGCCAGCCAAGCCGCGGCGGCCATCTGCACGATATATTGTTCCATACATAACCTCATTCTGTCTACTTTTCGATATAATAAAGTTTCACAATTTTTTTTTTTAATATCTGTGTTTTATTTAAAATTTAAAAATTTCGTTCTTCTTGGGACACCCTTTATTTTACCATATATTTTAAGGTACTTTACACTCATTGTGTAAGTATTTTCCCACTTTCGGAGGACTTCCGCTTTGTGAGCACACTGCTCTTAACAAGCATTTTGCTATACAATTTTGTCTTAAAACTAAATTGAATTTAACTAAATTCATGTATTTAAAATATAAATTAAATTTCATTAGCAAAAAGGTAAACAAATTAAAAAAATGTACTGCAAGATATTCTACAACGTAGTAAATTGTGACAAAGTCAGATCCTTTTCGTAGTTAATTAACGGTTCTGGTTGAGAGAACTACAAAAAGAGACGCCCTACGTTACACACGGCATCTATGGCTAAGGAGCACTGGGGGTCCTTTTTCTTCTTAAATTAACTAATTTAAGGAATTTGTTGCAAAAGTACATAATATCACTGTTACATTTCTTGTTATTATTGGAAAATGGAAAAATGTCATAAGTTTATTTTATGGAACTTTTAGCTTTATTTGACATATACAAATTTAAAGTTTAATAAGCGCTACGTAAATTATGGGAAGCCTTTATGCCGTAATGTATAAAATGTGCCTGCGATATTTTGTATTGTAGTCAACAAATAAATTTTAAAATATATTTTAAGCTACTTTAAGTTCAATATTTAAGACCTTTAAGATTAGAGATGGGCACATGAGAGATTTTTAACTCACGCTCATGGACGATCACCAACCAAAAATTACAATAATGCACGATAGTTTTTTTTTAAATGGTTACTTTAATTTCTTTTATTTAATAATATTTTTTAGGAAAATTAAATAGATTGTTTTTAATTGATTGTTTTTTTTTGGAAAATAATATTAAAAATAATTTAAACGTTTTTCAACAAAAAAAAAATCCTATACAAAATTTTATTATCTTTTTTTTTTAAATTAGAAAACTTGAAACTTGAAAAATAGAATATTTTATTAAGTTTTTTTTAAATTTATCTGAACTAAGTTGCATGAAAATTTTCCTTAGAAATAGTTCATCAGTTTCTAAAAACAAGTAAATTTTTATTATTACATAGGAAAAATTTTTTACTTTTTGTTTTTAATTGTCTGAACAAATTTTAAGAAAACAATTCTTTAAAATTAGAAAGTGGTGTACTTAAAAACTGAATTTAGAAATGGCTTTCTAAAATTAAGTTAATTTTACTACTCGCGAACAAGAAATGAACACACATTAAGTTCAAGTACTATCTCGTTTTAAGTTAGAAACATTTTTTGAACTAAATGGGAGTAAATTATGTCCTATTTTTTTATACCCTCCACCATATATGGTAAGGGTATATATCAGTTTGTCATTCCGTTTGTAACATGTCGAAATATAGGTTTAAGACCCCATAAAGTATATATATTCGTGATCCTTATGCAATTTTAAGTCGATTTAGCGATGTCCGTCTGTCTGTCTGTCCGTCTGTCTGTCTGTCTGTCTGTCTGTCTGTTGAAATGGCGATCACGACGAGAAGACGCAAGCGGGGGTGCCTATTTTTACCCAGATTATTGAACATCCTCCCGAGCATTTTGGTATTTAAAATGAGCAAAATCGGTTCAGCGGTTCAAAAGTTATGAGTGAAAATGTGAAGGTACCTCTAAATTTTCCATACAAATTTGTACAATTTTTCTGTATCTATTTTTTTTTCTGTTAAGTAAGTACAAATGTTATTAAGTCTTCTTATTGTTCGATTACATTCATTGTCTTACATACCATGAGAATAATAACATTCTTAGAGCTATATGTGTGTTACTCTAATAACTAAGTTAACGTAAAAATCAACAATGTTAAAGTCGCTAACAGAGCAGACCTCTGTAAATAACATTTCTAAAACTAAATAAATAACATTACTAAAAGTAAACAATAACAAAAGTTCGTTACATAAATTGACAAAACATATTCATATTACAGTTCATGCAAAATTTAGTACATACGTATATCATCTTCAGCCCCTATGGTGGAGGGTATTCAAAGATTCGGCACAGCCGAATTTAGCCCTTTTTTACTTGTTTTTAACTAAACTTAATTTTATTATTTATTAAGTATGCAATTTACTTAATACTGAGATGTTTGAATATGAACTATTTCTGAGTATATAAACTATTTCGTTTTTCCTCAAACTTAGGAATTTTTATTCTTTTTAAGAAAATTATCCTAAGTTTTAATAAAATTTTACTTAAATTGGGGACAATTTATAAACTACCTTATTTTGAAGGAAATTTTTGATTACATTTTGGTTCATGTCTTTTTTTGAGTGTATTATAACGATCAGCAGTTTAGCTTTTGGTTTTCGCATTTGGCAAACAAACTTAGATTGATTTCAATGTTGTTTCTGTTGTTTCGCCTTGATTTTAATTTATCCGTGCTTACCACACACAATGGGGCTAAAAATGAAAAAGCACGCATCCCAAATCGTCAGAGCAAGAAATTGAAATTTGGTATTAAGATTCTTACGATGGCGTAGGAGTGGCAAGGCCAGAAAAATCTGCTCCTGCCAAAACCCCTTCGTTTAGAAATCTGAAATGTAAAATATCAGATTTTTTAAAATTTCGTATAAAAACGTGTTAAAAATGGGATAAATAAGGAAAAAAGTCACCTATCCTAAATGCTCCCTTTAATGACTGAATCTGAAACTTAGAATTGAAACATCTCCTACGAAAAGGTTAAACGAATTTATTTAAAGAGGAAAATCCTGGGAAAAAAAAATTCAATTTTTTTCTTTTTATCCGAGTATATTTCGATATTTAAAACCAACGGTAACGAAGTATCGGTCTCTTAAATGGGGTTTCCACAAAACCTACGTCGCTAGACGAGCGAGTGACTGTATTGCATGTATCGTATTTTTTTGATTGTATTTTCGTTTGCCTGATGGAATTACCACATTAAGCTTTGTAGCATAAAATCTCCTGGCCTAATTATAACAAATTATCTGTAACCGAAATATTTAATTGCTTCTTAAAATTTTATTTAATTTTAATTATTTTAATTTTAATTAATTTAACTTTAATTTTATTTTACCCGATAACACAATGTCCCGTTAAAATTTAACCATCAATTAAATGAATATTTTATAAGTTAATCAACAAGTCTGCCAGTTAAAGTCCCAGTAGCTAAAGCTTAGCATTCATAATTATTGGTTAACACTTAGCATTGGTTATTTTTAGTTAAGTTAGCAGGCATTAATCTTCCAACTATCTACCTATTCTACTGTATATTTATACCCTTCACCACAGGTGGAAGGGTATATATAAGTTTGTCATTCCGTTTGTAATTTCTACAATATTGATCTTAGACCCTATAAAGTATATATATTCTGGGTCCTTATGAAGAGCGAAGTTGATTTAACGATGTCCGTCTGTCCGTCTGTCCGTCTGTGTGTTGAAATGGGTTTTCCGAAGAACCCAGACATGATGAGGACTTGATTGTTTTTTATTTCTGTTACATGTGATCCATTTCTGTTTGCTATTAAAAATCAGACAGATCGGTTAATAAATGGCTGAGATATTAGCAAAAAACCAGGACTACCTCTAATTTTTCCAGTACAATCCCTTTGTTTAAAATGTATGTAGAATTTTGAGCATAACAACACATCCATGTGTTAAAATTCTTTTCTTTCATCTCCACCTTTTATACACAAACAACACACATACAAAGATTTGTCATTTAAATAAAAACTAAACAAATCCCTAATGAACGAAGACTTTTATATATGTACCTTTATTGACGATGATTTTGTGTGAGCTTCAATAGCTCAGTTGTCTAGACGCTATGTCACAAATACTTTTTTTCTCTAAGGCCGCGGAGTTCGAGGTTCGAATCTCGGTCAGGTCAATTCACTTTTTTTTTTGTACATTTTTTTTTATTATTTTCTTAAGACTTTTTTTTTTGCTTATTTTTGGTTTTTTTTTAAATTTAAAAATTAATTTATATAAAATTTTATATTAATAATTAAAATTCTTTTCTGTCATCTCCACATTTTACACACAAACAACACACATACAAAGATTTGTCATTTAAATAAAAACTAAACAAATCCCTAATGAACGAAGACTTTTATATATGTACCTTTATTGACGATGATTTTGTGTGAGCTTCAATAGCTCAGTTGTCTAGACGCTATGTCACAAATACTTTTTTTCTCTAAGCCCGCGGGGTTCGAGGTTCGAATCTCGTTTCAGGTCAATTCACTTTTTTTTGTTGTACATTTTTTTTATTATTTTCTTAAGACTGTTTTTTTGCTTATTTTTGGTTTTCTTTTTAACATTTAATAATTAATTTATATAAAATTTTATATTATAAATAGGCTAAAACATCAACATTTTTATAAAAACCCTCTGATACAAACAAAATACAAACGTTTTTATACCTTTCACCACAGGTGGAAGGGTCGCGGGTTCGTTAAGATTTTTTTTTGTTTTTTTTTTTACATTTAATAATTAATTTAAATAAAATTTTATATTAATAATTAAATAATCCGTAAATAGGCTAAAAACATCAAAATTTGTATAAAAACCCTCTGATACAAACAAAATACAAACGGTTTTATTTCTATTTTTTGCTCCGATTTAAAAGAATTTATAAAAAGATTTTTAAACCATTTTATTTCTCACATATTAAGAAAATTTTATACATAATTTACCTTTGAGTGCAACTATTTTAGGTCATAACTTATAATAATTTATAAAAAAAATTATAAACTATTTTCCTTCAAATTTTTAAAATTAAGCTAAAGAAATTACAAATATTTCTAATAAAAAAGCGAAATAAAATCCCAAATGCAAATTTGCCAGCTAAATCAAACTATTTTGTAGAAATAAAACACATGCAGTTGTAGTGATTTCTTTTAACGATTTGTTGAAATTCTTTTCTTTCACCTCTTCACCTTTTATACACAAACAACAAACACTATTCTAGAGCTGTATTATGACCTATGGATACGTCTTATATAGCAAAAGATCAAAAATCTTTAGTATAACATATTTGCTGAAAAACTCGGAAATATCGGTTCAGACACAAAAAAGTTATGCCCAAAACATAAATTTTTTTAAAATACTTATTTTCTGGAACCATAAATCTTCCCGAGTCCAACTTTTATTTCCAAACTAAATGGTTAATTTCCTCTTAAAGGCGTCCGTATATAAATCCATTTCATATATGTCCATATATAAACTTCAGTTTTTTCCCAACCATGGTGAAGGGTATATAAGATTCGGCATAGCCGAATTTAGCAGCTCTTACTTGTTTTGAATTAAATTTGGTACAAGAAACTCACTTAAACCTGTTGAATTTTCCTTTAATGCTTCTCTGTAATATTAAAACACAAATTAAGCTATCGACAATTCCCTATGGATTTCACATAAGTTAAAAAAAAAAAATATGTAACATAAATACTTTCACACTGATAAACCATAATCATTGATATCAATTTACGTAAAATTGTGTAGGGTGTTTACACCACCCTCTTGCTGTACATCCTTACTTGTAGTTTAGTTTAATAATAACAAAAATATAATCCTTAAGGACTTGTTTGGGAAAAAACAACAACACTTGTTTATTGCTAAAACTCCCAAGACCAAAATAAAGGTAAAAAACAGACGTGTTCAATTGAAATAAAATTCAATTTTATTAAGTGCTGATACTGGTGTATGAAACAACAATATGGAAGGAAGCCAGTAAAGTTTGAAGCTATTTCAATTTCAAAGTAGGAAGGGTGAGTTTTTTTTGTGTGGTGGATTTCGTTTTTTTTTATTGACAGTTGATGGAATCATTTTATTTTATCTCATGATTGCAGAGATTTCTTATATACTATATATATGTTACTGGTTGTTTTGTTATGTTGAAAGGTTTTCAGGTTAATGACATTAAATTGATGTGTTTTAGCATTTTATCGAGATTTTATGTTGACAAAAGGTTAAATAAAACCAAATGACAATTATTGATAAATGAAAGGAGATTAATGAAATATTGTATTGGGAAATAAATTTTTCTTTTTATTGTATATCGTAATTTTGAGGTGATTAGATGAAGACTTTGTAAGTTGGCATTTGTAATTTAATTACTTTCCTCTCCATTCCAATGGGCTTTTTAAATGGTATTGGAAAATTTTGAATTAATAATTTTGAATTTGAATTAGACTATTAATCGTTACGTTGTTGACGTGGAAACAATGTTGTCCGGGGTGACACTTCGGAATAGCCAGAGTCTTCAGATGAAAATAGTTTTATTACATCATTCGTCCACACGCAAGGGAACATATATATTTCAGAGCACACATATTTTAAATTTTAGGTTTTTAGCCAAAAGGGGTTTGGATAGGACGTCAAGGAGGAGACCTTTCCCTTCCTCGTAAAAACATGCAAAAATAAATTCGGTTGCCTAAATGAATCTGTTTTCTCTGTGTGGGCAAATGAATTTGGGAAGGCCCTTAGGGAAAATACTTTCCTCCCCGTAGAAATTTATAAAAATACTGCGGTTGTCTACGTCGGAGGAAAAACTAAACTTCCTAGTTCCAGCGGGGGGAAATTTTGTCTATTTTGACCTATTTAGTCTAAATCCCGTCTTAGATGATACATACGCCGAAGGACGAACCTTTACACTAAATTTCAACTTCCCAACTCCAACGGTTCGGGCAGGCCGTTGAAAAGGCTCTTCCTTATTTGGATCCCATTTTTACCTTGACGAAAATTTAGGAAACACACAATTCAATTTTCAGGTTTCTAGCAAAAGATTTTGGGCAGTCCGTAGATGAGGAGGCTTTTCCTCCTTTTGCATCTACCTGTAGGAATTTTAAAAAATCTCACCCATGTACCAAATTTTAACTTCCTAGCTCCAGCGGTTTTGCTAGTCCGTCAAGGGGGAGAATTTTCCCCTATTTGCACCTCCCCGTATATTTTTTTTCCACAAAATACCATCTTAACTTATGTCTACACCGGAGCAAGAACTTCATACCAAATGTCTACTTCCTAGCTCCATCGGATTGGGAACGCCGTTAACGAGGAATAATTTACCCTATTTCGCCCCTCCCTGCTAAAAATGATCAAATGTAGTTCCTCAATGATATAACCCATACTCCAGAGAACACATATCTCAAATTTTGGCTTCTAGCTAAAATCGTTTGGACAGGCCACTTTTCCCCTTTTTATTCCGCCCCTTAAGAATATTAAAACATACCGTCTGATCGGATATCTACGGCGTAGAGGCACCCACATACTAAATATAAACTTTCTGGATCCAGCAGTTTAAGCAGACCGTCAAGGGGGATAGTTTAACCCTTTTGGCCCTCGCCTTAGAACTTAACAAAAATTCCATCTTAGCTGATGTCTACACCGAAGGCAACCTTCTTCATATGAAATTTTAACTTTCAAGCTCCAGCTATTAGGGCAGGCCATTAAGGGGTAAACTTTTTGCTTTTTGAACCCTCATTTTCACCATGTACTGGCGGAAATTCCTGATCACTAAGTTAGCCCATCCGCCAGGGAACGCATATTCAAAACTTCAAGTTTCTAGTTAACGGGATTGGAGGACAAAGGGAACTTTTTCCTCTTTTTGCCCCTTCCCGTAGGAATTTCAAAAAATCCTGTCTTAGCGTATGTCTACGTTTGGGCTGGGAGATGGTAAGTTAGTGAGTCAGTAACATTATTCCTTTATATGTTATCTGTATAGAGAAGATGACAAATATAAACTAGTTAATATTTCAATTCCATTTGTTATTGTCAAACTAGTGGCGCCACAATGTTTTTATCTTTTGGCTGCCATAAAGTCTATAAAGATTTCAAACTTTTACGCAAAATATCATCGCATATAAAAAATGTGTATGGCGTCAGTCTGACTCGCATTAAAGGCTAACAAAAAAATTCTTAATTTTTAACACATTTTCCCATACGAATAGACACAAATTCATATCTGAAGAAAAAACAGTGGCAATATAGTTGTTTTCCTAAGAACTGAAAAAAATGAGGCCACATAAATAGTAAAATTGTAATAAGAGCACAACCATAAAATAAACAAATACAGATGATAGTTCTGTTAAATTATGAGAAAATAAAAACAATGTTGTTAAGAATCCACAAAAACATCCTTTAATAGGCTTTATTTACTTCTTTACTATGAAATCTGAGTATCTAAGGAGGGGATGATGCTAGTTAAGGATAAAAATATATATTTGTTTCTAGGCTAAAAATAGTCTGATAATATTTTGTTCGTATTTTGTTAATATTTATTAAGTTGTAAGAAGCTGTATATGAAAAGATTTTATTTTTAAAATAAGGGAAGATTTTTTGTATGGAATTTTTCCTTATCAAAAATATTTTTTCTTTTATTAATATTTTGTTGTTGCTGGCAACTTTACACAAAAGTTATTTTCCAGCATTATTTAGTTTTCTATGCTTTTCATAATGGTCAATTATGTTTTCAATTTTTATTTTAGTATTACTATAGAGTTTTGATGAAAATTGAAGCCTTTTAATTGTTTGTTAAACGTTTTATTATGTATTGTACTCGTATTTGGATGTTATGACAACTGACCTTTTGTTAAAAATAATTGATTTTATCTTTAACAATTAGAAACAACAAGAAAAATTAGATTATTTACACGTTAAACATAAAAAGCAGTAATTTGTGAAACTTGGAAAGCTTAGGAAAAGTTTCAGGAAGCTTCTAAATAGAGTCCATAAATCTCGACAGGATGATAACTGGAATAATTACCACTTTATACAGAAGAAATATATAAAGAAGGTGCGGCATGCCAAACTCGATTCTTAGGAAAGAGTGAAAGAGAGCAAGATATTTCAGAAAAATAACACAGCGAATTACGAACAACCAACAGGAATTTAATGATATTCAATTGTCAAAGTCACAGCGGCTGTAAGGATTGTTATTGAACAATCTAATGTTAGTACAGGTCAGGGTGACTGGTATATGGCATCCACTGGGGGTGTTATATAACTTTGTGATAAATTTTCACATGGAAAAAAGCAACTCTGCCGTGTTTAGAACAGGGTGAGACATATAAATTTAATATTATGTAACTCACCTTATTCTAAATATGGAAGTGTTGCATTTTTCGCTGAAAAAAATTCTCACATAGTTATAGAACACCCCTACAGGGTGGTTACGGAGTAATCGAGCTGTGAGCCGGTGCTTCATGATCTTGCTTTCAAGATTGAAAGGAATAAAGTCTGCGTGTTTTTGTTGACATTAAAAGGGCTTTGGCAATACTACTATTGACTTGTTGCGGTCTTCGGCTGAGGCGCATGCGGTGGACACATTTCTTGTAAAATGGATTTAACTTATGTTTTCTAAAAGGATGCTGACCACACAAAGGTCGCGGTTATGGATGCCGCAAGGAGGCATACCCTTCCCTCTGGAGAGGTGTTTCGTAGTCGACTCGATTTTAGTGGAGATCCAGGCTTACACATTTAGGGCATGCACACCCACACACTTGGGTATCTGCGAAGTTGCTAAGTACTGTTTGTAGGAAAATGCAAGCTGTTGTGGCTTTGATGGAAAGCTGGTGCTAGAGGTATGTGCTATCTGTTAATCCGAACCAGACAACGCTTATGTTCTTTACACGTAGGACCACATAAAGGGGTCTTAGACTTACAGTATTAAGGCGGGTTACTCTTCAACTGACTACAGAGGTTACATATCTAGGGGTGACTGATATGTGGACAAGAAATGATGAACAATAGGTATGTACTTTAGGGGTACATTGCCGAAGAGTATGTGGGGTATGAAACCTGCTGGTGTGAACTGGTTCTATCTTGCAAGTATCAGACCTATGGTGAACCGTTACTATGAGTATAACAACTGTAGACGGTCTTGGTGTTATGTTAGACATGTTACTCCTGGATCTTCATATACCGAGCGAGGTTGTGAAATCAATAAGCAATACCGGTACGTTTCTAATTTCTTCACTCAAAATAGTTTGCAGTTTAAATTATCTAAAAATGTAATTTAAAATAAATGAAATATCACTTAATAACTGGTGGTTAGTAAATTAATTTACAATATCTGTAAATATTAAATAATTTTTAATTTATTTTAGTTGTTAACAAACTAACAACAACTCCCTAAAAACAAATGATATTTCCTTTATTTATTTATTTATTTACTTATTTTAACTGTCAACTGATTAACTTCAAAATCTCTAAAAAAAGTAATGATTTTTCCTTTATTTCATTTTATTTTAACTGTCAACAAATTAACTCCAAAAACTGTAAAAATAAATTATATTCAATGATTTATTTCGTTTTTTTAAATGTCATTAAATTTAACTACAAAGTCCTTTAAAACAAACGACTTTTCATTTATTTTGTTTAATTTAACTATCAGAGAATTAGATATAAAAAATAAAAACCATTTTTTCAATAAAAAAAATATAATAAAAACTGTAACTGTATAATAACTGTAACTTTTTAAGTAATATATTCTTTAAATAAATGTAAAAAAGTGTTGAAAAATATATTTATTTGTATTTCAACTATTTAATCACTTAAAACTAAATTAAATAAACTACATACAATTCCTGTAAAAATATTTTGAGAGTTTGGTTGAAAGTTTCACTCCAAGTAGGGAATACTAGGGCAGCCCATCTGAACTACTTGGGGATTATTTTGATAATTTGTACACTGATGGTTGTAATACATTGAACTGTAGTGCATCCAGTTGTTATCTGTATGATGTGAACAAGTAGTCTTATATCATGGGCACAGTGACAACAGTCTTACAGTCTGACATTTTTGCTATTTGCGAATTGTATTATCGATAATAAGTAGTTTAGTAGTGGAGGGACAGGTTGAGCTTAAGGCACTAAAATCTTCGATCACTTTTTCCAGGATTGTTCAGGAGTTCAGATGCAGACGGAACGAGGTTTCCATGGGGAAAAAGATTTGTATTATATTGGTATCGGGTCTTGTGTGCCTGCCAGAAAATTAAATGGCAGATTGGTTAGCAAATATTGGATTAGTTTGGACTCCTAGGGATCCGAATGTCAATTCGTCTGGCAACCCGGTCAATTATAACACTTTTCAAAACCAAATATTATTAGTTAAAACTAAAAATTTAGGATTAATTATTACTGATGTCTACTAGTAGATGAAACGATTCACTAACAGGCTGTTCCAACCATGAGTTGTTGTTTCGAACCTGACAAATTCAAAATAAAAATTTAAACTTACGGACCGTTATTGCATACTAAATTAACGTACTTTAAAAAAAGTTTAGTAGAAAGAAGTCTGTGCAAAAAAAAGCGAAAATTGTTAAATGTGTAATTTAAATATATAATGGATTTAGGTTTGATACACGCGTCTGAAATTCATAAAATTGTCAATTCAAAATTTGTTTCTATTTTTGATATTTTTAATTTATTTTAGGTATCTTAAGTGCAAACATTAAAAATAATTTATGTAATCTTTGTTTTTCTTTTCAGCATCAAACCAAATTTCGAGAACTTTGAAATCTCCAAGCAGCATCATGGCGGTTTGGGTGGATATGAAGAAATGGAAGGTGCTGAACGTGAAGGTGATGGACCCGGCGGTGGTATACCATACGATGACGACAGACCTGACTCACCAGCATCATTCGAGGAAATTGAAAGACCACCTTTACGTAAAGTAGATAAATATTGTAAAGCCCAATGCCCCTGTATGTCCGCACGTTATACAATAGCAACAATGGCATGTATTGGTTTTATGATCGCATTTGGTATGCGTTGTAATATGTCAGCGGCTAAATTGAAAGGCGAACAAAATGGTGTAAGTATAAATTGAAAGAAATTTTAAATCAAATTATGCGGGTGTTAACTAAACATATTTAATCATTGGTAGTAAGTAGATTTAGTTTACTTTAAAAAGTTCCATAATTAAATAGATAAATTTCATTTTATGAAATGTTACAATTTATGAATGTTTCAAATTACACACAACTGTCAAATTAATGTTTGATATTAAAAATAAGTCACGTTTTCTCATGTCTTATAACATTAAACATCACTTTGTGGGTAGCATTACAAAGATTTTAAAATATATTTTCTAACCCAGCAATATTATTAGTTTAATGGAAATGTTGAGGGAAAAATTCAATTTCACAAATATTTAGATTTCCATAAAACAAATTTTTACAATTTTAATTTCAATTTTTAAATAAGTTTTTTTTCAATTGGAAAATTTACAAACAAAAACTTTTAATTTGGGAATTTTATCGAACTAATGTTTAATCTCCCAGCTAACAATATTTTTATCATTTTTTGAGGATACTTATACATACATTTTTTATAAAATGCATATTTTTGGAACTTAAAAATTTTCTTTATCAAAAATTTATAATTTTTTGCACGAAAATATCAGCCTTCGAAAAAGAATCATAAAAGGCACACAAATTTTAGATAAATTAAAAAAAAATCATACATGGGCTTGTATATGATCGTATATGGGCATACATGGTCATATATGTCCATGCATGGTTCAATATATGACCATACATGGTCTCATATATGATCATATATCTTCGGATCTGAAATTTGAGGGTATATGGTTATATATGTTTATATATAAAAACCATATACGGCTATATACGCTCAAATTTCGGATCCAAAGATATATGGTCATATTTGAGATCATGTGTGGTCATATATTGATTCATGCATGGATATATATGACCATACATGATATCATATATTTCCATATATATTCGGATCCTAAATTGGCCGTATATGGTTACTCTACCATACACCCACAATTTCCGAATCCGAACATATAGGGCACTACATGCATGATAATATATATATATGATAATTTTCTCATTGGAAGGGAACTTTAATATTATGCGAACTATTAAACAAAGATCAAAAGATTCATTTTTAAGATCACAGAGTTTTTTTAAATGTTTTTTTATAAGTAATAAAAGAAGTAAGTTCCTTTTGGAAACACTTTCATACAAATGTGTGTAATATATTCTTGAGACCATTTTTAATTAAATTTTATTCTCATTTTCTGTCTGCTTTTAATTAAAAAATATTTTGTTGGGTTATTCCGGCAACATTTAATTCATTGAAATATATTTGTACTCAATTCTATTTTTATAATTCTATCACGCTCGTTAATATCTGCCTTAAAGGCTTTATTTGTCAACAGCAACACATATTCTCTGACTTGTTCATTTATAGTATGTAAAGACTTGTAAATATGTATATTTGGTATTTTGGTAACAGGATGTTTTTACACTCCCTTCCTGTTTATGTTGTTGAAAAGTCTTTTGTATCGATTGTTTTGTGAGAGTTGTATACAATTTTCATACTCAATATTTCTATGAAGCATTATAATTCCATAGTCTATTGTTCTTTTTAAAAATGCTTTTGATACTAATGGCTGTGGTTGTTGTTGCTAATGGATGCATTATGTTTTGTTTTTTTTTTTAGAATTTATAAAATATATATTGTTTTAAAAGCTTTAAAATTTCTTCATATGAAAAACCTTAACATTTTGAGAAGCTAATAAATATTTTTGAAGAACTTGATTTCAATATTAATATTTAAAAAAATTTTTTTTTGAACTTATAATTCAGAAATCACAGAGGCTAAAGCACTAAACTTCAAGGATCATACAGACTTCAGTCAAATTTTTGCTTAAAGTATTATGACCTCCCAAACACGAAACTGAAGTCAAGAATTCCTTTTTGCCTAACTCAGAAAAAAAAAATTTGTATGGCTTAATATTGTGGAAAAGCAATGAAAATTATTTTTTACAACCTCCAGCATATATAATGTAATATGGTGACATATAACTATAATATATATTCCCTATTCTGTCTTTTGAAATAACGAACAAGCGGGGCTGCTGTTTTTATGTGGATTAATAGACATCCTCTCAACAAGTTCGGTATTAAAAAAAGAGAAAAATCGGTCCGGTTGTTTAAAAGTTGTAGTGAAAATTTGAATTTAATGACCACAACAATATTTTTTTTATCAATATATTTTTTCCCACAAAAGTTCTTTTTCACCACACAATGTTTTTTCAAAAATGTGTTCACATCCAAATTTTTTATAATAGTTGTTATTGGACATTTTCGATACTTTTTAATACTCGATACTACTCAAAACTTTCTTATTTATACAAAAAAGTTTTGAATTTTCCTACCAAAAATATGATTGTTTATTCAGAGTGTTTTTGTTACAAAATTACTCTTCCCATCTAAAAATCGAAATATATATGAGCATACATAATCATACATGAGCTTGTATATGATCATACATGGGCATACATGGTCATATAGGTCCATGCATGGTTCAATATATAACCATATATCTTCGGATCCGAAATTTGAGGATATATGGTGATATATGTGCATATATTATCATACATGCTCATATATTATTCATGAATGCTCGTATATGATCATATACGTCCATATACCCTCAAATATATATCCGAAGATATATGGTCATATATGAGATCATGTATGGTCATATATTGAACAATGTATGGACGTATATGACCATGTACGCCCATGTATGATCATATACAGGCCCATGTATGATCATGCATACTCATATATATTTCGATTTTTAGATGGGTTGTAAATATAAAAATACAACTCTGCAACAACTCTGCAACAACTCTACAATTAGAACATTGAAAGCACTTGTCAGCCTGAAAATTTATTGCTATACACCCAGAAAAAAGATTGGTTGGATACGATTAAAATCATTAAAATATATTTGTTAGGACGTTATTTTATTTTGAATTACCTATAATCAATAAATAAAGCAAAAAAAATTATTTAAGGAATTAAATAGAGGAAAAAGGAACTAAAAACCGTTCCTATTATCAAATTATTGGTATGTATATCCAATCAACTTTAAAAATTAAATTCGCTTAGTAATTGTGTACCATAGAATTAACTAACTATTTAGTGAATGTGCTAGCAAATTAGTACAATCTATAAAATCTAAAAAATATTATCAATTATCCTGATCAAATATTTCATTTATTTAGGGTATTAATTATAGACTAATGATTGGTATTGATAAACAAATTTTATACTACTACCCTAACAATTTGAGTTTCGTACGCCTGTATTATGTTTATATTTATTGACTTTAAAGTTATTTTTTTACACAATATGTGGCCGATTGAAAAAAAAATGAACATTTTTTAAAGATAAATTAATTCTTTATTAAAAACAAAAAAAAAAATTAATTAATTTCGTATTATAACTTCTAATTAAAAAACTAAATGTAGTATTTTAAATTTTGACCATTATAGTTTCGTACTGTATAAAAATCTTAACCTAATATTGTGTTACATCACCTTTGGCATTAATGACAGCAATGAATCTTTTGATCATGGAATTAATTAAATTTTGGCATTCTTGTGGAGTAATAGAATCCCATATTTCTTGAAGTTTTCTTTTTAGTCCTGCGATTGTTGTTTGGGGATCACTTCTTAATCGTCTTTTCATAATTGCCCAACCGACTCAATGGGGTTGAGGTCTGGACTAGATGATGGCCATTCAAGAACGTTGTTATTGTTTTCTAGGAACCATTTTTTTGTAGTTTTTGCTGTATTCATCGAAAGAGCTTATCTTTTCTACTGATGGGACCTAATTTTCTTCCAAAATATTTATATATCGGCAGGAATTTACAGTTGATTCTATAAAACATAGGTTACCTAAGCCCTTTGCAGACATGCAGCCCCATATCATAATGCTGCCTGGGAACCTAACTGTACGTTTGAGGCAATCTCTATGATAAGCTTCACCTTTGGTTCTTATTACCTTGCTGCGGGTATCCCCTACGGACAACTCAAACTTGGACTCATCGCTAAAAATTATGGAGTCCCACTGTCTTTGGGTCCAGGTTTGTCGCTTGTTTATTTGAGTTGCCTTTGCCTATGAAATGGGACATTTTTCATCATAAGAATAAAATTATAAAATCAGTTTCTACTTACCTTGTAAAACCCATATTGTAGTTTTTTAGATGTTTTTTTGTGGTTTCTCTTCCTAAACTCTTTCCAATCGCCAAAGACCACTCGACAGCCAAACTTCGCACCGTGCTTCTTTTATTTTTCTTTATTATGGCTTCCAAGGACCGTATATCACATTGTGTCATATTGGAAACTTTTCCCTAATTTTTATAATTGGTATCTAATGAGTTATTTTTTTTTTGAATGCTTTAATTATGTACTTTACAGTAGACTTTGACAAATTTAACTCTGTACCAATATCTTTATAAGATTGGCCATTATTCACTTTTTGAACTATTAATTCACGGATTTCTCTTGAAGTAGCGTTTCCACGTAGCATTTTGTATTTTTATCTGTCTTTATTTAAATTTTTACACTTCACTACTCTTTACCAACTTCACTTAATTAAAATTCCAAAAAAAAAATTGATCTTATACCGAAATAACGGAACTTTTTTTATAGTACGAAACTTAAGTGGTAAAATTAAAAAATCCCATTTCAGTGGGACTTTTAAAAAACAGGGTTGTATTTTTGGGAAATTATTATTAACGAAAATTTTTAAGTTGTATATTAACCCTTTAACCACTGGAGTCGATATACGAGGTATTTTGTTATGAAATTTTGGTTCTAGTATCATTATGGACTAAAAAGCACGAATGTGAAGTCCATTTGTAAAAAAAATTTAACCTGAAAGCGCCAGGTGGAAAAAATGAAAGACAACCTGAACACAAAAAGCTCGCTTCAAACAAAAATATTTGTTTCACAAATCAAACACGCAACAAATTATCAAAATACAGCTTGAAGATACTTTTCAAAAAAAAATTTAGAGTCGATTGAGCTGTTGAAAAGTATGTTTTTTTTAGTTTTAATTTTGCACCAAAATCATAAATAATTTTCGTGTCTGTTTTGACAAAAATCTTGACAGAAATGGGTGTATCTATCAAACTATTCAACTGAGCGTGTTCAACCGGCACTGTTTGAAAGGTAAATTCAAACAGACAAAAATGTCGTTGGCGATTATTGCACCAAAAATATTGCTTTGGATATAATTGGACTTTAGTGATGACCTTCTGTAGACAGTGTTAGTGGTTAAAGGGTTAAAATAGGGCTCGAAAACTTTACAAAAATATAAAATATGTACAAATATGTATGTTATTATTAAAATATACTTTATTAAATGTAAGCAAATCTGATATATTAAGGCCGTACGAAACACATGTCGTTAGGGTAGTACATTTGTTTTTCTAACAAATTATTTAAATTCAAAATTAATAAGTCTAAGTGGGTAGAGAGGCAGCGAGTAAAAGTATGACCTATGAATCTGGATGCCGAGGTTCGATACGGGAAAAACCTAACAATAAAATTTTTTAAAATAAAATTTTGTGTGGAACGTATTAATATTTATGTGGAATATAAATATTAAATTAGAAAACTGAATTTTGGCTTTCACAACTAAAAATATAATTTACTGTTTTCTGGGTGTACAGATATATCGTTTCTAGTACCATATGAAAACTTTAAATTTATATAACAGATCAATAACTCATTCAAATCGCCGAACTTTCCTGTAAATAAATAATAAAATAAATATGGGCCAACCTTAGGCCCACTGTGATTTGTTATACATAGGATTTAGGGGCGCCAAATGTTGGAGTTTTGTGATATGATATTGCAAAGGTACCAAATTTACAATTAAATGGTTTTACTGGATAATTGATACAAAAACACGATGTTAAAATATGTTATAGTGCATTATAAAGCCAATTTAGGTGCAAATGTATGCTTTTTTTTGGAAATATTTTTAAATATACTTATTTGTTTTTTAATTTTGATGGTTCAAATTTTTTTTACAAATCTTAATCACAGCTTCTAAAGAATTCAATCCTTCATTCGATGTTCAATTCAGATTGACTATGGAATGATTAAATTCTCAAAGTACAATTTTTGAACGGAAATAAATTCTTAAGGTTAAACTATAATTGTCTGAAATGAAAATACTAAATTTTAAGAACTTAAAAATTATTATTTCTAAAATTTCGTTTCATACCAAAACAAAGCTTAATGGCGTTATTCTGCAATTACTTAAAAATGTGTCACGTTCAAATATGTAACTCTAATATTTAGCACATGGTGAGCCACTGATATCAAAATTTTATTTAGGTAAATTATATTTAAGAAACTTTAACATTATGTGACTCTCCCTAACCTTAATTTGGTAGAGATGCATATTTCGATGTGACAACTTTTCACATAGTTACGGAATAAATCCATAAGTCACAGAAGCCAATTGGTGCAATTGAAAAAGACTTCATTCGTTTTTCATCAACCAATTTGTCAGTCAGTGAATTCAATCGTTGGGAATTCAAACGATTTAAAAATTTGGGAATTCAATCGATTTATTGTTCATTAGATTTTGCTTCAAACGATTGAGTAATTTGGGAATAACATCCGACGGTTGAAAAAAATCGAGAAAATTAAAAAAGTCGCCAAAACCGAAAAAACGCTAAATTAAAAAATGGCAAATATTTAAAAAAAATTTAAAACTAAAAGCGCTCTCGAAACTAAAAGCAGGAAACAAAAACTTTTTGCAGCATAAGTCTTACTTTTCGATTTAATTGGCTAGATGGCGTTTATTTCGAGAACTATGCATTGCAGAGCAGAGACGGATATATTTGGCAATATGCAATTTTATATATTTACAAATTTTGCGTTTTTTTTATTCGAGCAATTTTTTTTTCTCAATTTTGTCTATTTTTTTATAATTGTGCCGTTTTTTTGTGATTTTTTTAAATTTTGGCGATTTTGGCATTTTTATAAATTGAGGCATTTTTTCCTCAATTTGAAAGATTTTTTAAATTTTATTTTAAAGTTTTTTTTTTTTTAATTTAAACGATTTTTTACAATTTTGGCAATCTTTTTAATTTTACGATTTTTTTCTAATTTTGGCATTTTTTTTTTAAATTTAGCCATTGTTTTCACTTTTGATGATTGGTTTTTATAAACTAACCATATTTAACTGTAAATTCAATAAATGTTTTTTAGTTTTTCTTCTCGTATTTGCAAGGAATCCTTAATAAAATAATATATTTGTCAATTTTCCATCTTTTAAACATCGAACGAAGAAAATCGAATGTCATTCCCTATGTGCACAAGAAAATAAAACAAAAGATTGATTGAATTCCCAAATTGTAAATCGAAATCGAGTGAACTGCTAGTGAATAAATTCATTGATTAATGAAATCGAATGAGATAAATATATTGATTTCTCTGCGAATGTTTAATAGCAACTTCACGCAATTCAAAAATAAATCAAATTTGATTTTTAGTTAATTCAATTAATTCATAAAATTCAATCTTCGAAGCTCTGATCTTAATGTAATGCAAAACACCGTGTTACTCAATGCGTATGAGTGTTCTAAATTACTCATACGTAGTGTTGTCTTTTCATATCGTCGCAACGCCTACTAAAACAGCTAAAGGTTTCAAAAATTTAATTGTGGGATACCTAAATAACGTTTTTATTTTGGGTCTTTGTTATGATTTTTTTTTTTTGGAGCTTTGCTAATATACTGATAAACAAGTCATTGCTAAAAATATTGCAAAAGACTGGAATCAAGCTGTTTTTTAGGTCTTCCTAAAAATATATGTTTACTCCACATAGCTGTTTTTTTAACCAGCTTAAAGATAAGGAAAGTAAATTCTAAAGGCTTAAGGTAATAATTAAGAATTCAAAGAATTGTATTTAAGATAATCTAATATTGAAAAATCTATTAAAGTTTTTTTTTTTATTAAGCTCGATTGTATAACTTACAATATTTTAGTTTATTGAATACAATCATATATAAATCCACATTGTTACATTTCATCTAATATTAAGAAAATCTTATCTATATCCGGTTAAAGATAAAATCTTTATTAAAATATATGAAACATATTATTTTTGTTACAATATAAAAGAAGAGAAAAACCTTAAAATAATATTTTTTTTGAATTTATTGTATAATAAACAGGATACAGATTTATGCCCTTTTTAACATAACAAACAACACCCCATAAACATTCTTGCTCATTTCTAGATTTATTTATACAATAATGGAATAAAATTACTATTCAAACGTATAAATCTCAACAGAATAAGAAAATATAATTGAATACAAAGATTTATTCTATATTAACAAATACAATGTCACTTCCTTTTTAACATTTTATTTTGTCATAGACGGCATTTATGAATTGGACAGTAGCCACTGAGAGTCATGTTGATTCATCATTTTTCTGGGGTTATTTGGTAACACAAATTCCGGGTGGTTTTATTGCATCCAAATTTCCAGCTAATAAAATATTCGGTTTATCGATTGCCAGTTCAGCTACACTGCATTTATTTGTACCATTTGCAATGACATTGATGCATGGTGATGTGGTGATATGTGTGCGTGTATTACAAGGATTATTTGAGGTAAGTAATATGATATAAGGGGAGGTTGGTTGGTGAGCAAAGTAGATTGCTACTAAAAACATATTACTTTTTTAAGTTGATCAAAGATTTTTTTGTTTAAGATGACATCATGCGTTTGATATGATTTTTTGGTATGTTATGATTTTTTTTGGATGTTATGATTTTTTTGGAATGTTTTACAGCCTTTTTAGGAATTTTCTTTTTTGAAAAAATACTTTAACAAAGTATGTTTGAATATGTATGTAATACAGTATGGATCAAAACTTATTGAAAAAATCACTATATTTTGAAAATATTTTTTTTTTAAAATAAGTTTAAGAAAAAAATTGCCAATCGAATAATACTGGAAGGCGCAACAATAAGTTATTTTAAAATTAATTAAATGTTCGTAATTAATTTGGATCCTTATTCAATTATGATATCATACTCATTTTAACGGCGCCTCGACTGCAAAATAAAATAACCCCAAAGTAAAAAAATAAAACAACCTCCAACAAGTTACGTAAAATTGTTTGGGAGTTATTTCATTTTCTTTGGGATTTATTTCACTTTCAAATTTGATGATTACTTCACTATGGAATAAGCTACAAAATTAATTTTGTTTGGAAAATATTTAATTTTTTTTTTTTTTTGGGAGCTTTTTAAATTTTTTGGTAGTTATTCCTTTTTGTAAAAGTTCAGTTTTTTTAATTTTATCTTTTCATTTGCTGCTGCATCAATATAATATCTTAAATAACTGCTGCCCATCAACATCAAATTTTATGAATCATTTTATGAATTTTCTGTACGTTAGAAACTAGTTTTAAAAAGCGCCGAGGATGAAAATTGGTTTGGTCTTAAAAATGGCTCGATTTTTAAAACCAAGCAAATTTTCGGCTGTGACTTTTTTTCCACAAGTTCATACATTTTTAAAAATATTAAAATTAAAAATTCTCGAAATTAAATTTCAGGTAATAAGTATTCAAGCTTAAGGTCTTTTTTTACAAAATTATTTATTTTTTATCCAATATTTCGCTATCTCAATGGATAGCTTCTTCAACAAAATATCCCTGAAGAAGCTATCCATTGAGATAGCGAAATATTGGATAAAAAATAAATAATTTTGTAAAAAAAGACCTTAAGCTTGAATACTTATTACCTGGAATTTATATTAAAAAGGTCGAAGAAATTGAACTGAATAATCTCGAAATAAAATTTAAATCAGTTATACATTTTTTGTTTATGTACAATCAATTGATTTAGAGGGCGTAGGAAAGTAGTTAGAAAATGTGCCGCAGACGAAAATTTTGTTAGATTTTAAAACCAACCCAAACTTTGGCCAGCTTAATATAATTGCTTTACAAAAAAAAAAAAAAGTATTTTCAACAGGTGTTTTTATCTACCGTTCAAATTGATGAATAAAAATCAGCAAGTAAAATTATTTGATCTATTCAGACTTTCGTTTAATTTTTTCCGGTGAAAAAAAAATATTTTTTGGGACTTATGTAATTTTTTTGAAGAACTTTTTTTATTTAATTTCTTTAGAAGTTATTTAATTTTGAAAAAAGCTTTGGGTATACTTTCATTCCTTTTGGGTATTACCTATTTTTTTCTCTTCGGACTCAATAAGTTTTTTGGGCTGTATTTTAATTGAGGGTTATTTCCTTTCTTCGTTTGGGTGTTATTTCATTTGGTGTTATTCAATTTCTTCTTTGGAAATTATTTCACTTTAAACAAACCTCAAATTTTTTAAGGTTATTTCATTTCATCTTTGGGGATAATTTCATTCCTTGTGGATATTAATACATTTTTTTTCTTGGGCTTTACTTCATTGGGGATTCTTCCTTTGGATGTTATTTCATTTTCTTTTTATTTATTTGTTTTTCTTAATATTTTTTTAAAACTTTATTTCATTTGGGGGGGTGGGGGGGGGGGGGGGTTTATATCATTTTCTTGTTGGTCCGTTCTATGTTATTTTATTGCGGGTTATTTAAATCAAACCACAAATTTTGAAGGTTATTATGCTTCATCTTTGGGGATAATTTCATTCCTGTTGGGTATTTCTAAACTTAATTAATTTTTTGGGCTTTATTTCATATGGGGGTTATTTAATTGTTTTCGTTTGGAACTTATTTCATTTTAAAACAAACCCAAAATTTTTCATTTATTAATATTTGGGGGTTATTTCATTTTGAAACAAAACCCAAATTTTTTATTGTCTTAAAATTTTTTTTTGGGTTTTATTTCATTTGGGGGTTATGTCATTTCTTCGTTTGTGTGTTATTTCATTGGGGGCTATTCCGAAGCTCCTGATTTAACTATGATTTTCCCCCTTGTGTAGTACTTATAAAAATTCGAAATGTCTTCTTTATTTGCAATTTAGGGTCAAAATTAGTGTTTCCAAATCAATTAGTCGATTAACCGATTCCTCGATTAATCGCCTCTATTTCGGTTAATGTCGAAACAAATAATTTAAATCTCTCGTAGAAAAAACATCAACTTCTTTTAAAAAATAAATTATAAATAATATAAAATTATATTTTCATGTCCAAAAAAATTAAATAGTGCTTTTAACCTCTGCATATATGTAAATATTTCGAGCTGACAAAAGATCTCATCAGAACGAGAAGTTTTAGAAAAGCTTGAGCCTCTAAGTAGAGCTTTAACAAAAAACCTAATGCGAGAACTGTATTTTATAAAAAACAGTTTAATTTAAAATTCTATGAAAAATATAAAAACTAAAAAATAACATGGAATTTTGTTTCTAATTTAACTTACAAATAAATTTTGATGAAGGAAAAAATTTTGTAGAATTAAATTTTGTAGTCAAAAATATTTTAGAATTCGCTTATTTGAATTCTTAATTGGACAAACACAGAAAAATCGGTGAGGACTTGCCACGAATATGCGTGATTTGTATGTCTTTTCTAATATATTCTCTCTTTAACTCTAAAGCTTAAGCCAGGTAGTGAAAGAGTGGGAACAGTGGCAGTTCTATTAAACTATGTGTGTGAATTTCGCAAAAACTATTCATACCATATATCTAAGAATTTGTTATTAAATTTTTTGAAAGGAAGCTCTTGTGTATTTTGCCATATTTTTATAAAAACCTACTTTATCGACTATCTACACTGCGTTTTAAAGGGTTTATATCCACTGAACAAGTCTGACATTTTCTTTTTAAAGAGAAAAAATATCAGCATGCTTTGAATTGTCCTAAACAAACACTTTAGAAATCAACGCAATAGACTTAACTTGTTATTTCAACAAAAGCAGCTATTTGTGTTCATATTGATCAAAGAAATACATTTATTTTGCATTAAACGATTAATCGCCAATTTATGATTAATCGACCAGAATAACCGATTAATCAATTTTATTAATTTTTCGAATAATGACCTAACAGATTAGCCGGCAGGGTCGAAAATTGGAAACACTAGTCAAAATTTAATAAAAAATCTTTACAGATTATGTAAAATGATTGTTTTTTGTAAGTCTCATGCACCACTGTAACAGGGTGGTTAAATTTTAAGGGTCGATGTTGAATTTGAATAAACCACAAATTATTTAGGAAGATATTGTCATTTCTTTTTATTATGATAATATGGTATGGTTCAATTATGAATGAAACAAGATATCGGCCAAATGGCCGCCGCGACCTCGGCGGCACACCTCCATTCGATGGTCCAAATTTTCGATGACGCTGAGGCATAATTGACGTTCTATGCTGTTAATGTGCCGAATTATCTCATACTTTAGCTCTTGAATTTTTGCTGGCTTATCGACGTACAGCATTTGTTTCAAATAACCCCAAAGGAAGAAGTCCAACGCTGTCAAATCACAAGATTCTGGCGGCCAATTGACATCGCCACCACGTGAGATAACACTGCCATTGAATTTGTCGTGCAAAAGAGCCATTGTGTCGTTAGCTGTGTGACAAGTGGCACCGTCCTGTTGAAACCACATATCGTGCACATCCATATCTTCCAATTCGGGCCATAAAAAGTTCGTTATCATCTCACGATAGCGAACACCATTCACAGTAACTGCCTGACCGGCCTCATTTTGGAAAAAATACGGCCCGATGATGCCGCCAGCCCGTAAACCGCACCAAACAGTCACATTTTGTGGGTGCATTGGTTTTTCGACAATTACTTTTGGATTATCATTCGCCTAAATGCGGCAACTCTGCCTATTGACAAATCCACTGAGGTGAAAATGTGCCTCATCACTGAAGATGATTTTCTTAGAAAATTGATCATCCACTGTTGCCATTTCTTGCCACCATTCTGACCATTGAGGACGTTTGGAATGGTCAAGAGGCTTTAGTTCTTGAGTCAATTGCACCTTGCAAGTGTGTAAGTGCATGGCTTTATGCATAATGTTTATCAATGACGAGCGTGAGAAGGGCAATTGTTGGGCACAACGACGAGTTGAGGTGGACGGCTCTTCAGCCACACTATCGCGAACAGGGGCAATATTTTCTGCAGTACGAGCTGTGCGAGCATGCACTGGTGTTTTCATATCTCCTACAGACCGGGTTTGCTCAAATTTTTGCACGATTTTTCCGATTGTACGCACATTTGGACGATTAGATTGACCGAAAAAATGACGAAGTGCACGATATGCATTTTGATTTGAACGCCCATTTTCATAATAAGCCTGAATAACTTTAACGCGTTGCTCGATTGTGTATCTTTCCATGGTTCGAATTGAGTTAGTCTGAAATTGAGAAATGTTAAATGAAATGCAGAAAAAAAACGTCACCTTAAGGTGTGGTTCACATTCAACATCGGCCCTTAAAATTTAACCACCCTTAATATATGATACACTCACCAAAAAAAGTCTGTAATGGCAACTGAAAATTTTGCTGTTATTACGGGAAATTCTGCTAATTTGAGCCCAGCGGTATTTTTTGCTAATCTTAGCAACATATGTCTGCTGACGTGTAGTACAATCAAATTAGAAGAAAAATTAGTAGCCGCTACTTAATTTTAGTAGACTTTTTGCAAAGTGGAATTTAAAATCTGTTTGCTAAAATCAGCAAAAAAAAATACTAAATACTATTAATATTAGTACAAAGTTTTAGATTTATTTTTTTTTTATCGAGTATCAAAAATTTTAATCATATTTTTTAAAAGATGTTTTATACAAAATGAAAAAAAAAAAAATCAAAGGCTTAAAAATCTTAAAAATTCTTAAAACATAAACGAAAATATCATTTTGTTTTAATTTGGTAATTTCTGTTTTGAAAAATATTTTAGTCAATTTTTTTTTTACTTTTAAGGTGAAATTTAAATTGTTGTTAGGGCTGATTTTTTAGAAATAAAAAAACTTTTTAGTGCTATTTTAAGTGGATGTCCTATTTTTAGACATGAGTCGGTATCTTCACTTCCGATCCCCTTTTTAATCCTATGTAACATTTTAGGGCAATTTAAGTTTGTATGTATAAGTTAAAATTATTAGAAAAAACATTTCTATCAATATTAGTAATTTTTTTTTGCTAATTTTAGCAAATC
Source organism: Eustalomyia histrio (assembly GCA_949748255.1). Taxonomy (NCBI): domain Eukaryota; kingdom Metazoa; phylum Arthropoda; class Insecta; order Diptera; family Anthomyiidae; genus Eustalomyia; species Eustalomyia histrio. The sequence goes on along the minus strand of OX456526.1, from coordinate 26,152,975 downwards.
AGTTTTCAAAAATTTGTAAAATGATTTCTGAAATTAGCAACGAAAATTTGTAGATATTCTGTAAAAACTCTGCAATTTGTAAAATGTAAATAGCAAAAAGATTTTCTAATTAATAATTTTTTTACTAAAAATCAGTACAAAAATAGTAAAGTGGGATTGAAAACCGTTTACAAATTTTTCTACTAACTTTTTTTTCTGAGTGTATTATAGATTTTAATTGTTTTGATTGTTTAGAAAAATTTCATATTATATATCCCTTTCCTTTGAATGTTTAGGATTTATGTTGTTTTTTTTTGTTTGTTTTTTATATTTTGTTACTTAAGTTTGACAATCAAAAAAACATGATGTAATCTCATATCTTTGAGATGTTTTGTGAACAAAAGCATAAATAATTCCTTTTGTAATAGATTTTATATAAATCTCATTTTCTGCATAGGGTGTTACTTATCCAGCTTGTCATGGTATTTGGCGTTTTTGGGCACCACCTATGGAACGTTCTCGCTTAGCTACGCTAGCGTTCAGTGGTTCATATGCTGGTGTGGTAGTGGGTCTGCCATTATCCGGACTGTTGGCCGATTGTGTTGGATATCAGGCTCCTTTTTATGCGTATGGTGTGTTTGGTATAATATGGTAAGTTAACAACGCTCTCACATTTAATGTCGTCACTTAAATTTTCTTGTTCATTCTCTTAGGTACTGTTTTTGGTTATGGCTTTGTTTTGAAAATCCCCGTAAACATCCTGCCATTAGTATACCGGAATTAAAATATATAGAAAAATCATTGGGCGAAACTTCGGTGCAACCTTCTATGCCAAATTTACGTACTACACCCTGGGCTGCTATGGTCCGCTCTATGCCGGTGTATGCCATTATTGTGGCAAATTTTTGTCGTTCCTGGAATTTTTATTTACTGGTTCTCTTTCAGTCGTCGTTTCTTAAACATAAATTTCATTTTAAAGTTGAAGAAGCCGGTTTTGTGGGGTCTTTACCGCATTTAATTATGACGACTATAGTACCATTTGGCGGTATGTTGGCCGATCATTTACGTAAAAATGGCATAATGTCAACTACGAATGTAAGAAAACTATTCAATTGTGGTGGTTTTGGTATGGAGGGTATATTTTTCCTATTTGTCGCTCATTCTAATACGGCGGTAGGTTTTTTTTTTATTATACTTTATTTTTTTGTCATTTGAATTTCTTGCAATATTTTTAGACTGGTGCCATGTTTGCTTTAACTTGTGGTGTGGCCTTTTCCGGCTTTGCTATATCTGGTTATAATGTTAATCATTTAGATATTGCTCCTCGTTATGCCAGTATTTTAATGGGTCTTTCCAATGGTATTGGCACTTTGGCGGGTATAATTGTACCTTATGCTTTGGATGGTCTTATACAAAAAGATGTAAGTATAGGGTAATTTTTTTTTAGCAACTTTCTTTTTGTCAACACTGTTTTTGGCAGCTCAGCTATTTTCGTGTAACATGTTACTGTCAAACATGTTCAGTTTGGTCTATAATTTAATCATGAATCGACTTATAAGCGAACAATGCTTGCAGATTATTGAATTTTATTATAAAAATTCATGCTCGGTTAAGAATGCATTGTGTACTTCTTCCATTTTATGGTTATTTTTCATTTCTGGTTGAATCGGTACGTGAACAAACAAAATTGCCGTATTTGGTAGACGCATTTCAAGAAATGTCAATGCATTCCGAAAAATGCACTGTTCACGCAAAGAAAAAACATGGTTGGGAGAATCATATTCGAAGAGCATCATATATTTTTGGGTTTATGATTGTGCCAACAATAGTCGTACTATATTATGGTTATCATATTATGATAATAAAATATCCATAATTTTACCATAATATGGTCCCTACAGTTATATTATGATTCAAATATTACAATATTATGATTCTGTATAAACATATTATGATGTTGAATTTATCATAATATGATTGCATGCTCAAAATGTTATTACATTATGGTCCCCATATAGTTATGATTTCTGGATTATAATAATATGATCCATATAAAATCTTTATATAGAATCTTTTTGACAATGAATTGATAATTGTAAATAATATTACATGTATAAGGAATTTTCGAAAAAAACCCTCAAAAAAATATTTTAAAGTTAAAAAAAATAAACTGGATCTTAATAGGTCAATTTATGAAATGTTTTAATGCCACATGAAATGTATTTTCTGTCCAGTTTTAGTGAACAATATATAATTGTTTTTTTAAGACATTTTGGTTTTTATGAAAACAAGACAATACTCGTATTAGGACTGTAAATGTCAAAGTCATGTTTTATTTAATGTATAATTATTTATTGATTGTTGACAGCATTTTATGGTTACATAATTATCATATTTTTTTCATAGTCAGAATTTTTTTTACCACAGTATGCTTACAGCCAATCATGTTATAAAATACAAGGTGTCAATCATAAAATAGTGAAATATTTACTATAATAATGATGGTAGCGACCATGTTGATGGTTAGACAACCAATAATATGGTTGTGACAACCATACCCGATTGCAGCAAGCACAATATTGTAGCAGTGATCATGTTGCAACCATGTTTTTTCTCTGCGTGTTTGGTGTTGATTATGGGCCGGTGGCATCATTAGACTCTTTTTCTAAGACGCCGAAGGCAGAAACGTTACTGTGGCCAGCGCCACAGTAACGTTGGGATGATTACAAAAATTTTTCTTGCCCAAAATTCAAGAGCTGAACTTGGCTGACATGTGGTTTCAACATAACGGTGTCACATGCCACACAGCACGCGAAACAGTGGCCCAATTGAGAGTCGAGTTCGGTAAACAGTTTGTTTCACGTTTGGGGCCGGTCAATTGGCCGCCTAGATCGTACGATTTAACGCCTTTAGTTTAATTTTTGTAGGGCTATGTTAAGGCTCATGTCTACAGGGACAAGCCCGCAACAGTTGACGTACTGGAAGCCAATACTAAGGAATTTATTCGTGAGATACCGGCCGATATGTTGGAGGGAGTATACCAAAATTAGACCCAGCGTATGCACCATTTGAGGCGCAGCCTCATACATTTCTCTAAATTTTATGAGTTTTTTTTTAAATAAAATCTGAAAGCTCTTAAAAAATCACCCATTAGAATCAAGAGAGGTTTTTTTTTAGTTTTATTTTTAGATTTGAAATGAAAAACGAATTTTCGTCTAGCACGGAAATTATACTTTGTGACGTGTTTCTGAATCTGGAGGTTAATTAAAATTTTTGAACTTTTAAGATTTTGAACTTTTGAATAAAACTATTGTTTTTTAAGTTCAAATATTTTATAGACTTTTGACCAGCTGAGAAATCCTTCATTCATATTTTTTTTATTTCTTAGCCTGAAGGTTGTTGGACAACTGTCTTCACACTGGCCGCTTGTGTTCATTTATGTGGTTGTACATTTTATGGTATATTTGCCTCAGGTGAGTTACAACCTTGGGCTGAACCACCTGCCGAAGAGAAACAAGTATGGTCACCTCCAATGGGTGCCATAACAGAAGATCCTTCACAAGGAGGTGCTGCAGCAGCAGCAGGTTATATTAAAGAAACATCATTTGTAAGTTTAACTCAAAAAAAAAAACATTAACAAAGCAATTTTATGACAATTTTATAATATAACTTATTTTTAATAAATAAAGGGTGAAACACCACAATATACCGAACAAAGTCAAATGCAACAACCAAATACCATTAATTATGGCGCGACAGGACACGTGGCCAATAATCCTTTCGCCATGGCTGGTGTTGGGGCAATAGCAACATCAACCATTAGTGAAGAAAGCATGCAACCTGATGCCAATATAACAGATAATTATCAGGCATATGGTGGCTATACACCAGCAGCAGCAACAACATTACAACAATCAACATTCATACAACAACCACCACCACCACAACTGGGACAAATGCCAACATATGAACAACAATATCCTCAATATCAACAGCAACAATAAAATCAATAAAGTCAAATCAAAGGTAAGAGTTAAATTAGAAAATTATAATAAAAGAGTATTAAAATTATAAAAGCAATCAATATTTCAAATGTTATAAATAATATTATTATAATTTAAACATGTAATAGAAACTTACAGACAAAAATATAAAACAAATAAACGAAACCAAAGTACGAAAATACAAAGAAATAAAACTAAACTATAATAATAATAATATAAAAATCGTTAAAATATCATAAAAAATCATTAACCAAGCACATATTATTTAAGATTTCGTTTAAGCTTAAACAATTTAGATGAACTATGTACAATTTTAAAAGAAAAAAAAACACATTAAAAGAAAATGTTTTAATCAAGTTCTGGTAAGAAGACATGCTATGTGTTTTTTAGGAAAATATTTTTCGTTCTATCTTTAAAAATAAAAGAAATTAGAATTAGAAAACACAATCAAATTCTTACGAAAAATTTAGGTGGACTTTTAACGAAGTATTTACACAATTTTTCCAGAAAAATTTCCTGAAATTACAAGCTTTTATACCCATAGATAATTTTAAACACCGATACAATATTAGCGGTAGTTTTATATATCAGAATATACGAGGGCAAGTCAATAAGTTTTTACAAACTCATATGAGGAACATTAGAAATTTAAAATAAAAAAGGATTTAAAAAATGTCACGTTACAAAAGACAACTAAAAAATTTTTAGAAAAGCACATCATTCAGTTGAATTTTAACCATAGATTGCTTAAACCAAATTTTGCTATTTTAAAAAATTGAAAAAGAAAACGTATTTCGTGCTATCATCAAACGAAAATTACCTAAGAAAATCAAAGATGGGTTAGAGGAAGTCCATGGCACATCTGTACAAGTGGCCTTATAGCCACAAATAATGAACGGCATTCAGCACGTCCAGTTGAGACACTTAGTTCGATAAATTTCACTATATAGTTTTGAGTGAACGACGAGTTAAAGTGCGTTAACTAGTTAAGGGCACGGTCATATCACATGGTTCAGTGATTTAAATCTTACACGAAAATTTGTATATGAGAAAGTAATCGGCAGGATGGGTACCACGTTTTTTCAAAATCTAAAATAAACGCAATCATGTGACTGAAACAAAAGTCAAAGCAATGAATTCTACAAGGTGAATCTGCCCCGAAGAAAGCAGACAATGATATCTGCTGATATGCATGAAATATCCCTACATTCACTACTTGGAAAAGGGAAATACAATAAATGAAGAACATTATTCAGAATTAAGTAAGAAATCAACAAAAAATTCACCCACTTGGCCAAAAAAAAAAGTGATCATCCATCAAGTGCAGACTTTTGTAGTTTCGATGTCAAAAATACACGAGTTGAAGTTCGAATTGTTGCTGCATAAACCTAATTGTACAGATTTGGCTACCAGTGAATTTTTACTGTTTTCAAATTTAAAGAATGAGGAGGTTATCCCTGCAATATAAGCCTTTTTTGAGGACCTTCAGAAATTATACTTTGTGGAGGGCTTAACAACTTGGAGATTCGCTGGAAGAAGTGTAACGAGCTAAAAGAAGACTTTTAAAAAATAATCAACCCAAAAAAAGGTGAATTGTATTAAATTTTTTTACGAATTTTTCTGATTTAATAAATTGGTTTAAGGTTTCTGGTGCAAGCTTAAATTAGGCGTCACATATTTTTAATTACAGATTTCTGGCCTTTGAAATTTGGGGAGAACGTTAAGGAGGAGGCTTTTTCTCTTTTAGCCGTTTCCCTTAAACATTTTCAAAGTTTTCTTCTTGCTAAATTTTTACACCGGAAGACCAGCCTACATGCATTTCTTTTCTTTTTGCCCTTACCCGCGTAATATTTAAATCCTTTCTAAATCAAACTTTACCTTGAAGAAGCAACATATTCATGCCTAATTACAAATTGTCCATAATTGTTATTTTTCTTATTTGCCTCTCCAGAGGCTCCAAAAAATTTTCAATGGGATTAAAGTCGGTGGGCAGAGGGGGGCGGGGGGTGATCCAAATGTTTGGGATTACTGTAAAGCAGCCATTCTTTTACTATTTTTGCGAGGTGCTTGTGTTTTTTTGAAAGACCCAAGATTGATCCCAGCGGAATTTTTTGATATTGGGTGGCAAAATATTTTTTAAAACGGTGAGGTTATCAGTTTTCTCTACCTACACCTCTGGCCGACATACACTCCCATACTATGACCAAACCTCTAACGTGCTTGACTGGGCAAATTTTTGCATCTCTAATTTTTTTCGCACCAAAAATGTTAAATTTGCTCTCGTCGCTAAAGACTACATTGTTTTAGAATGTATTGGATTTATTTTGATACTTCTTGGAGCTCGTCCATATAGTCCATTTATCTGAAATGCTCTTCTCAGATAATTTTACAGCACTATCATTTAGAATTTGTTTTTTTTTTCAATTTGGTTTCACGAAAAAGGACATCACAAATATGATATCGAATCTGATCAACACGAAATCCATTGATAATTGGAACAAACAGAAACCACTAAAACATTCAAGGAAATTCTTGTCATACAATTAAAAGAGGAGCAAAGAAGCTTTTCAGATGAACAGAACAAATCTAAGACTCCTATGAGGAGCACTCACAGGATACTATCCATGTAATTTCATCCTGAATAAAATGGGACATGATCGAGATACGACATGCAGATATTGTATGGAAGATGAGGAGACCATGAAGCATGTACTGGCTAAATGTCCTGCCTTTGCATACCTACGATTTATCACATTTGGCAGACCTAATATCATGGAGGAACAATACAAAAAGCTGGGAGTGAAGAACATTGTACTGCTACTTAAGGCTGCACTGGAGAACAACTGAGGAAAATACTAGAGGGTGCACAATAGATCTACTTGGTCGCTGTGATGAAGATACAGACTACTTAACTACATCGTAAATCGTAGAATTTGTTTTACTTTTGGTACAATGCATCGTATTTCAGTCCCATTTAGATGGTTTGGTCTTCCAAATTTGAGATGGTTTTGTAAATTATTAAAACTTTTTATATGCCCATGTAAAAATCGAAATATATATGAACATACATTATCATATATGGGCTTGTATATGATCATAAATGACCATAAATGGTCATAAAAGTTCATATATGGTTCAGTATATGACCATACATGATCTTATATATGACCATATATCTTCGAATTCGAAATTTGATGGTACATGGACATATATGGTAATATGTAATTATATATGAGCATACATAAATAGTATATGAACATGTATGATAATAAATGACATATACGGACACATACCCTCAAATTTTGGACCCGAAGATATATGGTCTTATATGGGATCATGTATTGTTATATGTTGAACCATGTATGAACGTTAGACCGTACCACCTTTTAGGCAAAAAAAAAGTTCACCGTACACCCTCAAATATAAAGTATTTTAACAAGAAAATTTCGAAATTTTTTTTTTTTTTTTGGCCGAACGTAGGGTTCGCCATTTTATATTTTTCATTATATCTTCGCTATTTACCGTCGGATCTTAAAGTGTTGTATATCAATGTTTTTTGTCTCACGGAGACCGATGTTTTCCTCGAAGAAGCCATTGACCTCAAGTAACCCGTTCTAGTATTAACCCACCAGATCTCAGTTGCTACCACCTTAATGTACTACCCTAATATTTTAGAATGAAAGTTAGCAAAAAAGCAATAAACTTTTGATAGGAAAGTATTCGAATAATTCCAGCGGAACTATTATTTTATTTTTTTTTATTTTTTTGTTGCCGAATGTAGGGCATTTTTAATTTTTTTGTCATATCTTCTGTATTTACAGTCGGATCTTAAAGGGTTATATATCAATGTTTTTGTCGTTCAGTCATTAAACCGATTTTACGTAATAGTTTTTCTTCTTTATGATATTTTAACACAAGTTCACGAATATTCAAGTAGGTTTGTTTACCTATTTTCAAAATAAAGTTGGTTACGCAGAAATCTTTTGATTTGAACTAATCATGACGACATCATGTTATTTAATAATTATTAAAATTAGTTAATATTATCTAAAATGTGGTAGTAAAAGAAATCACCATAAATAAAATTTGGTGTTTCGCAAGCTTATAGTATTAACCAGATTTGGGGAATCTGAATAACATTTTGCAATTATTCACATATATAATTTGTTCATATTACTAATCCTATCAGATATTCCTTCACATTTGTGGGATTAAACGTTTGCTTGTAAAACTTTTTAATACCAGACTTGGGGAATAAAAAGTATTTCTGTTTGTTTAATTGCAGAACAATTACTAAATGACATTCATTACATGTAATTGAAGTAATTGAATTTAATTAAATGATATTTAAGAACACAAAAATATTAATTGTTCCCCATGTCTGGCATTAAACAATTTCAAATTTTCCAAAGAAATAATTAATTCCACAAATTTAAAGGAAGATCTGATAGGAGTTTTAATATGAACAAATTATACAAAAGTGAATAATTCCAAAATATAATTGAGACTGCCCAGATCTGATATTAACAAACTAAGATAATTCCCAAAATATTTTTTACTTCTTATTAAAATTTTTAGAAAGAACGTAAAATGTTGCCAGAGATTTTTTATATACATAATGTATTATATTTTTCCCAACTGATAGTAGGACAACAGTTTCTTACTATAAATAGGGTAAATTTAAACAAAATTGCGCTAAAGTATACTAAAAAAGCAATAAACATTTAAACAGTTTCAACTTCTACTTAAATGCAGAGTATTTTGGCATTTATCATAATATTTTCTGTAAGGAATAATTTATACCTTTTACCTGATTTAAATGAGTATATCGGAAAATAAGCGACATCGTTGGAAAGTGTTTACAAATTTTAAAGTTGCTTAAGCTATTTTAATTAATGTTTCCAAAACAATTCTTCCACAACTTGATTAAGCTATTCTTTTTTAGGTTATTACAAATAAAAAAACTCGACTACAAACTTATAAATATTTCATATTATATTAAAATTTTAGTTAAATTTTTATTGCAAATTATTATGATTATGAAAATAAAAAAAAAAACATTGTTAAAAACTATATATAATAAAAAATCTATCTTGTTGTTAATTTTATGGTTCAAAATATATATATATATTTATAACTGTTTTTTATTATAATATATTTATTAAACATTTTAAATGTCCATCATGTAAATTTATAAAAAAAATATATAAAAATAACTAAAAGTATTAAAAAAAATGAAAAGTTGTGTATATCATATGAAATAACAGATTAAACAGAGTTTCATTATATAAATTTTAAGCATATATAGCACAAAAAAAGAACTGTAAATAAATAAAACAAACTGCTTAATTTATAAATAAATTATTATGTATTATGTTTTTGATTTCTGTCGATCATAAATATTAATAAAAGTAATTATGATAATAAATACTCATAATTAATATTACCATTATTGATATTCGTATTATTATAGGAAATTATTTAAATTAAAAATATTTAAGGTTAGTTTTAGATAAGTAACATAGAAAAAAAATTAATTTTCTATACTTAGGCTGGGTAACCATATTTTAAACTTTACACTAATATACAACTATTTAAAAAAAAAAATTTCGAAAAAATTTTAGACTTTTTCTAAATTTAGTTTATTTCTTGATTCCCACCCAGCCAGCCATAATTTAATTTATTAATTTAACATCAATGTGATAATATAAAATATGATTTAGTATTTTTTTATAATAAGGTTTTTAAGATTTTTTAAATGTTTTTTTTTATTATACAAATTTTTAAGTTTTTAATGTATTTAATTTACTGATATTTTTTATTTGTTCTTTAATTTAATTTTGCTCTTTAATTTGTACCTATTAATTTTTAATTATTTTCTTTTAACTTTAAATTAAATATTTTGTTTAATTAATAGAATATACATTTTAGTATTATTAAAATAAAATACTTAAAAAAAAATTATATTTAAACAAAACAATGAGATTTGTATGAAATATGAACAAACAAAAATTTTCTAACTAAAAGAGTCAATTCTTATTCAGTAATTTGTACAGTGACAGTAATATATAAAATAAAAATATTTATTAATATTAAATATATTTATAATTAAAAAATATTCATTAATACTAAACCAATTAATGTGTATGTATTTAGCAATTATATAATTATATTTAAATGCATGTATATATAAATAAATAATATTTAATAATTAAATAGAAAATTCATTGGTCGTATAATTGAGTCATATTACATTAAATAGAATTTACTAAGTTTAGTTAAATTTATATTATAGTGTTCATTTTTTAGATAATAAGTAAAAACAAAATATCTCTAAAAATAAAATACTGCTTGTGAAAGTAACAATAATTAGTTTTTAAGAAATTAATAATATGAATTTAAGCAAAAGTCACAAAAAAAAAATATTTAGATACTTATAATTAAACGCACATTAGATAAGATATTTATTATTTTTTTCCATAATAATTGACACATTTTAAAAACAATGGGGCAAATTAAAAAAACTTTTGGAAATAATTTAGCCATTTCTTACCGGTTGATCAGACTACCATGAATTTTTACATAGTCGCAGTCAAAGTGATTTCAATTTGAGCCGAGGTGCTTAGGTCAAGTGAAAATTTTGAAAGCTTATTATATTTTTTTTCACTAATATAAAAATCGTCTTTAAAAATTGTTTCTAAAGATATTAAAAATAATTTCAAAAGTGCATATATTTATAGAGAAGTTTTTTTTTTATTAAATATAACAGTTTACCCTGCTAAACTAGCAAAACTATGTTGCTGAATATTAGTACATAGACTGAAATAGTTACACAAAAACTAAATTTGTTTTAAAGCCTTTTCTTATGCGAACAAAAATTTAGCCTTTAGAAATAAACAACCTATAATTTTTTTCTTTACCATAAATTTTCGTTGATTTTAGCACTATAGACTGTTCATTCTCCTTTTAACTAACTTTGAATAGTTTTTTATACCCTCCACCATATATGGTGAGGGTATATATCAGTTTGTCATTCCGTTTGTAACATGTCGAAATATAGGTCTAAGACCCCATAAAGTATATATATTCGTGATCCTTATGCAATTTTAAGTCGATTTAGCGATGTCCGTCTGTCTGTCTGTCCGTCTGTCTGTTGAAATGGAGATCACGACGCGAAGACGCAAGTGGGGGTGCCTATTTTTACCTGGATTGTTGGACATCCTCCTGAGGAGTTTGGTATTGAAAATGAGCAAAATCGGTCCAGCGGTTAAAAAGTTATGGGTGAAAATGTGAAGATACCTCTAAATTTTCCATACAAATTGGTGTATTTTAGTACAATTTCATAGTAGCGACTGGTATATAATATATTTTCTCATATTTTTTTACCAATCGCTTAGAAATTAATAATATTTTGTACACCTCAAATATTTTTGACCACTAAAATTTTTTTACCACTAAAATTTTTTTTCACCACAAAAAATTTTTTTCACCACTAAAATTTTTTTTCACCACAAAATTTTTTTTTCACCTAAAAAAATTTTTTCATCACAAAATTTTTTTCACGTAAAAAAATTCGTTTCGCATCTAAAAAAGTTTTTCACCTCAAAAATTTTTTTCACCTCCATAATTTTACTTCAAAAGTTTTTTACATTGTTTGTATCAAAAACAATAGAGAACATTGGTGGAGGGTATTCAAAGATTCGGCACAGCCGAATTTAAGCCTTTTTTACTTGTTTTTTTTTTTTATATTTGTACAATTTTATTTCTATAAGTTTTTGAACCAATTTAAAAAATCGTAATATTCTTGTAATCTGCTAGTAAACCTCTACAGGGTTGGCCAAAAACCATTATCTGATTTTTCGCTTAACTGTTGTTATGTGATTATGTTTACTCGCAATTATGAATTTTGGTTCAATTAATTCTGGAGAATTATGTATGTGTGACGAATGGCCGCCGTAGGCATTGAACAAAATTTGGGCTCTTTTGATTACATTTTATATAGCTGCGAGGCTTGTTCGCGTACACCAACGACTGCAAATATCCCCAGAGGAAGAAATCCGGGACAGTCAAAACTGGATATCTGGCAGGAGATCTGTCTGACCAAGTTACATCATCGAAAAGCTGTATTAAACGCTCTGGGAAGGCATCCTTCAAAAAATGCATTGTGTCGCGTGTAGTATGGAAAGTGACCCCATTTGTTAGAACCAAATTCAGATCGTCAATTTTTGGTATGAAAAATTCAGTCAGCATTGCTTTATTGCAGTTGCCGTTCATTGTTATAGCGTTACCTTTGGCTTCTTTGAAGAAATGATGTGCAATCACTACTTTCGACGCAACTACACACCACACGGTGACTTTGGTTGGGTGTGATGGCACTTCATGAATTATAAGTGGATTTTTCGCCCCTCACAATCGAGAAGTATGCTCATGAACAATTTTCATTGAAAATCATCCACTTTTTCGTTGAGTTTAAAAGTTCCCAGGCTTCAGCGCATATCAATTTATTATTATTCTATATAAATTTTGCACGTGTGTACTTTACAAAAGTCTAAACCAAACTGATATATGATGCCATTTTTAAAAATGGTAACACTTTCCAATAGAGTGATACTCATTGGCGCATGCCTACAAGCATCTTATAAAAATTCAATTTTAAAAACTAAAATTTTGTATTTTTTCGGTAACATGGTTTGATTTATGTTGGTGATACAACTGCTGGCTAAAAGTATTCTCCCAACCTTAAATTGATAACATCATTAGAAGATCGGACTAGGTGTTCAAAAAGCGTCTAAAGAAATCTAAAAAATATAGGGGGTCTTAAAAATATAAATGGTCTACGACTATATTTTCTAAAATAAGATTTAAAAAAGTTTATTTGTAACTTTTTTGACCGTCCCTTGATTCGAACCCTGACCACCAGATTAGCAGACGAGAGCTGCTCAAATTCAAATCTAAAAGTTATAAAGACAAAACCAAAAATAGACAATTGATGATGATACTTACTAAACATTTCCCAACATGATTATACTTCTATAGGTTAATTTATTTACATTTTAAATCCATAAAAAAGTTTAAGATTTTGATGAACTTCGGTTTTGTATTAACCCTTTTGTGTCTCAATTTCAATGGCTCGATATTATTTTTTTTTCAAAACTATTTACACTTGAGGAATTTTCTATAAAGCAAATTAGATTATTGTTATAGAATATTTTTGAATTTTAAGTGATCTTTTTTATTCGAATTATTTCTTGCGTATGAGTTATATTTGTTTTAATGTATGAATTAATATAACTTATACGCCTTAAAGTGGAAAATAGTAAGTCGAATCGAAGGCACTGCTTTGATTAAAAAAAAAAAACAACAACATATACTTACTTACCTTATTCGCGTTTAAAATGGCTCGACTTTAAAGTTGAAAATAAAAAAAAAATCGCTTTGCATTTTATTCTGTAAAAATGGCACGAAGACGCTTTTGGTTTCACATTTAAAGTTTCTTGAAGAACATATTATATATTTTACGTTATTATATTTTTTCTTGAGAGACGCTTATCTTTCATCCGTTTTCTTGCTTATTTTTCTTCCACCGGACCCTTCTTATTCCACAATTTTTTTTCCTCAAATTTAAACAGTTCATATACTCCGATATGTACCTAAAGTGATGACACTACTTTAAATTTGGATATTGAAGAAATTATTGTAAAAATTTAATTTTCTGAAAATTTACACACTTTTTTGAAATTGTGGGATTTCTTTCAACATTTTTCTAAAATTTTACAGCAATACGTTTATTAACAAATATTTCATTGCACAATAATAAAACATTTCTGCAAAAAGTTTCTGAACAAATTTTGGCACGAATATCAGAAAATATCATCCGATTGGGTTGAAATTTGACATATATAATATTAGTATACATTTTACGAGGATCTCTCAAATATAGTGAGAAAAAATTACTAAATTATTTCTTAATTTATTTTTAAATAGGCCCCACTGAACTAATTGTTGAGTTATTTTAAAGATGTTTTAATTATGAACTTAATTTTCATATAATTCAATTTGATAATTTGCACAATTTTTACACCATTTTGTTATTAGAATGCACATTTAAATTTTTTTTTAATATATAGGCACAATTTTTTAACTATTTTTTATCAGACCGCACTTTTTTTTGAAATTTAAAAAATTTAAACTTAAATTTAAAAACTATTTGTTATTTGTTAAATAACAGACACAATTTGATTTTTGCACTTTTTATTTAAATATTAATTTGCACAATTTTTTGTAATTTTACACATTTTTTAGTTTAAACGTCTGTTGCATAACAAAAATATTTCAAATTGTTTGCCTTATATGAGTTTTATAAATACAAACAATTTTTTAGTTAAGAATTGGTTAATTTATTACACACACTTTAAAATTAAATAATAAATTGATAAAGTATATAAAGAATTACAAATTCTTAACTAAAAATTTGCAAACAGTATTTTTGGACGGAGATTAGAAGAATTTCTGTTTAATAACAGATGTAATATTTTGAGTGTACTAAATTGGCAATTTTTTTTAATGGAAGCACCTTTTTAAACATTTTAAAATTTGAACCAATTTTCGGCACTGCTGCTCTTTTTTCATTTATTTTTCCTCACCTGTTTTTTAAAAATATTCACAAATTTTTTTAACTTTTCTTTTTTGCACATTTTCGTTATATGTTACGAAATATTTTATTTATAGCACATTTTATTTAATAATTGCACTTTTGATTTTTATGCACTTTTATATTTTACTAATTGATCTGAATTTACAATCATTTTTTTTTATAGCTCTGCACTGCAGCTATTATTTCAAAACTTTACATAATCTATTTGTTTACAAATTTTTACTTGAAGAATACCTGCACTTTTTAAATATTAATTTTTTTTTTTTGTAAATTGACACAAATTTTATATTTTGCACAATTTAGCAATATTTTTAAACAAATTACACAGTTTATTTTTTTTTATTAGCACTTTTTATTTGTTTTGCACTTTTTACTTTTAAAATTTATTTAGTTTTAAATTGGCACGAATTTTCTATAAATTATTTGCTTAAAACTAAAAAAAAAATATATTAAAAATAATTGTAAAATTTAAATATTAAAAGTTTTAGTATAGACACTTTATTAGTTCTTTAGAATTGCACAATTTAAAGTCAATTATATTTTATGGTTTATTATTTAATAATTTTAAAATTTATTTTCAAAATTTCCACATTATTTACAATAATTTTGTAAAGAGTACTATACACGCACTATTTCGAAACTTCTAATGTTTTTTTGTGTAACAAAATTGGTTTTGAAAACATGCACTGTTTAAAAAATTATTTAAATTTTATGAAAATAAATTTTAAACACATTTTTTTATTTTTTTTTTTTATTTAGTATTTAACCAATATTTTGCTATAGGTTTGTATTTTATTTAAATAGGCAATAACTAGTCAGAATATAATTTTAAATCTTTGATTATAAAAATTTGTCCATTTATCCATGAAATTAATATTAAATTGGCACAATTAAATGCACTTTTAATTTTATATTTTAATGCACATTTAGTTTTTTAATGCACAATTGCACCTTGGAAAAACCCACTCAAAGTTTTTTTTTAACATATTCATAATGACCCAGCAAAATCTTGGTAATAGTTATTGCCAGTTCATGTATTACATTTTTTATAAAATACCCTACGCCTTTTATAACCTATTACCAGCAAAGATTCGCTTACATTACTTGTAACCAACAAATTTTGGAAATTTTAAGCTATTACTTCCAACAATTCCCCCATGTGGACATAAGGTCCCAGCAAAAACATGGTATCAACTACTTACTAGTCTATTTACTCGCTGCATTATTTTTGTTCGCGATGTCCAAAAAGTAATTTTGTGGATGCTTGTAAGCGAGAGGGTAATGACCACCCATTACTTTGTGTTTTTTTTTTTTTTTTTTGTAAATGAGAAGATAATGATTACACATTACTTTTGGTACATCGCAAACAAAAGTAATTTAGCGTGTAAATAGGCTGGTAAGAAATTGAAACCATATTTTTGCTGTGGTGTTAAATGCCCAGTTGGAAAAGTCCTTAAGGTACCTTCATGACGCTTTATAAATTTACTAAGCGTCATGAGGATGATTTCATGACATTTGATACTAAGTGACTTAAGTGTACTCACAGTACTCACTCTAAGAATGTACGAACCAGTTTTTTAGTCGGCATAATTTTTACTAAAATTTTATTTTTGTTTGAAAATTTCTTACTTAAGTTAAATTTAAGTCAAAAATGATACAAAGTGCTGACTATAAGACTGTCTCTAAGATTTTGGTGGGAGACTTCGCCAATTTTGCTCTTACGAAATATTTTATAAACTGCAAAAAAAAATAATCAATAAATATTAAAAAAAAAACAGAAATACGAATTTGGTACTTATTTTAGTAAATACCAAAATATCATTATTTTGCATGAACATATAAGTACTTCTACCATCCACTATCAGTAGGTCATTATTTTGTATTTTAAAGTAATGAAAATGGTAGCGACCAATCGGTACATAGTAATCTACACAGAAATGACCTGTCACTACCATGTTTTTGCTGGGATACACAGAGAAAAATTTTTGTCTGTTTCCAATTAAAATTCGGTTACTACGACAAAAATCGATTGAAGCAACTGAATATTGGTTTACACAACAAAATTCCATTGGCACAACTAAATTTAGGTTAAAACACCCAAAATTTTCAGCAACACATTTGAATTTGGTTGAACTAACCGAATTTATTGGTTGTCGCAACCAAACTATACTTTTCAATTCCGTTGGAACTTCATTATTCTGTGTGTAGATATTAAGATTTAAATCCTTGTTTCTTCTAAACACAAGTACACAGAAAAAACAGATTCATTGTGACAACTGAATTTCTTGCCAACTCCTTGGGTTGGTTGCAGCTACCGATATATTTATTTGTGGCGACAAAAATTCGGTTATAACAACAGAATTTTCGTTAGAGCACTATATTTAAATTGACGTTGGAATACTTTTGATTGCGGCAACCAAAATTTCGTTAGCTGCAACCAAATCATTAAGTTGGCAAGTAATTTGGTTGTCGGAATGAATTTGTTTTCTCTGTTTACCGTAATCTTTTTCGCACCTTAGTAGTTTTTGCACCTGCACTTAAATTTATTTTATTTAGTTATTTTTAGGTACACTCAAAAAAGTTTGCCGTTGGGCCATTCCATGTCCGATTTTAATGAAATTCGCCACAAATATTGTAAATGGGTAGTGTTTATCAAAACATAAACCTTTCGACCTCAAACCCTTTCTGTTTTCGAAATATGATATCATGAAAATTTGCAAAAACGTCAAAATATTGAAAAAGTGTCCATACAAAGTAGCCCATAACTTCTTAACTATACAACCTAAAATTTTTCTATTGCTACCATTCTAAAGGTAAAAATATTACCTTAAGTTAAATCTTCAAAAACCCATATCTCAAAATCCAATTTTTTTAAAATTCCGAAAGAAATATATATTAAAAATTAAGGCCTCTCTACATTTGTGGCAAAATTTTAAGGTAGAGGCTCATTTGGTTCTGGAGTCATCAAGAAAAACGTGGTCATAAGCATGGTAAGGTAATGTTTTCACCTTTAAAATGGCATCAATAGAAAAATTTTAGGTTGTATAGTTTAGAAGTTATGGACGACTTTGCATGGACCCTTTTTCGATATTTTGACGTTTTTGCCAATTTTAATGACGTCATATTTCGAAAACCGAAAGGGTTTGGGGTCGAAAGGTTAATGATGTGATAAACACTACCCATTTACAATATTTGTGGCGAATTTCATTAAAATCGGAGATGACAAATCCGCAAATGACAGTTTTCTGTGCGGTTTGACATGGAATGGCCCTGTTAATACATGTCAGTTGTTACTGTAATTTCAGTTGTTTCAACTATTATAACAGTTATTAAAAAAAAAACAACAACAACAACAAAAGAAAAATACTGTATTTCTTAACAGTTGTTTTAGGCAGTTTTTACAAATAATCAAACAGTATGTTTCCAATAAACAGTAAATTCTTGTAAATTATTTAAAAATAACGAATTTAGTTGATTCTGTTTTTTTACTTATTGTTTGTTATATTTTTGATATTATTGAAATATTAAAATATATCTGCAAATAAATATTAAATTATTATATTGTTCCTGCAAAGCCTAAACCGTACTAACTGGAGTACCGTTTGTAATTTAGACTTTAAATTTCCAGTAGGCCGGAGTAAATACACATTTTTTGAAACACAAAGAAATTAGTTTTGTTTTTTATATATTTTTTAAAAATTATAAAAATTTATTAGTTGATTCAAAAATTCTGTAGTAAAATATTTTCCAGTTATTATTACATTATTTTTTAGTTATTTTTTAACACTGAAAAATAAATAAATTTTTAGTTATATACAATTGACGCCTTTTTACTGCATGTCTTTATTTTAAGTGTCATTTGCAGTAGATTCTACAGGCAAACTTTTTGAGAGTATTTTTATTTTTTTTTTAATAATTTGGATAAATTATTATTTCATTATTGTAGTTATTAAGTAAGCACTGTACATACAATTGCACAAATTAATTAATTAAGAAAATTTTAAATAAAACACAATTCAAAATTTAAGTTTAAACAACTTAAAATAGTAAAATTTTATGTTAATAACTAGCTAATACAAATAGTTAATATTTCGTTTTAATTTTCTTTAAACAACTAAACTGATTGTTTTCAGCGTCGGGCATTGTGTAATAAAAAGTATATTAGAATAATGAATAGAAATAATCTGCTCCAAACTAATATTTTAAAATATATATATTATTAATATTTTGCTTAAGCCTTCAAAGAAACTTCTCAAACCATTAAAAACAACTAAAGGGTGGTTAAATTTTAATAAAACACAATTTATTTCGGAAATTATTGTCATTTATTTTTATTATGATAATATGGTATGGTTCAATTATGTATGGAACGAAATATCGACTGGGCGAACACGTGTTTTCACAGACCCGGTTTGCTGAAATTTGCCCACAATTCTCCCGATTGCGGACACATTTGGTCAATTATGCTGACCAAAAAAAAATCACGAAGTGCACGAAATGCATTTTGATTTGAACGCCCATTTTCATAATAAGCCTGAATAACTTTAGCGCATTGCTCGATTGTGTATCTTTCCATGGTTCAAATTGAGTTAGTCTGAAATTGAAGAAATGTCAAATGAAATGCAGAAAAAAACTTGACGTTTAGGTGTGGTTCACATTCAACATCGGCCCTTAAAATTTAATCACCCTTCATTTGCATAATGGAACTCAGTGAATCTACTGCATTAGGTTTAAAAGCAACCAATCTCACAATAAAAACAACTAACAAATAAGAAAATTTCAAAAACGGCTAATGAAAAATATTTTAAAAATTAAATTACACTTTTTGCTAATGAAATTTATTTAGTAAAAGAAGCATTATAGAAAATAACTATGTTAAAGTCTTTGAAGTTTTCTAAAGAATAATTTCTTTTGAGAATCTTAGAGTATATTCTATAGAATGGTTCAGAATCTATTAATTTTTTACCCTGCAAAAATGTCCCTGAATTTTAAAACTATTTAAGAAAAACATCTCAAAACTTCTCATTCTAAAAAAGAGTTGTTAGCATCAGCGAAAGAAATCTGGAAATTATTCTATTCGACAACAAATCGAATAGATTGTCAATTCACTTTTATAAAAATTAGTTTTTTTCTTGTATGGAGCAGATTACATTTAAAGTAGTTTTAATTAATAAAAATTTTATTTAAATTTTTTTTAAGTTTTAAATGAGAGCTTTTCGTTCTCAGGCTGTGTTGACAATAATAAACAATTTAAAAATTGTAAAAACATAATTATGATTTAGTTAAATTTTATGAAAAGAGAAATAATGAAATTAAAACGTAATTATAAAAAAATAAATATTAAATAAATCTGTGTAAATATGTTAAATGTAATGAAAAAATAGCAAATCATAAAATGCTTTTGTGAGTAAAATAAGTTAAAATGTAAATAAATTAAAAATAAGTGTTTAAAAAAAACTCTCAATGAAATCCAAATAAAATATAAGTTGAAAAAAAATTTAGACGATTTTTGTTATTCTTTTAAATAAACTTAATAAAATATAAAAAAATTTATAGCAAATAATGAATAAATTTAAAAACACTAGTTTACAACTAATTTGTGCACTATGTATTTTTTGTGTATTATGGTTAGTTTAATACTGAGGCCCGTTACATTAAGTAACCAGTTTAAATTTAACAAAACAATTAAATTCAAATTTTATATGGCAAAAAAAAAAAGAAATGTGTGTTTCAAAGTCTCAGTTAGCAATTAACGGGATATTGTAAGAAACAGACTTAGTTTGGCTTTTAAAATATTTAAAATTTTTTACGATCGGAGGCATTCTGACCAATATCTCGGCCTAAAAATTATCTTATTACAGATGGTATCACTATAAAGATTAAAAAAATTAAAACATTAAAACACGGTATTTTAATCGAATCATGAGTTTATTTCCAACAGGTTAAAATATATTAAAAATAATAATTTTGGATTTCTTAAAATGAAAATATTTTGAATTTTAAAAATATTGTCAAAAATAGAAGTTGTCAAAAAATATATATTTTTTTATTGTAAATGTATAGACTATATTTGGATTAAATCAAACTACATATTAAGTAAGTCCATGGATAAATTCCTAAGTTATAGCCAATCTTATGTAAGTATTTTTTAATTAATTTCCACAATTTTTCCAAAACGAAAATTTAAATTAATATTAAAAATATTGTAAAAAACAGAAAGCGTCCTAAAATAATTGATTTTTATATTAAGCATAGAGTCCATATTCGAATAAAGAAATCAAAGAAAACATTAAGAAAAACTATAGATGAAATCGGAAGTTATACCTACCCGAGTACAAAAGTTTGAATATAAGCATATGTGGTATTATCTATAAATATACCCAGCAAAAATGAAGCTGCCAAAGAAGCAATAAAAGCATCACTACTATGGCAAAGGCATCACTTCTTTTCTGATGGTTTCATCGATGAATTTAACATTAGCGTGTCATAGGATGGAAGTATTCAAATGTAGCATCACTCATACTTTACTCTAAGGAAGCAATGATAATACAATGATTAGATATTCTGATGCATGAGTGTGAAATGTTCATATACATTGTAATATTTAAGCTTTGATGAAAATTTAATTCATAAGAATGCAGAAAAATAAGTTAAAAGAAGCGAAATTTATGCATTGATATACAAATACTCTATTAACACAAATAAATAATTCTGCATTAGTGAAAAAGCATTTTTGAAACATTTTTCAAAACTTTTAATGAATTTTTAGACAAATTTTAAAATATTTTTGTATAATTTAAAAACTGGTTGTACAATTTGGAAACAGTTTTAGACAATTTTTAATAATTTTTGCACAATTTTAAAACATTTTTGCCCAATTTGAAATTATTTTTACACAATTTTAAAATTATTTTGATAAATTCTGAATTAAAACTGTGCAAAAATGCACATATTGCGCCCTCATAAATATTTAAGGCTGAAAAAATGCAAATGACAGGCCAGCTAGTTTCTATAAAAAGTAAAAAAAATCTGTTCTTCTTGATATTTCAAAACTTTTATAAAAATTTGCAAAAAGGCGTAAATTCTAACCCTCATGAAATGTTAAACTAAAATATAAAAAATGATTTAATAAAAAAATTAAAAAAGTTTATCAGAACTATTTTCGCAATTTGAACAAATGCTTAAGATTAACAAAAATATACCATATACTATAACATATGCTTTAGAAGTAATGAGGAGTGATTTTTTAGATATGCATCGGGTTTATATCCAGATCACTGCATTTGAAATATGAACATAAAAGAATGTCAACTGAAGTTAAGGAAGCAATGAAAGAATATATAGTCACAGAATGACTACCATTTTTTTTGCTGGGTATTATCATATATATGTAAATACATATGACAGTATACACTACCTTATATTTTGTCATGTATAACCAGATACATATATTATATATTGCTCCTAATAAAATTAGATATGATTTATTTGATAAGATATGGTATATATTATATAATATAAAATTATATATAACACTATATATAATTATATATGGCTTACATGGGACCATATTTACCTATATATGACTTATATATAACCATATATACATATATATATGAGTTATACAGAACCATATATAATTATATATGTTTTCTAATATTTGAGATATAATCAGAGATTGTCCACTATAAAATATATTTTTAATATGGTATGAGATATAATTTTATATGATTCAATATATTGTGCAATCTAATAAATATTTTTTGATATGGTAAAACATATAATTATATATGGTACAATATTTGCAATCAAATTTAAGATATTGTTATATATAGTTCCATATATAAAGTATTGATATGATATAAAATATAATCAGATATAATTATTTGTGGTTCAATGTCAATGGTTTCGAATCCCAAACAGGGAGATAAAAATTAGTTTTTTGTGTTATTTATTTAATTTTTTCTTATTAATATTTTCTTTACAAAACATTCAAATTTTAACCCATTTCGAGGCAACAAGACCTAAAAATTATTAATAGGATATAATACATAATTAATTTATAATAATCTAGGTACATGATCTTTGTTGCCAAAAGTCCTACACTTAAAAAAGTTTGTAAGTTAAAATAACTGAAAATATCATTTAAAAGAAATGATATTTCATTTAAAAACCGGTCTACTTAATTTTCATTTAAATTAAATGTCATTTGTTATTTATTTTTAAATGTTGATTAATCAACTGACACATCCGTAAGAATCAAATGATATAATCAGTTAAAATAAATGTCAAAATTTTACCTACCAATCCTTAAAAAATAAATGTTTTTTCATTTATTTGAAATTATTTCCCTTTTTGTATTCTTTGTTTTTTTAATATACTCGTACAATACAAAATGTATGTATGCATATGAAGCTATAAACACCTTTTGTGTGAATGTATTTGTATATGTATGTGTGTTTATGAAGTTCTTGTAATTTGTATTGAAAAAATTTGTATATATACAACCAATTTAAATAAAAAATTGAAATTTTTTTAATATTTTTTTTGAAACAGACAGCAAACAAAATTTAAATTTGTAATAACTGTTGCGGACACAAATAAACCACAAGTTTCCGTTTTGTGGGTAAATTATTATTAAATTTCAAAAAAATGAAAAAAATAAATGAAACTGAAAAAAATGGTTAATGATAGTAAATTATTTCGAATAAATGTTTAAAAAGTTAATATAGATATTTCTTTGAAAAATAAATGTATGTTCCTTTATTTTTAAATGGAACGGAAAACTTTTTTATTAAACTACAAACAGTTAACTACATAATATTCTAAGTGTATAAGTGGTGAAAATTTATATATTTTGTATGTAAATTTTGTATATATTATTCGATCTATCTGTTTTAATTATATATTTTTAATATTTATCAGGCTCAAGAACATAATTAAATGTTACAAACGAATAGTAAACACAAATTTTTTAATTGAATAGAAAAAAATGTGAATATCAGCGCTAGCGGGAGTGCACACTTTCGACCTGAGCGACCAGGTCATCGTCAACCTCCTTAAGAACCACCCAAGCCACAAACAACTGATGGTTTTGAACAGGCTTATATATCACACACCCTAAAGAATATGACTATGCGAAATTTATTTTTTCATAGGTAGTGTATGATTACTCTTACAAACTGATCTTTTTCCATTTCAGAAACAATTTAGTCTTATTGATGCAGTCATGATATGTAGAAATAATTCCCGAATATATAATTATATACAAATCCCGAAGATATAATTATATATAACACAATTTTACGAAAAATGTTGTCTAATAAAGTCAGCCACACACTGCTGAATGCTCAACTCACTACAACTCTGGCAGACCGAGTTCAAATCCTGGCGAAAGCATTGTTTTTTAAGAATTTTAATATATATTTTTTTTCATTTCAAATTTGTTTAATAAACTAGATATCATATATTTTTAGGTCTAATCTGATACAATTCGATCTGCCATTTTTCGGATCAACTTAAATACTTCTAAATCCCCAAATATATTGCTGGATCTAATTTTATCGGCCATTTTCAAGATCAAATAAGATCAGTTATAAATTACAGCAGATATTAATTGATATCAAATTGGATATGATTGAATATTGCGCCAGATCAATTTTTTTACTCGGCTAATTGTGTATTAAAAATTTTCACTAAATTTTCATTAAATTTACCTTCCTCACTGAATGGAATATGGGATCTATGCTTAAAAAAAGTATATTTTCGACAATTTTTATATATTAATTTTTTTTTTGAATGCTAAAAATTTTCTATTTGAAAAATTTTTAAAAATATTTTTGGCTATTGCACTTAAACTACAAAACCAATAAACAATGTCCATAAAGTTTGATTCTAGTTTGATTGTCTTTATATTAAAAATACATAAGTAAAATATTGCGCTGAAAACTAAAAAAATAAAAAATTGTAAACTAGTGTAATTAATTAAAGCTGTGGCAAACAATAAATAGTAGAGTCTTAAGTATTAATTATAATTTACAATTAAATAAAAATGACATCTTTTTTTTGGTGTTTGACTATAAAAATCAAAAAAAGAAAAACTCCCGAAATTACTAAATATAAAATTATAACAAATAAAACAAAAAAAAAAAAAATATTGTAGTAACCCTTTTCTGATAAATAACCGCCCAAAATTCTAAGTGTTTTATTTTTCATTTTTCCTACGGTTGGTTTGTTTCTAAACTAAATAAATAATTCTCAAATAATATACCTACAAAATATTTATGTTATATATAAATGTTATTTATTATTTTTAAATGTTATAAATTAAATATAAAATAAATTGTAGTAAAATTGACTGAAATGACATTAAAATAATAATAATAATAATTTCAAAACCAAATATACTTCATTATAATTAATACTTTAATGTGTTACATATATATTTATATGGAAAATTAATTTAAAAACAAACAAATAAACAATAATTAAAAATCACTGTCATCCAATGAGCCTAAATTAAATTTTCAAATATATGTATTCCAAAAAATCCTAAAAAACAATTTCACTTACTGACATACTACCTACCCTACCATTAATATAAATATTTATTCAAATTTTAAATATTAATCTAAATATCATTGTAATCAAACGCTAAAATTAATTATAATGAAAAAAACAACTAAATAAATTGTAAATTAATTAAAATTTGTGGAATTAAAATTAAATATTAATCAAGAAACGAATGTAATACAAATATATAAATAAAAATGTTAAATTTATTCAAAATAATAAAATAGTTTTATTTATACGTAAAACTTTTGAACATATGCTCTCACATGCTATGAAATAATACCCAAATTATCTAATGAAATACCCAAAACAAATGAAATAACCCCCAAGGGAAAAAATTTAATAACATACTAATAAACTAATTCGGAAAGAAAATATGAAATTATCCCCAACATTTTGGGCTTTATTTTATAGTGATATAATTCCCAAAAATAATAAAAAAAGATATATTCATAAAGAATTAAAAAATAACACCACTACTCTGTGGAATATATTCTCTAAAATAATAAAAAAATATATTCATAGTTTCTTTTTTTTGGGCCTGATGAAAACTACTCCCACTTACCCCAAGTTCTGCTCTAAATTTGTGATAGCATACAAATTAATACCAAAAATCGATTACTCTACTTATATTATTAGAATATAAAACTTTTCTTAAGATCTACTAGATCTTCGTGCTCTTAAGGGTTAATGGTGTAACTCTTTCTCGTAAACATATATTATAGATGTTTTGTAGTTTGAATGGTTTAAGACTTTAGTTAAGTCACTTTACTGCTCGTAAAAATAAACTTAAAGCGACATCTGTGGAATATAAAATGTAAAAGACTTTTTAAAATACATTAGAAAATTTAAGTAAACATTGATTTTTTTAAATTAGTATTTATTAACTATTGATTAGAAGGCGTTTAAACTCTTACTATTTTGTGTATTACAAAATGTCTAATTTAACGGCTAAAAAGGTAAGAAAAACATTACCACAACCGAAAAATGTTTATTTGTTTCCCTCCCTTAACTAATGATAATAAATTATAAATACAAAGAAATGGGATTCAAAAGAATCACAGAATTAATGTTTAGAAAGGTTATATTTAAATCAAAGATTTTTTTTTGTATGAAAATCAATAAAATTGTAGAAATATTTATAGAAATATTGACCCAAGTTTAAGAAGAAAATTATATTAATCTTCCATTGTTTCTAATTTTTATAATCTGAGCATCTTTTTTATAGAAATATAGTCCCAGGACCTGAGACTTTTTCTAATAATTGTTTTTTTTTTTTGAACTTGAATAAGATTTCTATAAAATACCTTCTTAAAACTTTTTTAATAAAAATTTTATCTAAAATTAAAATTTTCTTTCATCACACAGAATTTTGCATAAATTTTAGAAATTTCTTTTGTATTTATCATTTTAAAAAAAATATTTTCTAGAAATAGATAAACTTTTTTAAAATAAAAAATTTACATTTTAAAATTAAAAATAAATATATACATAAATTTGTTTTAGGAAAAATATTATACATACAAGAAGAAGAAACTACTGAATAAATCACATATAAATACACTTAAATTATATAGAATTTGGAACGACTTTCTGCTTAATATAATTTCTAAAATGCAGGTATATGTCGTCTTCTTCGAACGCCTTGATATTCTCCCGTTCTAGCCGATCTACCCTTACCAGGAAATCCGCGAGCAAATGGTGGTTTAGCATTGGTGGTAACATAGTAGGTGCCTCGCGCTCTATAAATAAAAAAAAAGAAAAAAAACAAACAAAATGATTATGGTCAGTTAAGATCGGTCATAAGATAGCACGAAATATATCATATTTCGGAAAACGGAGCGAGTACGAGAAAGGCATCTGATCCTTATTATATGGGCGGACAAATTAACGAAAGGGAATATTTCGAGAAAAAACTAAATGAAATTGCTGAAATAGTAATTTTTTTTTTTCAAAAAAAAAGAAACAACAATCAGGAAATTCTTAATATTAATTAGTGTGTTGTTTTTTGAAAAGGGATAGAAGAGAGCTAAAAGGTGGTAAAGGATGAGGAGCTTCAATACTGCACTCACAATAATCTAAAATACATGTTAAATTAATCGAAAATACAATCAAAAAGATAACTACTGATTTTTTATTATACTCAGTCCATTTTGTTGTTTATTTTCAATCACTGTTTAATAATCAACAGAGTAAAAGCAAGCAAAATCATCTAAAATAACCATAAATTTTTAACTGACAAAACGTAGAAAAAACGATTTTTGTGGCTTGTTTTACATATTGAATTTTTTTATTTGTATGACATTTTACAAAACAACATGCACAGATGTATATATTTTTATTATACCCTCCACCATATATGGTGAGGGTATATATCAGTTTGTCATTCCGTTTGTAACATCTCGAAATATAGGTCTAAGACCCCATAAAGTACCTAGTACTTTCATAATTACTGACACACTGTTAGTCGCCCCCACTGTAAGAAATCCACTGAACATACTCTCGTTACGTTCACAGTTTTTTGACAACTAGCATTTAAACTTCATTTTTGTGTAAAAAGTTTTTGTCGTGCGTTACTTTAAATTTTGGAATGGGGAAATATTGAAAACCGCATGTCGTAATTGGCCTAAAAAAATGTGGAATGGAAACTGGAGACATTTATCGAACATTTCAGCCGCTCGGGGTTAGTCATAGTTTTGTTTATTTGACCGTCCGAGATCTGGCCGTCTGCGCTCTGTGCGAACTCCCATAGCCGTTAAAGCTGTACAGAATCGAATTTATCGAAATCCACTCCGAAAGCAGCAAATAATGTCGCGGGGGATGAATATATCGAAGGTATCCCTTTCTCGCATCATTAAATATGACTTGGGACTTCGGACTTACAAAAGAGACACGGGACATCTACTTACGGTGGCGTTAAAACAGAAACGGAAGCAAAAATCAAAAGCATTGATTCGCCAGTACGCCAAAAACCGCCACAGAAAAATTATGTTTACTGACGAGAAAATTTTTACTGTGGAGGAGTCGTTCAATAAATAAAATGATAGAGTCTATGCTAAGTCATCTCTAAAAAACAATTTACCAAACTTTATTTCTACGGATGATTGGCCATCGGGTAGTCCAGACCTGAATCCTTTAGATTATAAATTGTGGTCCGTTTTAGAAGGCATGGTCTGCACTACTCACCACAAAAATTTGGAATCGCTTAAGCGTGCACTTATCCGCGCAGTGGACAATTTCCCCATGGAGGTCGTGCGTACTGCACGGTCAGACTTCGGTCGTGTTGGAAGGCAAATTACGGCCATTTTGAATAATTTTTTTTTGTTATATTCTTCAATATTTAAAAAACCAAAATAAAAAGAAAAAATTAAAAAAATTCTTGTTGTTTGTTTTTTATCAAGAAAAAACCGTGTGTCAGAATAATTGAAAGTACTAGGTATATATATATTCGCGATGTCCGTCTGTCTGTCCGTCTGTCTGTTGAAATGACGATCACGACCCGAAGACGGAAGCGGGGATGCCTATTTTTACCATGATTGTTGGAAATCCTCCCGAGCAGTTTGGTATTGAAAATGAGCAAAATCGGTCCAGCGGTTAAAAAGTTATGAGTGAAAATGTAAAGATACCTCTAAATTTTCCATACAAATTGGTGTAATTTAGTACAATTTCAAAGAAGCGACAGGTACAAAATATATTTTCTCATATTTTTTCATCAGTCGCTTAGAAATTAATAATATTTTGTATTTACCTCAAGTATTTTTCACCTCAAAAAATTTTTAACACCACTAACATTGTTTTTCACCACAAAAAATTTTTTTCATCTCAAAAAATTTTTTTGACCTCCATAATTTTACTTCAAAAGTTTTTTACATTATTTGTATCAAAAACAGTAGAGAACATTTTTTTAGGATATTGGTGGAGGGTATTCAAAGATTCGGCACAGCCGAATTTAAGCCTTTTTTTACTTGTTTTTTATATGTGTATCTATATTTGAATAATTTGTTGTAATTTTTATTGAAATAATTTTGTATATAAACAAACTATTTTGGTAAAAAAAACAATAGGGAATTATATGAATTTCTATTTTTAGAGACAGGAAACATAAAATTTTACATTTAACAGAAAATATCAACTTCTACTGAATGTCTGTAAATCTTTATAGTTTGTTTTTTCAATGACTGATTCAAATAGTTAAAAAATTTATTTCTATGAATTTCAATTAATTCTTCATTTTAAAACAAACTCTACGTATTACTTTCTAAAAAACTACAGTCGGTAAAGGAAAATATATTGTGAGTGTATAATTGCGCGAAATGTTTAATCTAAGAACAGTTGTTGTAGCTCACCATCTGATGGAAAGTTGGCAAACTTTTTGAAACTTTTTTGTTCATAGCCCATTTAGGTTATTTTACTTTGGTGGGGTTAAGTGCTGTGGGAACAACGAATCAGAGCTCTGCAATATGTATGAGGCATATACAAAATATTCAAATAATTCTATTAAATTGATGCTGTCGTTGCTGGGAATCGAACCGGCAACCTTCTGTGTAACAGTCCAATATCCCAATCGTTACACTATGTTATATAAGAACTAATGTGTTTGGTTTTTCTTTAAATTTGGTGACATGACTTTGGTATTGAGTGCGACATACACATGCATCTTGTAATGATAGCTCGTTACTTTTTGCACTACTTGCAAGCAAAAAGTAATGAGTTACTGATCATTGATAACGTGTTGCATGATTTATAAATCTAAAGTAAATATTTAATATATTTTTAAAAATCTATTTTTAGCGTCATTACTTTTTGTTTCTTTGTAAGTAAAAGAGTAATACATGTATGATTCGACATCATGAACGAAAATACGAAACGGAGTTGTTCACTTATGGTTAATGTAATCAAATTTACTATGCGTCTATAGCTCAGTGAAAAGTGTTCTCGACTGGCAACCAGAGTTGCCAGATTCGATTCTCATCATAACCACGTTATATTTAATAACGTTTGAAATATTTTTAATAATTTTGTTTTTTATAAAACTTATTTTATGAAAATCTTTTTTTAGACACAATATTTTACCAATTCTCGTAACTAAATAAGTAACCACTAACTTTATCACCTGTAAAGTAATGGGTCCATACACTACCTTGGGGCCCATCGCCGGCAAGGTAAGGGGTAAAGTAATGCATGAGCCCCTATGGCTATGCATTACTTTACACATTATTTTGTAATGTGGGCTTTTACTGGGCTTTGGTCAATTAAACGTAAAATTTGCATTAAGTATTCAACGTTGATAGGTAAGAGCGAAAATACAGTTAAAATAATTGATTTAATTAATATTATTTCTCTCTGTGTACCCTTAAGTCCCAATTCAAGAAAGATACACCGATTCCAACCGTTTACAATATGGTTCGTCCTTGAGTCAAATAACTTCAGAATTGTGGCCTAAATCGTCTTCTAGTTATTCTTAGTCGATTGGTATACTTTAAGCTGGGTCTAGGTCCATTCATTGAGGTAATTAGTCAGCACATGCTATGGTGGTGTAGGGTATACTTCATTTTTATTCTTCATTTTTAATAAAATAAAAAAAGCTTTCAATCTATTAAATCTTAAAAAATTTAATAAAATTGACTTTGAACCTTTTCCAAGGCACAAATGAACTTTGTTTCAAAGATTCAAAGTTAAGCGAAATACATAATTATAAAACATTTATATAACGCATATTTTTGATGAAAAAGCTTTTAAACACTCAAATCTTTAAAATAAGTTTTTATTGTGCCATTTTTTCTTACTCACTTTGGTGAAACATGTTCACCCATTAACACATATTCCGAATCTTTAGGTTCACACCAGCCTATTAAATAAGTAAACAGATTAGGACAGGGACCAGCATAAAACCCCTTTTGAGTAGTAATCGATTCAATAAAGTAAGGAGTAACTTTTGTATGATCACAAGCCAAAGTTTCTGAAAAAAAAGAAAAGTATTTATTTAATGGAAAATTTTCTTTATTTAAGTCAACATATGCAAACTTACGAAATATTGTAGCTGAACCCACACAAGCTGGTTGTCTAGTACCGCCATTGACATAAAAATCTGCATGACCACTATTATGCCATTGACCCAAAATTCCTGCTCCGGTATGTAAAACATCTACAAAATGAGCATCTGAAGAATCCAAGTCACGTGAATTATTGGTACCAGCATAAAAGAATATAGTGGGATCCAAGGCAGTTATTCTACCCAATTTGCCCTCATTAGGTTGCAAATAATTTGCCACCAGTCCAGCTATATGAGCCCCAACACTATAACCAATAAAATGTATATCATCTGGTTTCACACCTCTTGGATGTCTAGCCAAATATTTAACCAACTGAGAAATACAAAGACCACCAAAACGTGGAGACCAATCCATTTGACTGAGACAAGGTTCCCGCACTGCTGAACCATAGTCGACTATGATAATATTATAATCTCCTATGGTAAAATAAGCTTGCCGTATATCAGGGCTGGGGCTCAAATTACGCCCTCCACCAAAACCATGAATTATTATTTTGGTGGGATGCCGCGGATTAAAGTGTGTAAAGTAGAGGGCATTGTCATCTAGAACATCGATAAATTCTGGTTCTTCTTGCGTTCGGCGGGTATACAAATAAAATTGTATTTTTGGATGGGGACATCGAAATGGTTTTTCCAAACAAGATTCGGTTACATGAACCTGTGTTGATTCATTTTTAGCTTGTGCCTCTGCAAAAGGAAAAAGTAAATTATTTAACAAAAATATGTAACATAAATTCCATTCAAATTACATAATCATCTCCAGTTAAAAACTGGTTATCATTAATAACACCTAAATCTATTTTTCATGTGTCATTTCTTTTTAACAAATAAAATGCTTTTCCTTATTTGCTAACTATTTTGGTTTAAGTTTTTGGCTTGTCTAAATAATAATAATGTTTAACATGCAATCCTAGTGGTATGAATCAACTAATATTGAGGGTATTCACAATATGTTTAAACTTTTCACAGCGCTGGTTTCTCAACCTGTGTGGATATCCACTAAGATGGTATTTTTGAAAATACTGACTGTTTTACTAGAAAACCAATTTAATAAATACAATTTTGTATGGAGATGGAAAACGAGGGGAAAGTCACCTCACAACATATGTTCCTTGGAGTGTGACCTAGTTCAATGATAAGTCATTTTTGAAATTTAAAAAAACTGAGGGTTTAAAAGTGCATAAATCTTTCCCTCAACGGCCTGCACCTTTGGATAGAAAACTGAAATTTATAATATCTTTTTCCAAGACTGAGGTATATTTTACTGATAAGGTAGTTTTTGGGATTCGCCAGAAACAGAAAGAACAGAACATTTGTATTTTATTAAACCAAAGCACTGAAAAATCACTGTTGACATTTTAGCACTAACTAAATTAATTTTTTTCATTGTTCAAAACCCAATGCGGTCAAAATAACCAACAATTACCGAAAAATAACTGACAAATTTTTACTAAAATCATTTGAAACAACTGACAAAAACTGGTCAAAACTACTGTTTTTTAAAGTAATTTTTTCGGTCTTAAAAAAAAAACTGTGTAATTATATCCTACTTAAAATTTAATGTCAAAATTCCATTTGAGATACAATAAATTTTTCTGATTTGTATTTTCAAACCAAGAATATATTAATAATAACAAAAATAAACTAAACAATAACATTTTTTAAGTAACTTCACAAAATTAACTACTAATTGGAAATATTATGTTTTAGTTAAAATAAATGATTTAAACAACTGCTGGGATGGAAAAATAAAGTACTTTTCATTATTTATTTTTTTTAATAAATGCATTAATGGGTTTCCTAGAAAAACAACTGCAATTACTATTACACTCAGAAAAATAAGTTAGTAGACAAATTTGTAGATGGTTTCTAGTCCCACTTTACTATTTTTGTAGTGATTTTTAGTAAAAAAATCATTATTTAGCAAAAATTTTTCCTATTTACATTTTACAAATTACAGGATTTTTACAGTTTATTTACAAATTTTTGTTGCTTAATTTCACAAATCATTTAACAAAACCGATTTGCTGAAATTAGCAAAACAGAATTTACTAATTTTAAAAAGTGGATAATGAAGGAAATGTTATTTCTAATTACAACTTACACCTCCAAACTTAAATTGCTTAAAATGTTACATAGATTAAAAAAGGGATCGTAAGTGAAGATACCAACTCATGTCTAAAAATAGGACATCCACTTAAAATAGCACTAAAAAGTTTTTTTAGTTCTAAAAATCAGCCCAACACAATTAAAATTTGACCTTAAAAGTAAAAAAAAATTTACTAAGATATTTTTCAAAACAGAAATTACCAAATTAAAACAAAATGATAAATTGGTTTTTGTTTTTACAGTTCTTAAGCCTTTGATTTTTTAATTTTGTCTAAAATATTATTTGAAAAAATGAATAAAATAAAAAATTTTGATGTTCGATAAAAAATAATACAAATTTCATTGTACTACACGTCAGCAGACATGTGTTGCTAAGATTAGCAAAAAAATACCGCTGGGCTCAAATTAGCAAAAATTTCCCATAATAACAGCAATATTTTCAGTTGCCATTACAGACTTTTTTGGTGAGTGTAAAAACCCCAGCTACTGATTACTACACAAGCTATATTTTCATGTAGTAACTGTCAAACTTTTTTGAGTGGATTTCCTACATTTTATGCTTCTTTGAATATTATTACGGAAATTTGATTCACTAATTTACATTTATTCGTAGAAATATAAAATCCAACATGCCAGCCATGAAATCACTGTTGCTATCAATGGCAACTCTTCACCATAACTTATGTTGCCTTAATGTTTCTTTCAGCTTCAGCGGTAGTAAAAACTAGAAAACCTTCGGCATACAGCATTGCCATCTGGCGACAAATATTTACAACTAATAATAGTTCTAGAAAATTCTAGAATCTAGAAAATACTAGTAAATTCTAGTGAATCTCACCACCTATATAAAAACGGACATACCTTAGGGTGCAGGAAGTTTAAAATATAACATCAACGCGATAACAGAATTTTGTATAAAAAAACATATTTGGTGATTAATTGAATAAATTATGTATTCTGTTAAAGTGTAACTTTGAGTTTGAGTAAAGTATCTTGAGTAATTGTTTTAAGTTTGTAAAATAGTTACTATAGAAAATTTCAACTGTGTTTATTATTTGCAATATAAAATGAACTCGATTTATTTAAAGGAAATAAATCAACGATTTTAAAAGGTTAAATCGTAACAATAAATTTTTTATATCTTATTTTTAATGGTTTTTCTTTAACTTTCTATCCAAAAAGGGAATTAATTTTATCACACAGTCTTAACACAATTTTTTTATTAAGTCGCCGTTGTATTTTAAAATTTTAATTTTTAAAAAAAATTAAAACCCCAGGATTTTTTTTTTATTTGCAATTTTTTTATTCGCATTTTTTTATTTGCAATTTTTTTTATTGAAAAAGATTTCAGGAAGAAAAAGAAATTAATTTAAGTATAATTAAATGCATAAAGTTTATTTCGTCTACCATTTTTAAATTGAGATATCTATAACTTAGGAGATAATTCCTGGCCTCTTTAACGAAGCATTTTAGAAATTTAAAAAAATTCATCCATCACCATTGTTTACAAACTCTTTTCTTCTTTAAGTGATTACCCCTACTACTAAACTAGTTATTTTCTTAAAAACTAATTGTTTTCATCAGTAACTACGTCACTTTCTGGTTTATTGTTACAATGTTTACTTTACAAAAGGAAAGTAAAAGTACCGGAAGTTTTTCGTAGCTCCTTTTTTTCAAACGCTTTAAAGAAAATTTATATTTTAAACACAAACAAGCTTAACTTGTTTCACTGACGACCAACGCATTGGTATGCAGTTGTGATAGTAAAATTGAGTACAATACACATTTATGATTTGGCGCCATTTACTAGGGTAAATACATAAATATTTATGTATTTATTCAACCAGTCTGAATTGCATATTGCAATAAAAGTATTGTTTTCTTAATATTTATTTCAGAAAATTTACATAATTAAATGGAAAATTACTATAAAGTTTTCACATGAGAAAAATTCAGTAAGGTGTACTACAGGCATACAAAATTATTTAATACACTTGGTCGATTCACAGGATTGGGTGAAAATATTGAGAGGCGAACATATTAACCCATTGACGACCATAGGTATGTGTGGTTGCTCAAAGCCTTTTGGAAATTGTAATTGTACCTCTACATATTGAAAATTATTATTAAAGGTGTTTTGTAGAAGAAGGTTCTCTCCGTTACAATATTAGCAAATCTTATAAAAATCTAATTGAATGATTAACATTTTCCTAATTACTCCAAGGAGTTGCCGATTTTAAGTAAACTCTTTGCGACCATTTAGCGAAAGGATTTTGATTTTTTCTTCACAGAGAAAAAAGATTCGTGCTGATAACCAAATTTGTCGCTAATCGAATGATTTGGTTGTAGTAACCGAACTTTTCGGACAAAAAACAAAATTTATCGAAACATTCGGTTACTACAACTAAACTATTCTATTATTAAATATTTTGTTGTCAGCACGATTTTTTTTGCCTGTGAAGAAAAGTATTAAAATTGTTTCGGAAGAAAATGCATAGTCGCAATTATTAGAAGTGGCTTAGTACAGAGAGAAAACAGATTTATTAAGACAACCGAATTTCTTGCCAGCCGGATTGTTTAATTGTAGCCAACGACATTTTTTTGTGGCGACCGAAATTCGGTTAATACAACAGAATTTTGGTTGAAACCATATATTTCAAGCAGATCAGAAATTAATTTGGTTGCGACAACCGAATAATTCGGTTGCTGCAACTAAGTAATTAGTTGGAAATAAATTCGGTTGTCACAATGCATCTGTTTTCTCTGTTCAATAAAATTAAATTTTTCTTAAATTTTTCATTACAGGTTCCTCCTTCGGTGGAGCACTTAGATGGGATTTCCTGCAGGAGAAAGGAAATTCTTCTCCTAGCTGACCCACCTACTTTCACTAGAAACCTAAAATTTTAGATATGTGTTCCCTGAGATATGGCTAAGATGATCAGATGGAATCTACATTTTTTTTTTTCAAAGAAATGTTTTTTTTATAACTTTTATACATTTATTCAAAATGATTTACTGCCAATTACCGATTTTTTTAGTTTTTTTGTTTTTCATTTATTTGAAATTTAATAAAAATTTACCCACAAAATGGAATTTGTGTTTTATTTATTTCCTATACAGTTATTAGAAATTTAAATTTTGTTTGTTGTCTGTTTCCAAAACAAAATATTAAAAAATTACGATTTTCTTTTTTATATAAATTGTTTTTTGTTTTTTTTTTGTATTACAAGTACTTAAAAAATACACACCCATATGTTGATTCACACGAAATGTGTCTATAAACTGTGTGAGTATACAATTTTAAATAAATGAATAATAAGTTATTTTTTACGCGGTATTATCTGTTATTTTAACTTACAAATTATTTTAAGTGCAGGATTAGGTTAGAATACATTATAAGACATTGTCATAACTTGAAAACAAATAGAGGTATTTTTATGAATATTGATAGAAGGAATATGATTTGATGCATTAGCTTTCCATATTAGTTCTAAATTTATTTTCGCCTATATCGCCTTAAGTAAGCAACGAAAAAAAAATGGTATAGAAGAAGTTATTGTTTACTTTCCGTACTGAGCACATGGTATAATTTTCATTGCAGAAAGCTTAGGCCTGTTAGAGGGTTAAAGGCTCAAACCGCTTTGGCTAGAAAACTGAAATTTACAATATCTGTCCCATGAAGAACGGGTTAATGCATTAGTAAGGTACTTTCTGGAAGCTTTGCCAGGAACGTGGTAAAGTAAGGATTCAACAAAGCACTGCAATTGGAATTAAACATGAAATTAAAATGCTAGACAAAGAGAAAGCAATAATATGGAATGGGGATAGAGTGAAATTGAATCACTAGAGAAGAAGAATGAAAATGGAAAAGAACGCAGAACGTGTGGAATTGAAACTCTAGATTAGTAACAAAGAATTTAACTCAGGAATAAAATAGGGATAGAGTAAATTGAATCACTAGAGAGGAAGAATGAAAATTAAAGGGAACGCAGAACAAGTGGAAGTGAAACACTGGATAAGGAACAAAACATTAAGCGCGGGATAAACAACATCTTACCTATGCCAGAAACGCAGCAACCTTCTCCGCTAGTATCATATGCATACACAAATATTTATCTATAAAAACTTAGTGCTATTAACATATTGACACTGTAACATTTTTCTTTGTTTTTTTTTGTCTCTTTTGAAAAACTGTCTTCTCTCCATTCTCCTCTCAAACAATTGCCAATGTTACATCAACTTGAACTTCCACGATTATTTAATCATTTTTAACCGAAAAACAGCGTAGTACATATAAATGCAACTTCCTAGTTATATGTTTTTGCATTAACAAATTTGTTAAACTACTAACATACAGTAGTCGGCAAATAAACACAAAAATCGCCGTCATCAGCCTGAAACAAAGTGATCATAAATGTTGCACAAATAAACGTGAGGCGCATCAAGATGGTTAAATTTTATTTGTAAAAACAATGGAGTAGCAATAGAGGAAAGAAAATAAAATAAAATCATAGTTGTATTAAAAATTTATTAGCTGAGTATTTAACCCAATTATGACTGAAATCAATTGTATATGTAAAAATAACACAAAAAAAAAACAGATGCTTACACAGTATTCCTTAAAGATTTTTTAAAACTAATAAATAAATAAGATTTTTAACTTATCAAAATATTTTAACAATAACTTTTCCAAAAAGAGAAATTCATCGGTTAGAAATTAAGGCAATTATTTAATAACAAAATTTGTGTGTGATCATCATGAATACCCCTACCGTTTATAGGTTAAAAACATTAAATGTTGTTAAAGCTTTGTTGGTGTCTAGCACACACTGTGCTTTATTTTAATATTTTCTCGCATATTCATTTTGCATTCGTTTATCCATATTTGGTTGTGGTATTAGTGTTACAGTTATCTTTATTAAGTAAAATATATATTTCTGGTTAACTTACTTTAGTTTTAACTGTTATTTTATATTTGTGGTATGTGATTTTCTGTATCAAGTGGCTCCAACACAGTTTTCCTAATTTATTGTACTTCAATGTTTTGTTTGTTTGATTGTTTTGATTGATTGTTGTATGATTTAAACTATTTTAGTGTTAAAAGATTTGTGGTAATTTTTGTTAACAATATTTTTTTTTTAGTTTGACTAATTAATCTTGGATAATTTAAAACAAATATAATTATATCAGTTATACACCTGATAAAGTTACACTAGCTTACAAGATTTTTGATATGACTCAAAACACCTTTTTAAAAATATTTTGGCATCCAGAACATAAATCTTGTCCCTGAGCAGTTAAGTACAAAATCTATATAAGAAACAATGGGGAAAATTAAAATTAAATAAATTTATAAAAAATTATATAACTAAAATTAGCCGAGTAAAACTCGGAACAATATAAATACTATGTATTTTTCAATATTTTACTGGCAGGTACATATGAATGGGTGCATATTTTAAGGGTGGCTACATACCTGATTCAGCCACCCGTTTTGAAACGTTCCAAAACATGAGCACTCATAAATGTGGATTCAATTTCTGTAAAAAAATCATGCATGTAGCCAACGGAAAAAAACCCAAATAATTAAAAAACTGCACTTTCCCGTTTTCCTTTTAATTGTCCACGAACATTTATGACCGTTTTTTAGTTTGTTACCGCAATCATAAAAATCAAATAACCTTGTGTTTTTTTTGTTTTAATTCTGAGAATCATAAAAAAAAGTCATCAATGTTTTTTCCAAAGAATTTTTCAGACAAAAATAATAATAATAATTTTACGACATATTAATTAATTTTCCTGGGACAATGCTTATTTATTTTACATGTAAATATAAAATATAAGGCAATTACTAGAAGTGACACTACTTAATAAATTATATAAAAAAAAACTAAAAAAGAACCCAATTTTATTTTTTGATATGGTATAGGTGAAGGATAAACCTTTCTAAAAAAAATAATACACTGTAAAAAAACCCTTGATCTATTTGGATTTTTCGTTAGTTAAAATTTTCTTTTTGTTAAAACGTGTCATAAAGCCTGTTAAAATATCTCTTTAATGATACCAAGATCATGTAAATCGGTTCAGCCGATTCTAAGTTATTGTAGTTTAAATGGAGTTCTTTTCGACCATTTTCGCATTTTTTCGAAAACTTTCCCACTGTGCCACGCCCAAAAAATCGCAAAAAAGTCATTTCTAAAAATGAGAGTTTGTTTGTATTCATCAAATTTAGCTATGAACAAAATTTCATCGATATCTGAGGGGGTCGGGTTCAATGCATCTCGATTTTTACATGAAATTCATCATATTAGATTTTGAAAATCATTCCTTTTTTTCCATTTAACAAAGTCAGCAAAATTTTAATATTTTACGTTAAGATTAATTAGAATAATTAGAAAAAAATTTCACCAGATGTCAAAACCCACTCCCAACAACATACAGGTTGGTTGAAAAGTTCCCGCGCTCACCAAGAGGTGGCACTGCTAGCTCCAAACTTTTTTTTTCTCAAGTTGGTATAACTGTCCTGAGAACACATGCAAAGTTGCAAGTCATTCTGTCAATTCTTTCTTTGTTTACAAGCCATTCGAAGTTGACGTGTCATTGATTTTTTTAATATGGAAAAAATTGAATATCGTGCAGTCATTAGATACTTTGTTTTGACGGGTAAAAGCAAAGGAAATTTATGAACAATTGTTAGAAGTGTATAAGGAGTCCTCACCTTCAAAACGCATCGTTGAATTTTGGGCTGGTGAATTTAAACGTGGTCGTACCAGCCTTAAAGACGATCCACGCGAAGGACGATCAAAAACTGCAACCACAGCAGAAATCATTGAACAGGTACACAATATGGTTAGTGAAGATCCAAGTTTGACTAAGCGTGAAATTGCTAATGCCATAGGCATCTCAGACGAACGAGTACTCCATATTTTACATAAAGAATTACGTATTAAACAAATGTTTGGAAAGTTAGTGCCGCACACATAAACAATTCAACAAAAACTGGATCGAAAACAAATTTCTTAGCGTAATTTGGAGCGTTTTAAGCCGAATAAAACCGACTTCTTGCGTCGTTTTATAACTATGGATGAGACTTGGATCTACCACCATGATCCTAAATTGAAACAAGAACGTTTACAGTGGGCTGAAGCTTGTTGTTCAGCTCCAAAGCAGGTGAAGTCACAACTATCAGCAAAGAAGGTTATGGCATCAGTTTTTTGGGATGCAAAAGGAATTTTGTTGATTGATTATCTTCGGAAAGGTAAAACAATCAACTCTGAATATTATTGCAGCCTTTTGGATCAGCTAGATGAAAAAATTCGTGAGAAAAGACCTGGTTTAAAGAAGAAAAAAATCATTTTTCATCAAGACAATGCACCTGCTCAGAAAAGTGTTTTGACGATGGTTAAATGCAAAGAATTAAAGTACGAATTGCTTGAACATCCACCGTATTCACCAGAGTTGGCTCCCAGTGACTACTATCTCTTCAGAAATTTCAAACAATTCCTTCGTGGAAAGCATTTTTCGTCGAATGAAGAGGCCATAGCAGCAGTAAACGGTTATTTTGCAGAGCTTCCGGAAAACCATTATAAGGATGGGATAAAATTATTGGAAGATTATTGGAACAAGTGTATTGAGCTTCTAGGAGATTATATTGAATAAAAAAATATATTTCGTAACAAAAACAGTATTCTTTCATTTCGAGCGCAGGAACTTTTCAACCAACCTGTAATGCCAATTACAAATTTCCAATCAATTAGGTAGATTTTTAGTTCGCTTTTATCTCGAGAACTAAGCATGGCAAAGAGAAAAAATACTTTTATTTAGAATATCTTCCATATCTCGAAAACATAATGAGGTAAACGAAAGCCTTAAATGGTTTTGGTTCAAGAAAGTCATAGTAATGCAAATTTCAAAAATGAAAATACAAACATCATTGGATTCAATTTAAAATCGTCCATATCTCGAAAACTAAATGAGCTAGAGAAAAAATGTTTGCATCGGTGGTTACAACCCTGGAAATTTCTACTTACTTTGCTAGATTTTTAGATTGCTTTTATCTCGAAAACAAAGCAATTTAGAGAGAAAAGGATTTTTATTTTTGAATATCGCCCGTATTGAAGCGGATGACTCAAAGAAGTCACAATAAGCCATCTGTAAAAAATATAAAAATCGCTTAGATAGAATTTCAATCTGAGCGATTTTGTTCAATTATATTTTTTTTAATATCTAACGATTTTTTCGAATATTGGCGATTTTTTAAAATCTAGCTATTTTTTAATTTTTTCCATTCCAATGATTTGTTTTCTAATTTTGAAGTTTTTGTAAATTTTTGCAATTTTTTAAAATCTAAGCCATTTTTTATATAAGAATTTGATTCAATTTCTAGTAATTTTTTTCTTATTATAGTGTTACTAGTTTTACCTAATACCGTCTAGGATATTTTTTTTTAATATGATGCTTAAATTTGGTTTGGGAGGTTAATGGGAAGTCCCCAATCCAAATCCGGTAAAAAATAAAAATTTTTGATATATTTATTTTTTGTTTTTGATTGGAGCGGGAAAATTTCACGGCTGATAGGGGTTGGCTAAGACTATTTAAAGCTCTGTCTCAAATTGTAAGTTATTAGCTACAGCGTTTGGAGCAGGATGATAAAGTAACCCTTTTCCATATTCGAAAAAGTATTAACCCATACACCCGGGAACACATATTTAAAATTCCAAATTTCTATCGGAAAGAATTTGGGCAGGACGTTAAGGGGAATACTTTTCGCTTATCCTTGTAAAATTTTTAGAATCCCCGTTTTAGTGGATCTCAAATTTCAAAATCCTAGCTGTAATGGTTTGGAATATGCGATTAAAGCGCACCTTTTAACCTTTTAACTCCATGTTTACTTTTTTTAATTAGATATTTAAAAAATTATCTTTTCAGTAGCCCAGTCTTTAGGGAAGACTTATTTTAAATTACCAACCAATGGATTTTGGTCCTCCCCTTAGAAACTTCTTTAAATCCCATCTTAGAGGAAGCATATGCCAAATATCAAGTACATAACTCCATCGGCTTGGACTTGATGATTAAAATAAGATTTAAAGTATTCCATTCCATTTTCACCATATAAGTAATCACATACACCAAGAATATTATATTTAAAATTTTAGATTTAAGCTAAACTTGTTTGTGCAGGCCGTTGTATTAGAAACTATTCCTCTTTGAGACCCTCAATTTTACCACGTTACTGATGAAAATGGCAATTGTTGACATTGCGGTGTAATGCTTAGCCCGTTGACCTATTACAAAAAAAGTTACGGAATCGATCCCCAGCGACGACAACTTTAATTTAGAAATATATTATGTATGATTTATATCGCAATGTCCTCCTTCGGTGTACCCGTAGCACTTAACCCCCACCGAAGAAAAATAACATAACAGGGCTATGAACTTAAAAACTTCAAAAACTTTCCATCGGATACCGGACAACAACTGTTCTAAAATTTATCAACTCGGACAATTACAGTGTTGTTGAAGTCCTTCATCTGTCACCAAAGAAAGCAGCGCATTAATAAATATAAAGAATTTCCCGAGTGTTGCCTCTCTTAAAAAAAATGCTTAAGGAACCTTATCAGTTTATTAGCCCATACTCCTTATGTAGTACATATTTCAGGTTACTAACCAAGAGGTTTAGGCAGGCCGTTAAAGAACGTATTTTTCTCCCTTTGAGGCCATATTATTAGTGATAGTATTTAGGTTCCATTACATTTAGTGTTTCAATTCCACACGTTTCATGTTGCATTCAATTTCGCCCCCTTCGCCAAGTGTTTTCCATATTACTTGTTTCCTTAACTCGGGTCACCTTAAATAATGTTTCAATTCCACTTGTTCCAAGTTCTATTCCGTTTTGTTCCAAGTTCTATTCCATTTCGTTCGTTTTAATTGCAGTTTTTTCTTGTTCTACTCGATTTCGTTTTAATAATATAGTGCTTTAATTTCAGAGGATATCCGTACTAATGCTGCGCATTGCGTTGTAGAAAGGAAGTTAGGTTAGAGGAAAGAAGGAATAGTGTCTGTGGACATTTGATTAATTTCACTAAGTTGTAAGTGATAGGAAAGACTTCTGCGGGTAGTCTATTCCACATATGCATAGTACGACTAAAGAAAGAATTTTCCCTGTAATGCGTTGTGCGATCCACTGGTCAATCGACCATAAAGGGATGTGTTCTGTTAGGTAAGCGAGTATTCCGAACAAAAACACGGGCCCTGGGTATGAGTTCACTTATCTCGGCAAAACACGTCCCATTGTAATATCGATTAAACAGTGTAGTGACCCCACGGCCTGTCTATGTGTCAAAAAACAACATTGGGTCTCACGTGCATGAAACTCGACCCAATTCACATGACACCACTCAGAGATTGATTGCGTCATTCATAATTTGCCTCATACCCCCAACCTCCAAAAGGCTACGCCTATGATCAAAGGAATATGAATGACAGATGTTACAGCCATCTGCGAAAGAATAGATAGGATTAAAAGTTTGACCTAAAAGGTCATTTATAAAGATAAGAAAAGGTGAAAAGTTTTCCGCATTTCATTCCATTTCATTCCTCTTTTATATATTGTTTTAATTCTACCAGTTCTCCGCTCTATTCCATTTTGCATAGGTCTTCAAATTTCAGGTTTCTACCAAATGCGTTTTAATCAGGCCGTTATGCAGGGAACATTTGAACTATTATGTTATCACGTTCCAGACTTTAATTTCCAAAACTACAGATCTACTTCATGGAACACATATTTCATATACCAGGTTTCTAGCCAAAGCATTTTGGGCGGCGTTTTGCTACTTTTGAATACCTATTGTATCAAGTTCCTGGCAAGGATTTCTAAAAGTATCTTATTTACCAATTTTAGAGCTAAAATTGTCTGTGGTTTTTATAACAATTTTGTTTAAAATACAGACATTTTGAAATCCCCAACTAAACTGATCAATAAATAACTGTAATAAAATTTCATGTATCGTTTAAGTTCTAGTGATAATAAACTAAAAAAAAATAAATTAAAAATTATGAATTG
The DNA here is from genome assembly GCA_949748255.1 of Eustalomyia histrio. NCBI lineage: Eukaryota > Metazoa > Arthropoda > Insecta > Diptera > Anthomyiidae > Eustalomyia > Eustalomyia histrio. The sequence goes on along the minus strand of OX456526.1, from coordinate 26,108,543 downwards.
TTCTTGTAAATTTATACCTACTATTACATGGCTATACATAAAATATCAATTCTTATAAAAATATAAAAAATGCTTATTTCTAAGCAACTTAAATTTTTTTTTTAAATACTTTACGCGCCAAAAAAGCTAGCCATAGAAAATGCAATTTAAAATTGAAATCAAGGTGACTACACATGCAACTTAATATTTAGTTTCTTATTTTACAAGCAAATTATTTCGTAATATGTTAGTTAGTACAGGTTTAAACTAACTAGTTAGGAGGTGTTTTTTGTTTATTGCAAATTTTGTAAGTTTTTGTATAAATATACATGGAAGTAAAAGAAAATTTGTTGCTTCCACTATATTTCATTTCTCTTTGATAGACAGAAGAAAACAAGTTAAGTTTAAAATAAAAAAAAAAAAAACAATGAAAAACTGCCGGAATTTAACAACTAACGAATTTTATAATAAAAACAAATAAAACAAAATTGGAATAGACTATTAAGAGATATATAAACAAAAACAAAAACAAAAACAATGATCATGATCTACTGCATGTTTACTGTTAGAAAAACTACGTAATATAACCACATTTAGAGTGGAGGTGTGGAGTACACAAATGTTTAAAACTTGTTGTTAATAACACAAAACCTCTAATATACTTAAATATTTGTTAACTTGAAAGTCTATTTTGAATGGTGGTTGTTGAAGATGGCTTTTAAATAAGAAAAAAAAAAATAAACATATTGTTACTGCTGTTAGTTTTGGGTTTTGTTTGAGTGGTTAGAGTTATTATTACACAAATCAATTGTTATGGTTTATTGAACCAAATCTATGGTTTGTCATGAAATTACACAGTTTGTTGTATATTTGGTAAGCATGAATGGTTTAAATGAAATATGAATATAAAATAATTGGAAATTCCCCACTAACAATACAAAGCGTTGTTGAAAACGCTAGTAGGAGTAGTAAAATAAAATTATGAAAGAAATCCACAAATTGATATAAAAAAATGTTAATTTTAACGGTTTTAAGGTAGTAATATGGGTATTTTTGCATGTGGAAATCAAAAGACTTACAATAACGTGATTTAAAATTTGTTAATATTAATATCAGGTTTGTGGCTTAAGTCTTTTGTATTAAAAAAATGTAGCTGACAAAATCAGTGTATATAAATATTTTAAGGGAATACTTTTTAAATTAACTGTGTTAAGGTAATAGTATATTAATTTCAGCAATTGCAAAACAAAAGACTTAAGAGACATACGTTAAAAGATAGTTTATATTAATTTCAGGTTTAGGTCTTAAGTCTTTTGTATTTAAGATGCATAAAAAGTTGTGTGTAGGCTTTTTTAAAGCAAAAATTTGATAACTCAGCTTTTTTGTATGAAAACTGCATTTTTTTAATGTCGTTTTTCAAAATTTTTACAATTATAAATTTATCCTATAAAATCCAATTAGATAAAGTTTAACAAAGAATAAACTACAGAGCTATTTCCCAACATATTCTCTTTATGTCATAATCTTTTTGTAAAGGTTAATAAATATAATAAATTTTTATTTACATATGCCTTGACACTTTATGACATTCATAAACTCATTCATTTAAAATTTTTTATTTGTTATGACAAACATATAATTTTTTAATTTCTCATTAAATATTAAACAAAAAAATTTGCACTTGATATTTTTTTTTAATATTACAATAGATGTCTATTGTAGTCACTTTGAAAAAAAGACACACATATATATTTATGTAATCATGTTATGATGGGTCTATTATTAATATTTATATCATAAATAAAATTTTACATCAGCTATAATAGAAACTCACATGTCATTATAACTAATTAACATTTTGTTTACTAAAATTATGGCAATACAATTATGCACCTGTATATTTTAAATTGGTTGTAGTTGTTAAATTTAAGAATATTTTAATAATAAAACAATTTGCAGATATTTGAAATCAGTTTTGACAATATAATTATGTGGTATTTAATTGTTCAATTAGAATGTACCCCAAAAATAAATACACTGATCTGTCGCATTGCAGTCTTTTTCGTTTAGTTAAGTAAAAAATATTTTGAATTAAAACAAGACCGATAACAGAAAAACTGATTTAAAACATATTTTAATATATGGATAAAAAATATTATAGGGGAGGGTGGGGTAGAAATTTTTTTTACTTCACTTCACTGTTTAAGCGAAAAAAATATTATGAGTTAAAATAAGTCCGATAACATCAAATCTGCTTAAAAAAATTTCTTTATATATCGAGAAAAAAAAACTGTTATACGGGATTGTTGGGTTAAGTTAAAACATTTCTTCCACTTCACCCCATCATTTAAGCGAAAAATATTTTGAATTAAAACAAGGCCGATAACAGAAAATCTGCTTTAAAAATATCGTAATATATCGAAAAAAAAAACTTTTTATAGGGAAGTGGAACAAATGTTAGCTCTTAAAAATCAATCACCAAATTTTTTTTTTTTTTGTTTGATAGATCCGTTCTAACAAGGTTAGGTTAGTGGTCTAACTTCTACCTCTAACAAAACACAATTAACTTATTCGTTAGTAGGAAAATAAAGTGGGGTAAAGTGGAATATTATAAGAACAATATACTAAAAAATGCATATCCTAATTAATTTTAAATACACTTTATTTTTACTAGCTAAGAAGAAAAAATTATAAAGCAAAAATCAATATGACAAAAATATAAAAATAGAAGCATTTAATTCCAAGTTTAGCACAGCTTAATAATGTAGCTCAAGTATCATATAAATATATTTGAGCTACATTATTAAGCTGTGCTAAATTTGGAATAAGTAAAGAAATGACGTTACTGTCTGACTCATCATATCTCAGCTTATACCGTTAAGCTAGGAACTTAAAATTTGGCAAGGAGATTTCGCCTCCGGTGAAAACGCCCTGGGATTTTTGACAGATAGCTGCAAAAAGGGCAAAATTCAAATCCAAATCTCCTTGTTAAGAAATTTAAAATACGTGTTCCTTTAAATATTAACTAATAAACTTAAAAGATACTTTGAAGAATTTTCAGCAGGAACATTATAAAAGTAGAAGCCTTTCTCTTAACAGCCTACCCAAACTGGAGGAATGTTTAATAACCTGTCCTAACCGGCCTATAGTATGATACGGTAATTTTTAAGGTTTTCGCCAGGAACGTGGTAAAATAAGAAGTTCAAAATGAAATGATTTCTCCTCAACAGTCTGCTCCTACCATCTTGTCTGAAAATTTGGAATTTAAAACATGTGTTCATTGATTAAGTACTTTTTTAAATTTTCACCACGAACCACCCTATGTACAGAATTCTGAAATACATAAAACGTGTGGAATTAAAATTAGAAAACGAAATGAGATGGGACGTGGAATGAGAGGAATTGAAGCACTAGACATTTATTTTCACAATTCGTCAAATAAATTTTGAGATTTTAGCATATTTAAATACTTTAAATAATTTAATAATTTTTAAATAATATAAGGGGAAACGTATCACCCTTATCGGTCTGTCAAACTTAAAATTTAAGATATCAGTGTTGCGTGGGGTATATGCTAATAAGATATAATCTTTGGAATTTCGAATAAGAATGCGTTAAAAAATTTGGTTAGAAATGGGATAAGGTGGCCTTAAAACACCCAACCCTAAGGTAAGAAATTTGAAATTTGTAATAAAGGTTCCTACTTCGGCATAGTATTCTAAATGCAAAAATGGGATTTTAAGAAATTTTTTCAGCGAGGGTCAAAAACAGAAAAACGTAATCGGCTAGAAATCTGTAACTTAAAATATGAGCGAAGTCACTAAATAGTTACTTGTTAGAAGTTTGAAATATGTAAAGTTACGACTCCTCCAACATACAAATCTACTGATATGGAATTTTTGGAAATTTTTACGAGCAGAAGAGAAAAAATCTTCTATTTAGTGTCCTGTTGAAAACCCTTTGACTATAAATCTAAAGTTTAAAATATGTGCTCCCTAGGGGTATTGACTAATTCTATAAAGAAATACTTTTTGGATTTTACAATTAAAGCGGCGTTAAAATCTTGTTAAAAGTTGAAAATACCCTCCGAAATCTTATACAAATTATTTAGGTTTACAATCTGCAATTTTATATTAAAATATGCACTTTAAAGAATTTGTTTTTATAGAAAAATTATTGGAAAAAGGAATTCAATTTGCTTTTTAGTATGTTCAAATATTTAAAACTACCAGATATCGAAGTATTGAGCTGTATATATTTTTCATTGGATTTTTTTTTTACAACTTAGGCCAACTTTAGGCTTGAGCCAGCAGAAATGTTTTGCACAACTTTGTTTGGCTTTTTTGTGATAAGGGTTCATGTATAAGGAATGTTTGCAGAGTTAAAGCATGATTGATCTTTCATTCGTGATGAAATCTTGTAGAGATTGTCTAAAAACAATTATTATTCCACAAAACATCGATGCTTTTCGGTCTATTATTGAACTGGAAATACATGTGACATATCATGGATATTAGGCATTATAGGGGATTGCAAAAACTCACTTCACTTTTTAATTTTTTTTTTTTTAATTAAAAACTTTTTATAAAAGTTGCAGATTGTGTTATTTTTTTTTTTTTTGTAAAAATCAATTACTAACTTTTTGTTTGTTAATAAAATAAAAATCAAAAATTGTCTACAAACTAACAATTTTTGAAGTTAAGCAAAAGTCAACAATGTGAACAAATAAGACTGTACAACAATTTCGAACTTTTTTCAAAATTATGGATTCTGGTAGAGGAGGCAAAAAAAGAACACACCAACACTTAACGAAAAACCAAAAACCAGTCAAATTCAATATTGCTCATAAGATTTCTAGTCAAATTTTGGGATGACCAAATTGTTATCTAAGTACTCCCAAAATCTTACTAGAAATCTGATGAGTAATATGAAATTTGACTGGTTTTTGGTGTTTGTGTTTTGTTTACGGCTTTGCTGTCTTCTAACATTTTTGGTAAAATTTTATGGCCAACATTTTTATAGTACATTCTATTCTCGCCCTCCCCATTTTTAGTGGTGTTTTTTGACGATTTGTTAAAAAAGAGCCAAAATAAACTGTTATGTGGGGGAGTTAGAGGGTTAATATGTTCCACAAAAATATTTGCATTAATATTTTCTACAAAGTTGCTGAACATATCCTACCCCTCAGATGTAAAGAACACATAGTTTCATAAACCAATATGCTGCACGAACAGGCCAAAGGGGGGAAACTTTAACTTTCAAAACGCTGACACACGTATATTTTTTTGTCTCCTCTACCAAAATCCATTGTCACACGCAGAGAAAAAACATGGTTGCAACATGATCACTGCCACTATATTGTGCTTGCTGCAATCTGGTATGGTTGTCACAACCATATTATTAGTTGTCTAACCATCAACATGGTCGCTACCATCATAATTATAGTAAATATTTCACTATTTTATGATTGACACCTTGTATTTTATAACATGATTGGCTGTAACCAGACTGTGGTAACAAAAATTCCGACTATGAAAAAAATATGATAATTATGTAACCATAAAATGCTGTAAACAATCAATGAATAATTATACATCAAATAAAACATGACTTTGACAATTACAGTCCTAATACGAGTATTGTCTTGTTTTCATAAAAACCAAAATGTCTTAAAAAACAATCATATATTGTTTACTAAAACTGGACAGAAAATACCTTGCATGTGGCATTAAAACATTTCATCAATTGACCTATTAAGCTCCAGTTTATTTTTTTTTTAACTTTAGAAGATTTTTTCTAAGGGTTTTTTTCGAAAATTCCTTATACATGTAATATTATTTACAATAATCAATTCATTGTCAAAAAGATTCTATATAAAGATTTTATATGGATCATATAATGATAATCCAGAAATCATAATATAGTTATGGGGACCATAATGTAATAATATTTTGAGCATACTATATATATATACATGCAATCATATTTTGATAAATTCAACATCATAATATATTTATACAGAATCAAAATATTGTAATATTTGAATCATAATATAACTGTAGGGACCATATTATGGTAAAATTATGGATATTTAATTATCATAATATGATAACCATAATATAGTACGACTATGGTTGGCACAATCATAAACCCAAAAGTATATGATGCTCTTCGAATATGATTCTCCCAACCATGTTTTTTCTTTGCGTGCAGAACCACGAAATTTAGTTGGTGTTGTACTGTATAATAGATAAAACAAATACTAGATATGGGTGAATAGGGATGGTTAGCGTGTGAATCGGCCTTAAAGCAAAAAACAAAAATTATTTGTTAAGTTAGATGGCACGTGAGTTGAATTTTAATACATAATTTATAAAAATATTAACATTTTAACATTAATAGGCCAATAACATCAATAAAGCCTTGATAACAAAATCTAAATATTATCCAATACAAATTATTGCAAATTTTATTAAAATCTGTATAAATTTGTTAAAATTAATGAATAAATAAAAATGATTTTTATTAAAAATACTTGTAAACTTCAATGATTTTATTGTAAAAAATAAACATACACATAAAATTTGTGTAAAATTATATAAAAATCCTTGACCTACTGAGTGTAGGGTACAATATTCGTACTGGTGCTCTGAACTACTAAAATATTTTTGTTTAAGTGTTTTTTTTTTTAGCAACAACATACATCCAATAAAGTATTTATGAATAATAAAATGAAAACAAAAACAACTAAAACAAACTAAAAAGTTGTGAAAATACATGTGTTGATATGTAAATTACACATTAACCTTAAAAAAAAAGAAAAAAACAAAAGACTCAAGACCCAAACACATTAAATTTATCCCTTAATGTGAGACGAGTTTGCGACTTAAGACTGGATTTTTTTACTTACTTTTTAATGTGGCAATGAGTCAGTAAGTTTAGGGAAAACATTAAAAAAGTATTAAAAAAAATTAAATTTATATATTCATACGAAAGGGTGGACAAGAGAAGACTTTAAAGAAATGCAAATATTCAAAAAAAAAAAAAGCGAAAGTAAAAGTTTAACATAAACTTCAATATTATTTAATGCAAAAACAAAAAATAAAAAATTCAATACAAACCGGCATAAGTAAGAAAACAGCTGAGCAATATGAAGAGTATTAAACTTCTGATTTTATGATTGGCAGGCATTTTATAATCACTTTTAATTTGCAGTTATAATTTAAACTTTAACATAAAAAAACTGTTTATTAACAGTTGGTTAAAAGAATTTTTAACATAACAATTTCAATTTATTATTATGCAGGCAGCAAGTGTTGTCTGTACACGTTATGGCCTTTATGTTAACATATATGGTAGTAGTTGTTGGGAATTTTTTAGACAGCTAAATATTATGGTTGTTGATTTTTTTTTTTAAATCTTATGTAACACTGCATATGACAAAATATGTGAATTTTCAATTAAAATTGGTTATAAAACATATTTAACACTTTTTTTTGGCCAAGGTTTTATAGCACACAAAAAATCAATTTTTCTTTTTATCATAAATCAGTTAATTTAAATTTAAAATGGCTTTATTAACTTTATGTCAAGATTCGCGTTCAGTGAACTTAAATTTCCGTTTTTATCTTATGTAGGCTAATGGGTTTTGTTTCTATTTTAATTATCACTATTATAAAATTATTGTCGTTACATATTATTAAGTATTATTTTTTACAATTTTATTTCAACTTATTTTAACAATATTATATGGCAGATATCCGTTTTCGTTTAGTGCTAGCAACCGTTTTGTTGGCGTGCTCAAGCAAATCTGTTGTTTGGCTTACAACTTTTGCTTTCGTTTGCTTGTTATTTCTTTAGTTAAAAAAAAAAAAAATACTGCTTACATTGATCTTAAGCTTATTGAATTTTTTGGTGAGTTTAAAAAAAAGAGTTGTTATTTTTTGGCGCACTTTTTTAGTTTTGAATTTAAATTAAAGCTTTTATTTTAAATTAAAAAACAATACTAATTTGTTGGGAAATACAAAACAAAAGACTTAAGGCACAAACTATGCTATAGATTTGATATTCTAGAAAGTGCAAGGCAATAATATTCAATTATATATACAAATTTAAATAAATTAAATTTATATGGATGGTCATAAATTGGTACCTCTTATCTGAAAATATTTTACAACTTCAGATATGGCATCCTTATCAACATATTTTTTTTTATAGAGAATCAACACTGGAAATTTTTCAAATTAATTATTTTGTTTCTTGGCAAAAGGATATCAAGGGTGTCCCAAGAAGAACGCAATTTTTAAATCTGGCAACATTTGAAGTGTCATTGTTTGACATTTGAACAATTGTTTGCTAGTAGAAGGTACAAAGTTAGTAAAAATGGAGCGCTACACGAATGAACAACGCATTCTCATTGTGAAATTGTTTTACCAAAATGGTGAAAGTTTTGCGGCTACAGTTCGCAAATTGCGATCAATTTGGGGTCACAATAATGCTCCAAAAGAGTCAACTGTAAAGAGATTAATGGATAAATTTGCCGAAACTGGGTCTGTTAGTGATGTAAAAACAACAACGCGCCATCGACCAGGTCGATCGACCGAAAATGTTGCAGCTGTGCGTGATGATGTCGCTCAAACTCCATCCACCTCAATTCGACACCGAGCTCAGCAAATTGGTGTCTCCAAATCCACTTTGCAGCGAATTTTGACGAAAGATTTGCATCTTCATGCATACAAAGTTCAATTGACTCAGGAACTGAAGCCAGCTGACCATGGACAGCGAAGGGAGTTCGTTAATTGGGTATTGGAGAGACAACATGAAAATGCTGATTTTGCCGAAAAAATCATCTTCAGTGACGAGGCCCATTTTCATCTTGATGGCTTCGTCAATAGGTAGAATTGTCGCATTTGGGGTGAGGAAAATCCTCGAGTGATTCTCGAGAAGCAAATGCATCCTCAACGTGTCACTGTGTGGTGTGGTTTTTGGGCTGGAGGAATCATTGGACCTTTTTTTTTATGAAAATGAGGCAGGTCAAGCGCAAACAGTCAATGGTGTTCGGTATCGTGAAATGATAACTAGTTTTTTCTTGCCTAGAATTGAAGAAATGAATGTGGAGGGCATGTGGTTCCAACAAGATGGCGCCACATGTCATACAGCCAGAGAAACAATTCAATTGCTGCATCAGTCATTTCCCGGTCGTGTTATTTCGCGTTTTGGAGATCAGAATTGGCCGCCTAGATCGTGCGATTTAACACCATTAGATTTTTTTCTTTGGGGTTTTTTGAAGTCGATGGTTTACGCGAATAAGCCGACGACGACTCAAGCCTTAAAAGAGGAAATTGGACGCTGCATTAATGAAATACCGCAGCATTCATGCAAAACGGTCATTGAAAATTTCATTAAAAGATCGCGTGCATGCCAGCAAAGCCGCGGCGGCCATCTGCACGATATATTGTTCCATACATAACCTCATTCTGTCTACTTTACGATATAATAAAGTTTCACGATTTTTTTTTAAATATCTGTATTTTATTTAAAATTTAAAAATTGCGTTCTTCTTGGGACACCCTTTATATCATACATGGGACTAAAGAATTGTAGGCTATTTAATTGATGATTTTATTGCATTGATAACAATTATAATGAAGTCAATTTAATTTAAATTTTTTTAAAATGTAAATATAAAGATCTGATATTTTTGAATTTCATTGCCATTATTAATGAGTTAACTAGTAGTCTTTATTTAATATTTTGGTTTATTATTTCCTTTGATGGTTTTTAATTCCTACAAATTTTATGTAAACAAATGATTTTTTTTTCATCAATTATAATTAGTTTTTTTTATGAATTTGTGCTATTTCATTACAATATAATGTTAAAGAAATTTTTTTCATTTACATTAGTTTTAATGGTAATGAAAAACTCCCAAGTATGATATAGAGAAGAGAGATGATAATAAATGAAGGTCTTCAAAAAAAAAAAGGCAACACTGTAATTGCGAAAGATGGTAAAAATTGTTGGGCTCCATAATATTATGTAGAATTGCAGAATTTATAAAAGCTTTCTTGATCGTAGTCCTGTTATTTTAATTTATATCGTTGGAATTGCAATTTAAACTAATAGACTTTTTCCACTGAGCTACATCTTACATCTTTCATCAATTTGCAAAGATGTTTACATCTTCCCATATGAAATATACAGGCTAAAAATTCTACATCTTTCTAAATCTACAAAAGATGATCCTTTCTCATTTTATTCCATCTTACATCTTTCGTTATTTTAAGTGGCATCACTAAAAAAAATACAAAAAAAAATCAATTTTCTTTGTGTAATTACTAGCAAACTGGCTTTGCAGAAAATAAACAAAAAAAAATTATTTAACAAAAGTAAATGAGCGGCACATGTAAGAATTTCATACTTATGTCTACCAAAAATTCTTCTTCATCATCATCTTCTTCCAGAATGGCCTTTAATATTTTAATTTACTGCATTTAAATTCGGGTTTGTTCTTGCCAAGCAACAACTACTGCAATGATTAATACTTTTTCTAAATCCATTTTTTAATTTTTAACAACAATTATGCGTCTGTTTCTTTTATTTTTTGACAGCTGAATAAATAACAGATGAAAGATGAAAGATGTTGACAATGTAAACACATGTTTCACGTTTTCAACATCTTCCACGCGTTTCGCAAAGATGTTTTTCAGTGTAAAAAGCCTATAAATTTAAGTTAGTTGTACTTTATTTTCTACCTCTTAACGTTAAAATTTGATAGCTATTTTCAAGATTTCATATTCTTCAACTTCTTGTGCAATATTTATAATTTCAAAATAAAAAAAATTTATCAACAAAAAATTTCATATTATTACGCAAATTCGGTTTATCAATTTCCATTTACCTGCGAAAACAGAAATCTCCATATGGCAGCTCTAAAGTGTAAATCAGTTTAGGCTAACAACTCTTCAACGCTAGCAAGTGCAACCTTCCTGAGAACCCTAGATAATGAAATTCGCCACAAATATTGTAAATGGGTAGTGTTTATCAAATTAATAACCTATCGACCCTAAACCTTTTCGGTATTCGAAATATGGCGTCATGAAAATTGGCAAAAACTTCCATAACTTCTAAACTATAACAACCATTTTAAAGGTAAAAACATAACCTTCAAAATGGCGTTCCAAAAGTTTTTTTGTATTAAGAGGTTAAAGGTAATTTTTCAAGTTTAATCTCAAAGACCCATATCTCAAAATCCAATTTTTTTTTTAAATTCTGAAAAAATATATGTTAAAAACTAAGGCCTCTCTATATTTCTGTGGCGAAAAGGAAAAACTGCTTAAGTCTGATTTTGACATTTTGCAGGAGAGCACTTTCCAAGTTTAAACCTTATTTTTAAAAAATAATGATGATTCTTGTATAAGAGAAATTCATCCATCGAATCATTGCTAATTCAGGAATAAATTGTTGTACATTCCAATTAAGAAGAAAACTTAAGCACTTTTTCCTTTTCACCACAGATTTGTGGCAAAATTTTGAGGTGGAGACTCACTTGGTTCCTGAGTTATGAAGGAAAACGTGGTTATAAGCAAATTTTCGTCAACGAGTTCATATGCATAAGCTTACACACAGAAATAATATGTATACAAAACATTGTACACACATACACACTCATAGCATATAAAAGATTTTTCGTATGAACCCGACGAGATAAATTTGTGTACGACCACGTTTTCCTTCATAACTCGGAAACCAAATAAGTCTTCACCCAAAAATTTTCAGAATTTTAAAAAAATTGGATTTTGAGATACGGGTCTTTGAAGATTAAATTAAAAAAAAATACCTTTAACCTTTTAATAGAAACAAAATATTGGAACACCATTTAGAAGGTAATGTTTTCACCTTAAAAATGGTACCAATAGAAAAATTTTAGGTTGTACAGTTTAGAAGTTATGGGCAACTTTGTATGGACACTTTTTCGATATTTTGACGTTTTTGCCAATTTTCATGACGTCATATTTTGAAAACCGAAAGGGTTTGGGGTCGAAAGGTTAATGATTTGATAAACATTGCCCATTTACAATATTTGTGGCGAATTTCATTAATCCGAATGCGATTTGAGCTGGAATTGCCCCTCAGTTAGTTCGGCAACAACTTGTCAAACAAAAATTGGCGATTAATTTAATTAATTGTGTAATTGTGTTAAAATGTAGTTTTAGTGTGTAATTGTGTAAATACAAAATTGTTTTTTTTTTTGAAATATCGACTGTTATTTTTTATTTGCAAAATAAAACAACTTGGTTTGTTTAACGAGGAAAAAAAAACCAAGCATTTTAAAAGGTAAAATCGTAACAGTAATCTATTTTCTTGTCAAAAATTAAATAAAATAAATAAAATGTTCATTAAATGAACTTAATATTGTAGTTGCTTAACGAGATCATTAATAATGTGAAGCATATAAAAGAGTTACAATACTCAATTCCATAAAAAATTATTCAATTCTTTCTAACTGTTCTAGGAAATTTCTTGTACGGCTCGGGGTGTGAGAACCGCTAACAAGAAGGAAGATAATTCTGCTTAAAGCGGGACGTCTGGCAATGCTAATTACTATGCGAAAGCGCTAACAAAATTTATTGTTTTTCACATAAAAATATTTATTATCCTCCCAAGTCACTTCGAGTCAAATATGGTACTTTTTCAAGGGAGGATATTAACCCTCTAATGCTCTTTCTTCTGATATCGATAATATTCATAACTTATTTATATGCCGTTAAAACCTATTGTGAATGAGCGTCTTTGGCAGCTTGTGTCATTTGGTGGAAAGATACGCAGCACTACAAAATATTTCCTCGAACATGTCGATTTTCGTGCTAGATAAAGTGTTTTTGCTGGCAGCTCTTCTTCATTACTTTAATATGAGGAAAAGTGCGGCTGAGGGTTTTTGAATCTTAGTGAAAGTTTATGACCAGCATGCTCTATCGGAAAAATTGTGTCTGTTTGGTCGCTTTAAAAGTGTTGATTTTGAGCTCAAAGACAAGGAACGGTCAACCTAAAAAGTTTGAAGACAAAAAATTGGAACTATTGCTACATGTGAACGAATGCCAAACGCTTCCGGAGTTGTTAAAACAATTGGGAGTAGATGTGTCGACAGTCAGCCATGGAATTCATTCAAAAAGCAAGGAAACTGGGTGTCATACGAGATAAAGCAGCGCCACATCGAAAGGCGATTCTTCGTTTGTGAACAGCTTCTCGAAAGCCAAAAAAGGAAGCGTTTTTTGCTTTACATTTTGTCTGCCGATGAAAGATTGATCCACTACGACAATCCCAAGCGCATAAAGTCATGGGTTTTGCCGAACAGCCATCAAAATCATCGAACATTCATGGCATGAAGCATATGCTCTGTATATGGTAGAATCATGATAACACCATATGTTGCAAGGCCGTCCAAGACATACTTGAGAATGCTGAAAGCCGAACATTCATGGCATGAAGCATATGCTCTGTATATGGTAGAATCATGATAACACCATATGTTGCAAGGCCGTCCAAGACATACTTGAGAATGCTGAAATGGTAAGTCCTTCCGCACCCGCCGTATTCACTAGACATCGCTCCTGCCGACTTATATTTGTTTCGGTCGATTACACATGGCCTGTCCCAGCAGAAGTACATTTCACATGAACAATGTAAAAAATGGGTCGATGATTGCATTGCTTCCAAAGACGAGTCATTCTTCCGAGCTGGTATCCAAAAAATGCCAGAAGGATGAGAAAAAGTTATGGCCAGCGATGGACAATACTTCGAATAATATATTTTGTGATCATTTTTGCTTAATAAATCCGTAAATTTCGAAAAAAAAAACGTTAATTATTAATTCAAGGTAATAATTATTTTACTGTAAATGTAGTTTTTGGGTACATAATTCCCTGAGTTTAGGTCCATAAGAAACTATTTAAGAAAGGCATCACAGTCGAAAATTTTGTTTAGTTTAAAAAGTTGGGCGATAAACTAAAATGATACAACAATTTCGCCATCTATCCATCAGATGAAGCCCTTCATATTTCACCACCTTTCAACTCTCCTCTAATCCTGTTTCAAAGAAAGCAACATATTAAGTAGTAGGAAGAGTTTTATGAGAAGCGATTCTTCAATAAAATAATAAAAAAAAAACTAATTTAGTACGTACTAATTTCACTTAGTGTTTCCTTTTCATATTAAAGTTTTTTACTTTTGTGATTCACTTAAAATTTCTATTTCATTTAACCAGAACAATGTTAATTTAAGCCTTAAAATTGACCTAAAAACCTTGATCTACTATTTAATAAAAAAAATATTTGTGTTTTTATATATCTTTCAATTAAAAACCAAATACTTTTGACTGTGATAATGAATGACATTTGAAATAATTAGTGAAATTAATATGAGGGTGTTAAAAAATTCTAAACACAAATAGTGCAAAAAATTTCTAAACAATAGATAATAACCTCCCACCTGGTTACCAAAAATAAAATCGAATTATTTTGGAATTTGTGTAATTTTTTTTTTAACTAAAATTTAATTTAGGTGTTAATTGGGGTAGGTTAGTGAGTTTGGTATAAAAGCTATAAATTTGGGTGAATATGTAATTATTTATAAAAAAGTTTCTAATGAAATAAGATCAAACAAGATAAAACAATTTAAATTAAGAAATAATGTTAGAATTTATGATAATTGTTATAATTTTAAGTAGTAAGTTTAACAAAATTATAAATTACTGTGGAAAAAAAAAAAACTATAAAGTCGGTTTAAATTTTTAAAAATAAATTTAGGTTTTTGCAATGCCAACCCTTTTGCGGGCCTTTTTGATCCCAAATGTAAAGTGTATCAAATATCGGATTGTCCCCATGAAAATGTTTCATTTTGGTTATATACAAAGTAAGTAAATTTTCTGTATCTCAGCTTCTTTTAAAAAATATTTAATTATTTTTTTTTTTGCAGCCAAACAAAAGATTCACCTTTAAAATTGGATCCTTTAAATCTCAAACCATCTGATTTTCAACCTCGTCGACCTTTATATATTCTTTTACATGGTTACACAGGAGATCGAGATTTTTCACCTAATGTTTATATACGACCTGCTTTATTGAAAATGGAAGATGTTTTTGTAATATCTGTGGACTTTGGTCCTTTAGTTCCGTATCCTTGTTATCTTGCTGCTGTGGAAAATCTACCTATAGCTAGCAAATGTTTGGGGCATTTGATTAACCATATGGTAGATGAAAATATTGTAGAGAATGATGATATTCATATGATAGGTTTTAGTTTGGGCGCTCATGTGGCTGGTCAGACAGCGAATCATCTTAAGCGAAGACTTAAAAGAATAACAGGTTTGTTATGGATTGGAAATTTAAAAATTTTAGTAAGCATTATGTTTACTTTTCTGTTAATTTTAGGCTTAGATCCCGCGAAACCTATGTTTATTACCGTTGCTTCCGACCGTAAATTAGATGCCACCGATGCTGAGTTTGTGGATGTTATACATACTGATGTTCTGGGTCGTGGTATGCTCAGAGCGATGGGTCATGTGGATTTTTATCCAAATATTGGACCTTATCAACCGGGTTGTCAAACGGATAATATGGAGGGTAAGTTAATACAGTGTAACCTTTTGATTACTCACAATTTGGAAAAAATAATTCTATTTTAAAAAGACCACTCGATAACTTAAACTAAAATTAATCTAGTTTTGTATATGTAACTTTGCTCCTTCGTATATGGTCCATTCGAAATTTGGGGCGGTTCTTCAGTTTTAATAAAAAAATAACAATATTGAGTGCATGTTTTATCAACATTATCTACAGTAGAAATAAATAACGTTACTGACTGAATAATCGTTGCCCACTCCAAACCGCTGAAGCGCAAAATTTGTATTTTCGTATGTAGTTTCCTCCTCTGGTGTAAACGTCTGCTAGGATTGGAAATTTCTACGGGATGTGCTAGAACCCTGAACTATGGACTTACTACTGATAAGATATTTTTAAATTTTCTTCAGGAACTTTGTAAAATAGGGGTTCAAGAGGAAAATCATCCTCCTTAAGAGCCTCCCAAAACGCTTGGTCTATAATAATAATTAATATATGTGTTCTCTGAAGTATAGAATTTTCACCAGGTACGTGGAAAAAAGTTCAGAAGGGTAAAACTCACCCCATTAACGTCCTGGCAAGACACTGCAACTTTAAATTATGTGCAAAAAAAAAAGCAGACACACCGTGAGAACCGAATTTTTTGCTAACCGAACATTTTGGATGGAGCAACCGAGACAATTGAAATATATGGTTTCAACGGAAATTCTGATGTATTAACCGAATTTTGCTAGCCTCAAACAAAAATATCGGAGTCTTTAATCAAACCATTCAGTTGGCAAGAAATTCGGGTGTCACAATGAATCTGTTTTCTCTCTGTGTTCAATGGGGTAATTATGACAATGCTCTTTTGGAATTTTGTCCAGGAACGTGGTAAAAAAGGAGTTCAAAAGGGGAAAAGTATCACCCTTTATAGTCTATCAAAACCGCTTTGGCTGGAAACCTGAAATTTAAAACTTTCCTGAAGTATGGACTAATTCAATTTCAAGGCACTGTTTGGAATTTTTTTTTAAGGAACTTAGTGAAGATGGGGGTTAGCAATTTATTGTCTCTCCCTTAACATTATGTCTAATAAAAAATTAAAATAGGGCTTCAAAGGGAAAAATTGCTGTTCATAACTGTCTGCTCAATCCGCTTTCACTTGAAACCTGAAATTTGAGGAACCAGTGAAACTGGAAAACAAAATAAGGGAACTGAAATTGGAAGAGAACAAAATGGAATTGAAAGGGAAACGAGTGGAATTGAACCATTGGAAGATTTTGTGCTAAGATCGTGATAAGAAGGGGATATTTAAAGAGGAATAGTCTCCGAACTGCAAAAATCGCTTTCACAAGCGTGTGTGTGTTCCCTGGTGTACACTCACCAAAAGAAGTCTGAAATGTGAACTCAAAATTTTGCTGTTATAACGGGAAATTTTGATATTTTGAGCCCAGCGGTATTTTTTGCTAATCTTAGCAACACATGTCTGCTGACGTGTACAATAAAATTTGTAGAAAAAATTAGCTCCCGCTACTAAATTTTAATAAACTTTTTGTAAAGTAGAATTACAATCTGTTTGCTAAAATCAGCAAAAAACATTTACTAAATATTATTAATATTAGTTCAAAATTTCAAATTTTATCAAGCATCAAAAGTTTTTAATTTTAACTATTTTTTCAAAAAATATTTTAGACAAATTTAAAAAAAAAATTAATTAATTAATCAATTTGTTTAAATTTGGTAATTTCTGTTTTGAAAAATATTTTAGTCAATTTTTTTTACTTTTAAGGTCAAATTTTATTTGTTTGAAGGGCTGATTTTTTGAAGCAAAAAACTTTTTAGTGATATTTTAAATGGATGTCATATTTTTAGATATAAGTCGGTATATTCACTTCCGATCTTATTGTAATCTATGTAACATTTTAAGGCAATTTAAGTTTGTAGGTGTAAGTTTTAATTAGACATAACATATTCTTCAATATCCACTTTTTTAAAATTAGTAATTTTTTTTGCTAATTTTAGCAAATCGGTTTAAAAAATGTGTAAAATGATTTCTGTAAAAATTCTGTAATTTGTTAAAGGTAAATAGCAAAAAGATTTTCTAAATAAATTTTTTTTTTAATGAAAATCAGTACAAAAATAGTAAAGTGGGATTGAAAACCGTTTACAAATTTTTCTACTAACTTTTTTTTTCTGAGTGTATGTGCACAATTTTTTTAAACAGAAGCAATACTCAGGAAATTATTCTTACTAATAAATATGTTGCTTTCTTTGGAAAGGGGATAGAGGAGAGATGAAAGGTGGTCACTGGTTACAGTGGAGTTAAGAAGGGAAAAAGGCCGCTGGAGCCAGCAACTTGATATTAGGCATTAAGGTGCAACCTCTGCTTACCAAAATGGGGTTGTAAGAAATTTTTACAGGGCTAAGTCACTAAAGATTTATTTTTGGAATATCCAATAAAAACATGGAAAAATTCAGTTTAAAATGGGAAAAACTGAGCCTTTAATAGCCCATCTAAAATCGTTTGCTGGTATTCCGGTGTAAGCATCCACCAAAACGGGGGTTCTGAAAAATTTTATGGGGAGGGGGCAATTAGGAGAATAATCTCTCCCTAACGTCTAGCCCAAAATCCTTCTGCTAGGTATCTGAAATGTAAAATATGTTTTCCCGGGGCTATGGGGTAGCTCCAATAAAAATATGACAAAAATGGAAATAAATATTTAGGAAAAAAGTTCTCCTTAATCATCCAGCCCATCTACTGGAGCCAGGAACCTAAAATTTAAAAAGTAGACTCCAGCTCTAGCGTAGACCTATAGTGAGACGGACTTTTAGATATTTTTGCGGGTAGGAACAAAAAGGTGACAATCTCAACAAAAAAAACATTGGCTAGAAACTTGTCTGTAAAAATATATTTTCTGTAAGGTATGGAATTATACAGTAAAGAGCCATATTTGAATTATCAAATTAAAGTGTTGTAAAATTAGGGTTTATAAATTGAAAATTGCCCTTTTAATGTCATATGCAGATCATTTAAGTTAGTATTCCGAAAATTTAAATTAAAATATACACTAACAAGAGGTTAAACAAATTTATTTTAAGAGGAAAAATCCTTAGAAAACGAATTCAGGAATCCAACATTATAAATTTCAGGTTTTTAACAAAAGAAGTTTGGGTAGGTCGTCATGAGGGAGACTTTTCCTTTTTTTGATTTTTCGTAGAAATTTCTAAAAAATTAGTCTTAGAGCTAGATTTACAATAATGGAGTACACGTAGTACACTTCGCAGTGTGTATTTTGTTCCCTTCTCAATCTCACTTACATATGTTTTGTATCAGGCCATCCCCATTGTAGTACACTGCACTCTACTCTCTAAGACGGAGGGGTAACCTACCATAGCAATGATTTGTAGCTTCAAGGGTGTATTCTGGGTCATGATGGGTCAGCCAGAAGTGTTTTACATATAGACTAGATGATATTTTACTTGGTAAATTATAGTAATGATAAGGAAAATGATTAACCAAACAAATTTTCTTATAGATCCCGGTAGTTGTAATCATGATCGTGCCCCACAATATTATGCTGAATCAGTACACAGTTCAAATGGTTTTTGGGCTTATGCTTGTCCCAGCTGGCTGCACAATATATTTGGTTTGTGTAATACCCAATCTAATGATGAAATTATGGGACATCATGTAAATCGAAGGTATTTGGAAAATATATTATTGAAATTTTTACAGAAAATTTGCAGATTTATTCTTAATTACTACTTAACCTAATTGCAGTGCCTTTGGTTCATATTTTTTAAAAACTTCCAATAGCACACCCTTTGCTTTGGGTCCCATCCAATATAATGGGCGACCACAAAATCGACAATTATCAGCACTCTATGATTACAAATATATTTATGATGATGATTTCGAGCCACAATTAAGAAAATCTTTTATTGATTGGACTGATAATGAATTTATAGAATTTAGAAAATTAACACATTTCGATGATATAAATAATGAAATTAAACCATAATTTCAAAATGGGCCCCTCACTTATTAAGAGCCCGTTTCAAAAATTAAAATACCTCACAAGTAAAATAACCCACTTTGTATGTTAAAATTGTATCAAATAACAATTAAAATAAAATCTAAAGGTCATTTAGTGTATTTCAATTCATATTTTTATAAATATAGTTTCGTCTGTCATTAAATTATTATTAAATATAAATTAGTTTTTCATATGAACAACAGAACAATTTAAAATGAACATATTTAGTTTGCATTTAGTGCTTTTAATAGAAAGTAAGTTTTTGTTGGGAAACATTTACAACACATTTTTCAATACATTTTTAAAATAAATTTTCATAAAGTATGTTTTAGTTGTATACTGGTTACTGGCTTTAAAGTAAGAAATTATAAAAATTTGTTTTGCTATTTTGCCCAAGATGAATGTCCTAATTCTGATGTACAATTTTGGTTATACACCAAGTAAGTATTTTAAAACATATTTAAAATTTTTTGATCATTTTTTATTTTATCTTTTATATTTGTTAAATTTTAGAGAATCTCAGCAAAATCCCTTACTTTTAGATCCTTTCAATCTTACGCAAGATTTATTTCCCCAACATTTACCTTTGAAAATTCTTATACATGGCTTTAGCTTAAATCGAGATTTATCCCCAAATTTAGAAGTAAGACCTTTACTTTTACAATATGCACAAGTTTATGTCATAAGTGTGGATTATTCAGCCTTGGCTCGTTCCATTTGTTATTATCCTTGGGCTGTACAAAATGCTCGTGTTGTGGCTAAATGTCTGGCTTTGCTATTGAACAGGTTAATAGATCAAGGATTTTATAGCCGAGAGAATATTCATATTATTGGATTTAGTTTGGGTGCTCAAATAGCAGCATTAACGGCCAATCATATGAATCATAAAATTAAAAGGATTACTGGTAAGTTGAGTTAAAAAAATTAATAAATAATTTTGCAGGGTTAAAAATATTTTAAAATCGGCCGGCTGTAAAATCTATAAAAAACTTTCAGGTTTAGATCCTGCTGGTCCTGGTTTCCATACCAACACTCTGTCAGAGAGACTTGATTCGTCAGATGCTGATTTTGTTGATGTCATTCACACAGATACGGTATTTTATTCCACATCCACTGCCCTGGGTCATGCCGATTTTTATCCAAATTATAAAGAGTTTCCACAACCGGGTTGTAATATATTACAAGAATTTAGTAAATATATCTATTCAACTTAGCAAAAAAAAAAAGAAAAATATTCTGAAATCCAAATTACTTCCATTCTAGGAAATTGTAATCACTATCGTGCCAATGCTTACTATGCTGAATCTATTATCTCGGATAAGGGATTTTGGTCTTACAACTGTGGTAGTTATATGGAATTTATGTATGGGCAATGTGAAACTTATGGTCATATGCAACATGTACAAATGGGTTATCATGTGGATGAAAGGTACAAAATCATTTGGGTTAATGTGGGAAATCGAGTAAATCGGAATAATCTCTTAAACAGCCGCATTCTTGAAATTCTGTTTACGCAGGAAATTAAACCAAAAGCTACTTTGTGGAATATACACTTTTGTTGCCAGATCAGTTTCCCACTTTACCCCTTATTGTTCTACATTTGAAGTTTTATTTATTATTTGTATTTTAAACTCTACATTTTCCCATTTTCAGTGCTAGAGGATCTTATTTTCTTAAAACAAATTCAAAACCACCATTTGCTATGGGTCCCATGATACAAGTCGAATTAGAGGTTGCAGATAAAATAGATTTAAATAATGATATTTCAGAAGAAAAATTTATGAAAATTAAATAAAATTTTGATAATAATATAACTTTATTCGATCTTATTTTAATATTAATATTCAATTTTGTTTTCCTGAAGATGCTAACAAATTGTTAGCGAAATATCGAAAATAAAATAAGAAATTTTATAAAAAAAGATTTTTAACTTAAAAAAATTGAATATTAATTAAATTTTGATTTAAACTTTAAGCCACATTTTCACCATGTTCAGTTAACTGAACATTCAAATACAAAATTATTAGAAAAATTTGTAAACGGTTTTCAATTCCACTTTACTATTATTATTTAGTATTTTTTTTGCTATTTACATTTTTCAAATCACATAATTTTTATAGAATCATTTTAAAATTTTTTGAAAACCGATATGCAAAAATTAGGAAAAAATTTAATAATTTAAAAAAGTGCATTAAAATGTTACATACACTCAGAAAAAAAAGTTAGTAGAAAAATTTGTAAACAGTTTTCAATCCCAATTTACTACTTTTTTACTGATTTTTAGTAAAAAAAAAAATATTATTTAGCAAATCTTTTTGCTATTTACATTTTACAAATTACAGGATTTTTACAGAAAATTTAAAAATTTTTGTTGCTAATTTCAGAAATCATTTTACAAATTTTTGAAAACCGATTTGCTAAAATTAGCAAACAAATTTACAAAATTTTAAAAACTGAAACCTACAAACTTAAATTGCATTAAAATGTTACATACACTCAGAAAAAAAAGTTAGTAGAAAATTTTGTAAACAGTTTTCAATTCCAATTTACTACTTTTTTACTGATTTTTAGTAAAAAAAATATATTATTTAACAAATCTTTTTGCTATTTACATTTTACAAATTACAGGATTTTTACAGAAAATTTAAAAATTTTTGTTGCTAATTTCAGAAATCATTTTACAAATTTTTGAAAACCGATTTGCTAAAATTAGCAAACAAATTTACAAAATTTTAAAAACTGAAACCTACAAACTTAAATTGCATTAAAATGTTACATACACTCAGAAAAAAAAGTTAGTAGAAAAATTTGTAAACAGTTTTCAATCCCACTTTACTACTTTTTAACTGATTTTTAGTAAAAAAATTATCATTTAGCAAATCTTTTTGCTATTTACATTTTACAAATTACAAGATTTTTTACAGAATATTTAAAAATTTTTGTTGCTAGTTTCAGAAATCATTTTACAAATTTTTGAAAACCGATTTGCTAAAATTAGCAAAAAAAATTTACTAAATTTTAAAAACTGGCACCTACAAACTTAAATTGCATTAAAATGTTGCATACACTCAGAAAAAAAAGTTAGTAGAAAAACTTGTAAACAGTTTTCAATCCCACTTTACCATTTTTGTACTGATTTTTAGTAAAAAAATTATTATCCAGCAAATCTTTTTGCTCTTTAAATTTTACAAATTGCAGAGTTTTTACAGAATATTTACAAATTTTTGTTGCTAATTTCAGAAATCATTTTACAAATTTGTGAAAACCGATTTGCTTAAATTAGCAAAAAATTTACTAATTGTTTATAATGTGGATATTGAAGGAAATGTTATTTCTAATTAAAACTGACACCTACAAACTTAAATTGCTTTAAAATGTTACATAGAATAAAAAAAGGATCGGAAGTGAAAATACCGACTCATCTCTAAAAATAGGACATCCACTTGAGATAGCACTAAAAAGTCTTTTTTTTTGTTCAAATATCAGCCCCAAAAACAATTAAAATTTGACCTTAAAGCAAAAAAAAAAAAAAAAAATTGACTAAAATATTTTTCAAAACAGAAATTAACAATTTTTAAGCATTTGATTTTTTTTTTTTGTAATTATGTCTAAAATATTTTTTTGAAAAAATAAATAAAATAAAAAATTTCGATGCTCGATGAAAAAAATTAATTTTGAATTGTGTACTAATAATTATATTTAGTAAATATTTTTTGCTAATTTAAGCAAACAGATTTTCAATTCCACTTTACAAAAAGTTTACTAAAATTTAGTAGCCGCTACTAATATTTTCTACTAATTTCATTGTACTATACGTCAGCAGACAGTGTTGCTAAGATAAGCAAAAAATACCGCTGGGCTCAAATTAGCAAAATTTCCCGAATTAACAGCAAAATTTTCTGTTTCCATTACAGATTTCTTTTTGGTGAGTGTATGTAGATTAAAAAAAAGAGATCGGAAGTGAAGATACCAACTCATGTCTACAAATAGGAAATCCACTTTAAATAGGACTAAAAATTAAAATTTGAAGTTAAAAGTAAAAAAATTAACTAAGATATTTTTCATAACAAAATTATAAATTCGTTTATGTGTTTACAATTTTTAAGCCATTGATTTTTTTTTAATTTTGTCTAAAATATTTTTTGAAAAAAATAAATAAAATAAAAAATTTTGATGCTCAATAAAAAAAAATTAATTTGAAATTTTGTACTAATTTTTATAATACTTAGTAAATTTTTTTTGCTGATTTTAGCAAGCAGATTTTAAATTCCACTTTACAAAAAGTTTACTAAAATTTAGTAGCGGCAGCTAATTTTTTTTACAAATTTCATTGTACTACACGTCAGCAGACATGTGTTGCTAAGATTAGCAAAACAAAAAAATACCGCTGGGCTCAAATTAGCAAAATTTTCCGTTATAATAGCAAAATTATCAGTTGCCATTACAGACTTTTTTTGATGAGTGTAAAAACATTTTAGTTCTAGAAATCAGCCCTTACAACAATTAAAACTTTACCTTAAAATCCAAAAAATTTACTAATTATATTTTTTTTAACAAAAATTCGTTTTATTTAAGATTTTTTTTTTTTTAATTTTGCCTAGAATATTTTTTGAAAAAAAAAAAAAATAAATAAATAAAAAAATGTTTGATCAAAATAATAAAAATTCGAATTCTTAAGGCAATTTCAAAAGATATTAGCAGCTATAAAGTGTACTAAGTGTATCTAAAAATAATTGAGTAAATTTGGACATTTTAATAATATTATTTTTTTTTTATAAATTAAAAGTTTGCTTTATTTTACAATTCATTAAGTTTACCGCAATTTACTAAAATTTAGTAGCGCTTATTAATTTTTAGGATCAACAATTGATTTTGTAAATGAAAAAGTTGTGGAAAAGTATGTTTTTACGAATATATAGGTCTTAATGACATTATCATATTTTACTTTTTTTTTAACTTTTTTTATAATAATTTTATTTCAACCCAAACCAAACAAGATTTACTGATGACGCAAAGCTTTTGATGATTTTTTTTCTTATTTTTTTTACTAAATTCTCCCATCATATTAAAATTATTCACAAATATTTTTGCTTGCTGTTTCATTCTTTCTAAGCGCCATCTACTAATATATTAAAATTTTGGTATCAGTTAAGTCACAAACCATTACGTTGGCTGTTTTTATTCCTAAAGTAATAAACCGGTGTAACGAACTTCTGTTGTTTATGGAAACAGCTGACGTTTATTTACAAATAATAAATTTTAATTTTCTTATCAATTTTAAAAAGGTTTCCAAAAGATTATCGCTAAATAAGTGAAAAAATAATTGTGAAGAATAAATAGATCATAATAATAATAAGAAAATGTGTATTCATTTAAAACATTTACAAAGTTTAAGAAATATTTTCATGAAATCTGTGGAATCAGTCAGGCCCAGAAATCTTTTATCCACTGCCAATAATTATAACTTGGAACCACGAACAGAGGGTGGTAAGATATGCATACAAGTCCAGGGGAAATCGGTAGATATAACCAATAAAAATTGTCATGTGGTGGGATTTGGTAAAGCTGTTTTAGGTATGGCTGTGCAATTGGAAAAGTCATTGGGTGAAACACTTAAAACAGGAATCTTAAGTATACCCAAAGGTAGTAGGAAACAATTCGAGTCGGTAAAAGAAATGTGTTTGGCTAATCACACAATTTTTCGAGTATTTGAGGGAGCTGAAAATAATTATCCCGATGATATGGCTTTGCAAGCAGCTAAAGAAATCAAGAAATTAGCTGAATCCATGAGGGATGATGATATTTTATTTGTTCTAATATCGGGCGGTGGTTCTGCTTTATTACCACTGCCTAAAGCTTCTTTAAAATTGAAAGAAAAAATGTTATTGATAAAGGAATTGTCAAACCGTGGAGCTTCTATACAAGAAATGAACATAGTACGCATAGCATTATCGTCGATTAAGGGAGGACAATTGGCCACTGCAGCTTCACAAGCTAATACTGTAATATCTTTTGTTATTAGTGATATTGTTGGTGATGCAGTAGATCTAATAGCTAGTGGGCCCACCTGGGCATCAAACTCAAAACGTTATAGTCCAGAAGATATATTAAGAAAATACAATATGTGGGATGTCATTGAAAATCATATTAAGGAGTTACTGACTACCCAAGTTAATGAATTCACACAACCCTTGAAAAATAATTCCATTTATGTAGTAGGAGATAATAGAGTGGCTACTTCAGCGGCTGTACATGAAGCTTTATCAATGAATTTTAATCCCTTTATAGCCTCTACTACTATACAGGGTGAAGTTACATCTTTGGTAATTACCTATTGTGATTTTCTTAATTCCATATATGATTTTCAAGATGGTCTAATAGGTGAACATGAATTATGTCAAAAATTTCCCTTTGATTCTCGTATATTTCAACATTTCCTTAAAACTTTATTAATGTGCCAAAAAACGAAAAAACCTTTGATGCTAATAACAGCCGGAGAACCTACTGTTAAGGTAAAATAATCTAAAAAATAATTATTATATTTGCTTACGGCTTCTGTAAAACATTTTACCTTTTTCCTTTAGGTTTCTGGTTCTGGCATTGGTGGTCGTAATCAAGAATTAGCCTTACGCTTATCTTGGGAATTTTATCATCAACCTCGCCTTCAAAATGTTTGTTTTCTTAGTGCTGGAACTGATGGCATAGATGGTCCTTGTTTAGCTGCTGGCGCTTTAGGTTGTTCGCAAGTTGTTCGTGATTTTTTACTCGATAACTCGCATGATCTTGAGCAATTGCAATCGTTTATTGCAAATAATGATTCTTATAATTTTTATAAAAATTTACAACAGGGACAATATCATGTTGTTACCGGTCATACCGGTACAAATGTTATGGATTTACATTTAATGTTAGTTTTATGAAATGGTATAAAAAATAACTTAACACAAACCTACAGTGTATCACAAAAGTAAGTATACAGTAAAAAAATAATCAAAAACCTCTATTTTTTCGAAAAATATGCCGAGGTATTTTTGTTTTTTTACACTTTCAATAACATATGGTATTGCCTTATACAAAAATACGAACATGTCTAAAAATAATTATTCCGTTATCATATCCCGTTATCATTTCTGAAGAATTAGCAAAAATCCCATCACAAAAGTAAGTGTGCAGTTTTAAAAGTTTTGACTTTCATTTCAACTAAGCGCATTTAAATCGCGGAAAAAGTGAACGATTGTGATTATAAATTCGAATCAATACCGAAATTGCGTTTTTATTGCAAATTTTTCGAAATTTGAATTATAACTCCTCGTGGAAAAGAACTTTCACCAGATTTTAAAACAGTTATTGTTAATCTTTATAAAGAGAAGAAAAGCCAACGTGAAATTGACAAAGTTATCAGTAAAAGTAGTACACAAAATTATAGAAAAATATTATACGGACCCAATACTAATAAGAAGACTCAAAATGGGCGTCCAAAAACCTTCAATGACAGGGATAAACGAATTATCACAAGAAAAATAGGAGCATATCCCAAAAAGAGCGCTCCAAAAATACTGACAGAAATATAAAAAGAGACTGGAAAAATATGTTACCCACAAACCATTCGTCGGGGCTGCATTCATCATCCGCAAAAACCATTTGTGAACAGCACCAATAGCAGAAAACGAATGGACTTCATAAAGGAGTACAAAAATAAATATGAAAATTTCTGGAAATCAGTATTTTTTCCGACGAGAGTAAATATAATATATTTGGCTCAGTTAACACTGAGCACGATCCAAAAAATATGGCTGCGACAGTAAAACATTTTGGTGAATCGGTTATGGTATGGGGGTGTATGACAGTATCTGGTGGTGGAAATCTGGTGATGATTGAAGGAACAATGGATTAGACGGTTTATTTGAACATTTTAAAAAATAACATACATCAAAGTGCAGTTAAATTGGGACTAACAGGATCATTTGTATTCCAACAAGACAATCATCCTAAATATATAGCCCATATTGTTAGAGAATAGCTTTTGCATAGAACGCCAAAACAATTAAAAACTACGCCCCAAACACATGACTTAAACGCAATTGAACATCTGTGGGATTATCTTGAAAAAAAAATTAGAAGTCAAAACATTACAAGCAAAGATACCCTTAAAGCTGCACTATGGAATAAAATTTTACCTTCGGTTACTCAAAATCTTATGGCAATAAAATATTAAATGTCCGCCTGACTTCATAGATTCAATCATAGTGTCGATTTTTGTGAACTGCATACTTACTTTTGTGACATGAACTCAAACCATTTTTTTAATTCTTTTATTATTATTACCAAGTAATAAATTAGAAACTTTTTTGTTTTATATTATTTTTATTAAGTTAACATATAAAATAAATGAAAGTATATAATTTTTGTGTTTTTATTTCAAATCTTAAGCCAATTATTCAATTTGAAATATTGCTGCATACTTACTTTTGTGATACACTGTACATATGTATATCGAGGATTTACTAACGCAACCTCGTACTACTATTTTTCAGGAGAGACAAAAAAAAAAACGTATTAGAATAAACTTGTGACATATTTTTAAACAAAAATTGATTACAAATGTCACAAGCTTATTATAAATATAAAACGTTACTCCAAAACCTTAGTAGTTTTTGAGATACGAAGTTGCGTTAGTAAATCCTTGATATAGGTTTGTCTTAGTTAGTTTTAAGTAAACCTTCGATATTCGTTTCTGTTGCCAGTCTTGAAATATTTTTGTTTTTTAAAACATGTTTTATGTACATAAAAATCGATTATAAGCGTGTAAACTTCCTAGCCCTAATTACACTGGTCTGCAAAAATTTTTTTCTCATCACTATGCTTGATTATTATAGATTTGATATTTCTGAATATAAATATATAATTTAAAAAATTATGTATCAAGTACATTTTTTTCAAAATTAGTGTAAAAAATCGGACTTTAACTAAGAATAATACTTATACTTTCGATAAGAAAAAAATTTATGTTAAAACTAAAAAAATCTTAAAAGTGACTTATTTCTAAAACTAGAACAGATAGGGCAAAAAGTGCAATAATTTGGAATCAACTATATTTTATTAAAAAAATTATGATTTTTTTTTAAATAATAAAAATAAAATGACACGAAAAGTCAAAATTGCATGAAAAAACAGCAAAATTTTAATCTTTTTATATAAATATATATGTTTTAAAATTATTGTACACTCAAAATTTTTTGTCAGTTAATTCATTACAGTTATTTGTGTAGTAAACTCACCAAAAAAGTCAGTAATGGCAACTGAAAATGTTGCTGTTATTACGGGAAATTTTGCTTATTTGAGCCCAGCGGTATTTTTTGCTAATCTTAGCAACACATGCCTGCTAACGTGTAGTACAATGAAATTAGTAGAAAAGTTAGTAGCCGCTACTAAATTTTAGTAAACTTTTTGTAAAGTGAAATATAAAATCGTTTTACTAAAATCAGCAAAAAAATGTTCTAAATATTATTATTATTACTACAACCAAAATTAGTATAAAAAATTAGTAAGCGCTACTAAATTTTAGTAAATTACTGTAAACTCAATGAGTTGTAAAATATAGCAAAATTTTAATATATGAAAAATATTTTTAAAATGTCCAAATTTATTAAATTTTTTTTAAATACACTTGTTATACTTTAAAGCTGCTAATTTCTTTTGAATTTGCCTTACGAATTTGAATGTAAAAAATTTATATTTTTTTTATCGAGCAACTTTTTTTATTTTATTTATTTTTCAAAAAATATTTTAGACAAATTTAAAAAAAAAAAATAAAAGGCTTAAAAAATAGGCAAAACATAAACGAATTTATCATTTTGTTTTAATTTGCTAATTTTTGTTTTGCAAAATATTTTTAGTAAATTTTTTGGATTTTAAGGACAAATTTTAATTGTTTTAAGGGCTGATTTTTATGACCAAAAAAATTTTAGTGCTATTTTAAGTGGACGTCCTATATTTGGACATGAGTTGTGAAAAGTAACTTCACTTCCGATCCCTATTTTCATCCTATGTAACATATTAAGGCAATTTAAGTTTGTAGGCATAAGTTTTAATTACTAAAGGGTGTCCCAAGAAGAACGCAATTTTTAAATCTGGCAACATTCGAAGTGTCATTGTTTGACATTTGAACAATTGTTATTGTTTGCTAGTAGAAGGTACGAGGTTAGTAAAAATGGAGCGCTACATGAATGAACAACGCATTCTCATTGTGAAATTGTTTTACCAAAATGGTGAAAGTTTTGCGGCTACAGTTCGCAAATTGCGATCAATTTGGGGTCACAATAATGCTCCAAAAGAGTCAACTGTAAAGAGATTAATGGATAAATTTGCCGAAACTGGGTCTGTTAGTGATGTAAAGACAACAACGCGCCATCGACCAGGTCGATCGACCGAAAATGTCGCAGCTGTACGTGATGATGTCGCTCAAAATCCATCCACCTCAATTCGACACCGAGCTCAGCAAATTGGTGTCTCCAAATCCACTTTGCAGCGAATTTTGACGAAAGATTTGCATCTTCATGCATACAAAGTTCAATTGACTCAGGAACAGAAGCCAGCTGACCATGGACAGCGAAGGGAGTTCGTTAATTGGGTATTGGAGAGACAACATGAAAATGCTGATTTTGCCGATAAAATCATCTTCAGTGACGAGGCCCATTTTCATCTTGATGGCTTCGTCAATAGGCAGAATTGTCGCATTTGGGGTGAGGAAAATCCTCAAGTGATTCACGAGAAGCAAATGTATCCTCAACGTGTCACTGTGTGGTGTGGTTTTTGGGCTGGAGGAATCATTGGACCTTTTTTTTATGAAAATGAGGCAGGTCAAGCGCAAACAGTCAATGGTGTTCGGTATCGTGAAATGATAACCAGTTTTTTCTTGCCTAGAATTGAAGAAATGAATGTGGAGGGCATGTGGTCCCAACAAGACGGCGCCACATGTCATACAGCCAGAGAAACAATTCAATTGCTGCATCAGTCATTTCCCGGTCGTGTTATTTCGCGTTTTGGAGATCAGAATTAGCCGCCTAGATCGTGCGATTTAACACCATTAGATTTTTTTCTTTGAGGTTTTTTGAAGTCGATGGTTTACGCGAATAAGCCGACGACGACTCAAGCCTTAAAAGAGGAAATTGGACGCTGCATTAATGAAATACCGCAGCATTCATGCAAAACGGTCATTGAAAATTTCATTGAAAGATCGCGTGCATGCCAGCAAAGCCGGGGCGGCCATCTGCACGATATATTGTTCCATACATAACCTCATTCTGTCTACTTTACGATATAATAAAGTTTCACTATTTTTTTTTTAAATATCTGTGTTTTATTTAAAATTTAAAAATTGCGTTCTTCTTGGGACACCCTTTATAACATAAAAAACATTTCTTTCAATATCCACTTTTTTAAAATTATTAACTTTTTTTTGCAAATTTTAGCAAATCTGTTTTTAAAAATTTGTAAAATGATTTCTGAAGTTAGTAACAAAAATTTGTAAATATTCTGTAAAAAATCTGTTATTTGTAAAATGTAAACAGCAAAAAAGTATACTAAATAATATATTTTTTACTAAAAATCAGTACTTTACTACTAACTTTTTTTTCTGAGTGTAATCCAAATGTCTATGGGAAAAATGCAAAACTATATACTAATTTTGTTTGTATGCTAAGTCTAACGCTTAAGATATCTCAAACAATTTTTTTTAAGGATTATATGAGGTCATATCATGCAGTATCAAATTACATATAATTTTATCAAATTAGATGAAGCTATGTGTTTGGACCAAATTATATCATATGAGATCTCTAGGGATCCTATGAGATCAGATTATGTATGCCATATTTCGTATTATATCAGATATAATCTGACATAGTATTATATATATGACTACATATATATAATTATATCGGAACTTTTTCCATCGGGCATTACTTTTTTGCCTGCGTAGATTATGTGTGTAAATTCTAAAACATACAGTTATTGACAGCCTCTTGTCTGCAATGAATTTGAAATTTAATAAATTTTAAATTCAAAATTGAATTACGCCATTTTTGATTGCAAAATCAATTTACATATTTAGAAAAATGTGCACTATGAGCTGCAATATGGTCTGCAATGAAAACTATTAACCTCAATTACAAATACAGTTCGGAGTACATTTTGATTGCCACGTGCCTCAATTGGCCATGAAATTTAAATACAAGTAATTATGCGAAAACAACAACCACAAAAAAAAAATTAAATTCAATGCTTCTAAAATTTGTGAAAATTACTAATCAAATAAACAATTTTAATATTTTTTTGTCTTCTAAATAACACTGGGCAACAAATTTTGGATCATCGCCGTTAGCATTAATGGTTACCACACGAAATGAATGTATAATATGGCTAAAACAAAAACCCCAAAGGGGTTTGCAAAGTTGGCCTAGATTTTTAATTTATATCCTCTTGATATATCTGCCTGTTTTATTGGCGATCACGGCATCAAAACGAAAAGCTGATTGCTCATTTTTCCTGAGAAATTTAGTGTTAAACACTCTATCGATTCAGAAATTGTAAGTAAAAATGCGAAGACTCCTCACTATGTACTATAAAATAGAAACTTTTATTATTTTGCTAAAATGTAGAGATTTGAAATATTATTTGAATACAAATGAGCAACCGCACTTACGTTTTTGAGCCAACTTTGCAAATCCCTTTGAAAGCTTTTTAGAACTGTTGGTATATGTTCATTTCGCGTTAAAACCATTGAGAGTAAAATTTCTTGTTGCACTGTGTAATAAATATAATTGTTGCAAATTAATATTTCATATCAAGTGTATGTGTTTTGTAATCAGCCACATCTTCTCAACATAAAGATCGTAAAATGAAATTAAAAACGAAATATGTAGAAATCAACGTATTAAAATTATGCTATAAAAACAAATTAAAACATTTTTATACACATTAAAAATGTGTTGAAATTAATAATTTTTTTATGGCTAGTTTTTCCTTATGTTAAATGAAATTTTACGACTCTAAACGACTACTGACTGGCTGTTGAGTTTTTTTTTTTGTTTTGTTCTAAATATCATGTGTTCCTTTGAAAGACCATCAAAAAATATATAATATTTAAATTTTTCGTTAAACTTGCGTCCTCATTTTTGTTCTTTTTGTAACGCATTAATGAATTTGAAATTTTATTTTTTAAAATTAATTTCTATATTTTTAGCCCTGAGTCATTATTAGCATTATTATTATGCTTAAACAGTGAAATTAAGAAATCAGATTTTACAGAAATATTGGCAATTTTAAAATCGATATTCCACAAATTGAGCAAAATTGATAACAGTCTGAATATTAAACAAAAAATTAAAAATTCCTAAAACGAAAATCATCGGATTTTCATTGCTCAATATTTAACGATCTACAAGGTGGCGCAAAAGAAATCCTCCTATCAGAAAATGCTATAAATTTTGCGATTGGCCCCTAATGTCAGTTCTGTTTTGACATTTGTGTAGTAAACACATGCGAAATACACGTTAATAAACAATGGTACGCCACACTGCTCCAGAACGCGGAATATTGGTTACTATTTATTTGAGCAATAATCAAGATGATTTTTCATCAAGAATAATCATGAGTGATGAGGCCCATTTCCATCTTAGTGGGTACGTAAGCAAAATTTACGCTTCTGGGGCACTGAAAATCCGCGGTTAACCCACGAAGAGCTATTACACCCGCTCAAAGTCACTGTATGGTGTGCTGTTTTCGCTGGAGGAGTCATCGGACCTTTTTTCTTCGAAGACGTCGCGGGCCAAACGGTTACTGTGAATGGTGAGCGCTACAGAGCAATGATCAACGAGTTCTTTTTGTCGCAACTTGATGAATTGGGATTGGAAAACATGTGGTTTCAACAGGACGGTGCAACGCCACACACTGCACGTGCCACAACCGATATGCTGAAGGATGCATTTCCCGGGCGCCTAATCTCCCGTTTTGGCGATTTGCACTGGCCAGCAAGATCGCCTGATTTGACCGCTCCAGACTTCTTTTTGTGGGGCTTTTTGAAGTCGCGGGTTTATGTCAACAAGCCTCAGACTCTTGCAGCTCTAGACGACAATATCCGTCAAGAATGTGAGGACCTATCGCCGGAAGTTTTGGCCAAAGTGATGGAAAATGCCATAAAAAGGGCTCAAATGACAATCAACTGTGGCGGCGGCCATTTATATGACATCATATTCTCGACTTGATGTAAAAAAAATTAAAAGACCAAATAAAAAAAATTCACAAGAAGAATCAAAGTTTTTAATTTTTTTTTAAATTACAGCAAAAAAACATCGGAAGGTTATTTTTGCGCCATCCTGTATATATTCAAAATTATTTATTTTTGTTGTGTAAATTAAAAGTTCTGTGTAATACATATATATAATAATTTGAAGTCGATTTTATTTTTACGAAACTAAATATTCTAGATTGAAGTTTTTCGTTTTCGTTTAAGATTTTTATCACATACCCCAATGATACATATTACTAGAGTTGTCAATTATTCAGATTTTTATTTTGATCGATTAAACAATCAACAAAAATTTGATCAAGTAATAATTTTATCAAAATTATTCGATTATTCGAAGGAATAATGAATGAAAATAATTTTAAAAAAGACATAAATAATTACAGTTTTAAGCTTATTATCTTCAAACTTTAAAAATTTTGACATCAACTGCAATTGTCAATCATATATCATTTGACATACTTATCTTATAATATAAAAAGTTATCAATATGGAATTTCAGAAATAGCAAAAAAAGTTTATAAACGGATGATGCTTAAATTCTAATAATAATTGTAATAAATTGTAATAATATTTTGCATACATGAACGCTATAGAGTCACAAAAATATTTCGTGAGTTTTTCGTAAAACTTAATGGGGAAATATTTTAGAGACTTTATAGAGTACATGTTTGCAATATATTATTCAAATTACAAGATGTTTGATAAGATGCTGACCGATAAATTTTTTTTTTTTTATAAAATTTATTTGGTTCATATAAAGACAAGTTCTTGGATACCATATCTATTAGTTTTTGTTTGTATAAGCACTGGTAGGTATCATTTGCTTAAAATTACGGGCATAATTAATAATAATGTTAGGTGTAAAAAATCAATACGTAACTTTTTTTTGATACCCTAATCCATATCTTGAAATTCTATTCGAAGATATTAATCCATTTCTTAAGTGGTAATTTTTAATTTTTTTTTTCTCAATATAAATTCTAATACAATTTATCTTAAATTTGTGAATTTGCAAAAACATTTTTTTTTAAAGATGTATATTTTTTAAATTGTTTGTTTTATTCAAATAATCATCAAAAACTATTCGAATTACTTGTAAATCAAAAATCAGGATTTTTAAATTGTTCGTATAAATCATACTTGGGAATTTTTCATTACCATACCATAAAAAAAATAATTATATTTGATTAAAAAGTCATTTGTTTATAAAAAAACTTATACGATTTGAAAATTATAAAACAAAATATACAAATATTAACTCGCATAAATAAATATTAACACATTAAACGACGGTTAATAATGCTTATGTTTTCTTTTAATTAATACATTAGTATTGGTATGAAATTCAAAAACATTGTCATAAATCAATGAAATCAGATCCTTAAATCATTACCATTAATTCAAACAATGGCAATGAAATTTATTTCATTACAATTGTTATCAATGTAATGGTAATGCAATCATCAATTAATTAGTCCAATCAATGCATTAGTCTTATGTATGGTATAAATAAATAATAATAACAAATATTTTTTACCAACCCAAAATATTACCAAACGACTTTTTGTATCAAAATAAATCATTATACACGTGAAATTACACACAAAAAACACTTTTTCAATTTTCGTCCAATGTAACATACTATAAAATGGTGCCGTGTAATAAAGCCATATACAATAAAGGCATATGGCCTTATTTCACACAGCATTGAGAAATAATGCCATATGGCTTTCTTTCCAACGGTGAAGTGAAATAAAGCCATTATGACATTATTGCACTTTTGATAATTTTCTGTGCAATATTTTTGTATTGTATTTGATTTCTTTTAATTGCAAAAAAAAAAAAAATACAATACAATAAGTTCGTTCAGTTAACAAATGGAAATGTGAATCGATTTTTTTACAAAATTAACAATATATGTTGAACAGTAGCAATCAAAATGCAATACGCCAGCCCCCTTCCAATGCCATACCTTTTCAATGCTTCACAATAGCAACTCATTCTTTTGGAAATACATATGTAACTATTACAATTAATTGCATTTTACACTGGTATGGCATTATTTCCACTTCAATTGACTAACGCATATGACTTTATTTCACTCCTTCTGTGAAAATAAAGCCATTTGGCATTATTTCCCAATGAGGTGTGAAATAAGGCCATATGGCTTTATTGCCTATGGCTTTATTACACGGCACCTCATAAAACTGTTTATATGGCCGTAATTCTTAATAATCCCCGTAATTCTTAATAATCCCCATTAATAATCCCCATCAAATTCTTACATATTAAATCTGAACTTCATATAATATAATAAACAATTTCATAAATACATATTATGAAATGATTTGAAATGTCTTATGAAACGTTTTATAAATGCTATCAAACGCAACATGAAACATTTGAAACACAGATATGATGAATCTTTTTCTTTATGTGTTATGATGTTTTCTTTAAAAATGACTTTAAAGAAAAGTTTCTGCCTTTGTATACACTCAGGGAAAAAAGTTTATCATACTGATGAATCTGAAATCGTTTGTCATCAATTCTTCATTATTTTTATGATGATTTCATAAAAATTAATGACAAATGCTTCAATTGATTTATTTCGTTGGCAAAACACCGCTGTTTGTAATTCTCAGTAAGTTTGCATTTTATTTAAAAAGAAAACAAATTAAAATTTAAAAAAAAATTAAAAAAAATCATATTGATGAAACTTCTTTATAAATATGATGGACTTTCATAAAACTTAATTAATATTTTTATAAAAATTCTTCATTGTATTTAAGAAAGTATTTATAAATCAATTATCAATTTTCGTTTTTATGAAACAGCTACAATGAAGTGTCATTCTCTTTAATCTGCGGAGATGTTCTCTGAATACCTGTAAAATATAATATAATTTTGTCCAGGATTTTAAAATATTCCAGTCATTCACTGTATTTTTAAGTATGTGAACTAATGTGATATGTATTGTAAGATACGTACACGGTGTTGAGGAAAAACTAAATATCAAGCAAGAATATTTCAATAAAAATGAATGTTAGTAGTGTGCTACACTAAAGCCCAAGGTGTTCAAAAGAAAGAAAGTTTATACAATGATATGTGTGAAAAATGTGCTAAAGTTCATTTTGAACGAAAGCAATACTCAATAGTATAAGATTTGGAGAAAAAGTGAGAGAAGTGTTTAAATTTTTATGGTATTTTTAAATATTTTAAAGGGAGAACACTCAGGTGAAAACCCCACCACACATCTCTGGAATTGTTACATTGTACGAAAATCTGTGAAGTTTCTGCTTCCTTTGAAACTTTAAAGCCTTATCAAAGGGAAACAAGATGAGAACATTTTAAAACTAAGTGTGCAGTTTTACTTTAATTAATATAAGCTTGAAATGTATATAAATTTTTTCTAGTAGTGTACCAAAAACGTATAAAATATAATTTGCATCTAGTGCATTTTCCTATAAATTTTAAAGTCCAAGATCTTTTTTATAAAATATGAAATAATTATTTATTTATCCTTATATTTCGTTTAACCCATTGGGTGACTGCTTCAGGGGATATTTTTATATAATTAACTAGCGGGCAAGCCCGCTATGTTGTTAGCTTAGAAAGTGGTTGCCCGGGCTAAAGCCCGGGATTGCCCAGGCTAACGCCCGGGTTCCCAGATAATTACCCGGAGCCCCCATGTACCTGGCTAAAATTCTAAAATGTAGCTGATCAGTGAGTTAGCACATACTGCAGTTCACATATTTAACATTTTATGTTTCTGTCTAAATCGGTGTGGGCAGTTCGTTAAGGAGGAGACTGTTCACCTTTTTGCCCTTGGCAGTAAGTTAGCACATACTCCAAGAATAGCATACTTCAGGTTTCTAGCTACAGAGGTTCGGGCAGGCCGTGAAAAGGGTTTTTACCCGTTTTGCTCTTCCCCGTTTTAGCGAATGTCTACGCCGCAGGGGGAACCTACATACCAATTTTTAGCGTCCTACCTCCTGCGGTTTGGGCCGGAAGATTTTAAATGAAATAAATAAATAAATATTTTCACATTTTCACATTTTCTTATTTACACATTTGCACATGTGCATATTTACGCATTTGCACACTTACATTACCATCAAACCATCGATCAAAAACTTGCAAATTTGCACATTTACACTTTTGCAAATTCGAACATTTGCACTTTTGCAAATTTGCACTTTTAAAAATTTGCGCTTTTGAAAATTAACACATTTTCACTTTTGCCAATTTATACATTTGCACTTTTGCAAATTTTCACTTTTGCAAATTTGCACATTTTTACATTTGCACTTTTGCAAATTTGCACATTTTCACTTTTGCAATTTTGCACATATGGACATGTTATAATGTGCACATTTACGCCTTTTAAATTCTCACATTTGCACATTTACATTTATATTGGAAGAGGAATCTATGTACCAAATTTTAACTTCCCAGCTCAAGCGGTTTTGGCAGGCCTTCAAGGGGGAGAATTTTTGATTTTTTGCCCCTACGCGTTAGATTTTCCAAAAGTCAAGTTTTATCTGTTATATACACTAAAAAAGGAATCTGCATACCAAATTTTAACTTTCTAGTTTCTGCGGTTAGGGCAGGCCGTTCGGGGGAGACTTTTCCCCTTACTGCACCTCCCAATCGAAATTTATAAAAATCCTACCTGGGTGGATGTCTACACCTCAGGTTGAACCAACATACACAATATCAACCTACCATGTCTAACGTTTTTGGCAGGCCGTCGAGGGGGAAAATTTGACCCTTTTCTGCGCCTCCCCGTTTGATTTTTCAAAAATTACGTCTTTTCTGTTATATACACTGGAGAAGGAGCCTGCTTACCGAATATCAACTTCCCATGTGCAACGGTTTTGGCACGCCGTCAAGGGGGAGAATTTTACACTTCCCGTTAGATTTTCCAAAAAATCACGTCTAAGCTGCTATCTACACTGGAGAAAAGCCTGCGTATCAAATTTCAACTTCCTAGGTTCAACGGTTTGGGCAGGCCGTATAGGGGAAGACTTTTCGCCCTTTTAAACCCAATTTTTAGAACGCCACTGGCCAAAATTTTTAAATTTACCTTATCAAGGAGTTAGCACATACTCCTAAGAAGGCATATTTCAAATTTCAGGTTTCTAGCTAAAGGGGTTTAGCCAGGACGTGAAAGGGGAGTTTTTCCTAATTTTTGCCGCTCCCCGAAAGAATTTCCAAAAACCCCCTTCTTAGCGGATGTCTACTGCGGGGGGGGGGGGGGAACGGACATACCAAATTTCAGCCTCCTACCTATTGCGGTTTGGGCTGGTGGATGTTGAATGAGTCAGTCAGTAACGTTATTCCTTTACATATAGAGATAAAATAAATGAAAATTATAAATGTTAAACTTATAATAAACAATAAAAGGAAAAAATTGGTATATAAAAGTTTTCAATATATAATTTTAAATTAAAAAAATTGTTATATATAAGTTTCGCATTTATAATTTTTTTTTATTAAGGGTGTGTGTCAAACGGTAGTAAAGTGGCATGGTAAAATATATTTTTCTATGGTGAAAATGTTTTAAACTTTTATGTGTGAAAAAGAATCGAATTTATTTATTGGTTTAATTTTCATTTTGATTTAAGAAGCTTTAAAATTTCAAAAATTTCTATTCCTTTGGCAAAAATTTTACTAGCCCTATGGGCTAGTGAAATTTTATACACCTCAAAACTGTCAAAAATTTACCAAGAAGCATACTTTGTTATCATTTAACACAAACCCTAATTTTATAAAAATTTCTTCTGAAGAAGTCACCCAATGTGGTGACATAATATTGGGATTAATAAATAATTATAATAAATTCTTTATAAAAAAAACTTAAGCTCATTTTCTAGAAGATCAAAGAAAACTAACAAAAATTGTAAAGTTCTATCAAAATTAGGAAGGTTTCACTATTTTACGCAATTTCACTATTTTAGGTCCAACAAAAAAGTTGGGTGTGTTTATTAAAAATAATATATTTATTTCATAAAGAATCATTGTAAAACAATCGAACTCAAAATAAAGAAATCTATCTTCCAAAATATAATTAATTTTCAACGATCGCAAAAAATTATTATTTTATTTCATTTTTCAAGGCCTAAACTAATATATCATTTATTTGCTTTGATTGCGACAATTTGGATCGATATAAAATAATTAAGAAAAGATTTTGCATAGATACCTAAAATACTAGACAATTTGTACTCAATAGTAACACAAAATAAGTTATAGTTTTTATAATTTTGTTTTTAAAATATTTTTACACAAAATGCTCCAATTAAAATACTATTGAACTTTGAATAAAACTAAATTTATGGTGTCATCTTTAGCAGCTACAAATATGTACAATATAAGTGTAAAGTAAAGTAGTAACAACAGAAAAAACACATGACAATATTTGTTTTAATTTTAATTTGCATAAACTGACTAACTGCGTCCATTTGATGTCTGTATATTACACCAATACCTCATTTAACGCGCCCCACGTTCAACAGTCAGTTAGCGTTATTTCAAACACCTTTTTGATTCCTTTCATTTTACCTTTAACTGCTTTAAAATCTAAAACGAAAGTTACAAGAGTGATCGGTGTATGAGTGTATGTTGTGTCTATCTATCAACACATATAAAATACAATTAAACAAATTTTAATTGAACTTTGCTTCTCGCCTTCCCAAGAAATTCCATCCATACCACAACTAACATTTGGTGGCAAAATTATAGATATTGATTGTCTCATTTTTCTTCTGGTTTTTGCTGTTGATTTAATACAGTTAAAAGGAATCAGCATACATAACATACATAAGTGAATCATTAATTTGATTAAACAAAAGATTTAAACAAAAATACATAAATCAAAAATTTTTTTAATTTCAATTATATTGCAACACGTGTTATCAAAGAGCCATAAAATTTTAACAAAGAACCTTAATTCAATTTTGTTGAATTATATCTTCTTAATAATCACAATAAAAACAATTATAAGTGTACAGTGAGACATTTTACAGTTTTTATACTCTTCAGAGTATGTAATGAGAGTATATACAAGGTGTCACTAAATGTATCACCCTATCGGGTGATATTTGTACAGTAAACAAGTTGTGGAATGCTACAATATAAGAGCCATTGCATCCACTCAAAGTAACTGAATGGTGCGTCATTTATGACTGAGATATTATCGAGCCTTCATTTTTCGAAGACGCTGTGGGTAGCACGGTTACTGTGACTGGTGACCGCAATAGAATCATGATCAATGAGATTTTATTGCCGCAAATTGATGAATTGAAGGTCATGTGGTTCCAGCAGTACGACGCAACTGCACGGATAGCTCTCCCGATAATGGACATTTTGAAGGATCCGTTTTCCTGTCGCCGAATGCCTTGTTTTGGTGATTTGCTGTGACCAGCAACATTGCTCGAATCAACTGCTCCAGACTTTTTTCTTTGGAGTCTCTGAAAGCCCTCAAAGAGAATATCCGACAAAAGTGCGAGAGCTTATCGCCCAAAGTTTCATCCATAACGATAGAAAATCAGTTAAAATGAGCACAAGTAATCATTAACAATTGCGGTGCCCACTTGATCGACTTAGTCTTTAAAAATAATAAAAAAAACTTCAAGATACAATTAAACATTTAAAAAAAGTAAAATTATGTTATTTTATTTTAAAGATATAGCGTTTGTAACATATCGAACATGTTGATTTTAAGCCGATCTAGTGATATCTGGCTGTCTGTCTTCTAACACAACAGCTAAAGCTAGAGAAGCTAAAGGTAGTCCGATAAGAACTTGTCCCACCGTAACTATTAAGGCTATGACTCATATTATTCCCATTGAATTTGTGATGCGGGCTTCTGCTAGCAATGCGGCTAGCATAACCTACGGTTATGTTATACTTCTCAACCAGTTGCATCCTCAGCTTAGACCAAAATAATATAACCACACTCATATCATTCGATATACCTTTTTGTTGGTAGCTTTTCTTCTAAAGAGGAATGGTATAGGAATGATCCAATGATAAGATTTGATATCAATGTATACAACACAAGGAATCAAAGTTAGGTCTTTTCTGGTTGTTGATCATGATAGTGTCTTTCAGGCAAAGATTCTGACTATCACGGTAGATTGTAGACTCTCTTGTGAGGTTGTAGCTCGTTTGGCCGTGGGTTTCTCCGTCGATAGAAAAGTGGCACTTATGTACCTGAAATCGTATATTACAGCTTCTATCATAATCGGTCCTTGTATGAAAGTTGCCAGTCCTTGATTACATTAATATGGGTACCAGTCGAGTTAACAAGGGTAGGGCCTTTCATGTCTCCATAACGAATGTTAGGCGCTACACCGGTGGCAACCATTAAGAGGGGGATCTTCGAAAACTACATCCTGAAGCTGAGGTTGAAATGGTTATCTGTAGGACTGAGGGTCGGGACACGTGTGCGGCCCGACTACTATCTCTCTTTAGCACCTGACTGATGCCGACAGATCATGGACTTATAGACAGACACGGCAATAGACTCGGGCTAATGCTCGATGTACAATGTCATAGCTGTGGCGTACCGGGTGAGGAGGAGGTAGTAGGTCGTCTCCTCTGTGGTTGTTCAGCACTGCAAACCATCCGAACTTTGGACGATAATATTCTGGACGACCTGTTGATAATATCGGATGTGTAATTCTGTGATCTTATTGACGAAATTGACGAAATTGACGAAATAAATGAATATCGTTTCTAATACCATATTTAGGCTTTTCATGGTAGATATGGGAGATGATTAGGGATATGTGAGTTTAAAAGCAGCTATCACAGGAAAGCTATCTGGTACATAGAAAAACCCTTGTTTATCCATGTCAGAAATGGACCTCAGTATAATAAATTTTATTATCATGTCAATGTTTTTGGTATTAACATTTATATGAAAAAACAATCACCCTTATTCTAGTTGTCGTCATCGACACACACAAGACAATGTCGTCTTGGGATTTTTTTTTTTGAAATTGGTATTCCCGTTGTCGTTATCGAAAATAATTGATAACTGTCGACAAGTATTTGGTATTCTGTAAGAAAATGTGACGACGATATTGTCTTGAAACGACTCTGATTTTGTCGACACAATTTTTAGTAACGACTTGAGGAAAAGTAATGACTGAAAAAAAAAAACGGAAAAAATGGGAAGAAATATCAAATTTATTAAATAAATGTGAGAATAATGTGAGGTGGATGGCAGAAGGTAAAGAAAGCATGATCATATAAAGTGCATTATAAAAATATAACAAAATTTATTTATAGGTTTGGCGAGACTTAAAATTTAAAGTTAAAAAGAAAATGGTAGCCAACAAAGCCGAGTGTAATGCTACAGGTGGCGGAAGATTCAAGAAATTTATATTGGGCCCGCTGGAGGAAGCTGTGGCAAATATTCTATAGTTTCAGAAACAGCTGAACCCTAAGTTAAAGTCGTTTCCAACACTGAGCTGGTACGACCCCTGGGCTAAAAATCTTGATGTAGCTGCCAACTTTATTGTTTTGGAAACAAATGTGGACTTGATTCCGGTTTTCAAATTAGGTGCTATTGTTTCCAGCACATCTTTGAAGGCTGTTTTATTCAGCCGAAAGTAACTTTCAAACCTTTTAAAAAAATTAAAAATTAACATTCTTTAAAGTAACAGACTTTGATTTTGCTACTCACTTGTTATCCGGCAGATTAAAGATATTGGATTTCTGTATGAGAAGTCTTCTTTCCAATACTAGATTTTCTTTATTTTCTTCATCACTGGTATCAGAATTTAAATTACACATAAAAAACATTTTTTCGCAAAAATAATAAACAAAATAAATCTGCCGACTCAATTTTTAGAGATGTGTTTTTGTTTAAATCGATAAACTGTCAACGTCGTTACAACACTGTTTTAGAATACCAATTTGGTGTCGAAGTGATGTTGACGTCGAAGCAAAGTGATGTTGACTCAAAAACGACGACGACATTGATAACGACAACTAGAATAAGGGTGATTGCCTTATTTGTTTTTCTCCCAGTATGGATGGCCTCGAAAGATCAATAAGATCTTTCTTGCAATATTTCATCTTAATAATATTATATTATTCTATAATTGTCAAAAAACAAACTCTTTATTTTTATTTTAGACTTAAAGGTGCCATTAAACAAAGGAATGTCTGCAGTCTAAAAATAATTTAACAAAGCTTGAATAGAATTGAACTCTCTTCTACTTACTATCTGTTTTATTGAAGTAAAATACGAACAAAAACAAAA
Source organism: Eustalomyia histrio (assembly GCA_949748255.1). Lineage (NCBI taxonomy): Eukaryota > Metazoa > Arthropoda > Insecta > Diptera > Anthomyiidae > Eustalomyia > Eustalomyia histrio. Next base: position 26,064,344 of record OX456526.1, on the reverse strand, counting down.
AACTGATATTAACTAGAATTCCTGCTGTTTAAAAATGTTAAGATCATTTAACAGCAGATGCTGTTTTGTAGTTGTTGTTGCGATTGTTGTTAATGCATTAACTCAAAACATTACAATCACTTGACCAACATTCCTCTTCTTCTATGTATGTATGTCTGCATTCAACATCAACAACAGCAAAACATACAGACCAACGAACAACTGCGACTACATGCAACATATTGCAGTTATGAAAGGTACACACTCACTTATCAACAACAACAACAACAACAGTAACAATAATAACATAACATTGTTGGAATCCTAGCATAAATTTATGCGAAAGCAACAATAATAACAACAGCAGCAAAAAAAAAAAAAATCCAATCACTTGCTGCAATAATAACGAGCGATTATACACAGCTTGTATAATATTCGAATCAACATTAACAACTACTTGCAACTAACAACAACAGGCTGTTAGGCAGGCGCATTTTTATGAGTTGATTTGCCAGTTTTTGTTTGCTCATTCTCCATATAACTACTGGATGGCTTTGATTTTTGTTGCAAGCATCTTGCTCCTTTTAGTTTGTTTTTTTATTTTTTTTGCTTTTTCATTTTATGTTCAGTCAACGATGTTGCAAATATGCATTGATTATGTTGTTGTTAATGCATTTTTACCCAATAAACCAAAAATATATACAATAGCGAAATCGCTGACGTACCAATGTAAGATTCGAATTAGATTGAAAATATTTCATCTTGTGTGCAATTTGGGTAAGTTTGAATGTTCTTCTTACATTGATTTAATTTTAGCTAATTTCAAAACCATTCTGATTATATATCATTTTCAGTATGAATATCATTTGTATTACATATAAATATCGTCGGAAAAGGTTCATTTAACATCAAAATATCTATTGTTTACGTATCACCTAGGTAATATAGCAACAATATTCGTTTGGTTTGGTTTGTTGGGTTTTCTTAACAAAAGTAAAAAATTAAATACAAAAAAATGTATTTTAAATTTTAATTTTTTCCAATGTTGCTTTTAAAGTCTTTTAAGAAAATTTGTTCATATTTAATCAAAGACACAAAGTTGCAGCAACAAAAAAAAAAAAAAAATAAAAATACAAACTTTTACAAAAAAGACGTCAACAAGTCTAGCTAAACAAAATAGTAACAATGATTGTATATTGTACGAGTATGAATAAATTTAAATACATTGTACTCAAACCTCCTTAAGATTTGATAACTTTGACTACCAGCCTGCCAGCTTCCATGTATTGTAATTTAAAAGAAGCATTTTGTCTTCTTTAAATATGCATGGTTAATGTTTAAAAGATGATGTGATCGGTCATAAGTCATTGTTATAAAATTAAACAAAACACACACACACATAAACATCTCTCTCTTTTTGGTTCAATACACGGACTATAAAGATAATGATGTATGATCATGTACTTGTATAACTTCCCCCTTTTTAAACAGATGTACACAGAGGAAGAGTAAATTATGCGGTTTTGTAAACCTATGGCCCCCATAAATTGGATTTTTATGAAGCGATTCTCAGGGAAATCCACAAATTCTGTTTGGACAGTACAAATCGGTACTAGAATGCCATAGAGCTCTTAACAAGGTAACACTTACATGGGTGCCAGGACATAATGGATATGATGGCAATGAAAAAGTAGATGAGCAAGCTAGACTGGGTTCAGAATGACCATTTATTGGCCCAAGTTTAACTTCTTTTTAAAACTGTTAAAAAATTAAAATTCGATTTAACTAACTTAAATTTCTTTTGTCTGCAAAGTCTTAATATAGGAGTTTTTTTGATAATGACTATAGACTTTGGGGCTGTACTGAAATTTCTAAAAATGTAATGTGCTTTACTCAACCAGTCCTGCACTATGACAAGTAGATTTATTAATCGTGATTGAAAAATCAATTGCAACTGGCAATGATCGAAATTTATTCTCAGTCTCCTAAACAAAATACCTCTTTCTATCATATTTAGGTTACTGCCAGCAAATATTCATTAATGTTGATTTAGTGTGATCAGAAAATCATTGCTTTTTTACAAATAACTAATTTTATTCTCAATAAAAGCGGTTACCATTTAAGTGAACAGTGGTGCTTTGGAAATCACGTACATTGAGAACGTTGTTACTGAAAAATTACCGGATCACACATCTCTAATGGCAACTATAAAATCAATGTCACTGTAATGAATTTGCACCAAACGACATATGAAAAATACGATATTGATTATACGTTCATTATCGATTATACGTACGATATCCTAGAACAAATATTTAAATTTGTATTGAATATTTGAGGTAAACAATATTCACCGAATATTTTTAACCAAAATGAAGAACAATTACACGCTAAAACTTTTTAAATCGATAGTAAATATCTTTATATATTTATAAAAAAATAAAACTAAATTTTACCGGTTTTAAGATACCCGTGTAATAAAGATTAGATCTGATCAGCTCTGCTCTGCTTAGATCTAATTGGGTATGATTAAACCTAATTAGATCTGATGCTAGATCTGGTCATATACGATAATTTATGGCATATGTGATGCACTTTGTGGTCAGATTTGATCAGATACATTGCCAGATATATTCATATCTATAGATGTCTCGGAAATTTGCTGTACTTTTTGGCCAGATATGAGCATATCTGACCTTATAGGGTCATATCAGGTGCAAAAACTGTTATCTGATACCGGATAAAGTACCATTTGAGGCGATTTCAAATGCATCAAAATACAAATGTATATAAAAAGAAAGTTGTTTTTTAATTTGGATCAGATTATATATGGTGCAATCAGATCTAATGAGATCTCTTCAGATATGATATTTTTAACAAAAAAAGTCTGTAATGGCAACTGAAAATTTTGCTGTTATTACGGGAAATTCTCCTAATTTGAGCCCAGCGGTATTTTTTGCTAATCTTATCAACACATGTCTGCTGACGTGTAGTACAAAGAAATTAGTAGAAAAATTAGTAGCCACTACTAAATTTTAGTGGACTTTTTGTAAAGTGGAATTTAAAATCTGTTTGCTAAAATCAGCAAAAAAAAAATACTAAATATTATTAATATTAGTAAAAAGCTTTGAATTGATTTTTCTTATCGAGCATCAAAAATTTTTATTATATTTTTCAAAAACGAATTAATCATTTTGTTTTAATTTGGTAATTTCTGTTTTGAAAAATATTTTGGTCAATTTTTTTTTTTATATTTAAGGTTAAATTTTAATTGTTTTCAGGGCGGATTTTTAGAACTAAAAAACTTTTTAGTGCTATTTTAAGTGGATGTCCTCTTTTAAGACATGAGTTGGTATCTTCACTTCTGATCCCTTTTTAAATATATGTAACATTTTAAGGAAATTTAAGTTTGTAGGTGTAAGTTTTAATTAGAAAAAACATTTCATTCAATATCCACTTTTTTAAAATTAGTAAAATTTTTTGCTAATTTTAGCAAATAGGTTTTCAAAAATTTGTAAAATGATTTCCGAAATTAGCAACAAAAATTTGTAAATATTCTGTAAAAATTCTGTAATTTGTGAAATGTAAATAGCAAAAAGATTTGCTAAATAATAATTCTTTACTAAAAATCAGTACAAAAATAGTAGAGTGGGATTGAAAACCGTTTACAAATTGTTCTACTAACTTTTTTTTCAGAGTGTAAATTGGTGCAATCAGATCTAATGAGATCTCTTCTGATATGATATTTTTTTACGGGTAAATTGAGTTATAAAAAACTCAGAACTAGTTCTGAATTAATAATTATATGTATATAAATAAATATTTTTCAAATTATATTAATGCAAACAAATTCTGGATCTTTGCAAACACATTTGAATTTGTATAAATAATAGAGAAGAGGGGGGAGTCTTCGCCAATCCTATTTTTCTGAATATAGGAAGGGGTTTTTTTAAATAAAATAAAACTATATTGGTCCTACATTATTTTTGGGAAATATGTTGTTTGCAACGAATTAACCGAGTTATACGAGGGAAAGCTGTACTTGCCCTCCCTAGAATAACTAAAATTCATGGGATATTTTCCTATGAATTTCGGACTTCTTAAAAAATAAAATATTAAAATATAAAAAAAATATTCTGTTAAATTCAGAGGGGTTTAAATAAAAAGTCCTCAGAATTCGTTGAAATTTCTTTATTAAAAGTACTCAGATATTAAATTTATTCATAGAATCTGAGGAAGTTTCTTTACGAATAAGTCTTTGCATTAGAAGGCGTTTTGTTTTAGGAAAAAGTTTTTACAGTCCGAGGGTTTTTTGAAAAATGTGCTCAGAATTTTATGGCTCTTTTATAAGAAAAATTTACTAGAATCAAAAAAATTTTCTATACAAAATATCCTTTAGAATCTGGCGATGTTTTTAGGAAATAATAGAAAAAAAGGTGTTTTAATAGAAAAAATTTCTTAAATCAGATAGATTTTTTATTAGAAAGTTTTTAGATTCTGAAACATTCAATTAAAAGAAAGTTTTTAGAATCAATGGATTTTTCTAAAGGAAAAAAGTGTTTTTTATATTAAAATTAATAAAAATCATCTTAGGAACTCTCCTAAGATCATTTTTCTGGTTTCGCAAGGTTGTTCATGTCTGGGTAATAACATGTGGTTTATGTATTTTAGCTGGTAATATGTCAAACCTCTGTTCAGTACCACACACTTCTGTGTGTGCAGTATTTTTATTCGCTGTTTTATTTTTTTTTCTTACTGAAAACGCACAGAGAAAACAATTAATTTTTCCACTTAAATACTTCATTAGTTGCTAGCGGCATATTTATAAGTAAGTAGTTGAGTATGAACATTTAATTAATAAATCAACGCGACACTTTGTATATGTTTATGAACCTCATAAGGCAACAGGCAGTAAGACACATGTATCATTCGCACACTCTCATACAATGTTAATAAGAATATGCGACACTATTATATCGTATGTATAGAAGTTTTGGAAAGTAAAGTATCACACATTATGATGATCAGCATGATCATTGTCATCATCGTCATAATCATCATGAATATCTTTTGCTGCTACTGTGTAACAATAATGGTTTGTTCGTGATTGAGATCAAGATCTTTGCTTATTTTCTGTGTTGAATAAAAACAAAAATGAGTACAAAATATTTAAAGTAGCCATTCCCGTGCCGTTTATGTGTATTTTTGTGAGTAGTTGTATTTAAAACTTATTCAAGCGTAATAGTAGCAGACAATTTGACGCTTTTATACATTCATATTTTGTAGTTTTAATTTTGTCTTTTTCTGCCCATAATTTTATTTTATTTTTTAAATATAGATCGTGATCTTAGCTCTGATCTATGTTTGCCATAAAAATAAACACTCATAGCACTTAACTTCATCCCATACTCTTCTTTTTTGTGTGTTGATTTTTTGCCATTTAGCATGAATTTTTTCAATCAAGCTGCTTTTTAAACATGAATTCATTAAAGCAGCAAAAAATAAAAAAAAAAACAAGAAACTGTCATAAAAATAGTTTAGATTTCATGTTAATTACTGACATTCATGTACCATTCAAAGAAGTGTTACGACAATTTCATAATTATGTGTATGTGTGTGTATGTTTTGCCATCGTCATAAATTTTCCCAAACATCGTTTTCTTTTTTTGTATGTTTGTTGTTATTTGTGGTTATTTTGCGGAAACGGATATAATTTGAATTTTTTTTCGTGCGCGTTATGAGTGGGAGTTAATGGTTGTAAAGATAGATAAAAATGCGGTGTTCACTTTTAATTCATTAATTTATTTCCTTTTAATATTTTGAATGAAACATTTTTTTTACAAAGTTTTTTGTTTGGCGATTTGAAGATCTCGCTCGAATAAAGTCATTAAACTTCTAATGCCGAAGCCCACTAAAAAGCGGTCTTGAAATCAAAAGCAGTTTTTGCAAAATAACAATATTTTATTAAATGATATTCTAAACACAACAATTTTTTTTTGTACAACGAATGAATAAAACTGAGTTAACATTACGCTCGAAATCTAGTTTAAACTAGATTACGAAATCTAATGCGTGGATAATAGTATACGGTACCATATGATTAGAATTTGGTTTAAAATTGATTATGAGCGTAATGTAAACACAGTTTTACATACTTCACACTTAAAAATCATTCATTCCCGGTTAAAAATAATCATATATGTTCATATATGTTTATGTATGGGGATCATATATGATTCCATACATGAACATTAACGAAAATTGAGGTAATATGTAGATTTATGATCATGCATGAAGGTAAATAATGACATATTTGTATTCATACATTTGTATATGTTTCTGGTTTTCATATATTTTTGCCATTAAAAGAATTATTTTTAATTTTTTTAGTAAAAATGGTCAGGGTTTTTATTAAATTTTTTTTTTTAAATAAAAAATTTATTTTTATTTACATACAAAAATCTATAATTATAATAAAAACATCACGGTTTTGCTTGACGTATTAAATAAATAAACGAACAAATCAAATCTGGAGTTTCTAGTTATGTATTCTTCTTCAGAACTTTGGCTTTATCCAATCATTTTATTTACCGAGAAAGGGCGAAACTTTTTATCCTGCCTTTTAACACAAATAAATGGAAGAATAACGGCCTAGACTTTGGCATCTCAGCGGACATTTTTTTAATATCATGAACTACGTTTTACCCCAAAAAGTACAGCGCCATTCATCTTAAAACAGGATTTGATAAGTACTGAAATTGTAAATGACATAAATTTTTTGTAAAGAATCTTAACCGCAAACTTACCAAATCTCATCAAATTCTAACATATCAAGCTCCATGTATCACATTATTTAAATATTTTCTTCAACAAATAAAATAAATCATACTAAAAATTTTAAACAATACAGAACAAATAAATATATATTTTTTGACACAATAAATTCTCATAAAAATTATATAAGAATATTAAAAACTTCAAAATAAATAAATATAAAAATTGTGACATTGTCAATTTGAATTTTAGATCAGACAAATAAATTAAAAAAATAAATAAAAACTGAGATAACATATGATCATTAATGGAAAAGTATATGGCATACAATTACATTTATGAGTCCATATATTTTCAAAAATGGGTGTACTTTTAGCATGCATAGATAAATATATGCGTCCATAAATGTCACATACTCTCATATATAATTCATATACGTACATAAATTAAACAATATGTGAGAATACATGATCATATATTTTTATTTTTACCTGGGTTGTTTAAATTTAAAATTTCGTAAATTTGAAAATATTAACTTTTATACTTTTTAACTTTAAGTTGTATAAAATTATATATGGTTTATATGATAACATATGGTACATAATTATTATATCATATTAAATTTTATCAAACTATGTATAATTATATATGGCTTATACAGCTTCAAATATATTTATATATGCAATCACATGTTTTAGATATACATTTTAAAAATGGTATGTGATATAATTATATATGATTCAATATATGCTCCCATATTTGAAATATTTTTTGATATGTTATAGATATCAGATTTAAACAGATTTCATTAGATTTAATTTACCAGATCTAATAAGATCTCAAAACTGGGGACATATTAAATCTAGGCAATTCTAGGCAGATTTGGTGCACCATTTATAATCAGATCCAATATTCTCTGAACATTTAATATCTAATAAGATTCAATAAAAAATTAAAATACACCTTGGCCTTTATTTTTGTATATGTTTTTATTTTGGTGTCTTTGAAAATGACCTAAATGGCTATGATCCACAAAAATCACATGATTTCCCAGATGTCTTAAGATATGAACAGATTTGGCATTAGATCTGATTCTATCTGGCCATATCTGATCAGATCAATTTTTTTTACAGCCCATGTAAAAATCGAAATATATATGAGCATACATGATCATACATGGTCCTGTATATGATCATACATGGGCATACATGGTCATATACGTCCATACATTATCTCATATATGACCATATATCTTCGGATCCGAAATTTGAGGATATATGGTGATATATGTGCATATATTATCATACATGCTCGTATATTATTCATGTATGCTCGTATATAATCATATACGTCCATATACCCTCAAATTTCAGATCCGAAGATATATGATCATATATGAGATCATGTATGGTCATATATTGAACAATGTATGGACGTATATGACCATGTATGCCCATGTATGATCATATACAGGCCCATGTATGATCATGTATGCTCATATATATTTAGATTTTTACATGGGAGGGGAAATATAATTATATATGATTCAATACATATCGTCATATGAAAACAATTTCATATAAGATATAAATATAAAGGGTTTTCCAATAAGGGCGGGTAGATGTTATCGTGAAGTCCGCTCTGTGATACGTAGCGTTATCCTGCTGGAACCACATGTAGTCTATGTCCATATCGTTTATCACCATTCTAGGAATATTTCTACTGGAAAAATTCCTTAAAATCTAAGTATTTTTTATAATGAAAAGTCCTCAAAATCTAAGAATTTTTTATTCAAAGAAAGACCTTAGAATCTAAACTTTTTAAGAACAAATTAATTTCTATCTAAGAACCAGTTTGCAGAATCTGAGAATTTTACTTTAAGGAAAAGAGTAATCTAAAAATGTTGCTATCAGAAAAATTTCTAAAAATCCAGTATTTTGTATAAGAAATCTTTTGTGTACAAAACAACTCTTGGGTTCACATACTTATGAAAAATTTCTTATAAAAAATTATTTTATTATTATCCTGTGTATTATTTCCACAAAAAGTAGATATTTCACATGAAATGAATTAATCAAAAAATTAAAAAAAAAAATTATTATGGTTTTAATGAAAAAAATATATAAAAACTTTATATCTTCTTAGACAATGAAGTTTTCCATAATGAATTGATTTATGTAAATGATAATGTTATATGCATAAGGCAATTTCGAAAATAAACCCTCCCAGGTGAAAGTGAAAATATATTATAATTTTTACCTTTTCTATTATAAACACAAGACAGTATTATAAATGTCAAAGTAATGTTTTATTAGATTTAGAATTATTCATTGATTCTTGTCAGCATTTTCTAGTTCCATAATTATCATATTTTTTTCTAAGACAGAATTTTTGTTACCACAGTAAGGTAAAACAGCCAATCATGTTATAAAATAGAAAGTGGTAATCATGAGGATGGTAGCGATAACTATACCCGAATGCAGCAAACATCAAATAGTAGCAGTTATCACGTTGCGACCATGTTTTTTCTCTGCCCAGATACCTGGGAATTTCTGTTTGTCTATAAATTGAAAATACAAGCATTCTAAAAACTTTATTTATTCCACATTTAAACTGTCCGTAAGTGTCATTATTAATTACTAATTTTACTAACTACAAACATTTTTCTCATGTGATTACAACAATTAGTTTTGATTCTAATAATGCTAAACAATTCTAATAAGTGTGAAAATATATGGCAAATTAAATAATTCTGTATTTAAATCGATAATTATCATCAGCACATTATTACATGCTACTGCATGCATTATGTTTTATTTTTTATAATATTTCACTAATGCTGACAATAAATATTAATAATTATAATTATTAAAATGCTAAAGAAAAAAAAAACAGTAGCTACTGTGGTTAGAAATTGATAAGTGATGTTAGAAGATATAAATCGGTTACTTAAAAATTTAAAAAAAAAACTATACCCTTCAGCAAGCCAAAGATCACGAGCCTGAAAAAGATCATGAGTCCGAAAGAGAATTTTTTTCTTGTTTTCATTTCTCAAATTGAAATTTTTCGTAATTGACTAATTGTTAATTGCAATGAAATTTAAACACATTCTAATTGATGATTATCATGAAATAAATCATTAAAATTAATTAAAAAAAAAAAATTGAATGAATATAGTTCTATTACAAAGTTATAGCAAAGCAATGATATTGAAATCATCAATGAAATTAGTTCCATGTATGCCTATAGCTACCCAGCAAAAACATGATAATGACGGGTCATTACTGTGTAGATTACCATGTAATGACAGGTCGTTACTTTTTGCATTACATTAAAAATAAAAGTGATGACCTACTGATAATGGGTGGAAGAAGTGCTTATATGTGCACCCAAAATAATGGTTTATTCGTACTTGTTTTTTATTTTTTAATATTATGTTTAATAATTTGTTATTAAAAACTTTACAACAAAATAGAAAATTCTGCTATAAAAAAAGATTTTTTAAAAATTTTAAAGGCTTTGTAATGTTAAATAGCATTGAATTTAAATAAAAATTACTCTTATCTTTTTCTTTTAGCAATAAAATATTATTTACTTACAAAAAAGTAGGTAACCACTTATTTCTTCACTATGAGTAACCATGCTGATAGCTCATTATTCTCACTTTTTTGTAAACGTGATAGTAATGGCCACACATGAATTTTGGAACATCGCGAATAAAAGCAATTAAGCGAGTAAATAGCCTGATAACTACTGAAACCCTTTGTATGCTACTTACTGCCTTAATTACTTGGTAATGTCTGTTTTTGTTGGGCAGTGTTTTCGAATCATGAATTCTGAAAATTTCAAATTAATGGAATTTTATGAATTGTTGATCTGTTATTTCAAATTAAAATTATAAAAATTTTCTTAAAGTAAATTTAAAATTGGTCTTTCTCAAATAAGTGTAATAATTCCATTTTAAAAATTTTACAAGTAAATGGCAATTTTGACAAGTAACTCAAAATCATTAAATTCGATTATTCATTAATTTTGCCACACTACTTTGATAGCACAGAAATGTTTGTTACAAGTACAAGTATGTGTAACTAATAATACACAATTGCTGTGGTTGTGAAGATAAATAACAAACACTATACTACGAGTATTTCTATATAAAAAAAAAAAAAATATGAAAAAATGTTGGCAATTAAAAATTTAAATTAGTTAAGTTTATTTTTAGAACAATTTATCCACAAAAAAAAAAAAAATAATAATAATAATAAACACAACCCAATACTTACAACAATGCAATCGTGAATTGAGAATAGATACAAAATTAAACAACAACAACAACAAAAAATATATCATATTTTTTATATATGGCAGTCAAATACTTTAGTAGTCAAGCTAGATACTTTACAAGTACACTACAACCCAACAACACAGCCCGCCTATTGTACATAGTTTTATATTTGTCACAATTAGATGTTGATATATTGAACACTATGATGAAAATGTATGAGTATTTTAGTAGACCAAAAGTGGAATCTTCGTCCATATGCATACAAATAATTTATATATAAAAATGTTTTTTAAAACTGTTATAAATTTTGCATAATTATTATTTATATGGACATTTGTATATTGAACAATAGATTTATTTCTAATATTTAAACGAATAGTAAACACAAATATTCTTATTAAATGGAAAAAATTGTAAGGATCAGCACACTTTCGACCCGAGCGACCAGGTCATCTTCAGCCTCTTATAAGCCACCCAACCCACAAATAACTCATGGTTATAAGCAGGCTTATATATCACACACTCTAAGGAAAATGACTATGCGAAATTCCATTTTTCAGATAATGAATGAGAACCCGTACAAATGAGCTTTTTTCCATCTATTTATAGAAATACCCTTTGGCAACCAGCTTCGATTTTCCTTACACTTTTCAATTAACTTAAATTGACAGTAATTATAAATAAAGTTTTGTATAATTCACAGTTTTATTTTTGCTGATCTTATCATCAAAATCGGAGTAAAGGAAGTCCGTGACTTTTTGAATGAAACACAGTTTTTATTGCAAAAAAAAAAAATTATTTTTCAACATAATGTTTTACCTCAATACACTTAATCAAACGTTTCTCCAATTTTTGTATCCCTTCCAAAAAATAGGATTTTTCGAGATCCATAAAATAGGCATTTGTTGGATCAATAATTTCATCGTTTGAGCTAAATCTCTTTCCACCGAGCCATTTCTTTAGGTTTGGAAATAGGAAATAGTCATTAGGGGCTAAATCTGGAGAATATGGCGAATGAGGGGACAATTCGTTGTCTACTTTATGGATTTTTGCCATGGAAACTAATCTGCCACACAATTCCGTTGGTGGTCGATTGAGAGCAAACGCGGCAGCCATCTTGCGAAAGCTTTCTCATACCCAAGTGATCGTCCAAAATTGAAACCACTGAGCTATGTGAGATGCCTATGTCTTCCACAACCTATCGCACATTCAATCTCCGATCGGCCAACACCATATCGTGAATTTTTCAAATTGTTTTGGGTGTAGAGAGAGCTTTTCCTTGGTTTGATTGACGGTTTTTTCGCAAAAAATAATGTTTAATGAGCACTCGAAATTTCCTTTTTCCATTTTTAAAAAAATTCACGCCAACTAAATGAAGGAACTTGCTCAAAATTTGATAGTAATCTATTAATAGGTGGTACTTGATGGGAGAAGTGTTGCATTTCATATAACTACGAAGGAAGTTCAAGGACTTATTGATCGCCCCTCGTACCCAACAGATCCTTTATGTAAATATGGTGGTTTAAAGTGGGAAAAGACCGCACAAACCGCATTTGATAGAAAAATGATATATAAAATAAAGGGTGGTTAAATTTTAAGGGCCGATGTTGAATGTGAACCACACCTAAACGTCAAGTTTTTTCTTCATTTCATTTGACATTTCTCAATTTCAGACTAACTTATTTTAACCATGGATAGTGTGGCAGAATAGCCGTCAACCTCGACTCGCCGTCGGTGTTCGCTATCGCGAGATCATAACGGAATTCTTGAAGCCAGAAGTCGAGGATATGGATGTGCACGATATGTGGATCAACAGGACGGTGCCACTTGCCACACAGCTAACGAAACAATGGCTCTTTTGCGCGACAAATTCAATGGCCTTGGTAAAAATAGGGGTTCCAAAGGGAATGTTCTCCCTCTTAACGAGCTGCTGAAATTGCTTTGCCTTGAACCCTGAAATTGAAAATATGTGCTCCATGGAGTACAGGCTAACTCACTGCTGAAACATTTTTTTTTAAGTTTCGCCAGAGCAGTGGCAAAAACAGAGGTTTGAAAGAGGAAAGTATCACCCTAAGGAGAGCGAATATACGGATATAATACTTTTTGGAATTTTCCCTAGAAAAGAGGTAAGATAAGAATTGAAAGGGGGAAAGTGTCGCCCTTAACGGCCTGCTTATAATGCTTAGGCTAGAATACCAAAATTTCTAGTAGTGAAATTAAAAAAAAAAAAACGAAATGGAATTAAATAGGTAACGAATGGAATGGAAACACTAAATAATAGGAACGAAACGAATTGAAACATTATAGAAAGGGAAGGAAAGGAAATTCAATGGGGAGCGAGTAGAATTGAAACATTTAATACAATAAACGAAATGGAATGGAACACGGAACTAGTGGAATTGGAACACTTAATATAGACAATGAAATGGAATGATGCTAATCTGGATTGTAATAATATTTATTGATTGAACATTATAGTTTAGCGATATAATATTTGGAATTTCTAATAAATAATAATAAGGTGAAACAGTGTCCCATTGATTATTCAGTGAAATTGCTATAGGCGTTTGGAGCTTTGCTTATCGCAATCAAATATATTTTTGACACATTTGAGTTATATTGATTTAATCGAAATTCTGTTATATTGACTGAATTTCTGTTGCCACAAACAAATATATCGCTGGCTCCGACCAAACTATTCGGTTGGCAAGAATTTCGGTAGTTACAATAAATCTAGTTTCTTTGTGTAGTCATTACAATTACTGCAGTTTAAATGATTAATAAAAAGAAATAGTTTTATATATCAGCCATATTTTTAAATCTTAATTTCCACATAATATATGATCAAAGGGTATTTATATGTAATTTGTTTTTGTATTATTTTAACGTTCGAGTTAATAAATAATTCAGTTTTAATTATTATTTAATAGAAATTGATGGTGAAACAAATGTTTGCACTTATATGAACAAAAAAAAAAAATATATATATATTAATAATAAGATAATAATAATAAAAACTAGTGCTATTTTTATAACGAGGTCTATGTATTGTATAATACATGATATTATTAAGTTTTATGATGGGTTGATTGGAATTTTTGTTTTATTTTCTGTATATAAATACATTTATAAAATTAACTATTTTGAATTGTTATATTTCAAACAAAAGATGTTAATTGTTTATTTAATTTGCGTTCACTAGGTATTAAAGTCTATGGGAAAAATTATATGAAAATAATGCGCATTTTACACTAGGGGACGTATGATTAATGTACAGTTCTAAGAAATTTTAAAGAAAAAAGTTAGAATAATAAATTATTTGTTTCAAAAACAATGAGAACAACAAATTAATATGATAATTAAAGCACGCTTTATAATTTTATTAATTCAAGGAAATTGTGTAAAAAAAAGAAACGCTAAAGAAATTTTAAATTAAATTGTAAAAAAATCTATAAATGTGTGAAACGTTATATTATTTTCATGATTAAATGAGAATTATATTAATTGATAATAAAGCTTAGATTATTTTGTGGTAATAATTATATTTCCAAAATATTTTTAATATTGATGAAAATGAGTTTGGATAAATTTAGACTGTCATTAAAAATAAAACTGCATTCAAAATTGACAAAAAAAAAAAAATGTTACTTAATTTTGTAGAAAATTTTGTATTGTTGGCTTGTGTTTTCTTAAAATTTTGTTGTATTAACAAACAAATTAGTTATGTTTACAAACTATTTCTTTATTTACCTTTTAATTTTTTAATACAAATAATTTGTTTGTTAATATAACAGAATATTAATTAAAAACAAAATAACACTACATACTTTTTGTTCCAGTGTTAATAAAATTTTCGAGTTAAACATAAGTTCCTGTGTAATTATTTCATGATACACCTAAACGTATGAGTAATACTCAATATTCAATTCAATGCGTATGATCAATTTTAATCGAATATCCTTAGGCGTATGAGTGTTGGTTCTTAAAAATATGTTTAATTATATATCATCTTCTATTCATTAATTTTTAAGAATTCTATTCAGCAAATCAATTTATAAAACTAGAGATATTTTAGAAAATCACCTACAACTAAATTAACATTTTTTAATTAACTTATTTAATTGTTAATCGACAAATATTTTCTATTATCATAAAATTTTATTTAGTTTTTAAATTTACATTACAGTTCAATTTAAAAATTATTTCTAGCTTTTTATTTATAATTAGAGATACTTAAATTCCAACAAATATTTAAATAATTTTCTATACCTCTATCTATGAACGTTAATAAAAGTGACAAGTTTAATTAGAATATTTATATATAATATATATTAATTAAAAATATATATAAAACTATTCTTCGTTTTTTGCTAAATTAAATTCACACACACGCAAACTTGTACTAAATATTCAGATATTTTTTTTATACGAATAGAAAAATTTTATAAATTTATTAAAATATAAAAACGTGTTGTCTTTAGAAGTTGATTTTTTTTTATATTAGTAGATATAAGTAAGACTAAAATAAAATCCAGTTTTATTTATTTTATTTTCTATAGTTAGAAGAGTATTAGAAAAACAAGTTTGTTTGAATTTAATTTATTTTGTTTGTGCTTTAATATTTTAACTTTGAGATACATAATCGTGGCACTTTATACATACATCGATTGGATTGGAGTCAAATATTTATAGATGGGTTTTTGTTTTTGGTTAGAAGCAGAAAATCATTAAGTTAGACAAGTGTTTTCTTAGATATAATCTATCAATTACACCGTGCAACTGCATTTTTCACACTTATGTGAACGAGGAGACCATGAATCATAAAACTGCATACTTAGTATATTAAGTACAAACCCCTTTCAATTTATTATATGTAATTAGTTTATTTTAAAAATTAGTTAATTTTAAAAATTGTGTGTTAAAAATAGAAATCAAAGACTTAAAATTAAAAATGGTGGATCCTAAATTTTTTATAAAACTATTAGTAGTGGTTTTCATTTTTTCGATTTCGAATATAAAATCAAATTTCAAAAATTCAAGATGGCGGACAGTGGGCGGATTTTTTTGTTTTTGGGCTTGTTGGAAAGGCCGTTGAGAGACCTTTAAGAATCAATAAAGAAAAAAATTAAAAAAGTGAAATCGCCGAGATACAGAGCTTTTGAAAAAAAAATTGCAAAAAAGTCATAAGAACGTGCACATAACCTCAATTTGCTCAGCCAGATGACAGGTAACTTATGCTTTTTTTTCCTTAAGAGATATCCCTACCTCTTACCTTTCCAAAATGCCCTCAACGAAGACTAGGGGTCTTAGCGTTCCAATATTATGACCATTTGACTGAAATGAAAACATAATTGAATCAATTATTGAAAACAAAAAAATCCGACCACTGAATCAGAAGTTAGCAATTTTACCCTACTACCATCTGACCAGCAATCCGAAAATTTTCAAACCGCTGCCATTTCGCACACTTGAATTTTCGGGGATGGTCGTAATGGACATATTTTCATGAAATGAGCCAAGGAATACGATGGTGAAATTCGGCGGGTCGTGACTAAATCACCCTTTATATAACATGGGAATAAATGAGTAATTGCCCTTCGTGTTTTCGTTCGTGATATCGAAGTATATATACATTACCTTTTGCTTACAAAAAAACTCAAAGTAGAGTCTAAAAATTGATTTTTAAAAATTTTCAAAACATTATCAATGATCGACAACTCATTACTTTAGGCCTTCAAATAATGGAAAAGGTAACCAGCATTACATGGTAATGCATGAGCATATCGCTCCCATTAAAAAAGTTTAATCTCATTCAACTCATTACTTTAGGCCTTCAAATAATGGAAAAGTTAACCAGCATTTCATGGTAATGCATGAGCATATCGCTCCTATTAAAAAAGTTTAATATTTTATTTTGTTTGTAGTAATCAAATTAACTTTAAAATAGTCACTTTCTACTTTAACAGCAACATCTTATCAAAAGCAATGAACTTGTTCTTATTTAAAAGCATACACTTAAAAAATATTTCAGTAAAAAATCTGTCAAACGTGTTTTAAATCGATTTAACTAATTTTTAACAAATTTTTTGTTGACACACCGTACAAAATTTGTATGTGTGAGTAGTCTATCTCCCACACATATCGATGTAAAATAACATAACAGGGCTATGAACAAAAAAGCTTCAATAAGTTCGCAAATTTTAAAATTTATCATCTCGCGCAAGTGAAGTGCCACTTTTCATCTCTCTCCTATCTACTTCCAACGAAAGCAACACAAAAATTTATAGGAAGAATATTTTAAGTAACACTCTTTTTTTTAAAAGATATTTATTATAATGATTATGATAAAAAAAGCGTATTTTTTAATCAAGGAATTCTGACTCTGGTTTCGGATTTAGAGCGTCTGTGTTTTTAACAAAATTAAAACTGTCACATTTTTAAAAAAATTATATGAGAATTTGAACTGGATATGCCATACACACCAATATGCCCTAACACAGAAATTTGTTATAAAAAATAAATAACGTTTTTTTAAAGAGACATTTAGAGGTCAGAAAACGGTGTCAAAACGACCCTATTTGGGGTACTGATATTTCAAAAGCCAAAATTTTGAATTTCTAGCCGTGTCAGGTTCCTAAAAGTTAATCTGATTTGGTACGATTCATTCACAAATATTACACCCAAAAAAGGAAAAAAAAAACACACTAATGTTCGTTGTTTTTCGAACTTTTCGGCCTTCAGAACTAGGAGAGACTGAGCCAAAGTTGGAGCCTATTTTTCCCCAGAATATGCACTAGCCGCTTAATGAATATAATTATACAGGTTCCATGTAAGAAATTGCTTTAAATCGATTAAAAGAGAAAAAACATGTTTGCACTGCTTTTCGGTTATGATTGTCACAATCAAGTTATTGGTTTATTATTATAGTAGATATTTTATTATTTCATGATAGCCACTTTCTATTTTCTAACATGATTGGCTGTAAACATATTGTGGTAAGAAACAATCTGACTATGAAAAAAATATGATAATAATGGAACTATAAAATGCTGACTACAATAAATGAATAAATCTTATAAAACCTGCCTTTGACATTAACAATCATAATACGATCTCGTTTGCATAAGAAATAATTGTAGCAGTTCAGTCACCCATGTAAAAATGATAACATATGATAATTTTCACCTGGGAGCTACGAAAAGTTTTTTAAGCAAAATACTAGATTTTTAGAAAATTTTTTAAATTGAAATATTCTATGGACTTTCCCAAGAAGTTAAATTCTCAGATTCTGGAAACTCTTTTCTATATTCTTAAAAAAATCTTAAATTCTAAAGCCCTTCTTTGGATAAAAATTTCTTAGATTCTGATTAATTTTCATCATGAAAAATTTTTAGATTCCAAGGAATTTATTTAGTAGAAATGTTCTTATATTTTTAGGACTTTTTTTAAAAAAAGAAAATTTTGAGACTCTAAGTACTATCTAAAAAAATCTTAAAAATGTCCTTAGAACCTAAGAATTTTTCTATTAGAACTATTAAATCTATGTTTTTTTTACTAAAAAACATAGAAGTATTATTTCTTAAATAAGTCCATAGAATCAAAGAAGTATTCTTGAAAAAGTCCTTAAAATAAAATTTTTTCTTTAGAAAAAACATTTCTTAAAGAAATATTTTAAAACTTAAAGAATTTCCGCATAGTTTCGAATCAGCTCAATACATTCAAGGACCTTATTATTGGGTCAAAACATGAACCGATTTTAACGATAAAAACCTATGTATCACATTTAATGTAATAAAACCTGTGTATCACATTTAATTTTCTTCCAAATTGTGACCTGCAGATTGATTACAAGTGTGTTTCATTTTACATGGACGTTGTTACATCAACTCAGCCAGTTATTCTGAGTTGTTTTTTTTTTTTTTTGTTTTTGGTAGTTCAAACTTCAGTACAAATTCATTATAACCTCTACCACGCACTGGTGCTAAATACTGCCAAAACGCTTCCAAAAACATTGCAAGTAAACGTTCTGGAAGTCATAATTTTTTAATTTTAGGTAAATATCAATATCTAGTGGATTATCAATACATGCAATTCTGTATAACTACATGCAAAGGAATATTTTTTTCAGTTTCCAACTAAAATTCGGTTACAACAGCTAAAATAGGTTAGTGCAACCGAATATTGGTCTCCACAACAAAATTTGGTTAATACAATAAAATTTTGGCTGCAACAACCAAAATATTTAGCAATCGCATTTAAATTTCCTTTAGCACTTATCAAATTGGTTGCCACTTTATTTTTCTGTCTGTGGCACTTTTAAATATATCCAAAATGTCGCAACCCAGTGTCCTTGACATGGATATCAAAATTTTTATTTTCTCTACAAAATATGATAACCTTTGACTAAACTAGAGATTAGATCTCAAAAATTTACAATTCTCATATTTTTATTCTCTTCTATGAGATATTCAAATTTCATCGCGATTAGGGGAACCTATCAACGGAGCTTCCAGAGCATCGGGTCGAGTAGATTTTTATCCTTTGTAACATATTGAAATTCTTACTAGAGAGGTTTCCCTGGTTAATGCCCTGATGAGAGAAGTATATAAAAAATAACCCCAAATGTTGGTATACTAAAAAAAAATACTGAAATGTTTAACCTTTTATATCTCACTGACTTTAAAGAAAAAGGGACTTATACCACTTTCAAAATAAATCCCTCTTATATGTAAAATATTTCATAGAAGCGGTAAAACATTTTACAGGAAAAACAATAATAAAGTGTTTCATTAATATGATAAACATCTTCATATCAGTGTACACTGTAAAAAAATACCCCACATTAATTGAAAATCTTTGGAAAATTTTTGTATTTTCTTTTTGTTTTTCTTGATTACTGCTTAAAGTTCAAGTGATGCTGTTTTTGTTTGAATCATGTCGTTGTTGTTTTGTCGTTATAATATTATGTTAGCCTCTGGCAATGTTAAGCAAATGAGTTGAACAAAATATACTACAAACATTAAATCCAGCCACCAGTCAGCCACCAAGCTGAATGATGCAAAAGCAACTAGTAAAGTAAAAAAAAAAAACAGAAAAAGCACAACATGAAGCTGAACAACTGATACAAACTGTTATTTTAAGTCAGTCGTAATCAACAACGTGTGAGACGCGCTCGAAAAATATATAATACAATACAAAACTGAAACTAACTTTCAGGTCGTTATTACAAAAATAAAAAATTGAACATATAAAAGTAATGATTACTTTTAAGAAAAATGATTATTTACAATAAATTTGATAAAAAGTAAAAAATAAATAAAATATTATCATGTTAAATAAATGCCATACACGAGTACAAATGGTAAAAAAGAGAATTAATTTCAATTTAATAACATGATTAAAGTGAAAATATTTTAAATAAAGTAAACAAAACGACAGGTGTTTGAAAGGAAAAAAAGGAAAATTTTTAGTTTAACAAAGGAATATTTTGAAAAAAAAAAATATAAAAAAAATAAATTAAATAAAATAAAATCTTAACCTGTTGATAACAAAAAAATATTTGTGAAATACTTAAAAAAATAAATAAAAAAAGAATTAACAACAAAAAGCGGTTTTACTACTAAAAAAAATATTTAAATGAAGTTGATGGTAGAAGGCAAATCACTTTATAAATGCGAAATCGTTAAAACCAAACAAATACGACCGAAATATATGAAATAAAAAAATAAAATTAAACAAAAAATATTCGAGAAGATAACGAAAAAAATAACAACAACAAAAATTCATACTCTATACAAATACATCAACATCTATGGATTGCCTTCAAAAAATGTATAAATAAAAAAATATATATTTGAAAATTTTTTTTTTGTGTGTAAAACTAGAAAATAAATTTACTTATCTTTAAATAAATCTTAACAAATAAAGAAACATTTTGGAAATTTTTATCACCAAACAAACTGGTTTTCTATTTTTTTTTTTTCAGTTTATAAATTTAAATTAATTAGAAATCATCTCTTTTCTCATTCTTGTTTTTATCTCTAAATTGTTTTATAAAAAAAAAACAAAACAATTAACTATTACTATCAATTTTTTGTCAGTGTAAATATTATTTTGTGGTACAGGAAGTTAACCTAAAAATAAAACTATTCAAAACTTTTGCGGAAATGCAATTTCTAAACGGAAGTTTGTTGACTCTTTTGTAACGATTCTTATTTAAAGACTTTCAAAATTTTCATTTCAATTTCTTTGTTTTAGTTATTTTTCTTGTTGTTCTCCTTTTCTTTTTCTTTGTCTTTAAATTGATTTATTAGAAAATTCCTCTGAACAAGTTTTCTTTAGTTTTTTTTTGCATTATTTTTTACTGCTCAACGTTCCTGTTCTACTAAAATAACTCAAGTATAAGAAAAAAAAAAAAAAAAACAAGTGTAATATTTTAATTACATTCAGCAAACAACAACAACAACAACAACAACAACACCAGCAAAAAATAAAATATCAAAACAACTATGAACTTATAGATGGCTTTAGTTTATTTTAAAATAGAGTTACCACATCTCTGCAAATAAGAAAACTTTAATAATTTTTTTCTGTTCGAATAATTAAATTAAGATATTTGTCAAAAGCTTAATTTTTTACACTAAATTAAATTATAAGGGGACGGACATAGGACGAAGTAAATGCTAAATGGCGTTTAAAATTTGTTCGTGTTATTATAATGATACTTTTAAGACGATATAATTTTCTTCAAGCCACACAAAAAAGCATTACAATTATGTATTATGATAAGGCTGTGTTATCATAATATTGTATTAGCATAAAGGTTGCCAATTTAGCCATTTTTCGTGAGATTTAATGATTTTTTTTCGTTTAGATGCGAGTATAAAAAAATAGCTAGATTGAATCTAGCTGGAAGATTTTGCGATATATTTTCTTTATAGTCCCATAAGAATTACTATTTTTTAATGGAAGAGGCAATACACAAAAATGGCAGTGACGGAGATAAAAATGTTCCTAAGAGCCGGAGGTGCAGGGGGACATATGACTCAACCCTGTTTATTGTAAATCATAAATCGTTTTACTATTTTTACCATACACCCGACTGCGTGGTAGAGGACATGTAGAGTTTGTAACTACCAAAAATTATGGGCGCAAATCTACCTTAGTAATACACTGATCGTCTAAGAATCACTTTCTGGGTCGATTTAGCGATATCCGACTGTCTGTTCACATAAAATGAACAATCCTAGTTATCAAACTACAGCTATTCATTATTATGGTAATTATTATTAAATTCAAGAAAATAATATGTATGAGCGACATATGTATCGCGACATCCTCCTTTGGTGTTACCAAAGCACTTTACCCCACCGAAATAAAATATCATAAAAGCACTATGAACTAAGAATCTTCAACAAGTTTGCAAATTCACTATGCACTATGAACTAAGAAACTTCAACAAGTTTGCAAATTCTTCATTCAAATGGCGAGCAACAACTACACTAAGATTAAATATCTCGCTGAATTACATCATTGCCATATTTAAAGTCCCTAAATTTTCACCACCTACATTAATTAGTATATAGAATTTTCTGAGTGTTGCTTCCCTTTAAAAACAATTCCAACTTTGGTTCAGTTCCTCTCAAAAGGAAAGTACCCCAACATAAACTGTCCAATTTTTGGTTAAAAAGGGGTTTAAAAATTGATCTTTGTTCGTTTTTATCTCTGTAGGTATATAAACTAATGGAATCAAGAATTTTTTGAATTTTATGTTGTAAACATTTCAAAAACTTTAGGCACTCTTATATACTGCCATCGCTGTCAAATTCACACATTTTATTCCTCATTAAAATTCAGCGGATCGGTTCTTAAATATTTTGCTTGCACGTTTTAAATTTCAAATATACAGTGTACAGCAAAATATTTTTTATTTTGACAGGTGAACCATGACTTTTGCTGCTCACTGTATGTACATATACTCAAATTGACAAATATCACTAAAATCTGATCTCGCTCCATTCCATTTTGTTCACTGTATTTATGTTTCAACTTTACTGATTAAGTTTCCATTTGATCTCGTTTCAATTGCCACTCATTGCCTGCTGCAATGCATTTTGTTCCTTCTCTAGTGTATCAATTCCGTTTCCTTCCGCTTGTCCTGAGTTTTAGCTATACTTGTTTTCCCTTTCATTTCATATCGTTCCCCTTATGTAAAATTTAAATTCCAATCGTTTGCCTTTCCATTCTTTTCCATTCCCCTTGTCTAGTAGTTCCATTCCACTCGTTCTCCGTTCCATTCCATTCCGTTTCTCAATTTTAGTCTTTATAGTCAAATATTTTCTGGTTTCTAATCAGAGCGCTTTGGGTAGGCCGTTAAGGGGGAGACATTTGCCTTAGAATTAGCCAATATTACAGGGAACAAATATTATGAATTTTGGGGTTTCTAGTCAAAGAGATGCGGACGGGCCATTTAGGGGGGATTTTTTTTCCTTAAATCCCTATTTTTACTACATTCCTGGCAGAAATTTAAAAAAATGCGTTATAAATTAATTATCGCAAACTTCTTAAAACGCATGCGCCTGGGAACGTATATTTTAAATTTTAGCTTTCTAGTCATATGGGTATGGACAGACTTCATCAAGGGTAGATTATTCCCTTTTTTGCCTGTGCTTGTAGACATTTCAAAACATCCCGTCTTAGCGGATATCTAGAGTTTAGCTTAAAATACTTTCTTCTTTAAGGCACATTTAAAAGCGAGAGAAAACTGCTAGCGATATTGAAAACAACACCCCTAAATAGCTTTATTGTGAATGATTTAAGGGGTGTTTTTACTAGATCTCTATACATTTTCCCTCATGTGTAAATGTACCTTAAGAATTTTGTGTGGATATTGTGTTAAAATATGACTTAAATGTACGTTAACGACAGTTTTTGAGCATTAAAATAGTCAAATCAATACCCATTTTACAGACTTGTTATTTTAAATGTAGTAAACAAATTAAAGTATTGTGTTAACAGGGGGACAAGTGTCGTTAATATGACTCAGCTGTATTTTAATTAACATAATCATAATAATTTATATTCTTCCATATTTTTCCTTAAAACAGAATTTAGTAGACACTATTGTTGGTTACGTATGAGTGATATGAAATTAGATTAATCATACGTCCTATTGTTTACAACAAATGATATTATTTTGTGCTAATAAGTGATAAAATAAGCGACAATTCACTAAATAATTTAATTTATTAGATAAGCAAGTAGCAAAGTAGTAAGTAAAGTTAAGAATGCGAAATTAGGAAAAATATTACTGCGATATACATAGTGAAATATCAAAAACAATGAATTTTTAAATTCGGCCAAGTGTACTATAAGGCAACAACTTCCTTGCTTTGAATACAAAAATTGATATTGAATAATTTAGATACTGTGCTATACGCCAGCAATATGGCATCCCTAAATTTACGCTAAAAACGAAATACGCTTTCTGCTATTAGTAACATCTTAAACAAAAAGTTAAACACATATTTTGAAACTAACTATAAGAATTTGTAGTGATTTTGTACTTATGTATGAAGATTTTATGTTGTGTTATACATTATTTTATTTTTTTTTTCATCTTGAAAGAAGTCTTTACAATCACCAAGAGTGTCTATATCCCTACATGTAAATAATAATACATGTAAGAATAACGTGACTGACTGACTAAAGCAGCCATACATCGCCCAGCCTTTACGGCTGGAGCTCGAAACTTGAGGTTGGCATGGAGATTCTCCTCAATCGTATATGTCCGCAAAAATAAGACTTTAGCTAATATCTATGGGTAGCGGCAAATAGGGAAAAAGTTTTCCCTTGACGGTCTGCCCAAACTAGACTTGAAATTTGAATTTTAAAATATGTGATCCCTAGAGTATGAGCTATTTGACTCGAAGCATCGAAATAACGGCATTTATCCGCAAAATTTTAACATTCTGTTACCAAAGCTATCAGATATATTTATTTGTCAAAAAGAACAATGTTAGTTGCGATATTTTGAATTATATGTGTCATATTGTCACCTCTCCATAGATTATGGGCTAATTCAGAGATATAAGGTATTTTTGGAATTTTTTGCAAGAATTTGGTTAAATGCGGTTTAAAAGGAGAAAATCTCTCCCCCAACGGTCTGGCCAACCTGTGTTGAATAGAAACCTGAAATTTTAAGTATATGCAAATTGGAGTAAGAGTAAACATTGAGGTTCGAAACGAAAAAGGTGTTCCTCTTAACATTCTGCCCAGTA
Source organism: Eustalomyia histrio (assembly GCA_949748255.1). Classification (NCBI taxonomy): domain Eukaryota; kingdom Metazoa; phylum Arthropoda; class Insecta; order Diptera; family Anthomyiidae; genus Eustalomyia; species Eustalomyia histrio. The sequence goes on along the minus strand of OX456526.1, from coordinate 26,039,027 downwards.
GACATCCTGCTAGAAGGCTGATATTTGAAATTGATATATTTCCTGGAAAGTGCAATTAAATGAAAAGAAAGTTTGTAGGATTTGCGCCAGTAGCGTTGTAAAATTGGAATTAAAAAAGGAAAAGTGCAGCCACTAACGGTCTGCCCAAAACGCTTTGGCTAGAAAGCTGAAATTTTGAGAACAAGTGAAATTGAAGCACTAAAATTGGGAAAAGAAATAAAATGGAATTTGAAGCACGAAACACTGGGAACAAAATGGAATCTATTTTAGCGACTTCGTTTTTACGATTTTTGAAAATTTCATTTGTCTTAATACGATTCTCGTCATTATATCATTAATTACAAAAATGGTTTCTTTAAAATGTAAATTAATGTAATGTCAATAATCCCAATTATAGAAGACATCCACTGGGAATTTTTAGGGGTTGGGGCTAAAACGGGTAAAAGCTCATATATTTCTCACATATTTTCGATTTTTCTGCTGAATTTTTCGTGGAGCTAATATTATTTTTTTTATTTTTTTTGGATTGTGGCGGTCATTGTTCTCGCCTTAAGAGATTAAAGGGAGTCAAACATTTTTTAAGAATTGTCTGCACAATATTGCCCTACAATCATGTCAGACAATATTCGTGTGTATGTGGTATAAAGCGATACAAATATGACAGCACTTACGGGTAATAGATTAGCATTCGATCCATACCCCTTGTGCTAATTATTGATTTGAGGCACTGACCATTTTTGAAAAAAAAATTTATACGAGTTGATTGTTTGTAATGTAAATGTCCTCTATCTGATTCCAAAACTCGATCCGCGATATCTAGTATCATATTTGAGATATATTGTACCGAATTTGATATGGCTGCCAATTTTGCATCCAAGAATTAAAAAAATAGATACTTTTATTATGTTTCGCGTTAACGATTTTTTGCCATATGGATCAAATAAAAAAAAAAAAAAGCTGACGATATGTTTCCTGCAGTATGGGCTAAATAACTGATAGTATAACTTTTAGAATTTTAGACAGGAGCGTGGTTAAAGTACCTCCCCGAAAAGCTTGATAAACCGCTTTGCCTAGAAACTTAAAAGTTCAAATTTAAATGATCTGCTGTACGGGCTTATTCAATGATCAGATTTGTTTTTTTTTTGTATTTTGGACATGATCGTGGTAAAAATGGGGCTCAGAAGGTAGAAAAAAGCTAACACCTTAACGAGCTGTATAAACTTTTTTTTATTGATAAAGCACTTTTTCGATTTTCTGTAGTGATCGTAGTATAAATGTGGGTTGAAAAGGAAAACACGTTCCCCTTAGTGGCCTGTCGGATTATGTATTTCCGGATTATTCGCTAGCAATTAGTCACTAAGAAGGTGATTTTCTTCATTTTCACCAGCAACATAGTAAAAATGGCGGTTCAAGAGGTACGACGGTGGGCCAATAAGTCTTTTTTAATGAAACACAGGTTTTTATATTAAAAAAATCATTTTACTTTTCTTCATAGTCTCCTTTGAGCTCTATAAATTTTGTCCAACGTTTATACAATGTTTTGTATCCCTTTCAAGAAATAAGATTTGTCGAGTTCATCAAAATAGGTGTGTTTGCGAAATGATACCATCTTTAAAGTTATTTCTTCTGGTTTGGAAACAAGAATTAGTCACTAGTGGTTAAGGGTGGATTAGCGAGCAATTCATGGATTTTTGCCATGGAGGTATAAAAGCAAGCCCTTTGGGCCAGAAATCCAAAATTTTAAATGTTTTTTTACTGAAATGTGTGCTGGCGCTAAAGGGATACTCTTGTAATTTCCAATAAAAACGTTGAAAAAGAGAGTTTAAAAGAAAAAAATTGCTACCTTAAGACGCTAGAAGTAGGAAATTTGGAGTCTGCTTTTCCGGTGCATCCATCCACTAGGAAAATGGATTTCTGAAATTTAAAATATAATTTCCTGGAGATATGGGCTAATTCACTCATAAGCTACTTTTTGGAATATCTGAATGTGGTTAGGTTTACAAAGCGAATAAAATCTCTGTCTCAAAAAAGTTCAAAGAATTTATTTAAATTAAAAACTCCCAGTAGCGAAGTATCGGTTTTTTAAGCTATTCTAAATATAAGTGGAGAATATGGACACACAATATTGTCATTAGTTACAGTTGATAAATTTAAGCAATATATAAACAAACTAAATTTTAAATACTTTGATAAACAAGTATCCAGAATATGTAAACAAAAATAAGATGCACTCAAAGAATTCTTTTTCTTAAAGTACATACACAGATTACAATATTTAAAATCAAGCAGAAACAATATTAAATTAAATAAAAACAGCTTTGAAATTAAACTAAGTTTGTTTAATTTAAATCTGTTTCTAGTTATCTTAAACATGCGAAAACAAAACTTAAAATGAAGACATATTATTTTAAATACGAAAAAGTTTATTTTAACTAGAATCATATATGTGTTAATAAGATCCTTACGTACGTAATATTAAAATGTTCGTAAAAAATAAAATATTATTTCAAATAAAATATAATATTTGATATAACTATAATTTTTTTTCTCTGTAGTATTTTGAAGAAATTAATGGAGGTTACAAAGTGTACTAGAAATTGTATTTTCCATTTAAAAACCAGAGTTGTTAAAGCTTTAATATCAATTTAACGGCGATTTTTTGTTGGATTTTCTCTTTGTTAGCTTACATAGCACACTTAACAGAAGTACAAAAGTTGTATTGACCTATTATCTTTTGTATATTTTAAACTAAAATTTTAACAACTCTGTTTTAGTTGGGCTATATGACATAAAATTGCAAATACTTTTCAAACATAGTGTTAAAATACGTATTGCTTACCAATCATTAAGCAAAAACCGAAACTAAAGCTGAAAAAATTAAAAAAAAAACCAGTTGAATTTATAATAACAACAGAAACGACAGGTTAAAATAATGTTTGAACCAACATATAGTTAAATAGATATAATGCATCTAAAGATGATGTTTAAAAAAAGTAACAGGCAAAATAGTAAATATGAAATTAGTTTGTTCTACTTCACGTATAATATTTCAAAGTTTCAAATAGATCTAAGAGTCCACCACTTAAGAAATTGTCCTTGCTAGTTTGATATAAATATTAAATCCCTACACTTCGAGCCACGAAACGAGATTGTAATAGACTTTTAAATAGTTATTTTTGAAGAACCTTACTTTTCAAAATTTTTTTTGTCAATATCATTTAAAATAGTTGAATTAAATAAATTCTTCACTATTTTTGATAAAATTTTTAAAAATATTTTCAAATTACTCACAATTTGTGATAGAGCTGAAAATATTATTAACATTTTCTGAGAAAAATAATGTTAAAAACAAACAAAATTAATTTTACTACTTGATAACATTAAAAAATAAGATGAAAAAAAATTATATAAAACATGATATGAATAACTACAAAATATTATTTAATACAATAATACTCTAAAGAAGCAACTAAAAAAAAAATATTTTAAAAAAGAGAACAAAAGATTTAACCACAACAACTACTACTTTTGTATAGACGCCAGCCTCAGTTTCAATTTCAAGCTAGTCAGCCAGTCATTAATCCAACCAATCCAACCACCCCCGGCCTTGCGGAATTATTATCTTATACATGAAAATATTGTACCGAGTACTATACATTTCAATATTATGATTATAATTCGTATACGTATGTGTTGTGTATTTGTTTTGAAATACTGTTCTGAAAAATGTACATTTAGGGGGACATTAATTGTGGATTACAAAATACAGTCTTAGCAAAAAACCTTCAGTTGCCAGGTAATTATACCCTTCACCATAGGTGGAAGGGTATATATAAGTTTGTCATTCCGTTTGTAATTTCTACAATATTGATCTTAGACCCTATAAAGTATATATATTCTGGGTCCATATGAAGAGCGAAGTTGATTTAACGATGTCCGTCTGTCCGTCTGTCCGTCTGTCCGTCTGTCCGTCTGTCCGTCTGTGTGTTGAAATGGGTTTTCCGAAGAACCCAGACATGATGAGGACTTGATTCTTTTTTATTTCTGTTACATGTGATCCATTTCTGTTTGCTATTAAAAATCAGACAGATCGGTTAATAAATGGCTGAGATATTAGCAAAAAACCAGGACTACCTCTAATTTTTCCAGTAAAATCCCTTTGTTTAATAAGAGTGTGAAGATAAATACGTAGGTTAAATACGTTTCACAACTATTGTGAATGATATAAATAAAAAATAAATAGTAGTGTCGCCAACTTTTTTTTGCCTAGAAAATGCCAAATTTGACAAGAAAAGCGCTGAAACATATGGAAAAATATAAATTTGAGATTTTACATGACATATTATTTTGGATTAAAATTTTTGGACATTTAAGAAAAAATAAATGGGGATACCGCTTGTTTGTGGAGAGCTATGAGGTAGTAGATTCCAACGATGTATTCATCTCCTTCAGAATACCATGGTGAAGGGTATATAAGATTCGGCATAGCCGAATTTAGCCGCTCTTACTTGTTTTTTTTTATCTTTAGTTACCCATTGCGCTTTTACTAATTTTTAGAGTTAATTATATCCCACACCATCACGCGGAGAGGACATAAATAATCTTTTTCGAATTCTGTAAGATTAGCCACTTTATTAGCCATATATGTCTGAATTTCATTAAGATCAAAGGGAATGCATCCGGATATTTGCTTTATTAATTTTTACAAATTGTGGGAAATTTCGAATATTGAGACCTCAATGATTTCTTCAATATTACCATCGTTCAACATAAAGTTTCAAAAAATTAAAAAAAAAAATGTACTCGGCGAAATCTATCGATGCCAATCTAAAAATTCCGAATTCAAAAATAACAGCAAAAATTCCAAAACAATGGATTATTTGAAGTACCGTTTTATTTTTAAATTGTAATCTGACCAATTAGACCTGCTACACTCAGAGAAAAAAAGTAAGTAAAACAATTTGTAAACGGTTTTAAATCTCACTTTACTTTTTTTGTACTGATTTTTAGTAAAAAAATTATTATTTAGCAAATATTTTTGCTATTAACATTTTACAAATTACAGAATTTTAACAGAATACTTACAAATTTTTGTTGCTAATTTCAAAAATTATTTTACAAATTTTTGAAAGCCGTTTTGCTAAAGTGGGTATTGAAGGAAATGTAATTTTCAGACCTCAATTGCCTTAAAATGTTACATAGATTAAAAAAATGGATTGGAAGTGAATATACCAACTCATTTCTTAAAATAGGACATCCATTCACTTAAAATATCACTAAAAAGTTTTTTTTTTTGCCCTAAAAACAATTAAAATTTTACCTTAAAAGTAAGAAACATTGACTAAAATATTTTTAAAAAAAGATATTAAAACAAAATGATAAATTCGTTTATGTTTTTACAATTCCTAAACCTTTGTTTTTTTTTAATTTTGTCTAAAATATTTTTTGAAAAAACAATAAAATAATAATATTTTGAGGTTCGATAAAAAAATTAACACTAATATAAATAATATTTAGTAAATTTTTTTTGCTGATTTAAGCAAACAGGTTTTAAATTCCACTTTACAAAAAGTTTACTTAAATTTAGTAGCGGCAGCTATTTTTTTTTACAAATTTTATTGTACTACAGATTAGCAAAAGTTCCCGTAATAACAGCAAAATTTTTAGTTGCCTTTACAAACTTTTTTTTGTAAGTGTATCTTATGTCAAAACAACCAAAATTATATGGAAATATAAATAACTAAGGTTATGTTTTAGATAAATTACCTGCGCTTAGAAGGTAAAAATTTCCAAAAAATACAAAATCATTTATAAGTTTTGAAATATATTTTTCCACCTTTGATATTGATAAATTAATTAAACAATTGAGCTTAAGGTCATTTAGTTTTTGATATAAAATATCTTTTGTTATTTGATTAATATATAAAAAATATATATTACCGATATTTCGTCATTAATTGAATGACGTCCTCAGGGTTTATGTAAACAATAACAAAAATTAAAAACAACTCAAAATATTGCAGCTGCTCACCAGGCGTATCAACAATATATTTAAAACTTAACGTGATGTTGACATGCGTTGTTAGCTGCGGCAATATTTTTAATTGTTTTTTATTTTATTTTTGTTTACAAGAAACCTTGAGGACGTCATTCAATGAATGACGAAATATCGGTGATAAAAATAAAAGGTATTTTATATAAAAAAAAATTAAAAAACCTCAATTTTGAATATTTAAATCTGGCTTTAAGCCTTAAATTAATAAATAAATATATATTCTAATCAAGGATGGTAACCGAGACCTTTTAAATACCATTATCCGTTTCAAAATGCTTTCAAGCTGATAACCGATACTAATACCGAAACTCTTGATTTGGCAAAAAGCCGGTATTTGTAAATATTTTCCCTAAATACCAGTATCGTACCGGTATTGAATTGGTTTGATTTATGTGTCTGTGGTTTAGTGGGAAGAAACACAGCCTGGAAGTCTAAGGGTTTTGAGTTCAAACCCTAAGCAATAATAATTTTTTTTTTTAATTTTTTTTATTGAATAAAATTGAAAGACACAATTTATTTTCGCTTGTGGTTGCTATGTTATTATTAAACAAAAATATTCAAATTTCAAACTTGCATATTTTTCAGGAAAAAAATTAATGCAGTAGAGGAAAAGCAATGGCCTGACAAACATATTTTTCAAATATATTTTGTGGAACGCATTTCTATTAGTAAAAATATATATTTATATAATGTCTATTTATAGAGTATGATAATCTATAAATAGAAAAGAAATCAAATGTTACAATACAAATTTGAAATTTATAAATAAAATTCGGCAATTAAAACAGTATTAAAAATGTATAAAAGAGATGGTAGATGGAACTACAAAAATTTAGTTGGCAAAAAAATTCGATTGCAACTAAAAATCTGTTTTTTGTGTCCATATAATGAGTTTTTTCTATCTATTATATGCAGTAAAAATAAATGTAAAAATTTGACCTACCAATTCCTTAAAAAATAAATGATTTTATCATTTATTTGAGATTGATTCTGTTTTTTGTATTCTTTGTTTTAATCTACAAAATGTATGTATGCATGGCTACAGACACTTTTTGTAGGAATATGTGTTTATGTAGTTATTGTAATTTAAATTGAAATAATTTTGTATATAAAGAACCAATTTATATAAAAAAACAAATTGGAATTTTTTGAATATTTTTTTTTCTTTTTGAAACAGACAGCAAACAAAAGTTTAATTTGAAACAACTGTAACAGATACAAATAAACCATAAATTTTTATTAAATTTCAAACAAATTAAAAAAATAAATATAACTAAAAAAATCGGCATATGATAGTAAATCATTTCGAATAAATGTAAAAAAAAAGTTAAAATAGATATTTCATTATAAAATAAATGTATGTTCCTTTATTTTTAAATGGAACGGAAAACATTTTTTTTTTAACTACAGAGAGTATAATACATAATATTTTGAGTGAACGATTTTGAACAAATACTTGTTTGAATCAGAAAACTGGCAGTAAAATGGCCTCGAATTTTTGTGCATATTTTTATTTTTATTATTTGTTATAAATGCATATTTTTACATATTTTGCTTTTCAGAGCATATTTCTTTGCATTTTTAATGATTTTTATAGCATATATTTTCCTTTATTGCATATTTTTGCATATTTTCTTTTCATTAAAATTATGTTTTAATTAAAAATAAACCAAAGGACGAATTTACACTAAAAGAAGAAGCATCATTTTGTCATATACTAAGACAATTGTATTGGATTTCATTTTTAAATCATCGCACATGATTTTTAATTTTTTGCAATCAGTAACCATTTTTTATAAATTTAATTTATAAAAATCTGCAAACTTAAGTATTTTTTTTTTAATTTTTATTGCATATTTGGTGATTTTTAGTTCATATTTTCGTATAAGTGCATGTGATCTTTTTGCATAATTTACATTTTTACTGCCTATTTTAGGCGCATATTTTGGATTTTGTAGTGCATGAAAGTCGCTTTCTTGATTATTAGACATCATTCATTTCAGGGCACGTATACTAATATTGGATTGTATTGTTTCTCTTATTATATTATAGATTGCATGGTCTCTGTATGTGTAGTAGTTTTAAATGGTACGTGAAAAAGCTTCATAATTTTAACGAAACTATCTTTATATATATAATTCTCCTGTACGTGTGTTAGTGACTGCACTCCTCCTTAACGGCTGGGCCGATTTCGATGAAATTTGTTGTGTCTGTTTTATTTGATCCCTGAATGGTTTAGATTCACAATTGACCTATATGGGTACAATGGGCGTGGCACCTCCCATACGAAGTAAAAATGTATTTTTGTATATCTGGAGTACTGTTACAGTGGGAGTCTTCAAACTTTGTGTGAGCTTTTTTTATAATAATACTCATAATCTCCCAAAAAAATGAGTGCCATCCAAGCAATGGGCGTGGCACCTCCCATACGAAGAAAACATTCATTATTGCATATCTGGGGTACTATTAAAGTGGGAGTCTTCAAACTTTGTGTGAGCTTCTTTGATAATAATATTCATAATCTTCCAAAAAATATGGGGGATCCAAGCAATGGGCGTGGCACCTCCCATACGAAGTACAAATTTATTATTGCATATCTGGGGTACTATTATTGTGAGAATATTCAAACTTTGTGCGAGCTATCTAGATAATAATGTAATCCTATTCCTAGGCAGAACAACGTTTGCCGGGTCAGCTAGTCTTTATATAAAATTTTTAATAAGTAAAATGTAAATTTTTCATAAAATTACCGTATTTTAATGAAAAGTTTAAATACAAAAATTCCAGCGAAACTTTATTGGCTTAATGCACAAATTTGTTATTATCAGACCACTCCCTCGGTTAGGAATTAGAATTTCTAAAAAATTTTAATTTGGAAAAAATATAAATTTGGAAAAGAATCCATTTTCATTTTAAAAAATAATACCGGCAACAATGCTTGGACCTTGAAGCCAGCATATACTTTTCTCTACTTTTCTTTCTAGCCGCTCTGAATCCGAATCTGTAGAATCATTCTATTACATTAAACTTTTTACTTCTAGTAAACTATTTATGGCGTTAAAGTGGCACACGAAAAATATTTTTTTTTTAAATTGGCAGCCCTGTCCTTTGTAGTGATCTAAAATGTTTATTATTTTTTTTTAAATATGTTTTTCAAATTTTGTACTTTTTTTTAAATAACTTTTGTAGTTACTTAAGGGGGGTTCCTAGAGCGTATGATTATTATGTACAACCTTCATTTTTATTACTTATACGCACTGATATTTTTTTTATCTTTCTATGTTTATATGTATCATAACTTTTAGTAAAGTCAAATGGTAAATTTTTTTGTATTTTACACCGTTTTTTTTACAAAAAAAAATATTTTTTATAAATTTTGAAATCAATGTTACTAGCTTAAGATTTTTAAATATTGTATATCATATCTTTTAGTAGAGTTATATGGTCAAAAATTTTTGTAACGAAAGTTTTTTAAAAAAAAATTTAAAATGTATATTTATGAGCGCCCCAGTAGGCTAGTTGGTAGCGTGCTAGTTTATCAGTGCGGGGGTCGTGGGTTCGATTCCCACCAGAGGCTCCGGTCTGTTTTCGCTACAACGAGCCGATGGCCTTTGTTGCTAGTGCTCGGTTAGGGTATTAATATATAATTTGTAATTATATGATTAATATAAATATAAATAAATAAATATTTATGATTCCATACAAAATATGTAGCACCCTAATATACTTATTAAATGATGGATGGATGAATGTAAGCCATTTGGTCTGGAAACATTGTAGTAGTGATTAACAGCTAAAAAAAAATTCAAAATGTATATTAATATATATTTTTTCTATGTTTGTTTCTAATGCGCCGACATTTATAATAGAGAGGCGCTTAAATAATGTTGTGTAAATAAAAAGTGGATCACTTAAGCGTAAAGTGTCAATATCAACATTTAGACTTAAAATATTGAATTTCAAGAAAAATATTTACTCTAAAAAAATATGTATAATTCTTGGTTAAAATGTGGTTTAAGCAAACAAAAAAAACAAATCTATGACATAAAGTAAATTTGAAAATATCTCTTTACCCATTCTCCCTCTGCCTTTAGCGCCATCTGTATGTGAAATTTGATTTCAAGTCTCTCAGTAAGAAGAAGAAGATGAAAAATAAAACAAAACACTTGTTGTGTTGTTTATAATCTAATACAAGATTGTTGTATATTTTTATATTTTAAATCAGGCTTTATTCAGTTTTAACGTTCGTTGAGTTGTGTTCGTTATTTTAAATTTTTCTTTTTACTTCATCTTCTAGATTTCAAATGTTCGTAGTTGTTTTTGTATTCGCTGATGTCGTTTATATTATTTTGTTACTACTATTAGGTTTTATTTTTTATTATTTATAATTAATAATATTGATCACTTGTTTCAAGCGTGCTCTTGTTTTTTTTTTCTTTATATACAAATATCTAAATGAAATTAAAATAGGAAAAATGAAAAGAAATTGCATTTTTAAATTTCCGTTGATTTACTTGTATTACAATTTTAATTTAACAAAATATTATATAATTTTAGTGCATAACTTAATTAAAAAAATATATCATATTAATGGAAAAGTGTTAACGAATTTCGTATAATTTTACAATAGAATGAAAATACAAATTATTGTGAATGTTTTAAAATAATTATTCAACTTTAATAGTGATAATGGATGCAATTTTTATTACCAGTTATGATTGGAAATTGTTACACTTGCAGCCAAAAGATTTGTGGATTTTAACGTTTATTGAATAAAGGTAAGATAAATTGAAAGGTTTAAAAAAAAATATTGTGTAGTAAATGGTGTAAATAATTTTTGTTTTACAAAGTTAAATGTGAATTGTGAAAATTCTATAAACACTAGAAAAAAATGTTACAATTTCTAGATTTTTCATTTTATAAGATTTAAAAAAAGTAAAGTTTTTATATAAATATTGTCAATAGAAGAAAAAATTTAAAAAATTAATTGAAACAAATTTTTACCAATAATTATTTATAATTTGCAGGTATACAGGAGAAAATCGCTGATAGGCTAAGATTTTCTTAAAAATACTCGAAATGTATTCTTTAAAAATGATGTTTGGGAAGCTCTTTGTTTTAGAACAGGGTTACCTAGTCCATCCTAAAAATATAAAAAAAGTCTCGGGAAAAAATCCTTAAATTTAATTTATCACAAATATAAAAAATAAATGACCGTTTAATTTAAACAGGCTATAAAATTTGAATTATATATTTTTTATAACAACATAAAAAATCTAAAAAGTACCAAATCAGGTAACCCTTAAAATTCCTTTCCAACGATGCCACATTTTTGATGGGAACCATATTAATGATTGAATGAATGAACCATTGAATGAAATTCTATAAAAAGAAAAAAAAATCAAAAAAGTGCAGATTTTCGAAACCCCTTTTGACCACCTAAATTCCGAAAGTGGTACCAAAGCGCGGTCAGGTCGATTTTGGAATTTTGTTTTTCTGCAACATATCAAAGTTTCATCAAAATAGGAGAGCTTAGCATAAATAATCTTCCTCAAAATGTTTTTGAAATATATTGTAAAAATCGTGCTTTAAAATCCCTTTTCGATATATGTGATGCTTCCTTTGAATGAAGTTCCATAAATAAAATCAAAAATTGAAAAAGCAGCAGATTTTCTAAGCCCGTTTAGACCACTTCAATTCGCTAGGTGTTGCAAAAGCCGACTCTGGTCGATATTTTTTTTTTCTGAAACATATTCAAGTTTCATCAAAATCGGTGAGTTAAACACGAATAACGTTCCTCGTAGTATTTTTGAAAATATTGTAAAAATCGTGAAAGAGAGAAATTTCAAATTTTGAAAATTATTTTAATAAAGATACACAAAGAAAATTTTTTTGTAAATTTTTAACTGAAAGTAGGTTACTACGATCACACCTTTTCCAATTGTATTTTAGAAATTGTCTATTTTATTTCAGAATTGTCTATTGTATTTCAGAATTGGCGATTGTATTTCAGAATAGTCAATTGTATTTCAGAAGTAGTCAATTTTATTTCAGAATAGTCAAATGGTTTTCAGAAATAATCAATTGTATTTCAGAATAGTCGATTGTATTTCAGAAATAGTCAATTGTATTTCAGAAATTAAAAAACAGTACACCCAAAGTTTTGGAGTTGTTATATTTAGTTTCGTTATTGCCTTGTATTTTAATAATTTTTGTATTTTCAAATGCTTTGCATTTTAACAAACAAAACGTTTGTTTATATGATTAAAAATATTTTTTAAGCACTACGTACATTTTAGGGAAGCCAAATATAGAATTCCAATATTCCAGAATTTTAAAACATCACTACCGGTTGGTATCCCTAATATGTACGTTTTACAGAGTGAATCGAAACTCAAATATTTGGTATGACAATGGGTACGTTCGTAAATGCAGTAAATTTGTGCATCACTGCGGCAGTTATGCCAAGTTTTGTTGCTGATGCGTGATCAGCTGTTGCAGATGCTTTCATATTGCCCAACAACTGCACAATGTTTGCTTTTTAAAACGTTTGATGAAAAAAATTTTTACAATAATATTATCAAATATTATTGAAAATCTTGGTGGTAAAAATGACAGCTTTTTCTTAACTTATAATAAAAAAAGAATTAAAAGAAAGATGAAACATCTTATGATTATTAAAAATCAATTAAAACGGAAAAAAGGCGGATTCCTAAAATAAAAAAATTAATATTATTGAAAATCTTGGCAACTTTTTAATAACTTATAGTAAAAAAGAATAAAAAGAAAAATAAAACGACTTTTGATTATTAAAAATCAATTAAAATTAGAAAAAGAAAACTGATTTCGCACTATTGCATCATAAACTTTAATGATGCCATAGTTGCAAAAATTTGCGGCAGCACTGTCAATTTTTTGCATAAAAAAACGTTTGACGCATATCAGTACTACCAAATGATGCTTTTTTGAACGTTTTACTTTTATTATGCTGCAGTGATGCGCAACTACTGCATTTACGAACGTACCCAATGTTAGCGTTTGGGTGCAGTAAATGATATTCGAGGAATAAAACAAATGTGTAATATTACTATTACTATTTTTTTGTTTCTGAAATACAATTGACTATTTCTGAAATACAATTGACAATTTCTGAAATACAATTGATTATTTTTGAAATACAATTGACAATTTCTAAAATACAATTAACAATTTCTGATATACAATTGGCAATTTCTGAAATACAATTGACAATTTCTGAAATACAATTGACTATTTCTGAAATACACTTGACTATTTCTGAAGTACAATTGACTATTCTGAAATAAAATTGGAAAAGATGTAAGATCGTTTGGTACAACTGATTTTTGGTTTCCACCACAAAATTCGGTTAGTACAAAATAATTTTGGTTACAACACCTAAAATATTCAGCAATCACATTTAAATTTGGTTGTGCTAACTGAATTAATTGATTGTCAATTTTTTATGTGTATATTTTTTTGCAAAAAATAATAATACAAGTATTGAAAAAATGTTTTCATCTTAAAAACATGTAAATGGTAAATGGTTATTCGATTAATCAAACAATTTTCTCAAATAATTTTTCAAATAATTTGAAATGCCCAATTTTCGAATAACGGATAATTCGAATAATTTGATACGATTATTCAAAATTGTTGAAAAATATACCAAAATGTTTCAAAAATATATTTTTTTTACATTTTCTAAATTCCTCTAGAAAAGGATATTTCAAAAGTCTTAGGATTCAAAATTTTTTTAAAATGCAGTTTAATAAGTAAAACAAAGAAATCTAGAAATAAATAAATCTACAAACTCAAATTAATCACACATAATATATAATAAGAACTAAATATTTCTTCAAATATATGGGCGTTTCAGAAGCCAACTGAGCCGAATTTCTTAGAAAAAATTTTAACAGAATTAATCACAAAATTTTTTCTCAATCCCGTGTGAAGTATTTACAAAAATCAAATATAGATATAGGTCCAAAATAATTTTTTCTTCATTTACGGTTTTTATGTGTTTATTGCATGTGAAAGGATAAAAATTAAATAACAAGATTTTCTATATTCACTTACCTCATATAAGCAAAGTTAAGTGATTAACCATAAATATGAATGTCAAATCTGTATACCAATATTTATAGTTAACGTTCAATCCATGTTGTTTTTATGTAAGTTACCCCATAAAATATACTCCTGAGACAATTTAAATAGTTGGTTTCAACCGAAATTCTGTTGTATTAACCAAATTTTGGTCGCCACAATCAAATAGAGCGGCGGCTTCAACCAAACCATTCGGTTGGCAAGAAATTCTGTTGTCACAATAAATCTGATTTTCTGTGTATTATCAATAAATTCACATTTTTTGCATACTTTGCTAAAAAAACATATTTTTGGTATTTCTTTTTAAATTATATTTTTACGGAGACAGTAAAAGAAATACTAAAAAAAAGCATTGCTACCCAGCAAAAGCATGGTAATGACAGGTTATTACTGTGTGGATTACTATGTAATGATAGATCGTTACCTTTTACATTACTTTAAAATACAAAATAATGACCTACTGATAATGAATGGTAGAAGTACTTATAGTATATGCAAAATAATGATTTACTGGTAGTTACTGAAATAAGTACCGAATTCGTATTTCTGTTTTTTAATATTTATTGATTATTTTGTTTTGAAAAACTATTTTAAGATTTTAAAGGGTTTTTAACGTGAAATAGCATTATATAAACTTAAATTTTTGAATGCAAAAAGTGTATATTTAAAATTTTTTTTTTTATAATTTCAAATACAAATTATTTTTATCGATTTCTTCAAGTACAAAAATTTTACTTAAGAAAGGTACGTTATTATATTACCAAGAGTAACTACTAACTTTAATATTGTAAGTAACCACTTACTTCTTCACTATGAGTAACCATGCTGGTAACTCATTATTCTCACTTTTTTTGTAAGCGAGAGGGTAATGACCACCCATGAATTTTGAGACATCGCGAACAAAAGTAATTAAGCGAGTAAATTGCCTGGTAACTAGTGAAACCCTTTGTGGGCTACTTACTCCCTTAATTACTTGGTAAGGTCTGGTTTTGCTGGGTATCTTTCCAACGAAGATAAACTAGAATTTTCAATGTTTATATTGCACAGGAAAAACAGATTCGTGATGACTTCCAAATTTTTAGACAATCGAATGATTCAGTTGTATTAAGCGAATTATTTCGATTTGGCACAAATTCAGTTGCCAGCATGAATTTGTTTTCTACATGTACTTTTTAAGTTTAAAAAATATTGGAAAGGCTAAAATAATTCAATATTAAATTCTTAATACATATTTTATTTACTCGAAACAAATGAGCTTTACAAATACCACCATTTTATAAGGGGCGATTAAAGAATAAAAATATACTAAATACAAATACAAAAAAATCTCTCGGTTCCGATGAACAGGAAAAAAAGTTAAACATATAAATTCATAACAACTACCAAGCAAAAATGAAGCTGCCAAAGAAGCAATAAAATCATCACTACTATGGCAAAGCCATGGCTTCTTTTCTGATGGCTTCATCGATGAATTTAACATTGGCTTGTCATAGTAGTTATTTAAGTAAATGTACTACCATTACTCATACTTTATTCTAAGGAAGCAATGGCATTGCAATAATTAGATATTCTAATGCATGAATGGAAAATGTTCATATACATTCTAGAATTTTAGCTTTGATAAAAATTTAATTTATAAGAATGCAGGAAAATAAGTTTAAGGAAGCGAACTTTATGCATTGATATAGAAATACTCTTTTTTTTAACAAATAAATAATTGTGCATTAGTGAAAAAGCATATTTGGAAAATTAATAATAATTTTTAAACATTTGTACACAATTTTAAAATTATTTTGGAAAATTCTGAATTAAAACTAGAAATGGTGTAGTGTTAAATAAAATGGTCAAATTGCGTCGTCATAACTATGTACTACCATTACTCATACTTTATTCTAAGGAAGCAATGGCATTGCAATAATTAGATATTCTAATGCATGAATGGAAAATGTTCATATACTTTCAAGAATTTTAGCTTTGATAAAAATTTAATTTATAAGAATGCAGGAAAATAAGTTTAAGGAAGCGAACTTTATGCATTGATATAGAAATACTCTTTTTTTTTAACAAATAAATAATTGTGCATTAGTGAAAAAGCATATTTGGAAAATTAATAATAATTTTTAAACATTTGTACACAATTTTAAAATTATTTTGGAAAATTCTGAATTAAAACTAGAAATGGTGTAGTGTTAAATAAAATGGTCAAATTGCGTCGTCATAACTACTTAAGGCTAAAAAATAAAAATGACAGGCTAAGCCAGTTTCAATTAAAGGTAAAAGAAATTTGTTTTACTTGATTTTTCAAAACTTTAATTAAAAATTGCATAAATTTTAACCTGCATATAATTTAAAACAAAAATTTTAAACATGATTTAATAAAAAAAATACAAAAGTTCTTCAGAACTATTTTCTCATTAAAAGTTTTGATTTGGAATGAACATTAATAAATGCTTTAGATTCAAAAAATATACGATATTCGATATCGTAACTTATGCATAAAAAGCAATGGAGAGTGATTTTTTTTACACATGAAGCGGATTTATATCCCAATCACTACATTTGAAATATGAACATATGAATTCTTTTGGGAGTTCTTTAGAATAACACCAAAAAATCATAAAAGAATGTTAACTGAAGTTTAGGAAGCAATGAAAGTAGTTATAGCCACATAATGACTACCATTTTTTTTGCTGGGTAGTGACTAATAAATTTGAATATTAATAACAGTCAAACATATATTTTTCTTTATTAAATTGGACAATATGTTAAAAATGCATGCCAAATGATTGCCTAATTTTATGTTTCAAAAATATTGGTTAAACATGGAAAATTTTATTTATTTTTATTAATTTATTTTAAATTGTCAACTATTTAAGTTATATGAGTTGTTATTGTTTTTTATTTTACATCATAAAAATATCCATTTCAACCCACCTTTAAAGGTGTTAAATTTGTCAAGTCATAAACTACTTATTTACAAATGACATTCAGTGGAAACTTATAAATATTTATTTAATATTAAATATTTATTTAATACAATCAGATCAACGATTTCTTTTTCAAATGCATTTTTATTAATAATTTTATTGGTTTGTATTTCTTTAAGATTTAATAAGACAAAAAAAGAAATCAATACAATTTATTGATATTAAATAAATATTGTCATTTTTATAATGAGTTGTTAATTTGTTAAAGTGTGAAAATATGTATGTATGTATATTGAAACAATGTGTCTCTAGGGTCTCCTATTTGTTTGTTTAATACAATTATTTGCAGTCGATTGATTTAATTGCTAATCAAAAAGTAATAAAATTTTTAAAGTGCCCAATTGGAAACTGGATAAATAAAAAGAAATAGCTGGAAATGAAAATTATATAAGCGAAAATTGTATGGGGAGAAACATACAGCTCCTTATTGAAAGCTCGTTATGTTTTGAAAAAATTTATATATGTAACCGCCAAATATTTATATAAATAACAATTTTAAAAGCTGTGAAATTTCAATTTTCCATTGGGTATTTTGACAAGTAATTATTCTATTTAATTTCTATTAAATATTTTTTTTTTCAATTATGACTTGTGTAATGAGCTCAAATATAAAAAAATAACAAAATACTGTTGTTGGATTAATTTGTTGTTTTTCTCTATTTAATTGCTTAGATTAATAGGTGTAATGGAATGTTGATTGATTTTAAATGATTAATGAGTCTTGGCAAATTTTTTTTTTATTATTTTAATTTATTAATGATTATTTTATTACCGCAATAAACCCTTCTATTTTTTTATTGTATAAAATTTAATTTTTGATTTTATTGTTTTGATTTCAATTTCCCTTTTTATCAGTGTGGTATGCAAAATAAATAGATAGTTTGTTATGTAGACTGACGACATTTATGCAAAAATATTTGTGAATTTGACGCCTTGATATCTTTTTATCTTAATTTAAAAAATAGAAATGTTGTAAATTAATTAAACATTAATTTTACATTTTGTAGGAAATATATTAATTTACAGATATTTATTCTATTAACAAATATCAGACCAAACATAATTTACTACACTTACAATAATCGAAAAAAATCAGTATTCGTTTAATTTACGAAATATTTGTTATTTTGACATTTTTTCGTATTTTTTGCATTGGTCCTTATCAGTTTATGTTAAGGGTTAAGAACATTTCGTAAGGTATAGTATTTATATCACAAATTTATTTTTATTGCCATTAATATAAATTGCAAAAAATACGAGGACGGGTCAATAACTTAACTGAAAGGGCTTTGAAAGGGATAAACAAATTAGAGAAACGTTGGACAAAGTGCCCAGCGGGAAAAATGGGGTCAGTTGGGAATTTTGACCTGTCCCGTGATAGGTGAAAACATATCACGAGATAGGTGAAAATAGGACCGGTTCCTAAAGTACCTACCGCGTGACCGGTTTAAAAGTCAAGACATGTTCTTTTAGACCATTCCTGTGACATGTCACAGAGGGTAATTGTTCCCCTCCTAGAGCACCCATATTAAAGTGACCAGTCCCGTTTCCCGTCCCTATTACAATGAACCAGTCACGTGACGTGTCCTGGGATAGGTCCGTTTTCCGTAGGGAGACTATAAATGAAAAATAAAATGATTTTTTTTATTCAAAAACCTGGGTTTCTGTCATCGTTTTGAGAGATCACATTGGCATTTTATTTAAGGGGGGAACCCTTTGGCCTGTTCCTGCAGCATATCGGTATATAAAACTATGAGTTCTGTACATCTAAGTTATAAGGTATGTTTAGCAACTTTGTAGAAAATAAAGGGTGGTTAAATTTGAAGGGCCGATGTTGATTTTGAATAAAACACAAATTATTTAGGAAATTATTGTCATTTATTTTTATTATGATAAAATGGTATGGTTCAATTATGTATGGAACAAAATATCGGCCAAATGGCCGCCGCGACCTCGGCGGCACACCTCCATCCGATGGGCCAAATTTTCGATGACGCTAAGGCATAATTGAGGTTCTATGCCGTTAATGTGCCGAATTATCTCATCCTTTAGCTCTTGAAGTGTTGCTGGCTTATTGGCGTACACCTTTCTTTCAAGTAACCCAAAGAAAGAAGTCCAACGGTGTCAAATCACATGATCTTGGCGGCCAATTGACTTCGCCACCACGTGAGATAACACGGCCATTGAATTTGTCGCGCAAAAGTGCCATTGCTTCGTATCACTTGTGGCAAGTGATACCGTCCTGTTGAAAGCACATGTCGTCCAGGGTCATATCCTCAATTCCTGGCCACAATTAGTTCGTTATCATCTCGCGATAGTGAACACCATTCACGGTAAATGCTTGGCCGATCTCATGACACGCTATCGCGAACGACAGCAAGGAATTCAGCAAAACCAACTGGGCGCGCATGCACAGATGTTTTCACAGACCCGGTTTGCTGAAATTTGCCCACGATTCTCCCGATTGTGGACACATTTGGTGAATTATGCTGACCAAAAAAAAAAAGTCACAAAGTGCACGAAATGCGTTTTGATTTGAACGCCCTTATTCATAATAAGCCTGAATAACTTTAACGCGTTGCTCGATTGTGTATCTTTCCATGATTCAAATTGAGTTAGTCTGAAATTGAGTAATGTCAAATGAAGTGCAGAAAAAAATTACGTTTAGGTGCGGTTCACATTCAACATCGGCCCTTAAAATTTAACCACCCTTTATTAACGCAAATATTTTCTTGGAACATATTAACCCTCAAAATCCCTCACATAACAGTAATTTTTGGCTCTTTTCTCACAAATCGTTAAAAACACCCTAATAAGGAGGAGGGCGGGAATGAAATGTTCTACAAAAATGTTGGCCATAAAATTTTACTCCATATGTCAAAACACACCAAAGCCTAAAACTTAACATAAAGACCAAAAACTAGGCAAATTCAAGATTGCTCATTAAGGGTTAATTTAGTTATTATTTGGATTCAGTTCAAAAAGTTTTTAAAAAATTGATTTTTATATTTAATTTCACTAATTTGATCTCAAAATTTGGGACACATTTAAGATCTAATAAAATCTAGGCTGATCTAGAGCACCATTCCATTTGCTATGGACATATAATATCTGTCCAGATTTATAAAGAAAATAGGGTATTAAAAAAACCAAAATCCTTATTTTTATATACATTTTTATTTTGGTGCCCTGAAAACGGCTCAGTTGGCTAATATATGGTATTAGATATTAACAGATCTGCCAAAAGATATAAACCTGTATGGCCACATCATCTCATATCTGGCCATAAAAATCAAAAAAGTTTTCAGATCCCCTTAGATCTGATCATATCTGCCCCTAAATTTTATTAAGAATTAAATGCGAAAATATTATTAAGGTGAAAAAAATATTTTTGAGGTGTACAATTTTTGTGGTAAAAAAAAAAAAATTGTGGTGAAAAGCAGGTTTTCAGGTGAATATAAATTAAGT
This sequence comes from Eustalomyia histrio, assembly GCA_949748255.1. NCBI lineage: Eukaryota > Metazoa > Arthropoda > Insecta > Diptera > Anthomyiidae > Eustalomyia > Eustalomyia histrio. The sequence goes on along the minus strand of OX456526.1, from coordinate 26,018,393 downwards.
CAAAATATTTTATTCACCAAAACAAAAATTTTTGATTTTCACCCCAAGGAGCTTTGGTAGGGTCTTAATACACCCAGGTAGGATGAAACATAGTAAAAATGAAAAAAAAATGCCATCTCACAAGGAAGGTATCTCGATGGTCTCCCACCGATCTTTATGAAATTAGAATATTTAATAAAGGAGAGAAAAATAAGATTCACGTATTTTTTAGTGGCTCAATGTCACGTTTGGGGGCTTCGAAGTTAAGTCAAAACTATTTCATTTCTTTGATATGAATGTTTTTTCTCAACATATCTACCTGAATCTGTTGATTAAAACTTATTTCCTTTTACATTTTCACAATTGATTTTTAAACAATTAAGCTCGTTAATATTTGCCATCTCACTAAAATAGTTAACACAAACCTTTATCGATTATTTTTATATTTAATTTAATTATTGTAAATTGTGATGACATTTGTGCGCAATAATTGTTGCCAATCATTACTGAAAACAAATTAGATAAAAAAATATACATATTTCATAAATACTCTAAAGATTTTACAGCAGTTATTGAATGTTGAGGTTTTTAAATTGAACAGTAAAGTCTTCAATTACAGGACAAGTCCATCGACTGAAATCGGCTGACAATTAAACATTTTGTTGCAGTTAAACACATTGAAATAAATTTTTATTGCTAATTTTTTGAGGTTTTACTGTTTTCCAATATTCACATCGATTTGTTTTTTTAGCATTCAGCAAATCATTCAGTCGCAGTTTGTTTAAGTTGTAAATATTTCTTTACTACACGTCGTACTACTTACTTATACCATTTTTATAAATATATGAATTTTTAAAATGACAAACAATTGTCATAAATCTTAATTTTATTGCCCTGTAGTCATAAATTTTAATTTGCATATTTTAGTAATTTAGTTTTATTAATATATTTATATTTTAAATAATAATGTTTTTCCTTATGATTTTTTTTTAATAATTTACACACTTTTTCTCTTTTCTTATTTCTTTCAGTGTAAATTGTTGAAAAGAGCTGCCAGATTGTTAAAAAAATAATTTTAAAAATATAAAAAAGTTGCATTTTTAGATAAAAAATTTTGTGATCATGATTTTGCCAATGGTGTAATAAAGTATGGGTATTTTTAATTTTAACAAGATTTTTGATTTTATTACCAACCTATGTTGGCTTAATTTGTGGATTACTTTTGAATAAAAAAAAACTACAAAATTGGATTACATTCGGGATTTTAATTTGCTGCTGCACACGGGGAGAAAGGTTAGTTTTTATTTGTTTATTTTAATATCAAAGGAATTTGGTAAAAAATGTGTAAAGGAATATGCAAAAAAAAAATTAACACTGAATATAATTTTTTTCTACAAAAATAATTATAAATATTGTATTTTTACTAAAAACAAATAACAGAAAAGGTGCTTAAATTTTAAAATTAGCGCATAAAAATGGTACAATTACTGAAATTAAATCACCATGTCCTGAAAAATAAAAACAATAAAAAGTTATTGTAATAAAGACAAACATTATTATAGATTATTATATGAAATCGATGCAGAATTTTTTTAAATAAAATACAAAATTTTATATTTTTAATTGTGAAAAAGGAACATTTTTCTTATGGTTCTTGAGCTAGGGAGTGTCCATTTGATATTTTTCTCATTAATAAAAGTGATTGTTAAAATTTCAGATAACAAGTAGAGCCTGAAGGTTGCTTTTACCTTGATCAACGAATTTAATGCGTATTCACATTAATTACAGTTTAGTTTTTGAAGACACGTGATTTAACATTTTTAATATTCGTTTAAAATTACTTCAGAAATCATATTCATCGGGTTTCAGTTGGCAAGAAAGTCTAGGTTTAATATTGCTGCAAATCTGAGTGCAAATATAAGCAATTGGGTATCAAAATTTTAGTTTTTTGGAGTACTTAACGATTTAATAAATTTCAGATGTGCTCCCATAAAATTAATGAAATAATAATAATTAAGGTGAGATCCTACATACAAATTTAAGCAAAATTTCTGGCTGCCCCTGCTTCTTTGCTTCTTTAAAGAAGGTGTCAGAATCTCATAGAAATGCCTTAATGCTTAGAACTATTCTTCAGATTCTGAACAGATTTCAGAGAAAGCATATCAAATTAAGTTTTTATAAGAAGGAAATGGTTTTTCAGAATATTATCTTCATCTGACAACCTTATTGTGAACAATTTTCATACCCTATACCACTTCGTGGTTGTGCTTTTCACCACATGGACCCAACCGAGCTTTATATTTAGGGGCAGTGAAACCTTACATTTGACTCCCGGGAATCAGTTTTAGAATCCGTTTCATGGTACCGGTGGTAAAAGAACCTGTTCTAGAATAGATTCGAAAGTAACATGTTCTAAAAAATTTTGCTGGGAAATATAGTGCACGTCAACTATCAAGCAGGTCGCTACAAAGCAATTGCGCAGGGTTCAGCACTTGGATTGTATTAGAGTTACTGGTGCGATAATAACTTGCCCCTCCGAAGCTCCTAATGCTATGCTTCAAATTATTCCCATTGATTTATATGTGGTGGCGAAGCGACTTGCTGCTACGGGTTCTTGAAAGGTCAGAACCTATAGACAGAGACTTTACTCCTAGAGAATTATAGGACAGAAGGGATCAAACGGCTGGATTTGATATCGGAGTATACGCCGACGATTTAAAGATGAGTTGAGGGGTAAGCTCTGGGTTCTTCTCTGTTGATTGCGGCATACAAGGCTCCTTCAGTTTACCTGATGATGTTAGTGGCTTTCAGCCGGAGGTTTTGGCACTCGATGAAGCTTCGTCGATAGCAAGTCGGGGCTTATGTCCCTGAACTCGTATATTACACTTTCTATTCTCGTCGGACTGTGTAAGGGAAAACTGTCTAGGCTAAATTGACGGTCCCTGATTACAGTGGTATGGGCTCCCGGTCACATCTTTTATCATCATGAGCGGTCAGAGGAGTTAGCAATGGCAAAGTCTGCTTTAAATCTGTCCACAGGGATGTCAGTTGCTAAGCCGTGACATCCATTATGGCTGGAATTTTCGGACGGCTGGGGGCAGATGGCGTGTACTGGTCACGAAGCTCGATCTAAACCTCCCCTAAGTAGGAGAGATGTTTTGAGACTTAGGGGCCGGCTGTCTGGTCACTGGGTGATAGGCCGACACGGCAGAGACTCGTGTGGATGAGCGTTGTACATACTGTAGGTCATATCCTCTGTGATTGACCGGCATTGCAGAGCTTTCGACATAGAACTTTGGGCGATCATATACTGGACAATCTGTCCAAACATCGGATGTAGGATTGAATCTAGTTCTCCGGGTAGCAGCTCCATACAGGAGACACAACTTGATGCAAACGAGTGCGTGAGCTGCTACTTAAACTAACTAACCAACTTTCCAAGGATGAAACCTATTAAAATTAGTTGGGATCGCTGCATATTCAGTCCTATCTGAATTGGACTTTAATAGTATTTATACATACAAAAAATTCATTTATACATACAATAAATAACGACCCCATATTTTGGTAAAACGGCATAATTTTTAAATCTAGTCCCCATATAAAACCACTTTCCCGGTATTTGCTTAAATTAAGTTTTTCGGCAATTTTTTTCAGATGTACGATATCTCTATACCAATCGACGCAAAATCACTTTCTGAGTCGATTATCGGAACCACTTCTTCATTATAACGGTAGTTATCTACCACGCTCTGATCAGTACCAATACAAACATTTTAAAGATACGATTCCAATAGTGACATGTGTATTTTGATTTTTTTTGCAGAATTTTTCTGAGTTATCCTAAATACATAATCGAACTTTTGGATTAAGGTTCGGTAGTTCCAAATAACGTCAAAATAATTTAATTTTTTTATTAAAAAATTCTTGTTGAAAAAATTACCGAAATTTTCTACGCATCCCGGTTAAGTGTTACTCACTGTATTTACTTCAACATTAGAATTGATGTTTGAAAAAGTAAATTATTAAAAATTCATAAATTCTAAATAAACCTGTCAATCAACCTCATGGACCATGTCATATATATTTTTTTAGAAGCTTATCATGTTAAAGTTAATATGATATTTAAAACCAAAAAAAAAAAAAAAAAAACATGTACTAGTGCCACAAAAAAAAATCAACAACATCAACAAAATTATTGAAAACCTTCAAAGTTAAACTACTAAAAGACAAGTTTTAATAAACTTTTTTTTTTTTAAGATTTTGAAATACAACACACAACGAATAAAAACATCATCCAAAAGATGAAGTACGCGAATGTATGTATTATAAACATGAAATATTAGATATTTTTAGTTTTGTGATTTTTTTTTAGCATTAAACCTTTCTGAAGGATAACAACCTTTTTAAAGAACAGGTGTTCGTCGTTCTCTTAACGAAACTCGTGTGTATGAAATAAAACTGCATGGAAAGTGGTGTCATTAGTAATTATCTAACAACTACCAGAGCCACTATTAACTATTGGATGTCTATTTGAATTTACGAGTATGGATATTTTATTTTTTGCGTTAAACATGTACATAATCGTTTTTTTCTTACTGGTATCACACTTTGGGCCAAAAGATTGGAATTTTTGTGTAAACATTTATTTTAAATAGGAAATTTTTCAAAAATTATGATTCTGACAAAATTCTTTTCTTGATTCTTTTAATGATTTTCTACAGAATTTTTCTTTAATTACTTAAAATATTAAAATTTTAAATATATAATATTTAACAGATTTTTCCCACTGTGCAATATACATTTTATAATGCATACTCTGTATATACGTAAAAAGTACTCGTACATATAGTTAGATGCGTAAAGTATTAAACAACATTGAATTTGATTAAAGTGAATGCATGGCAACATGCAAAATACTTTTCAAAACTATTTTTGATGGTCGTAAATTGAGAACTCGGAAACTTGGAATTTGTTTACAACTGAAGGTACTAAAATAAGTTTCAATTACGAAATTGATTATATAAATTACTATTTGAATCGAACTAATATTATTAATTACTGATTTATTCATTTAATTAAAAAATCCAATTAAAGTAGTAATCAAATGATACACTAATAAAAAAGTTTAATAATTAATAATATTTTTTGACATTTAAATTCAATTTTTAACCAACTTTCTGTACTAAGAAAACGGACAGCTTTATCATACTCTGTGAGAATTTAAAACTGCAAGGTGAATGCTCATTTTCTTAACATTAATGGATGCTATTTAGTATCGATTGTTCGATAGAGAAATTGATTCCATATATAAATCCTAGTGTAAAATTAACCAGATCCAGTGGTAGATAAGCCTCTCTTAGGGAAGAGTATATCTAAATATTTGTCCTGAGCGTTTGTGTCCAACTGTGGTGAACACCGGAGCTTAAGCTACTTAGAACAGAGAGTAGATAACTCTTCAATAGAGCAAGGAAGAATAATAAACCAGAGGACCCCGAGAGGTAATGTCTCAGTTCTTATGCTTTTAAGAAGGGATAAAAGGAAATAGTGACCGAGATACTATGGAGAATTAGAGCGAGACTACGTAAACTTCTTACTAAGACACCCAGCTCACCAGAATTTCATATGAGGTCACATGGTACCTTTACGTTGAGTATTCACTTACAAGTTGCAGGGATGAGATGAAGTGTCCCGTTGGATATACTCTCATCAATTGCAGTTCATATAAGCGAGCACATTATTTTAAAGCTAGACGAATGCTGAATTGCTTTGGTGATATGATCTCTTACGCTTATGCGGGAGTTCTGCTTCGTATTTTTACTGGTATTCTGGCATATAGTCAGATTATGGGAGGTCAGGATAATCTTTATCCCCAAAGCGGAAAAAATAAATCACTGTACTGCGACAGACCACAGACCAGAAAGTCTGGTCTATTCCTTTGAAAGAATCAATTCCAGAAGAACCCAGCACTTATGTCTAAAAGCGACGGCAATGGACCGTGAGTACGAGTTGACATCCTTCCTGTACGTGGAAAGAGCGCTTAACAAAGTGAATATATCGTCGTTCATTGATGCCCTGGAAAGTATTGACACTGATCCGCAGTTTACCTTGTTATGGCTCAGTAACAGGCTAAGAGTTCGCAGGACCGAGCGGGAACCTCTCGTTTGGTAACCCAGGAAAGTTTGGACGCGATGATCATCCTGATATCCCTTAGATAGACACATATATTGGATTGAGGTGAGGCAAAGCACTTGGCGGCACAATACCATTTTTTGTGCGGTTGGCAGTGCAAGACATTTTAATGATCGCGAACTTTGTTCACAGAGGACTGGGACGCAGATTCTGTTATTCGGAGTGCTGAAATATCGGCCTTTAGGAATGGTTCGAAGATGGGGTACGTACGATGTTCTTGGTTTCGGTTAGGCTACGATCAGTATGGGTCAATATGCATTAGGTCACTCCAGTGCTTTGCGAGTGTCCAGGTCTGACAAAGCGTCGCCACAGATATCTGGGAAGCAGGTTCTCCGATGACCTGAATAACCTATTAGTCTTTGTGATATGTCTCTTTTTGAAGGAATCTGGATGGTTTTAGGGATTTTTCGGAACGTGTTTTTTTTTCATGTAGATATGGAGGACTGAGGTAACCGCAACAGGCTTCTTTGCCCTTAAAGTAGACTTGCCGCTAGCGGGCTCCCTGTATACCTAACCTAACATTTGTAAACTTAAGTAAATTTTCAGCTTGTAATTTTCCAATAAATATTTTTATTTCTAACTATTCTCATAATATTTTTTGTTATATCGTCTGTTTAAATACTTTCACATTTTTACTGGAATCAATAAAATTTGAAATGAACAAATGAGTGTGTCGTTCAAATAAAATACTGTTGTTATCAAATTTTGTCAAAATTTTGACATGCACTTTGATCGTGAATTTTTTGAAAGCAAAATTATTCGTAAATATATACAAAAAGGGTGTTAATTATTACAAAAAGAATTTGTAATTTTTGTTCTATAAATATTTTTAAGAAAAAGTTGTTGGGTACTTTATGTTAAAAAAATCATGAAATAATTAAAAGTTAATTTAAATATTTATCAGATCATTCAATTAATATTTATTTAAAAAAACTTTAGGTATATATTTTTGGTTAATATTTTTTCTGTACACACACAGGAAATCTAAATGTGATTGCTGAATACTTTGGCTGTTGCACTAGAAATCCAGTTGAAATAACCGAGCTTTGTAGTGGAACCGATTATTTAGTGATACCAACCAATTTTGGTAATAGTAACCAAATTTCCAAAAATAACAAAATTTTTCTCTCTGTGTAGGTATTCAAATTTCTTTTCTTATGTGGTAAAATTTTTTATTTCAAGTTGTTAAAAAACTATTCAGTTATGAGATATCAAATTATGACCATCCATATACTGATCATGCACTCAAATTTTACATGCATACACCTTCATCATCATCATCATCATTTGCATCATATGTGAATGTATGTAAATTGTTGTTACAGCCAGTATTCGATATTCAGTCATATGTTTCTATGTAGACATAGAGGAGGCTCTCGTTAAGTCCAACTATTATTTAAAATTACCATTTGGTTGCTGCTGTTGTTTGTGATCACCACATAACTTGTTTAACTAAATATTTTTATAAAAGCAGGCCTTCCTATTTTTTGTTGTCAGCTGGAGTCTTGAAACTCGTACACGCATGTATGCATAAATTTTTCAAAAAACATTTACGAGTATGTAACTTACGTCAAGCCAATCCAGTCAGGGATGGAAATATTTTATTTTTGAAATGTCTGTAAAGATTTATCGAATTCAGGGATTTCGAACCGGAATTAATTTTACGAACTCAAAACTAGTATAAGATTTTGGCTGTTTGTACTGGGTGGGGATTATATGAGCGGGGGTAGTGAAAAAAAAGCACAAAACTTTCCATCCCTGTCATTGATGATGCTATGGAATGTAAGGTGTTTTTGTTGTTATTTGTGTCGTAGTATACTCTGCTAGTTGAAATAGTGATCGTGGTGGTGGTAGTAATTTAAGCACGCGCAATCGAGGTCTAATTTGCATGGAAATGTGATAAGACTAAGAAGACATGAAAACCGCTTAAAAAGTAAATACCGCTTTAAATACAACAACACAACAACATCTTTAAATACTCAATAATGATGTTACCACTTTTTCTCATTTCTTTCTTTTCATTTTTGTTAAGACTTATAGATGATAGACTCTAAAAACTTTGTTACTCACTTCCATATAAACCAGTAAATCTATGATCTTTATCTTTTTTATACAATCTCTTTAATATGGCAGATCTTTTCTGCATCTTCTTTTTCTTCTATTTTAGCTATAAAATATTTAAATATCTGTTCAATGATCACGGCAACAACATTGTTGTATTGTGTTGTATGTTGTTTGTGGTTGTTGTGTTTATTGTAAGTGAAAATACCACTTGTTGGGTTACAACAAATTTTACACGACAAAAAAAAAACAGTTGCATTTTTAATTGAAAATTAAAAATTTTAACATAGATCAATTCCTTATTTGCTCAATAAAAGAAAAATAATTAATTCTGAAAAATACAACAAATTCTGTTGTTAATACACCAATATATTACTTGAAAAGGATGAGCCAACAAAACTAATTACACTAGTTTACTGCCATTTTGCAAATATAATACAAATTTAATTTTTTAACTTTAATTTTTAAATAAGGGCCGCGAAAATAAAAAATCAGCTCTTGTTAGATATTTTGCTTTTTATGACATTTCTTTCAAAGGCACCATACGCAAATAATTTGGAAAGTCTATTTCTGATACCTTTTTTCATTTTTGTTTTTAATTTTTGTTGTAAACTTCTTTTTGTTAATTTTTATGGAGAAGTATACTGACTTCCGAGTTCACATTTTTTATTCTTTTTGATTTAAAAATACAAGTGTTTCGTAAGTTTTCAAATTTTAACGATTTTTTCCCGAAGAGAATTTTTGCTGCTTTTTGGAATAACTTGGAAAACCTGCACGCTAACACTTCCTCATTTTACTAATGCATTTTCTTTAAGCGGTTTTTATTTCAAAATTCAATTTGTTCCTCTATTTTATCTCTTTTATCCCTTGGCATGCCAATACAAGCTGTTTTTATATTTTTTTTCTCTACTACAATCCAATATTCACAAAAATCTAAAAGTTTAGCTTGGAATACTTTCTTTGTTAAGAAAAACTTAGGACCTTAGAGTTTTCTTACAAGGGAGGTTCCCTGAAGAGTCTCATTGCAATGAAACTCGGGTAGTATGTTGTACAGAAGCCTTTCAATCTTATATTAAGAAACTAATAAAGTGAGGTCAAAAGTGATCCCATATTTCAACTACGAATTGTAGAATTTTGTTGCTAACACTCTTAGCTTTGTTTCATTTGATCTCTAATTTACGAATTTAAAAAAAAAAATTTTTTTTGGTAAACGTTAACCCTTGCCGAATTGCGTTCCCGAGTTTACTAAAATTTCCAAATTTGATTAATCAATGAATTTATTAATTAAGTATGTTTTTTTTTCAACAAAAAATGGTTTTATTTATGAACATAGTCTGCTTTCAACTCGATATATTCAGTTCATCGTTTTTGCATTTTTATGTTCCTTCCAAGTAATAGTTCTTCAAAATAGGAAATTGTTTCAATTTATTTCAATTTGCTTCAATCCAAATCTCATACCACCGAGCCATTTCTTTAGGTTTGTCAACAGGAATTAGTCGCAGGGGGCTAAATCTGCAGAATATGTCAGATGGGGTAGCATTTCATAGCTCAATTAAAATAATAATAAATTGGGCACACGGTTGCGATTATGGTCGAGTGTGAGTTATCGCGGCTATCATCTCGCGGATGGATTTCTTTTATATCCAAATATTTATGTAAGAGATTAATCACAACTGTCGACAAGAAATGTCGTGATTGATAGTCGACCGTCGATATTTTTTGACGTTTGGAAAAAAGGAAAATTTGGTCGTATTTTTAGTCATATATGTATTTTCATTAATTGACATTTATTTTTGTTGCTTTTAATTTCACTGTACTTAACTTACGTATTTTTATTTTCCAATATTTTTCTTCTGTTCGTGCAACTCTGATTCGAATTTTTGCAACTCTAATGTGAATTTTTGTAACTGTATTTTGATAGTCAATCCTAATTTGTACAAAAAACACAACAACTGACAATAATTTGAGTCTGTATTCGTGTGAGGTCATAAAAATATAATATATTCTATTGCGACGCTCAAATCGCTGGACAACATGTTGACATTTTTCGTTGGCAAAATAGTTGTGATTAACCCCTAAAATGGATGTACCAGCTCAGTTAAGATGCCTGCAGCCTCAGCCCCCTCACACACTTTCATTCTCCGATCGATCAATATCATTCCATGGATTTTATATGATTTCTGCCACGGCGACGTCTTTTAGGCGACTTGAAAGTTCGCTATCACTTGCGCCAGTACGACCACAACAGAACTAAGTAGACCACTTCTTAGCCATTGAAGTTGATGGCGCTGTCCGCATAGTTCTTAAGAAGCATTTGTTTGATTTCAGTGTTTTTTTTTGGAAGACATAATGCTTAATGAGCACACAAAATTCGCTTTTTTCCATTTTCGACGAAATTCACGAGGTTGTCTGCCGTTAAAGGATGAATATTAATATTATCAAAATTCTGAAAAATATAATATGTAAATGATACTTGAATTCACATACACACACAAAATTTATTTTTTAGCTTATCCTCGCTATTGAAATAATTTAACTGATTTCATAAACATTTGTCAATTTTAATATATTGCTTTAGAGCAGCAAAGCTCATACTTTGTCGGAATATTTCATAAAAAACATCACATCAAAGATTTTTTGAATAATTTTTTCAAGTGTAAATATTTTTTTAAGTGTTTGTGACTTTTTTCTTATAAAATAAACTAAAGCTAATAAATGCTTAAAGCCAGTCTCTTAGATTTAGACCTGTGTTAGCTTATGACTCGTTTGTTGTTTAGCTTTTTTGCTAATGACCAGTAGCTAAAACGCATCTGCAAATTATTGCGCATCTTGTTATCGCATCTGTTCGATCAAATGTAGATATAAAAAAATTGTTATTTTTTTTCTTAATACTACTGATTTTATATGTTTTAATAGAAGCAGCAGTAGCAGCAGTATCTTCCTATAGAAAACCACTTTTTTATTTAATTTTTTTTTTTTTTTTTTTGTATTCAACTCGTTTGCATATTTTAAATTGTTCACCATTTTTTACAAACATTTATCGTTTTATTTCGATTTTTTTTTGTATTTTGCGTTTCTCTATATAAATATTTTTGTGTCTTGTGTTATTTATTGTTTTATGTGATTATTTAAAATATTTTATTGTTGTAATTTTATTATAACTACTACTTTAAAAATTAAGTAAAGTTATAAATTTTAGTATGTCTTTAAAAAAAAAAAATATTTTATTTTAAGAAAGTGGTAGACCTTCATTTTTGTTTTTATTTAAAATAAGTTTTTTTTTATATTAAGTTTTACATGACGGTAATAAGAGATAGACATATTTTTTATAAATAATGATCTATGGGCTTTATGGTTTTACAAACTCTAGGAAATTCCAGCAATAAAACAGGAATTTGAATTAGTGTTTTAATTTTTATAAAAAATAAAAAATATAAAGAAATATATGCATATTTAACAAAGATTGTTAAATTTTTTACACTAATTTGATTTCGTTGACTGTAATAAATTGCATTACTATCATATACACAACTCTCTTACGGCGAGTTTTAAAAATAGTTTATAAAAATATTTTTATTTAAATATTTGCTAAATATATCCAAGCAGTTGTTGTAAGATATATTCCACTTCTTTTATACTATAAATTTAATTAAATCTAGTTAGAAAAACAACTCACTGGATTTAACTACTTGTAGGCAGTTTTTGGATATTCAATACTACATTTTATACCACTGTTTTATTTTTATACACGTAAACAACTAAAGACCATGAGGTAAACTAAATAAAACTAGTGTATGTAAATGTAATAAATGCAAAACGATATTACATTTCAAGGAAGAAATAAGTTTTCAAAAGTTTATTATGAAAATATTTTAAGATTATAGAATACATACAACCATAAAATAACTGCAAATTTGTTTATTGAATCAACAAAATTCAAATAACACACTCAAATAGAAATTAGTGAAAATTTCTGTTAAAGAAAACTTTTACTAATTTTTCATAAAAATAACTATAAATATAGTTATTTTGAAAAAATAACTACATAGTGGTAAAATTACCCAGCTAAAATGCAGCTCCCAAAGAAGCAATAAAAGCTTCACTACTATTGAAAAAGGCATCACTTCTTTTCCGATGGTTTCATCGATGAATTTAACATTGGCGTGTCATGGGATGGAAGTATTCAAATATAGCTAGGAGAAATACTCATACTTTACTCAAAGTAAGCAATGATAATACAATGATTAAATATTCTGATAGATGAGTGGAAAATTTTCATATACTTTGTAGGACTTAAGCTTTGATGATAATTTAATTCATAAGAATGCAGAAAAATAAGTTAAAAGAAGCGAACTTTATGCATTGACATAAAAATACTCTTTATAAGAACAAATAAATAATTCTGCATTAGTGGAAAAGCATTTTGAAACATAGATTGCGTTGTCATAACAATTTAAGGATGAAAAAATGTAAATGACAGTCTAAGTTAGTTTTAATTAAAGGTTAAAGAAATTTGTTTTTCTTTATTTTTCAAAAATATTATTAAAAATTGAAAAACTGCATAAATTCTAATCTTTATGAAATTTTAAACAAAAATATTGAAAATGATTTAATGAACAAATTCAATAAGTTCATCAAAACAATTTTTTAATTAAAATTTTTGATTTTGAATGATCAGAAAACAATATTTTGAATAAATGCTTTAGATTGAGAATATATACGATATACTATAACTTATACTTTAAAAGCAATGAAAAGAGCGATTTTTTAAGATATGATATTTTAATGAAATAGTTCCTTAGAATAACACCAAAAAAATCATAAAAGAATGTTAACTGAAGTTTAGGAAGCAATAAAAGAAGTTATAGTCACAGAATGACTACTAAAAATTATCAAGCATAAAATTATGTGTTGTAAAATCAAACACAAATGTAGTAAAAATAATAAACTGAAACCTACGACGTATACAAGGTGGCGCAAAAGTAATCCTCCTATCAGAAAATGCTATAAATTTTGCGATTGGCCCCTAATGTCAGTTCTGTTTTGACATTTGTGTAGTAAACACATGCGAAATACACGTTAATAAGCAATGTTACGCCACACTGCTCCAGAACGCGAAATATTGGTTACTATTTATTTGAGCAATAATGAAGATGATTTTTCATCAAAAATAATCATGAGTGATAAGGCCCATTTCCATCTTAGCGGGTACGTAAAAAAGCAAAATTTACGCTTCTGGGGCACTGAAAATCCGCGTGTAACCCACGAAGAGCCATTACACCCGCTCAAAGTCACTGTATGGTGTGCTGTTTTCGCTGGAGGAGTCATCGGACCTTTTTTCTTCGAAGACGTCGCGGGCCAAACGGTTACTGTGAATGGTGAGCGCTACAGAGCAATGATCAACGAGTTCTTTTTGCCGCAACTTGATGAATTGGGATTGGAAAACATGTGGTTCCAACAGGACGGTGCAACGCCACACACTGCACGTGCCACAACCGATATGCTGAAGGATGCAAGAATGTGAGGACCTATCGCCGGAAGTTTTGGCCAAAGTGATGGAAAATGCCATAAAAAGGGCTCAAATGACAATCAACTGTGGCGGCGGCATACATCATATTCTTGACTTGATGTAAACAAAATTAAAAGACCAAATAAAAATAATCCACAAGAAGAATCAAAGTTTTTCATTTTTTTTTAAGTTACAGCCAAAAAACATCGGAAGGTTATTTTTGCGCCACCCTGTACTCTAGGGTGTCCTGGTTTTTTTTTCTTTTGTGAATTGTTTGAAGTAAAACCACTCAAACGATGTTATGAGTTTTAATAAGCTGAATTCGTGAAAAATAAGCAGACCAATAGGGAGGGATCATTGTGTGGTTCCGCGCCAGCGACTTAAGATTCCGATTTTTGGATTTTTTTTTTTTGCAAATATTGCGGAACACATTTAAAAAATGTTGATGGAATAACTTTAGTTCATCATTACGGTTTTTTTTGCCAAATGGATCTTAAATGTTGCCTCGTCATGAGCCTGTTATTATTTACATAATCCACGAAAGAATTGCAGTCAACATTAACCATTAAAACTATAAAAAGAAGGAAATTGAAAAAACCCGATCTTCCATGCCTACACCACTATATAATAAGAAGACCGTACCACCTTACAGGCAAAAAAGTGAGCCGTACAACTTTGAATATAAAGTAGTTTTGTAAGGCAATTACGAAATTTATTTTTACCGTCGGATCTTATGATATAATATGATATACCGAAGTTTAATAAATTTTTGCGATCTTTAATTTTCTGATATTAAGATGATATATTAGGGTGGTAGGAACTGAAATCCGCACCCTGTTTCTGTATCTGACGCGAGAAGTTTTAGCATCGAGAAATTTATCCCTATTTTATACAAGATAACAAAGATTATTGTATTTTTACTGCAAAATTTTTTCCAGCTTCTAACTTTTAAAGCTGTGCACATTTAATTTTTAAAATTTCTTATTCGATAGAGAAATGACAATAATTCAGCGCCTTATTATCTTAATATATATTCAATTGCCTGTAACTCTTCCTATAGAAAGCAAAACAGCGTTGCGTTTTACATAATTTTTGCGAATACTTTATAGATGCGAGATATACATAAACGAGGTGCTGGTATGTACATTTTAGAATGTGATACTTGAGGTCCTCTCGAGACAAAAACATCAATAAATCACACTTTCAGAACCGTAAATACCGACGATATGATGAATAATTTAAAAAGGCGACCCCTACGTTCCACAATTTTTTTTTTTGAAATTGCTTTGCAAAAATATTTCAGATTCAAGGGTATATGCTGAATTTTATTTTCTATTAGAGTCTATTGATCAGGGTGTACTAAGCTTTTGCCGATGTTTTTAACTACCAAAAAATCGATCGACTCCGGATTACTTCCCGCATTTCGATTCTGTAACTTTTTAATAACCAAATTCCGTATTTTTATCTGTTCGTACAAAAATATCAGCAATACCAAAATTATATTTGGTTATGAATCATATGGCTGGCATTTTCGAGATAAGCCTTTTTACAAACAAATTTTAAAAAATATTTTTTTTTAACGGATTGCGCAAATTTTGATACAAAATTTGTGTCATTTTTAATTTTTTTTATGAATATAGACCAACATAACCGACTTTAAACGACTGATAAGGAACCAAATGGCGGTTCCAAAAATTGTTTACTAATTTTTCTAATATTCACGTCATGTCCATAAATTCAATGAAAACACGATCAAAAATAAAATATCCATGTCTTTCAGATTTTCTAAATTAATTCGTTAAATCGTATATTGAAATTAAATTTTATACAACTTTATTTAATATTAGAAATAAGAAGTTTTTTACCCCTACTATCTATGTTTTGTTAAAAGAGTTGCTACTCTTCGGATAAAAGCAAATTCGTTGGGAAAACCGGCAATTTTGGTTTCAATATATAGACAATATGGTGGTTTAACTTGCAGTTTTTAAGAGTACGTCAAAGATCAGCAAAAACAATTTTGATTTTTAAAAAAATTTAGATATACTCCCATACACAAAATATAAATTCACCTTTAAAAACATAATCACTTGATTGAAGTTTTCAATATGATTTAATTTTCAAGGAATATATTCGCAAATTTTTTCTATTAATTTTTCTTATTAGAAATATTACGAAAAAATTTTTTTTTTATTTTTTTTTTATTAAAAAACGAAGGCTCTGGTAGAAATCGAACCGACTACCCCCGCACTGATAAGCTAGCACGCTGTAAACTAGCCTACCGGGGCGCTCTACGAAAAAATAATAAATTAACTAACAACAATTATATGAATTAATAACAGTACACAAATTGCTAACATTAATAGTTAAATCACTTTTATACAGTACAAAAACTGTTACTGAACATTTTAAAACAACTATTATCGTGGACTGCACAAATGACCTACATGTAGTTATTGTAAAAACATTCTGAGTGCAATATAAATTATAATGGAAATAAAATGTATCAATAAAATATAAGGAAATTACAAATTAAAAACAATAAACTATTTATAAAACAGTTAAATCATAAAAAGTGAAAAAATCAAGTGATTTACTTATTACTCATAAAGTCAACATCCTTCAGAGCATTCACTTTCTTATTAAAAAATAATAAAATCAAACTATATTATAAAATGTAAATAATTACATTAAGAAAAAGTCTAGTAGAAATATGTACGAGTATGTAGAACAATATTAAAAAAAAAACCAGACAGATTGTCAATCAAAAAACTGTTTAATTACACCCTACAGCATTATGTGGTCGAGTTAATATACGATATTGTTTCTGAGGGAAAAATACTTTTTTTATAGGTACGCACATTAGTTTTGTACAAAAGGCACTTTTTGTATAAAATGCAGTTTTTGTATACAAGGTACTTTTTGTATAAAATATACTTTTTCTATAAAAGGTAATTTTTATATACAAGATGCTTTTTGCACAAATGGTATTTTTGTAAATAAAGGTACTTTTTGTGTAAAAGGTACTTTTTCTATAAAAGGTACTATTTAATAAAAGGTACTTTTTGTATAAACGGTACTTTTTGTATAAACGGTACTTTTTGTATGAAAGGTACTTTTTGTATAAAAGCTACTTTTTGTATAATAGGTACTTTTTGTATAAAAGGTATTTTTGTATAAAAGGTACTTTCGTATAAAAGGTAATTTTTATAACAGGTACCTATTTTACAATAGGTACTTTTTGTATAAAAGGTATTTTTGTATAAAATGTATATTTTGTATAAAAGGTAATATTTGTATAAAAGGAACTTTTTCTATAAAAGGTAATTTTCTAAAAAAAGCTACTTTTTGTATAAAAGGTACTTTTTGTGTAAAATTTTTCTATAAAAGTTAATATTTTAAAAAAGGTACTTTTTGTATAAAAGGTACTTTTAATTTTTATAACAGGTACCTATTCTACAAAAGGTACTTTTTGTATAAAAGGTACTTTCTTATAAAAGTTAATTTTTATAACAGGTACCTATTCTACAAAAGGTACTTTTTGTATAAAAGGTATTTTTGTATAAAAGGTATATTTTGTATAAAAGGTAATATTTGTATAAAAGGTACTTTTTCTATAAGAGGTACTTATTCCATTAAATGTACTTTTTCTATAAAACGTACTTTTTATAAACGGTTCTTTTTTTACAAAAGGTAATTTTCTTATAAAAGGTACTTTTTTATAAAAGGTACTTTTTTGTAATAGGTACTTTTTTATAAAAGGTACTTTTTTATAAAAGGTACTTTTTTATAAAAGGTACTTTTTAATAAAAGGTACTTTTTTATAAAAGGTACTTTTTTATAAAAGGTACTTTTTTATAAAAAGTACTTTTTTATAAAAGGTGCTTTTTTATAAAAGATTTGTACTATGTTTGTTGTTCTATCTTTACCACAAGATAAGTTTAAAAAAATTAATCTTTTATTTAAATAATGATTTCTAGTCAACCATATGATTTTTTAATTCATCTTTTTTCTTTATGAAATTGATAGTAAACCACAATATCATCTTGAAATAAGTCTGAGCACATCTGTAACACAACTTTTGAGTATTTGAATTGCTATAATAAAACTCTCTCATATACATACTCTATACAAGTTACAGATACAGATTTCAATCATCATGGAATGTCACCAAACGAGTTGAAAAATTAAAAAAAAAATTAAAACAAATACAGATTTGTATAAAACCAAAATTGCAACATTCACAAAAATACATTATAAATAAGCAAAAAAAAAAACCCCAAACTTTGTTTACCAATAAATTACTCAGTTTTGATATACCAACTATTTAATTTATACATTTCTATTTTTAGCAATAACAAAATTCTAATTATTTTCAAGCCATATATGTGTCATATACTACAACAAAATACCAATAATAAATAATTAAAATATAAACAAATCGTTTACTTTTTATAGTCATCAATAACCATAAATACAATAACAATAATAAATATTGTTTTTATTAATAATATTAAAAAAAAATGTAGAGAGAAAACACTTGCGTGTCTGATAATAATCAATCTTCATTAAATGTTGTTTCAAATACTACGAAATCTCTGATGCACCATCTGTGAACGCCCTCTTGTAACAGCAATTCAAATTCAAAAACATCAGCCATCAAGTTAAATTTAGCACCCATTACCTACTTACTGTTGTGCTATTTTTAAAATTTAAAAGTATTTTTACTGTTTATTTGTTTTAAAAATACTTGCATGAACAGTTTTTACTTTTCATTTGAATTTTTTGTTTTTATTTTTGGTATTGGAATTTGCAAATATTGAAATTCCATTTAAAGACAATCTAAAATTCTATTATTTAAGTAATAATCAATTTATTAATAAACAATTTTGTTAGAGAAAAACTAGCATTTTTATACAATTCTGCACTTTGCATTGCCACATCTTTGATTTTGAGAAAAATTTAGTTTATTTTATCAAAGAAGGTACACCTACGTCAATATAGAAGTATTTGTTTAATAAATATTAAGCTACATTTTTTATATTTTTTTTTTGTAAAAGGTCCTTTTTGGTATTAAACTTTTTTTAAAAAGGTAATGTTTTCTAAAACATACGTTTTTCTAAAATATACTTTTTTATAAACGATACATTTTACAATATGTACCTTTTTATGAGATATACCTTTTTACAAAAAGTGCCTTTTCATTTTAATAAAGAGTACTTTTATAAAAAAATATTTTTTTTAGAAAAAGTACTTTTTGATATAAGGTACTTTTCTATACAAGTTATTCTTTTAAAAAAGAAAGGTATCATGAAAGGTACCTTTATATGAAGAAAAGAAGTTGCTTTTTATATGTAAATGGCACTTTTTTTTTAAAAAAAAAGTGCGTTTTCAAACAATAAAATTGATTAAAATAATTTTGATTTGGCATCACAAAATATATGTATTTGTTTTCGAAATAATAACGAATACGAATATTACAAAAGTGGAGTACACACTCCGCTTAATCTTGTTCGCTTTATAATTATTAAAGTATGCGGTTGCTAAAATTATATATAAATTTAGATTTTTTTTTAGCAATCTTAAAAGTTTTGATGATTTTTTTTTTGTTGTTCTCTAATTTTGTTGAAAATGCCCACTATAGAGGTTTAGGGTTGCTGATCAGGAATTCGTAATTAAAACTTCAATATTCCAAATGGCGAATACATTTTTTTTTAATTTTTTGGTTCGATTTTTAGTTATCAGTGGAGAAGATTCAAAGGTCGTTAAAACCAAATATGAAGTCAGATTTAAAAAATTCAAAATGGATAAAATATTTTTATGAAATTTAGTTGTATTAATTTTTAATTATCAGCTAAAGGCGTTTTAAGGTCTATCAAACATAATGTAAATTCATATATAAAAACTCCGAATTCTGGGGTCCGATATGGTCAAATCCTGCGTGATGAACGCTACATTTGTACTCGTTTTTGGATTAAAATATAGACATCTCTTGGTCTTTTAGAAGAGATACATTCAACATAGTGTTTAGTGGAATTTAAATATACTTTTGAATGGCATAAAACTTAATTTTTAAACAGGTATTTGTTTCGAAAAAATTAATCACAGTTTTGTGACGCACGCTACAAAAAAATGAAAGTAACTTTGAAAGTTGAGGTATGTTTTCGTAATTTTTAGCGAATTTTGCATAACAAAGCACACAAAACCTAATGCCTACAAGAAAGATGAATATAAGAGAATTCTAAAACAACTTATTAATATTAATTTTATCGTTTTTATTCAAAAGCCCTGGACCCTTTGTGACGCACGCTACGTGACGCACGTTATATTTTTCTAGTAGTATATAAATAAACACGATTGAATTTATTTTAACGAAAAAATTATTTAATTTTTTAATAACAATTCTTAATACAAATTTTTAACATTTTTAACCAACACACCAACTCAAATAGGAAATAAAATAGACAATTTTTAATTTTTGTTCTAATTCCCTAAAAAATTGTAAATCATGTAAATTATATTTTCATGTATTTCAAGACAAGGTTGCATTTGTTTTCGATGTGATAACAGAGCATTAATATTTTAACTCTAGGAATTCTGCCAATAAAATCCTATTAAAAGAGCTTCCCAACCAAATTTATTCTACAACATACTCTGTTAGAACAAATTCCAGGGAACAAGAACTTGTTTACCTTAACATAAATGATAAGATACAATATAACTAACTAGAACTAGCTCCAGAAGTGTTTCTAGGAATATCTGGTTAATTTTGGAATAATTTCAAACAAAAATTATCGGTGTTAAAACTGACAGAAAAACAGTTAATATAGGGCAAGAAGTTGTTCAACAAGTCGTTCTTAGAAACAGAAAATTTGTCTGTTAAATTATTGATCTAGTGTCCAGATCCTACAAGACGAGCGACGATTATTGTTCACTACTTACCAAACTGTTGAACTATAGATTAAAAATAACTGTCGTATACTAAATTTGTGACAACAGTTTACAATTTTCATGTAATATGGTAGATATTTAATTTCGAAAATGGAAGAAAAACCTAGCACAGGGTCTGAGAAATAATACTTCACTCTCAAAAGTTCTTAAATTCTATAGCTATTTCAAGCTTATAATAAAAGCTTAAACCTCCACAATAGGCAGATGTTAAACAAAACATTTTTAAATGCATATTTTGTTCCAATAAATAAAACACGTGGCTAAGTATTTTTCTAAAAAGCACTATGACGCTACTGTTTTTTTTTTTTATTTATTTATATTTGTATTTCATGTACAGTTATAATTCAGTATTATTTTGGCTTCAGCGCCAAAACAACATATTAAAATTGTTTTCAATTGGAAATAATAAAATGTTTTAGAACTGAAAGAAGTTGATTTGTCAAAAAAGCTAAAGTAGAAAGATATCATTACAATTTACTAGGAAACGGAACTGGTAGGAATATGCGTGTTCAAAAGTTTTATAGATTTCTGAACTTTTTTAATAGAAAACCTCTTAAGCTTTAAAGTCCAAATCAAAAAATTAAAGTGGCAGCGACAGTTCTGTTAAACTTGGTAAATTTCGCAAAAACAATACAATATTTTTAAGAATTATTTTTTTTAAGAATTATTGTTTAAGGACAGCTCTGGTTTATTTATAAAATTTTCTACAATAATTTTTTTCGCTGTAAAACACTGTATACATTAAAGTGGTAGCGACAGTTCTGTCAAACTTGGTAAATTTCGCAAAAACAATACAATATTTTTAAGAATTATTTTTTTTAAGAATTATTGTTTAAGGACAGCTCTGGTTTATTTATAAAATTTTCTACAATAATTTTTTTTTGCTGTAAAACACTGTATACACTGCCTTATACTGTTTTAGATTTAAGGGTTTACTTGAGCACTTTGTGCTCTTACTGGTGAAAGACATAATTTTATTTTTCATTTAACGATTAATCGATTAATCGCCAATTTTTCCGATTAATCGACCCGAATAACTAATTAATCAAATTTCGTCATTTTTCGAATAATGCCCTTACCGGTTAACCGGCAGGGTCGAATAATTGGAAGCACTTTGTAATGCACTTTTTGAGAAAACTAAAATCGTGACTCACGCTACAGAAATTAATATGCTATTTTTTTTTAATTGTGGAATTTAAAAATTGATTTTAAATTATAGACGAAAAACAATTTCATTCTACTCACAACATAAAAAATCCTTATTTTCCGTGACGCACGCTACAACGCGTGAACCTAATATTTCATACCTAATTTCAATCTTTCCAAAACAGTAAAAAAAAAAAATTTTACTAAAATTAAAGAGAGCTGAATGAATAAAAATATGGCCTTTGATCGGACCATCTATGTTAATTTCTTGTATAACATTAAGAGATCTGTGTTAGGGTAGGATTTGGTAATAATTTTTGTATTAATTATCATCCAAATACATTTTATTTTTATATTTACGATATTATATATCTAGTGTAATGTTCCATTAAAAACAAAATAAAGTTGGATGAATTTCAAAAAATTTTGATTGGTGGACTGTTTCTGAAATTTGCCCATATGGTGACCACGTAAAATTATAATGGAGATATAATTTTGTTTTGAGGTCTCTCAAATCGATTACGAGGTTATAAATATAAATTTAAAAATGGTGTACCTAAAGTAGCTTAAAATTTAATGAAAATTTGGATAGGTGATAGAGAAAACAACTGCTTATCTTTTAGATTTCTCCGAAGATTAACAGAAGTAGAAAATTGACACTTTTTTGTTTTTGTCCTTTTCGTTTTCATAATTATTAAATTTTAATATTTTTTATCTTAAAAAAATTATAATAACGAAAATATCTTTATATGTTTCCAGTGAATTGAAGAATTCTGATGGTATTTTTTTTTAATAAAAAATATATAACATTATTTTAAATTGATAATAATGACATATACAAGCTGTTTTTGGAATCCTGAAAATGTACGTTTATTAAATACAACAACACTTATAGAAAAATAATATGCAAAAATTTCACAATACACCTGCTGTGACTTTAATACATATAAAAGCAGAAACAACAAAAAAAAATGCAACAAAATCTTAATCGATTGAATTAAAAAAGTCATTAAAAGCCAAACCAAAAAAATTCTTAACTACACAATACCATTGATTATGAATATACAAACAAAAGAAGAAAAAAATCAACACAAAATGTTTAGTACGGGTATAGACTAGAAGCAACCAAAAAGTAAAAACTTGAGAAAAAGTTTGAAAGACAACCCATTGAGATATCCTGCCGTGCATACTTATGCCACGAGCAACACAAATGTTTAACTTGTTGCGTTTCAAACACACAAAATAAAGGGGAGAATAACACAGATCATGGATATCCACAAATGATGCGTAGATTATGATATTGAAATTATTATAGAATCAGGAAAAAAGTTCTCATAATGATAATAATAAACCCATATTAAGAATAACAATATTTACATAACCTTGACCATTAAAATGAGAATTGAACCAGAAATATAAAAATCTAAAAACTAAATACTACCACAGTGTACCATAATGTATATAAAAAGAATAGTTGGAAAAATATTAAATTAAATATTAATAAAATTTCGACAGAATATGTAGGTTTGGTTTGAGGCAATGGGACAGCAGTTTACAAAATATAGAAAAAAATTAACAATAAAATGCAAAACAATGAAATTTTTGAATGTTTTTATTCCAAACCGTTCTGTGTTAATTTTAAGTGGAATTGATATTTTTTCTTTAAAAAAAAAATGCAAACTTTATTTCTTTATAATTTAACGCTTAATATATTTCACCACTTGTCATTTCATTTGAATTGTATTTTTCTAATTTTCTGGGATCAAACAAATTTCTCAAGATCATTTCTTTTTCTAAGTAACAACACAGCACCACCTCCTACAATCATTATCATATTTTAACAAAGATTTTTCATTTTTTTTGCTTTTTTGGCAATATTTAATTTAAATTGTATAAATTTTATGGGAAATAGTTACTACACCAGAAATCTCAACCCAAACAATATTGAAAATGTTCAAATTAAATAGATATTGTTAAAAAGAAACAATTTTTCTATTTCAAAATACACAAATACAGCCATCGATATTAGCATTTTAAATGATTATTTAATTATTGTTTACGAGATTTGTAGAATCGTGTAGATGTGCGAAAAGTACTTTGTGTGTATATTTCAGCAACAGACTATCACTTGTTAAATATTTATTTCGTTTTAATTAAATTGCAATATAATTGGAAATAAAAAAAATTAAAAGTGATCTACTGGCTGGTTTTAAGAATTTTAGAGAAAATTTCAAAAATTTTAGAAGATATGAAAGGACTTAAAAAAGAGCCAAAATCTTTGTAAGAACATATTCGTAAAGCGCTCCTCTTTTTATAATATATTTCATCTAACAAATCGGCAACACACCATTTTTTTTGTCGATCTGTGTATTTCAATAGTTTAACTTCATTTGACACCACCAAGAAATTATGTATTTAGATCGGTACTAAGCGGCATAAGTCGTAATAGCTCTCTTGTATTGAGCTTAAAATCTCACAGATTATGGTTATAATATTTCTTATAATCCTCATCGTTTCCATTGTCAGTTTTGACGTCTGTAAAGACTATAATAATTCGATTTAGCGGTCTTTTTGTTAACATTGAAAGAAAGAATAATAGAAATATTTGTGAAATAAATTAAAATTCTGATACAAATTTGCATATTTTATTTTGCAACATTTAAACAGAGTTTTTTTTGTCAATTTTCTATTACAGCAAATAAATTTTATATTCGGTACCGGTTTAATAGTATTTAGATGTAGAAAAAAAGACAAAATTCCAACCTTTGGAGCTACACTTTTTTTTATTGTTAAGATTCAAGGGGGCGAAGGTTGGCGTTTTGCGATATTTTAAAATCCATAATATTATATAGTTAACCAATTTAACTAATTGCAGATTTTATACAAAAAATCAACATTTGGCCCCCCTCCTGAATCACAAAAAAACAAGTAGGAGGGCCAAAGAATGTCGTTTTCTGACATTTTTCAATTCATCATATTATATAGATAACAAGTTAAACATATTGTATACAAAAAAATCAACTTTTGGCCCCTCTCCTGAATCTCAATAAAAACAAATTTGAAGGGCCAAATGTCGTTTTCTAATCTAAAATAATATATAATTAGTCATTGACCTAAATGCAGGTTGAATCACAAAATTTTAAACTTTGGCTACACTGAATCATAAAAGAAAAAGTTCGGGGGCCAGAAGTTGTTTTTTTTTTTTTTTGTTATATTTTCCAATCAACTAAATTATTTAATTGATCGAAAGCAGATGGCACACAAAAAAATTAGCCCCCTGACCAAAAACCAAAATTAAGGGGGCCAATTATACGCTCTTTCTGATATCTAAACAATGCATAATATTATCTAGATAACCAGTTGAACTAAATACAAGTTATATACATAAACTTTAAACATTAGCCCTGCTGAATCTTAAGAACAAAATAGTGCAGTGGCTAAAGGTTGGCCTTTTCTGAAGATTTCCATTCTATAATGTTATTTATGTAGCCAATTGAACTAAATGCAGATTTAAACAGAAAATTCAAACT
Source organism: Eustalomyia histrio (assembly GCA_949748255.1). Taxonomy (NCBI): domain Eukaryota; kingdom Metazoa; phylum Arthropoda; class Insecta; order Diptera; family Anthomyiidae; genus Eustalomyia; species Eustalomyia histrio. The sequence continues at coordinate 25,993,028 of OX456526.1, read as the reverse complement.
TTGGGATTCTGAATATAAACAATGAAAATAGCGGGTGCCAAAGGTTGGTATTATCTGCACCAAAATACCATTAAACTAGTTTCGAATCTAAAATTTAATGGTTTTGATAGAAATTTAACTAATAAATGGAAAAACTATATTAAAACATTTTATACGGCATAAATTTTCAAGATTGGTTAAAAATTTAGAATGGATTTGTGAGGTTAACTCTTAAATTTATTCATTGAAATATCTGGCGTGAACGAAGTTTTAATGTGTCCAATTTTGTTTTTCTCAAATACATATTAATAGTTTAAGAACAAGATAAAAAAAAAGTTAAAAGGTTGAAGTTGATCATGCCGACTATATAACACTCTACACCAAAGGTGCCCAAGACCTATGCGCTTGATGCTCATTTGTTTTTGTAAAAGCGCTTAGCTATAGGCTGTGTGTTTTAATACACATAGAGCACTCAGCAATAGCAATACGAAATACACAAACAACTTTGCCTTATTAGTTTTTTTTTGTCGTTCTTCACTGTGTACACGCAAGTGCAAAGCAACAACACTTTCGTATGCTTTGCTGGTAAACATTGATGACAGCGATCATCAATGTAGATTTTGTTTTTTTTTTAACGTATGATATGAAATATTTTCTTTTTTCTTTGTATGTATTGGTTATTACAATAAAATATATTGAATAAAAATTAGTTATTCGTTAAATGTATTGGTGTTTACTACTCCATAAGGAACACCAAAGTACGATTTAATTATTTTGGGAAGCGCATTAAATTGCGGGAAGGAATTTTAATTTAAAGCAAAATTCTATAAAAACGCGTTCAAAAAGTTTTAATCCAGATTTCTCTATTGTAATATCGGAACATATGGCGGATCCATAGTATGGGCTTTATGGTAAGCCAGAAATTTTAGTTTCTGTAAATGTCAGCCTTGACAGTTTCCGAGATAATTCCAAAATGGCAATCATGCATTGCGTATATATCTCCGCTTAAGAGCGTGGTAGGATAATCAAATTTTTTGGGTACAATTATATGGTTATTCTGTTCGAATCCTTTATCCAGGAAAATAATTTATTAATCTTAAAATTTTTATAGCAAGCCTTCCATAAAAATCTATTATAAAATAAAGGAAATACAAGTTTAAAAAATCGACGATTTTTTTGGTTTCAAACTATAATAACCATATTTATTTACATAATTTCTATATGATTGTCTATAGCTCGCCTGCTGAAAAAAATATGTTTATTAATTTATTGTAGTAAAATATTAATTTTTATTTTCTAATACTAAACAACTGAAAATAAAACAAAATTTATTACGTAATTTGTTGCGGGTCGATTCAGATTTCCATGAAAATAAACAAAAAATTATATACAATTAATTTAAAACGCAAAAAAAAAACGTTTTCGAAAATGTTTAAAATAAAATTTTTGCAAAAGATTTGTTAAACTTATTTTTCTATATCGGCAGACCGCTCGTCCACAATAAATTTTTACAAAAGCTAGACAAGTTTTTAAGAATTTTATTACTTTGGCCAATATTTCTGCCGGGCATCCCGACACACTTTATATAATGGAATTGATATACATCTGGAAATTACTTGCATGTTTTTAGGTCTAAGGGTAAATAAATATGTATGTTCATTAGGGTTATAACTTTTTTTTTTTTTTTTTTTAATTTTACCTATCACCACGTGATAGGCAATAAAATATTAATAAAAAAATCGTTTTTCAGGTAATTTTGGAATACAAACCTTTCGCATGAAATACAATTTTTAAAAGTATTCTGATATTTTTTTTTAATAGAATATTTTATTAAAAAATTTATATAAGCATAGTTAAGGAAATAATTAATATTACTTATGTTTAATTAATGCGTGACATGAATTTTAAATTTGATTTTCGTGTTGATTTGCATAAAAGATAAATACCTTGAACCTCTTTGATGGCATATTCTGCAAAAATATTACTACGCTTCTGCTTTGGTATTGGCCACTACCCAATATCTGATAATGAGCTTTTTTCAACGGCGTCAAAGGTAAATTTAAGAATGCAAAATTATCTTCGCGAAAACGATCTGAAAGCCAAATATCGAACCATGAACTGCTTATAAACTGACATACATCATATAAGTCGGCTCGGTATTTAGGTATAAGAATGAATGCTAAAATGACAAGAATTCCACCAAACATTGCTTATTGGGGGTATGGTTTTGAAATTGATGTCAGGAAACCTTTTATTTATTTCGAAGTACATGAAAGCCATTCCGAGCTCATGCAAAAATTGCATGTCATGGTCAGAGAATCATTGCTGTTATGTTTACGCATTGTGCTCGTCATTCTACAAAATTTTGATACCCATATTGCAAAAAAAATTCAATAATATTTTTTTTAACAAAAAACGCGAAACCTTAAAATTTAAAATCTTGTGCCTAAAATTGACTTTGAAGGTTGATATGTATCGTTTGATTTAAATTATTTGAACTTTTTGCTGAAATATTAATTTTTAGTTGGAATAAATAAAAAATATATGTATAGTACAAACTTCAAGAAGGTTTATGCCGAAACTTTTTCAAAGATCGCGAAAAAGTAATATAGAAATTCTTTATGATTTTGTATTTAATTTACATTTTCGAAGGGTAAAAACAAAAAAATTAAAAGTTATAACCCTAATGTTCATATATTTTTTTTTTTTTTTGTTAAATTTTTTGTTGTTTATTTAAGCAAATAATAAACTTAAACAAAGCATTTAGTATGTGTTGTATAGAAAAAATCATTCGATTTTGCAAATTAGTTTGAAATTTTGAAAAGTAGAAACATTTAAATTTATTTACACCCGTTGATGGCTAAAATAGAACATTATTTCAAAGAAAATTATTTAAAGTATATAGAAACAAACTTATACTTAATATGTTAGCATTCATAAATTTTCATAAATGTTTAGTTTAATTAAAAATTGTTTTATATACTGATAATAAACATAAAATTATAATTTCATACAATATATGAATAATAAAGTTGAAGGTCGATTCACAGGCTTACCATCCCAGTTCACCCATATTTACTAATTCCCAACGCTGGATAGCGTGTGAATCGACCTTAAAATATTATATTCGGAATTATTTTTTATTAATTTATTATTAGAAATCATTTTATAGGTTATTTTTTATAAAAAATAATATCAATTTGCGAGTTTTATAACATTTTTGAAATTACAAGTGGATTTTAAGGAAAAACATGTTTGACAAAAAACCGCTAAAATAGAACCGTTAAATTTGACAAGAGAATAGCGAAAATTTTTTTGATGCGAGGAATTCTGAATCGTGGTGCAGAGTTTCTAAAACATTTGGGACTCAAATGTGATAAAATTTCGACGTCCCATTGTACACAAATTACAAATTTGAAATTATTACCGTAAAAAAAAAATCAAATAATTGGCTTAAACGGTTTTTCTTTTGTAAAGACCGTAACAAAACCGGTTTATTATGAAGAATGATTTTTCGGAAAAACCGAAAACACAAAGCCAGCCCTTCAGGCTTTTTTTGAAAACTATAATTTTAAAGTTCTTAGAATACGTATAATGTACAACGGAACACGGTACGCCGAAATCGACAACCACGCTTATAAAAACCATTTCGATGCTTCTAACATTTACAAATATGTTCCGATTTGAAAAATTATTTCTTTGTGACAATTCTATGTAAAACAAATACCAAACAGTGCTTATACACTCACAATATTTATAGCCTACACCCATACGTTGTGATGATGTTTGCACACGCAGAGAAAAGCATGGTTGCAACATGATCACTTCTACTTTATTATACTTGCTGCATTCGGATATGGTTGTCCCAATGAAGTTATTGGTTTATAAATAGGTTCTAACCATGAATATGGTCGCTACCATCATTTTTACAGGAAATATTTTATTATTTCATGATTGTGACTTTCAATTTTATAACATGATTGGTTGTAACCATACTGTGGTAACAAAAACTCTGACTATGAAAAAACATAATAATTATGGAACTATAAAACGCTTACAACATTTAATGATTGACTTTGACATTTACAGTCAAAAAATTGTATCAATTCAGTTACCAATTTCACCTGGGGGGTTTATTTTCGAAAATACCTTATACATATAACATTATAATATACACTAATCAATTTATTGTCGAAAATATCATTGTAAAAAAGATTTTACATAAAGATTTTAAATTTAAAATTTTTTTCAATAAAAACAATAATATTAAAAAAAAATATTTTTTAAAGCGACTTTCTTGTGAAAGAAGTACTCAAAATAATAATAAAATAATTGGTTACAAGTCTGTAGAACCAAAGAGTTTGTTTTAAAACAAGGTTTTTTATAAAAACGACTAGATTTTTAGAAATTTTTCTGATAGAAACATTTTTAGATTCTTAGATAAAAATTCATAATTCTTAAAAAAAATAACTTAGATTCGAAAAAATTCTTAGATTCTGAGGATATTTCATCATGAAAAATATTTACAGCTGTATTTTACATGCGTGTTATTTATAATGCACTTGTTATTATCTCGGCTAAATTCATGTTCACGAGCTACAAAACATTTACCAAATGTTGAAAACAGCTGTTCTGTGTCAAAATGATTTTGTAAACAAACGTGAAAAATATATGAAAAAAAATATATAAAAAAAGATTTTTCATTTAAGAACTATGGAAACTCTTGATCATTTTTTTGATCATTGCTGATCTTTTAACAATTTTTTTCTTGTTTTTCCATACATTTTTCACGAAGAATTTCAGTTAAAAGGTTGGCTTTTACTAAAAGAAAAATTCTGAGACTCTAGGGACTATATAAAAAAATCTTAAAAATGTCCTTAGAATCTATAAATCTTTATATTATAAAAAAATCCATAGAATCAATTATTTTTATTAAAAAAAATCATTCGAATTTAAATTTTTTTTTAAAGTATTTTTCTTTGAAAAATTCCATATAATCAAAGAAAATTTCTTCAAAAAGTTTTTAATATCAAATTTTTTCTTTAAAAGACACATTTCTAAAAGAAATATTCTGAAATGTAAAGAACTCTTTCATAGTTTCGAATCACAATATAACTGTAGGGACTATATTATGGCACAATTTCAGTTATTTTATTATCATAATATGATAATTATATTATAGTATGACTATGGTTGGCATAATCCTTATCCCAAATATATATTATACTCTTCGAATATGATTACTCCCACCATGATTTTTCTTAGCGTGTAACGACCAAAAAATATCGGACTGAAACCAACATATAGTACACCATTTGACTCAGAATCACTTTTTGAGTTAATTTAAGCTGTGAATACTATATGGGACTATAAATCAAGCTTCCAAATTTGAAGATTTAATTGTACCATATTTGGACCAAGTCTCCATATAAATCAACCTTTCTGGTACTTGCTTAAATGAACAGTTCGCAAATATAAAGAGAATTAGATGAAATTTAGTACATAAGTTTACACTAGGCCTTTATTCATAACTACCTCGCATAGAAATTTATATTTTAATTTAGTATTAAATGGTATTTAGACACAAAAAATCGTATATATCTGTTAAAATTTGTGTTTTAAATATTTTATGGAATCGTAAATCAGACCTGAAAACTTAGAGATAATCGCGCCATATTTGAAGTTCTAGTGCGGCTATTCATATTAGTCATATTAAGAAAATCCAAGTTAAATTTGTAAAATTTGGTCTTCCTTTCTTTAATATTTTAAATTCTAGTCATTCTCCTTCATTTTGTATTCCTTCCAATGAGGATATATGTGATTTTTTTTCTTGAAAACCCTGGAAACTCGTAGACAAATTTTCGATTTAACATTTTTACTTGGTATTATTTGTAAACTGAGCGCCCCGGTAGGCTAGTTGGCTAGCTTATCAGTGCGGGGGTCGTGGGTTCGATTCCCACCAGAGGCTCTGGTCTGTTTTCGCTACAACGAGCTGAAGGCCTTCGTTGCTAGTGCTCGGTTAGAGTATTAAAATATAATTTGTAATTATATGTTTAATAAAATAAATAAATAAATAAATAAATAAATAAATAAATAAATAAATAAATAAATAAAATATTTGTAAACTGTTAAATTTAATAAAAATATATGTTCCTTCTCCATCATCAAGAGTTGTAGATAAATTATTTTATGTTAATATTCACAAAACTAATTATGCTTTAATAGTTATTGTTACCAATTAGATGTTCCCTAATCCCAAATTGAATTTTTATTAAATAATATAATTTAATTTATTCTTTATTATTATGAGTTGCCAGTCTATAAGGATAATTATTGTATCCATAAACTGAAATAAATAAATATATATTTGGACCTAGTCCTCATATAAACCTACCTTGCCAATATTTGCTTACATGAACATTTTGGCTATTTCATTCTCATTTATATTTTCCGTCCAGTTCAAAAGGACTTGGTCCCTTTTAGGAATTTAAAACACCTCCCGAAATTCGACTAAAATTATCATATAGTCGGCTTGTCCCACTTTAATATTTTTACTAGTATTTGAGATCGTTTGAAATTCCCCTACTTTATTAATATGTATAATTTTTTTGTTTTAGAAAGTTTTGTTATCTTTGGAATTTTTATAACAGCAAATTCAATAAAGCAAAAAAGTACCAACAAAAGGTACCAGTAAAAATGCAAGAAAATTCCTTCTCAAATATACCACACTTGCATATATGGTTCCATACTGGTGCTTAAACTAGTACCTTTAAAATCAAAAATATTAAAAAGTCCAATTTTGAGCCCCTATTTTGCTGCTAAAATTCCCAAGATGGCGCAAAAACCCGGATAATTCGATATTAGCTTTTATTTTTCTATTTTAAGAAAATCGGAGTATTTAGTTTGAGATACTTTCTTTGTAAATATTTTCCCCAACAAATTCTTTTCAGAATCAAGGAATCCCTATGGAATACATCAAATTGTTACAAATTCAACAACGAAAGATTTACAAGAAATAGCGTGTGAAATATTTTAAAAATTAATTATGTAAAAATTAAGTAAATAAATTCTTAAAACAAAAATCCACAAAGAAAGAAAAGTGGTAAATAAAACCATAAAATAAAACTTGTAGTCAATGATTTGTAGTGGGCAGTAGTTAAGTACAAGAAGCGCTTGTATTGTTTAACCAAAAAACCACAAGTGATCATCACAAAGATCCTTTAATTTGCATAATTCTCAGAAAAATCAAAAAGAAACAAAAACAAACGAACCTATTGAAAATGTAAATACATAAACATAACGAAAACAAACAATTCCTTTCATAACTATTTAATAACTATACAAAATAAAAATATTTCAAACTTGAAGCTAAAATGTTAAAGATAATGATGATGATGAAGAATGGGTGTCTACACACCAGTGCATGAAATGAAATAAGAAATATCAATAAACGTATTCAAACAAGAAATTCTATACACACTCAAGTTCAACAGGTTAAAAACCACTTAACATATTGCAACAACTATAATAAACACAACAGCAGTTATAGATGCAGCAGCAGCATCAGCAACAACAGTAGAGTATGCGTAATATGGTCCATCTTAAACAAACTCAAGCAAATACTAGTAGATAGTTGTATATTGTAGTAATCATCATTTTCAACTTCGTCATCATTGGCAGCTAAAATAGAATATTTTTAGTTTTAGTACAATTCTTTCTTTTTATAACTCTTCTTTTTGTTAACTTTTGTGTTGTTTGCAAACGCCAGAACTTTGTAGTTTAAGAACTTACATGGTAAAATAAAGAAAAATCAACAACAACTACAGGCAATATCAACAAACCATAAAGTGTCTAAAAGTAAACATAAATGCGGCATCGTTGACTCTTAACGAGGCCGACATCATCATCCACTACAAAAAACCAATACAATTCAGCACTTAACTATGGGGCGGAATTTCATCAAAAAAAATAATCTTATACAAAATTTATATTGAAAGTTCTTTTGGATTATTAAATAAAAACCACGATTTTCTTGAAATTACTTTCCTGGCAAAACTATGAAACACCAGCTATATATTAACACCCGCTGATGGCTAAAATAGACCATTATTTCAAAGAAAATTATTTAAAGTATATAGAAACAAACTTATACTTAATATGTTAGCATTCATAAATTTTCATAAATGTTTAGTTTAATTAAAAATTGTTTTATATACTGATAATAAACATAAAATTATAATTTCATATAATATATGAAAAATTAAGTTGAAGGTCGATTCACAGGCTTACCATCCTAGTAGAGCCATATTTACTAATTCCCAGTGTTGATGTTAAGAATTGTAATTTTTTTTTATGTTTTCTTGAAAATTACATATCATACAACCAATATTGGAAAATAATAAATATAGGTGGACAGTGCTGGATAGCGTGTGAATCGACGTTTAAATAATATATTCGGAATTGTTTTTATTAAATTATTTATTTACTTGTATTTACAAGGAAATTTTGGAGTGAAATAAAATTATTTTCTTGAAATTACTTTCCTGGCAAAACTATGAAACGCCAGCTATATATTTTCTACCACCCTATCGATACTGACAGAAATTTAATCCTTTTGAAGTTATTCCTAAATGAAAGATAGGTTTAAGAACGAGGTTTTAAAAACGACTTTAATTCAGTGATGCAAGAAGCTATTTTTAAAATTTGCTACACTCAGGAAAATGTATGAACTAAAATAAAGTTTACACCTAACTTAAATAAAACCTATGAGTTTTTCTTAAAAATTAAAAAAATTGTTTAAAATAATGCAAATTTATTTGATTTTAGTTTATGAAATATTTTCATTAAATTAAAAATAGTAAGATTTTTTTCTTTAATCTTTCTTTCTTTATTTGGTTTAATTTTCTTTTTAAAAAGAGCGCCCCGGTAGGCGCTTATCAGTGCGGGGGTCGTGGGTTCGATTCCCACCAAAGGCTCTGGTCTGTTTTCGCTACAACGCGCCGATGGCCTTTGTTGCTAGTGCTCGGTTAGAGTATTAAAATATAATTTGTAATTATATGTTTAATATAAATAAAATAAAAATAAGAAATTCTTTTTAAAAGTATAGACATTTATTTCTTGTTGGTAAAAAATCTTAAATGTTAAGAACTTACAGGGTGTTCCTATTACAGGTATCTTTTTAAATCATATGTTATTTTAACACCGATAAATTTTTTGTGTTCTAAATATTGACTATCAGTGAGTATGATACCTCCGCGGACCGAAATGAGTCGCTTTACGCCCGATCAACGTTGGGAAATATTGTAAACTTATTTCCAAAGTGACCGCTGTGTTGCCCAAGCTACTCAAAGAAGTTTTGGCCGTAATGAAGCACCCACCGCGCGTGCTATACGCAACTATGTGCAAAAAGTTCGTGACACTGTACCATGAGTCTTATCCACTAGCAAGCCGAGTAAAACGAGACAGTTACCGCATTTGATATAGAGAATTAAGAAGTAAGACATGTGTCTTGTTGTATCTGCCTAAATTTATTTTTATGAGTTGGAAAGAAATATAACCCCATTTTGCATTATATTTTGTTATTACATCAGCTGTAAGGTTTTTGGTAGACGCATTTGGCGGTACATAATAAATGTAAAGAAAAAAACGGATTCATGTTGACAAACAAAATTGTTGGCAATCGAATGTTTTTGTTGTGAACCCAGCAAAAACATGGTATCAACTACTTACCAGGCTATTTACTCGCTTAATTACTTTTGTTCGCGATGTCCAAAAAGTAATGGGTACTCATTATTTTTTGGCTGTTCGTAAGCGAGAGGGTAATGACCACCCATTACATTGTGTTTTTGTAAGTGAGAAGGTAATGACCACTCATTACTTTTGGGACATAACGAACAAAAGTAATTAAGCGAGTAAATAGGCTAGTAAGTACTTAAACCCCTTGTTTTTGCTGGGAAAAACGAATTTTTAAAAATCAGTTGAGACAAAAGTAATCTTATTATGAGAACGTAATTTCGGTCACCGCAACAATAATATGGTAGTCACAAAAGAAAAATTCATTTACCACAATCGAACCATTCGATTGATAATAATATTGGTTGTAAGTATGAATTAGTTTTCTGGGTGTTCACTAGAGTGGATCGCACTCCACACAAAAAAAATGTTGTGCCGGTTATCCCCTAGAATTTAAGATAATGCAAAGACGATCTCAAAAAAATTTTTTTTTTGCCACGCCCCTTGACCCCGCGCTTTTGGTTTGTTTCCTGTGCCTCTATATATAGACCGATCGTAACGTGTAATATATCATTGTTCTTAGAATGACTGCAGCTACATTTTCAACTTTGATCACTTTTTACTCCGACGTTAATATGTAGAAGTGATTTCTGGAATCTCGGCTTCTACCACCCCTAAATTTCATTTTTTTCTAAACGATAAAAAAGTTTTTTAAATTCCATGAAATTTTGTATTTTACAGTATAAATTTTTATTCATAAACAAAAACACTTTTTTTGAGATCGTCTTTGCATTATCTTTAATTCTAGGGGGTGACCGGTGCAAGTTTTTTTTATCGACTCACGCTAGTGTTCACAACCATTGTCGAGTTGTTAAATTATTCCAATAAAAATAAAAACAAATTAAGCTTTACTAGAATTTAAAGGTTTTCTGTCCCATAACTCACCAGCTATGATTTTTAACACAGAGCTCATTGTGATCATTTAAACAACATCACTAACAACTTGTTCAATTTTATTTTCAAATCTAAATTTCAAAAGGTATTCAGGCTTACAAAATAAAAAAATAGAACATTCCTTTCAGTCATGTTATTTCATCATTTTTTACAAAGAATCTTTCCTGATAGGTTCCATACATCATCAAATTTCAATTTGTGCTAGAGGAGAAGAAAATATGAAACACTTATTTTTCAGCGGATAGATTTCATATTTAAAGGGTTAAAAAGTGAGGTAAAAAATTAACCCGTTTTTGTGTAAAAACATGTCTAAAAATTACAAAAATTAGATTTATTTGTATCCAGACTTAAATAACACGAGAGGTCGAACATTTTTGTATCCATATTGCCTATGGAGTGGAAAAAAGGATGCCACGTGTTTGAAATATTTAAATAAGTTCTTTGGGATAAGTCGGCCTAAGACTGAACGATGTATATTAAAAAAAGCTTAAATACCTTCTCGAATTCGAATTTACATTACTTTATATAAACTTAAATTCAAAACAACAACATTTTCCTGTAAAAATGTGCTACTAAAAAAAATATATGTATAAGTGTATTATAAAAAAATTTCACATGATTGATCGATTCGCAATTCGCTTATATATTATTTTTTTTTATTATAAAAAATAAATTTAAAAATACGAAGAATTAAATAATCCCTTAACATAAGATTTTGTCGCTAAAATAAAAGTTCCCAATATTTTTTTACCTCAATCACCCATCGGAATAATTTCCTTGGTAATACTCCAGGTGATTTCAAAGATTCTGTCTTGATGATGTTGTCGTTACTTCAAACTTTGAAAGAAGAAACAAATAAAGTTTGAGTACAGTAGCTGTTATTTGCATTTCTAGCATGCAGCAATATTGCTGCATGCATCATGGTCTTTAAGAAGTCGTTATTATATTTAGTGATTGTTAAGCTACCCAGTAAAAAAAAAAAAAATACAATCGGTAAAGCGATGGTAAGGCGCTTTAACATGTGATACCAGTGCTTTCCCAATTCCAAAAGTATAAAATAATTATAGAAAACCAGCTGTTAAAAAATCGTCGGAAAATACTGGGGAAACAAAATTTCTAACGCTGACAAAAATAAAAATTAGGTAGTCTAAAAATTGATTTTCCAAAATAATATAAGAAGACAATTTCTTTGTAATGTTTTTTAGATATGTCGGGTTTTAAAATAAGGCTTTCAAATTGGCTGAAGAGAGCTGTACCCACCACTTAAAAGCTAAAGGCAGACGCAATTTAATGCATTAAGCTATCGGTATGAAACAAAAATTAAAAATTTTTTTAATTTAAAAATTTGTATTTCTTAAATCTCATTTAATACCAAAACATTGTTTAAGTCACTTAAGCCAATTATTATTCAGCCTTTAATCGTAAAATGATAGCTGTTGGCTAACTGTTATTAAATTTTTAATTCCATGGTTACTCAATTATTTGCCAGTACTGGATTTTTTAACCACTGTCAATTTCTGACTGGGTACATATCTGTTAGTGTGTGTGGCGGTGTGTTCACGCTTATTCTTGTTTATTAAAATGTAAAAAATTTCTTATTTAAATATTGACATGTTCACGTTGATTTGTTCAATCGTTCAATCGATCTTTCTCCATATTTAAAGTATAGTCCGCAAAGATTTTGTTTAAGATGTTGAATATGATAAAGAGATGAGTTGTTACGAAAACAGAGGCTTAAAAAGAAAAGGAGGTTAATTCGTTTCCAAAAATACCGCGTTGTTAAAGCATCGCATTGTATACTTAGTTTAAAAAAGGTGCACCATACATAATTATGAACCATTTTTATGGACGAATATCTATGAAGAATTGTCATATTTATAAAGTTTTCATATATATGATGAAACTTTTCACAAAATTTTATGAAAAATGTTCCATTAATTTTTTATTATTTCCTAAAAAAAATATAATTAATACTTTTTTTTAGCAAATGACCCATATCTCGATAATTGGAGACACTTTTTTTAGTTTATTGAAATATTAAAACAATTTAATAATGAAGGTTGGAGTGAAATTCTGAACCAGTTGTTGTAGTAATACACTCACAATATTATTTTGTTAAGATCAATCTAAAATATAAATTAAATTTATCCAAAATACAATTAAAAAGAACACTACTAATTTTTCGTTATATTTAATCCATTTTATTGTTTATTTATTTCATACACTACCAGTTTTGGGTTAAGCGTAAATGTAGTATTAACTATTTTAGAGGCCAGGAAAATTCAATGTCGAAATTTTGTAAAATAAAATAAAAATACGTGTTTTAGAATAAAAAAAGAATAAAAACAATTTTTTAAAACTTGCTGAAAGATGCTGGCAGTTTGAAATCACTCTTTTGCAAATATTTTATAATTTTGATTGAAGAACTCACAGGCTACTGGTAGCATACGCTTAAAGGACATTATCTTATCTCGAAAATGGGTAAATGGATGTTAATTAAATTTGGCAAGAGCGCTCCGGTAGGCTAGTTGGTAGCGTGCTATCTTATCAGTGCGGGAGTCGTGGGTTCAATTCCCACCAGGGGCTCTGGTCTACAACGAGCCGAAGGCCTTTGTTTCTAGTGCTCGGTTAGGGTATTAACATATAATTTGTAATTATATGATTAATAAATAAAATAGAGAAATAAATAAATTTGGCAAAACTAATATAATTTAACTTTGTAGTAAAACTAAGAGCTAGAATCGCTACTTTTTTGGATGAAAATAGATAACTTAGTAAACGATACTAAAGTGTCAAAGAGGCGGTTTTAGAAGTCGCTGATAACGCTCAGATTCATTATCAGCGTCCTCTAAAATTAAAATTCAAAATGGCGTATATAACTTTTGAATGATTGGCTAATTGGATTTAAAATAACAGAGTACAGCGCGAAAAAAAATTACGAGGTTCTGACAATAGATGGTAGAGAAGACAAAAAAAATATACGTATGTCAGCGATATGAATAATCACATCGGAATTTTATTTAAGGGGGGTTAAAGTTCCACACCTGCCTGTTCGTGCAGCATATCGGTATATAAAACTATGTGTTGTTTACATCTGAGGTGTAGGATATGTCTAGCAACTTTGTAGAAAATATTACGCAAATATTTATGTGGAACATATTAACCCTCTAACTCCCCCACATAAAGGTAATTTTTGTCTCTATTCTAACAAAACACCCCTAAAAGGAGGAGGGCAGGTGAAACCCGTGAATGACATGTTTTACACAAATATTAGCCATAAAATTTTAATACATATGTCAGAACATATCGAAGGCAAAAACTTAACACAAACACCAAGATTGCTCGTCAGATTCCTTGTAACATTTTAGGATGGCCGGCCTACATACGTATTATGAGTCAAGTTTTTGGATGAATCATGAATTTGACAGGTTTTTTGTTGTTTGTGTCAAGTTTTGGGCTTTGCCGCTTTAACGAAAACATAAAATTATAAATATACATTCCCTGATGTACGGGGTCTTTCACTTGTAAAGAACCTACGGTTACCACGGTTTGAAGCTGGGGTGACTCACCTAGTTCAGGGTTCCTCGCAGAAAAAATTTAGGTTCGCAATATACGTTCTCTAGAACACGGTTTTTAAAAATTTTTATGGAAAGGGACAAAGAGGGTAAAAGTCTCCCATTTTAATGACGTCAACAAATTTTTTAGGCTAAAAATCTGAAGCTTCCACTACAGAAATATTAAAAAAATTTTTTAAAAGCGAAAAATCTTTAGAAAAGATTCAGTTTCCGATATCTAAAACTACCGGCAACGAAGTATTAAGCTTTTAAGCTTATTAAATAATATATGAGAAATTTATTTCTCATTTCTTAACTAACTTTTTTAAGCTACGCCTCTGTTTTAGTTGTAACTATAAGTGTTGATATTAAATATGTAAATTTTTCATGTTTGTCGAATTTGAAAAGAGTTTAGTTCTTTGTAGACCAAATAAAGATTAGACAATATCTTTCTACTTTGAAATATCTACCATAATTTAGTTACCGATAATCTCACATGAACTTGTGATATTTAAAATAAAGTAAGCTGAAATGTTAGCTGAGCTGAATCTTTAAATACCCTTCAACATGTAAGAAAGTAATCGAAAAGAACTTCGCTAGCAAAAGTTCGTGCTACTTAATAAATTTTTAAAAATTTTCGTAAAAATTTATTATAATTTCTGTCTAATTTGAGGCGTCTTCGTGGCTTCAATAAATGAACAAACAGACAGACATCACTAGATCGAATTCGCGTGCCATAAAGATCAATTTATGAGATCACAAATTATAAACCGAATTACAAACTAATATAAATATGTATAATACCCTTCTGCACAGTGGGGTAGAGCAATTACAAAATACAGCAATAGTTAAGTTTCCAGTTTAAACAAATTAGTTAAGTAAAGATTTATATAACGCTGTTTTTTTTTTTAAGTCAACATTATCACACTCACAAAGTAAAGTGGTTGTCGATAATATATTTCTAATAAGGAAATACATAAATTGGTGAACAAAAAAAACAAAATTCAAATAAAATGAAAAATTTATGCAAATTTTTATTGAGATTTATTTGTGATAAACTAGTTGCTTAAAAATGAACTCTGTTTTTACTTCTAACAAATTAATATCAAGTTAAAAATATGTGTTCTTTTATTTGTATGTGGCAAACAAATAATGCCCACCTTTCAAAATTATTAAGCCTAATCATTCATCATCGCTAAATAACCAAAGAGAGAGAGAGAGAATTCTTTGCATTAATTAACATATTAATAAGTTTTATAAATGTGGATGATGATAAAGTTGATGATGATGAAGTGTATTAAAAAAGGTTTTTTTTATAATCTTTTTAGTTATTTTGTATAAATTATTTATTGCTTGAAGTGGAAACTTAACTCAGCACAATTTTATTAAAAAAAATATTATTCACTTAAAGAATGTAACAAAAAAAATTTTTTTTTTTAATGATGCTTATGTAGTTTATTAAGTGGAAATTTTATTTTCTCATGCATGCAAAAATTCCATCTTTCAAGATGGAATTTTTTATGAATGAAATTTTTTGTATTTTCATAGGGTATATGGACCTATGCTCCTTGTGGGAGTTGGAGGAACAAATATAAATAGCAGTATTACGTTACCGGTTGCTTAAAAGATCGGAATATAGTAAAATTTTTATTTTATAGTTCATCTTTTTTAATACTTAAATGTATGAAAATGAATTTTTAGTATGTTTCAAGATAATAGAAAATTATTTTCAAATTCAAAAATTTTCTTATTTTTTTATTTAGTAGTCATTGGAGAACACACAGAAAAAGTTATTTTGACACAAGCCGAATTTAATGCATTTTCTGGTCAGCTACGACCTTCATCAACATTCTTCGTGGCCTTAAAAGTGCTAATTGTAAATATCTCTATTTAATGCACAAATCAAAGACAAAAGCTATTTATTTTATTAGAAAAAATTTACTTCCTTTTTTTTGTGTTTTTTACATAAATTGTTTTTCTAAGGATTTTTTAGATAATGTTTCTATTTCAGGGTCACTTTTCCCCTTTTCATTTTCAGCACGCTTTAATACCAAAATGTATGTTTTAAGCCAATACCCCAGGTAAACAAATTTCAAAGGTCAGATTTCTAGGCAATAATTTTTGGCTAGAAAACTAAAGGGTCTACTTTTTGCTATCGAAATTTCCAAAAATTCCATTTCAGCGGATGTTTACGCTCAACTATGAATTTACATGCCTAATTTGAAGTTCCTAGCTTCAGATGTTGAGCTGGAAGATTAAGGGGGACTTCATTCTAAGAAAACACATTTTTTAAATTTCATATTTCTAGCCAAAAGAACTTCGGTAGGACATTAAAACCCCTTTTTGCCACTTTACTGGCGGAAATTCCAAAAAGCACCTTATCAGTGGTTTTATCCATACTCCATGAAACACATATTTTTATTTTTAGGTTTCTAACCAGAGCGGCTTGAGCAGACCGTAAAGGGAAAGGCTTTACTAAAGAAAATTCCTAAAAGTACCTTATGAGCGAGTTGGCTCATACTCTAATAAACATTTATTATAAATTTAAGATTTCTAACCCATGGCCCTTGAAAGGGACGATTTTACCTTTTTCCCCTCCCCATGAAAATTTTCGAAAATCCCGAACCCCTATGCAGGAGGAGGAACCTTCCAGTCAAGTACCTTGCTTCAGTTTACCGCTGGGATGAAGAGTTGGTCAGTAGTGAGTCATAAAGTTATTAAAATGCAGGCCCCTCCATTCCATTTCACTCCATGTGTTTCAATACCACTCTTTCCCCGTTCCTTTTCATTTCATTCTACTGGCCTAGTGTTTTAATTCTGCTCCATTTCCGTTCATTTTTATTTCATATTCCATTTTCAGTGTTTCAGTTCTACTCATTCTTTAAATTTTAGGTTTAAGCCAAATCGGTTTTGGCAGGCTGTTAAGGGTTCACGTTTACCCTTTCAAATCTATATTTACCACGTTCCTGGCAGAACTTCCAAAAAAAAATCATAATAGTAAATTAGCTTATTCTTCAGGGAATACATATATTAAATTTCGAGTTGGCACCAAAAGCTGTTTGGGACCTTTCCCCTTTTAAACCTCTTTCTTTTAAACCTCTGGCGAAAATTGCCAAAAAGTAGCTCATCAGTGAGTTAGCCCACACTTTAGTGAAGACATATTCTTGCCGAAGGAATTTGGGCAGTTCGTCAAGGGTGAGATTTTCCCCGTTTTGGCTGTCCCCGTAGGAATTTTTAAGAGTCAGTAAATTAGTCCACACTCCAGGGAACACATAGGTTTGTTCAGGAAACTTTTACCCGTTTGTCCACCACTATGAAAATTTTCAAAAATACCATCTTAGATGATTTTTACGTTGGACGAGTAATCTACATACCAATTTCAAGGTCACTCAGTAACGTTGTTACTTTATAAATATTCTACATATATAAAATTGCAATTTCAGCCAATAAATATTATTTGATGATAAAGAAATTTTTCATAAAATTTAAGGAGAAATATAATTTTATTTTGAAAAGGTTGAATACACTCAATGAATAATTTTTATAAACATAATGAAGCTTTTCATTAATGTTGTGAAATTTTTCGATCACTCTGTAAAAAAAAGTTGCATTAATTTACTGAAAAAATTATTATTTGGACTAAAAAGTTGTATTGACTGAATTCTTATTTAATAAAAATTATAAAGCTCTTATTATTGATCTGTATTAATTTTATATGAGATGTATTTTCGTTTGGTTTAAGATCATAAAATGTTTATTATTTACAAAAATATGTCCTCAGTTCTCAAAAAAATATTTTAATTAATTAAATGAAAGTTTTCATTTGGCAAACAAGTAGCACGATTGTTAGATAAATACAGAGAATTATAAGAATTATATTATTGATTCAATAAGGAGAAACAATCATTTCATTTTATACATAAAAACTCTTATATACATAATGAAAAAGTATTTCGAAATTATAAAACTTTTCATTAATGATAAGAAATTTTTGGTACATTTTGTAAAGCAACTTTTCATAAACCTAAAGGAAAGGTTCTCAATCTTAAATTATTCTAACCATAACAGATTTTATAAAAAAAAAACAACAACAATAAAATATAATACTTCTTTAATAGAACAAATACATCACTACTAAACAATATCAATTGTATTAAAAATACATACTACAACATCATATAAAACCGCCAAAAAAAAGTGATGAAAACTGATTTGTATATGACTAATTATAGCGGTGCTTTTGAAGCAATCGACATGGGTGGCCCATGGCGCAATGGAACAAAGATAACAGCAACTTGTGGTTAATCGTCAACATCATCAAAAGAAACATTGATATCCATCAAAAAATAATTTACCAACACTGCAAGTGATGAACCAATGACAGATTTTAAGTAATTTACTACATACAACAACCAACAAAACAATAAATAAATGCATTTATTTATTATTACAACCAGGGTTGGCAATCCATACCTCTTTAAAAGTCTTATATATTTCAAAACCCTTTCAAATCGATAACCAATAACGAAACTCTTGTTTTTAAAAATACTGGTATTCCATAACTATTTCCCTTTATATCGGTATCGTAACTGCATTGAATAGGTTTGTAGCAAAATCAATTTTTTTTATATTTTTATTAAAAAATTCTTTAATATAAAATATCCCAAACAAATAATTAATTTATAGATTTTTTTAATTAACATTCCTATTGCTTACTAGACGTAATGTTTAATTTGAGTTGGCAACATTGTGCTTTTTTTATAACAACACATTAATTTTTTAATAATAACTTTACTTATCGGTGTTGATGTTTCGGTAATACCTTCATGAACAACATACCGATCGATACCAATACACAAACAAACGAATAGTCGATACCAATGCTGTTATTCATTTTGATTGCCAACCTTGTTAACAACACAACAAAAAGTACGACATACAGCAGGCTTAAGTATAAAGTACAAATTATGTAAATTTTGACTATAATGTTTTGTGGGTGCAATAAGGGTGAAACTTATTATTATTGTTATTACATTCGAATTATAAATTTATTTTCAGCAAACATAGGAACCGTGGTCTTATTTTGTTGAAATTTAGGCCTTCAATGTGAAAATTATAAAAAACAAACACTTTGATACGTTAGAGTACCACGTGCCTTTAAAGACATTTTACACAGTGGCATCAAAGAAAAAAGTTGAAATAAATATAGTTGCCTTATATTCAATGGGGGCTAACTACGAATGTATAATTGTCCAGGAAATCCAAAAAAAAAAAACCATTTAAGAGGGTACTATTTATATTTCGGGAACTGGCAACATAATTTGACAAGAATAAAGTTTGACATTTTTTAGCATAAACGTACTCACAACGCTTTGATGTACAAGTGCTATTTGTTTACAGTTAGTTATAAAAAAATTAATTTGGTCAAAAAAAGTGGAAATTTCAAGAGAAGGTTTTCGTTGGATTATTTTTCACAACTTTCGACGTGGATTATCTCAACAAGAATGTGTTGATGAAATTTGTTCTTTGTGTGGCGATAAAGCACCATTAAAAACCACAGTATATTAAATTCAATCGTAGTCGTAATTCAGTCGTCTAGGAATTTCGTTAAGGTGGTCCAAAATCGCTTGTGCCACAAAATATCAATGCAGTGCATGAACTGATAATGCAAAATCATCATGTGACATATTGTGAGATAGAGGGATCTTTGCACATTAGTTCCACTTTAATACATTAGATTTTTCATAACACTTAGTTTTAAAAAAATTTGTTCACGTTGAATACCCCATAATTTATCAATCGCTCAAAACAAGGCTTGCGTCGATTGGTGTAAGAAAATTATTAAAAAGTTTGACCGTGGTACTGCAAAAGACGTGTAAAAAATCATGACTGGTGATATATACATATGAGCCGGAAACAAAACAGCAATCGACCGTGTGGTTATTCCAAGACGAGCAAAATCCAACAAGAGCTGTTCATGGAAGAAGCACAGCGAAGCAAATGATCGCCTATTTCTTCGGCCGAATGGCGACTGCAGTCGAGGCGTTTAAAAACCATGTTTTCGGAGGTATCTCAATTGGAATGGGAAAACTGACAAATGGTTTGAACTAATGTTATGGGCCTACGGGAAAAGAACCTATCCCAGGACACGTCACGTGACTGGTTGATTGTGATAGGCACAGGTCACGGGACCGGTCACCTGAACATGGGCTTGTCCTAGTAGGGAGCCAAGGTCAATGTCGTGACTTTTAAACCGGTCACGTGATAGGTACTTTAGGAACCAGTCCTCTTTTCACCTATCCCGTGATATGTATTTTCGGAACCGGCTTAGTTTTCACCTATCCCGGGACAGGTCAAAATTCCCAACTGACCCCTTTTTTCCCATAGGGAGTGTATTAATCATCAAGGGGAATATTTTGAAAAACAATAAAGCCATTTTAATTCAAAAGTTTTATAATTATTTTCCTTTCCAGGTAAAAAAGTTCATATATGGTCATATATGGCCACATATATAGGTTTACATATTGTTCTATATATTCTCGGATCCGAAACAAAATTTAAAGAAAAAAGTCTGTAACTGCACTCACAATATTATTTCGTTAAAAATAATCTAAAATGCATATTAAATTAATCGAAAATACAATCAAAAAGAGGACTACTGATTTTTCATTATATTCACCCATTTTCTTGTTTATTTTCAATCATTGTTTAATAATCGACATAAGTAGTAAAAACAATCGAAAGTAGTTTAAAATAACCATCAATTTTTAACTGACAAAAAGTAGAAAAAAACGATTTTTCTGGTTTGTTTTTCAAATGGATTTTTTTTTTATTTGTATGTAATTTTTCAAAACACAACACACACAGACGTATATATTTTTTTATTTTCTTGTGTGTGTCTATATTTGAATAATTTATTGTAATTTTTCTTGAAATAATATTGTATATAAACAAACTATTTTGGTAAAAAAAAAAGGAATTATATGAATTTATATTTTTAAAAACAGAAAAGATAAAATTTTACATTTAACAGAAAATATCAACTCCTACCGAATGTCTGTAAATTTTTATAGTTTGTTTTTTGAATGACTGATTCAAATAGTTAAAAAAATTATGAATCTATGAAATTCAATTGATTCTTCGTTTAAAAACAAACTTTACGTATTACTTTTTAAATAAACTACATTCGGTTACGGAAAATATTTTGTGAGTGTGTTAAAATTGGCGATCTTGCTGGGCATTGCAAATCGCCAAAAACCAGACATTAGGCGTAACGGAAATGCATCATTCACAGTGTCCATTGTTGGGTAATCTGTATGTGTAGTTGCGTCATCTTGTTAAAACCGCATGTCCTTCAACAGTCAAAGCAACCGCGTTACCCACAGCTTTTACCGATGAAACCTCCTATATAAATGGCACACCATGCAGTGATTTTAAGCAGATGTAATGGCTCTTCGTGAATGATACCTCGCTCTTTTTAAATAAAATCTGGATTCTCAGTCCCCCAGAAGCAAAAATTGGTTTGTTGAAATTTCCTGCAGGTGACTTATTCTGTTAAAAAAATTATCACGAGTATAGCATTCCATGGTTTGTCGATGTATATTCTGTATTTGTTAATTTCACAAATGTTAAAACAAAACTGACGGATGCCGTTATTTGCAAAAGTTATAGCATCTTCCGATAGGGTGATATATTTTGATCCATTTTGTATATTAAACTCCTTACTAAACTCCTTACTAAATCTATTCAATACAAATTAGAAATATTATTGGTTATTGTTATATTGAGATTTAAACTTCGTTAACCGTTTTTTCCAACTATATGCAAAAACATTTTCACTTTTGAAAACTACTAAGAAACAAATAAAAAATTGTAGCCGGTTAAGCCCGACAATGAGATACCCTTTACCATAGTACGAGATACTCCACACTACTTGGGCAAAAAAATTAACGGTGCGATAAATATAGTGAACGATATGAAATTGACGACAAAGTACATAAATTTATGCCAATACTGGAAATGTTAGTTTATATGCAAGCCAATTTTCATTAAATTTGGAAGTATGATTTGTTGAACAAAATGTTAATTATACTTGTTTAGTAAAAACACTTTGTAAAATATTTTATATAATCATTTTGTATTTGAATCTTTTGTTAGAAAAATGTTAAATACTTTTTTCATTTTTTTAATTTTATTCCGTTTTCTATTGTTGTCAAATAAACATAATTTATTTCTAATTTGTTATAATCACACCGCTGTGTAATTATATTTAACCCAAAAGGATATATATATAGATCATATTATCCAACATGATTTATGTTTCTATTTTACTTTCACAAGCTCATAGCACCCAGATAACCACGGTTTTCTGTGTATAAATACCATTTAAGCCCAACTCAGATATGAGAGGAAGATCTATATATGAACATATTCTAATCAATTTAAATGTCGCTTAATCCACTCAGAAGTTAATACTGAGTGAATTGATATAATATTATATTTGTTTAGATGAACTATTTCTGGAAATTGTAAGCGTGTGCACCATAAAACAGAGTCGTGCAGAGTGTAAATGAAATAACTATGAAACAAAATTTTTAAGTCCAAAATAGAAAAGGATGAAGAAAAATGTTTGTATCCATTTCTGTCCCCATAAAATTAAGTTTCACCCTAACGAAAATACGGTGTAGTTGTATATATAGTATATCAGTGTCAGTGGTTAAGAATAATAAACAATATTAATGATGGCTTGTGTATGTAATTGTAAAGTGTACTAACTTTGTATATTTTGTTCTGTTAAATCAACAAACAAATGCCAAATATTAGCATATGTTAATAATAACAAACAAATACATCAAATGCACACTTAAGCATCTTCTGTTTTTTCTTCTTCATATTTTTTATCATCTTATGCACATCCAGGATAATGATGATGTTAAATGAGTTTGTAGACAGATTGACATTTAAATACGGTAAAGATCACACAAATGTGTTTGTTTTTTTTTTTAAATAAATTAATCAATTTCTTAAATATCAAAAAAAAAAGAAAAACTTAAAACCTTTTTTTATAAAATTTTAAATTGTAAATAAATCTTAAGGTAATTAATTTGAAATTAATTTAATTTTTAAAACGAAAAAAAATACACGAGAGAACGTGTATGTTCTTTTTCATTTGAATTAATATATCAAAACAAATTTGTTTTAGTGTACCGGCAATAATCTTTAAAATCATCTGTTTTATTTAATGTTCCAAAAAATCACTGAAAACTTGTAGTAGTTTTTAGCATGAAAAACATATATTGCGAACAATTGTTATACGGATTAAGTTTATTTTTATTTTATTAATTTGAAATTATTAAAAATGTGTAATAAAAATAAATCGACTGTTTTAACAATTAATCAAATATTAAACAGTTTTTTGCATACATATAGGGGAAAGTGGTGTACCATGACACGATTGTATCTTGAAACATAAGATCTTTTGCATATTTTTGGTATATTTTCAAAAAATATTATTCTAGTAAAGTGTTTGTTTATCAGTGCGCTTACATTAAGAATAGAATCGGGCCCATAAGGTAGATAGATTATTATAAAAAGGGGGTGTTTTACCTTAAAAGACCAAAAGCAAATTTTTTGAAAAATTTGAATTAATTTTTCAAAATAATGCACTAAATTTAAATTCAAAAGTATAAAAGTACATCATTAAATGGTAAAAACTACTATATCGAAACATATTGATCGAGAAGTGTTAGAAGGCAAACATATGTATATAACTCAGTTTGATAATTTCCACTTGCATTTATTGCAAAAAGGGGGGGGGGGGACAAACACATGTGTTTCAATATTAGCTGATACACGCAAAGAAATAACATGGTTGGGTCAATCATATTCGAAGAGCATCATATATGTTTGGGTTTATGGTTGTGCCAACCATAATCGTACTATATTATGGTTATCATATGATGATAATAAAATAACCATAATATGATCCCTACAGTTATATTATGATTCAAAAATTAGCATATTATGGTCCTAAATATACATGTTATATTGAATTTATCATAATATGATCGCACGTAATCATAGTATGTTCAAAATGTTATCATATTATGACCCCTCATAACTTTATTATGATTCCTGGCTAATCTTAAGGGAAAAGTTCTTAGAAACTATGAAAAAGCTTTTTAAATTTAAGAATATTTCCTTTAGAAATGTTTTTTCTATAAAATAATTAATATTAAAGACTTTTTAAGAAAAATTGTTATGAAAAAAAATCACAGACTTTAAGAACTTTTCTTTCTTTGATGGTATAATTATTTATTGAACATTTTATCGTTGCATAATTATCATATTTTGTTCATAGTCAGAATTTTTGTTACCACAGCATTAGAGTATTCAAAAAACCGGCCTTTTGAAAAAACCGGTTTCGGTTTTCTTCGAAAAATAGAATTTTAATAAAACCGGTTTCGGTTTTTGCAGAAAAAACCGGTCAACCGGTTTTTTCGGTTTTTTTTAATTTGAATAAAAAGCTTATATAATTTGTTAATTATGTAAAAAAAAAACAGAAATTTAATATATAAAGTAATAAAAATAAAAAAATACATTCTTTGAAAAAAAAAATATATATTTTTTTATTGTATTTTATTTCAACATTTTAATTATTGGTTTTAATATTTTTTAATATAATATCTTAAAAATTAATATTATAAAACTATATTCATATCAAATGAATAGAGATCATTAAGTTTGTAAATTGGATAAAATTAGGTACGTTAGTAATTTGAACGTTTAAAACGTTTATCACGTTTTTTTAATATTACATATTAAATATGGAAAAAAAATCTATTTTTCACTTCTAAAATAATATTTTAGAAATAATATTCAATTTAAATGTTTCGTTTTAAGACGATTTTTTTGTTTGCTTTTGATAAAGCTAGAAGCGGAAAATACTCTTTCACTAATAGTAGATGTTGGACAAATAGTCAAGAAACAATTATATAAATTTTCCAACTTTTCAGTTCTTTTGTCGCATTTATCAAGATATATGAAATCATCATATAATGATGAATGATTTTGTACAGTCTCTTTTTTAGGATTTTGAATACTGTTTGTTGTGTTATTTAGATCAGAAATTAAACTATTTGAATTTGGAATATCCAAAGTTAAGTCTTAATCGGAATCTGTCAGACTTACATCTAAATCTTCATACCCAAACAAACGATTATAAGTCTTCGGAAAAAATAAAAGAGACCAAGTAACCCAGTTGGTGATGTAATTAAAAAAAACCGATTAACCGAACAAAAAAGACCGGTTTTCGGTTTTCTTCGAATTTACAAAATATTCGAAACCGATCGGTTTTTAAAAACCGGTTTTCGGTTTAGGTTTTTGAATACTCTACACAGTATGGTTACAGCCAATCATGATATAAAATATAAGGTGCCAATCATAAAATAGTAAAAACTTTACTAAATAATGATGGTAGCGACCATGTTGATGGTTAGAAAACCAATAACTTGGTTGTAACAACTATACCCGATTGCAGCAAGCACAATATAGTAACAGTGATCATATTACAAAAATGTTTTTTCTCTGCGTGTAGCTGCTTCGATATATTTAATTGTTGGGGATTATGAAAATATGGAGAATTCGTAAGTAAATTTTTATTTAAAGTTGTGAAGAAAATAAGAAATATTTTTAATTAACACTATAACACGAGAAAAATATGGATTAAGGTCGTATCTGACCAGAAAATGCATTCTATTTGGCTGATGTCTAATAACTTTTCCTCACACGCAGATCACTACTACTATATTATACTTGCTGCATTCAGGTATGATTGTCACAATTATGTAATTGATTTATAAATAGGTTCTAACGAGCAATATGGTCGCTACCATATTATTATTTCATGATTGCCAATTTTTATTTTATAACATGATTGGCTGTAACCATAACAAAAATTCTCACCATGAAAAAATATGATAATTATTGAACTATAAAATGCTGACAAATACGAGTAATTATAAATCAAATAAAACATGACTTTGACATTTACTGTCATGTTGTCAGTTCAGTCACTCATGTAAATGATGATGATTTTTACCTGGGGGGCTTATTTCCGAAAATTACTCAAACATAAAACATTATAATTTACTCTAATCAATTCATTGTCGAAAAATTTCATTGTCAAAAAATTCTATATAAAGATTTTAAATTTTTAATACTTTTCAATAAAAACAATAATATATTTTTTTTAAAATATATTTAATTCTTTTCTTTCAAAATATCGACTTTTTGGTGGAAAAAGTAATCAGAATATCAATGAAATATTTTTTTTTTAAAGATTTTTAGAAATTTTTGTGGTAGAAACGTTTATAGATTCTCATTTTTTGCAAACTGTTTCTTAGATAAAAATTATTATATGCTTAGAAAAAATGTAAATTCTAAAAATTCTTAGATTCTGAGGACTTTTCATCATGAAAAATACTTAGATTCTAAGAACTAGTAAAAACTCCAGTATAAATATTTTTAGATACTTTTTATAAAAGAAAAATTCTGAGACTCTGAGCACAATTTAAAAACAATCTTAAAAATTTCCTAAGAAACTAAGAATTTTTCTATTAGAAAAAGTCCATAGAATCTATGTTTATTTTATTAATAAAAAAGGCATAAGAATTTTAAATTGTATTGAATTTAGTTTTCTTAAAAAAATCAATAGAATGTAAGAAGTTTTTGAAAAAGTTCTTAATATAATTTTTTTTTATGAAATACATTTCGTAGAAAAATATTCTTAACTTTAAATAACTTTTTCATAGTTTCAAATCATAATATAATTGTAGGGACAATATTATGGTAAAATTATGGTTATTTTATTAACTATATTATAGTATGACTATGGTTGGCTTAATCATAATCCCAAAAATATATGATGCTCTTCGAATATGATTGCCCCAATCATGTTTTTCCTCTGCGTGCATTTAAAAAAATTATAGTTTTCTATTCATTTGGACAATAAACGTTTGCATAATTTTAACCGAAAGGGAATATTTCAAATAATTTAGGAAAAATTTCACATGTTTTTCTATCGTTAAAAAATATTAAATGGTATTCGACTTATATCGTATTTCGATGCAACTTATGTTGAATATAATACAAAAAGAGTTGTTTCGTATTTTAATACATTTTGTGGTATTAGTATTATAATGCAAGTGAAATAATATGTATTTTTTTTTAATAATGAGTGCTTTATCTTAAGTGTTTTTTACAGTCAAAATCAAGTTCATACAAATAAAAAAAATTGATTTATGATTTTTATTTATTGTCAATATTTTAAAATAATATAAAAACATTTGTTAAAATTTACAATTTTACTATGAAGATTTTTATAAAATCTTAATTTCTTTCATGGATTTTAATGTAAAGATAAGCTGCATTTATTTGGAGCTAAACATTATTACATTATATTTTTTCTTATTTCAGGAAGATTCTACAAATTTCAAAAAAAGTATTATTGGAAAACCAATCGGAAAGCAAAAAATCAAGACTAAATATACAAAACTAATATATTGAAAATGTATGTATATTAAAAAATTGTTAATAAATTGAACCAAAACCAACCATTTCCTTGTTTTTATTGCTTTGCTTAAACTTGAAGTTAGGGCTTGAAAACAAGTGTTATTATAATGTTGTTTGAACTTGAATTGAACTGTGATTCAAGTATTGAATTAAAGTATATTCTCACTGTAATGTTCGACTTGAATTGCAGTGTTCGTTTGAATTGCAGTGTTCGTTTTGCAGTGTTCGTTTTGCTATTGAATTAAATTGTAGTTTAAATCAAGGCTTCAAATTGGCAAACATGACTTAAATAACACTTGATTTTAGCTTCGATTCCAGCAAAAATGCTTATTGGGATCATATAACTTACGCTATACTCAGAACTTTAAACAGATAAAATTGAAATCGTTTGTCATGCTTTTAATTCAAGGAGGAAATAAATCTTTAGTTACGAGTTGTTATCTAATGATAAACTATAAATCCTTTTATAATTTTAATTACTTCTTGAGGGATATTCGGCTTGTTTTCAAAGACTACATTATAATACTAAATATATATTGCTCATACGCACCCATGTACAAATTTCCTAAACTAACTACGTTACAACAACATTTGTACTATATTCAATATAAATTTTTTTTTGAAAAAATAAGACAAAAAACACTCAAACTCTTTTTACGGTTAAAAATCATCAAAACCTTTTTTTTAAATATTCAACAAATAAAAATGTTGTTTTGAAAATTCTAAGATTCTTTTCTTTCAATATTGGAAGAAAAATAAATAATTTTGTATAAAATAGACCTTGAGCTTGAATACTTATTACCTGGAATTCTTTTCTTTCAAAAAATATCCCATGGAAAGCTTAATAGATTTAATATATTTAATTTTTTTAATAAATTTATAACTACATATAACTTGTACAAATAACAACAATTGTCAGCTTCGTTTTAATATATGCAAAGGAAACAGATACAGAATACACATCGACAAGCCATTAAACACTTTATAATCAATGGAGATTTTCTGTCCAAATTTATCATGAGCGATGAGTCCCATTTTCATCTGTACGGATATGTAAACTAGCAAAATTTACGCTTCTTGGGCATTAAAAATCCATGCATGTTATCATTCATGAAGAGCCATTACATCCACTCAAAGTCACTGCATGGTGCTCCGTTTACGCCGTAGGTGGCATTGGACCTTATTTTTCGAGGACGCCGTGGGTAACATAGTTACTGTGACTGGTTAGCAAAACCACGACCAATAATTTCTATAGCCGCAAATTGATGAATTGCTACTGAAGGACTTGAGGTTCCAACAGCACGGCACAACTACATATACAGCTCGAGCGACAATGCGGGTTTCATAATGTTTCGTTTTCATAATTTGCTGTAGCGACCAAGATCGCCTAGAATTTAATCACTCGAGAATTTTGCCTTTTAGGTTTTTTGAATGAACTGGACTATGTGAGCAAGCCACAGACTCTAGAGGCTCTCAAAGACAATATCCAACAAGAGTGCCAGAACTTATCTCCCGAATTTCCCTACAAAACGATGGAAAATGCCATAAATAGAGTCCAAATAATTATCAACAATGACGTTGCCCACTTGATCGAAATAATCTTCAAAAATTAATGGAAAAAAACCTAAAGGTCCAATTAAACATTTAAAAAAATTTAAATTATGTCAGGGCTATTAATAAATTTTAATTTAAAAATGTAAAATATTCGAACGCGACAAATATTTATAAGAAAACATTTTTATTAAATATTTTAGAAGATTAAATTAGTAAAATGTTCATAATACAAAAATTATACGGTTTTATAGCTTTTTTAAACGATTTTGTATTCGTAGATAGCCTCTATTGAATATCAGCCCTCAATATAATTATTTGTTTTATATTGTTTTTTTTTCGCGATAATAACATTAACGGCACGCTTTTGCTAACAACAACAAAATATATATATATTATTAAAACAAGTATACGAAATAGAGAACTTAATGCTAAAAAAAATTTAAGATTTATTTTCGCAATTTTTATTTATTTATTTTTCATAAAAGATTAGAAAATCTATTAATAAAGCCAAGGGGTTTTTTAAAAAGTTGAATTTCTATGATTTAAAATTTCCTCACATAAAATTGTATTTACATTTTAATCAGATGTGTTTATTATTTTTTTAATATACATACATATAGACGGTCATAAGTTGACAACTCTTTACTGATGATGAAAATAACAATTGTGATAAGAAAGGCAAATGGCCTTAATATGATAATTATCATATTAAGGCATGCCTTAAACAATTTAAAATTGAACTATCAGTTACGAGTTGTCAGCTTATGACTATCAATATGTATATAAGTACATTAGTATGTTTATATTGCCCACCATTAAACAATTTTTTGTTTAATGGTTTTTAGTTAATTTGCTAAAATTAAAAATTGCAATTTTTAACATCTGGCATTGCTTTAAAGCGGGCTAGACTTGTGGCAACATTTTTAGCACTTTTGCTTTATTGTTTTTAATTTCGAGTAATAAATCTTTTAACATTTTCATCAATATTATTCGCTTTGTAAATTAATATTTTATGTTTTTGCTGAAGTAGGAGATGAAATGAGAAAATTAAAAAAAAATATATTAAAAAGGAGTTTAATAGAGATGCCAGATCTAAGAAAATATTAATAAGAAATCCTTTCAAGAATGTACAAGAGAGTTAAAACTTAAAAAAAAGAGTTGTTCATCTCATCGAATATTTTTAAATTCTTTTTAGCTTTAAAGCTTTACAAAATAAAAAGCTTTCTCAACAAATCAAATTAGCAAGTAACCATCAAATAAGCATAGTAAAAGCTTTTGGGAAACTTGTTAAAAATGATTAAATTATTTAAATATATTAAATTTATTGAACTTTTAAGCGTTAGATGTCTTAAAGCTTTCTTAATGTATGAATTTTTTGGAATTCTCAAACCTTTGCCCATTTTTAATATTAGCCCTGGTTTATGTATATTACGAAAATGGTCTTAACGAAAGCAAAGTATGTTAACAAAAAAAATTTTTTTTGTGGCCCTTGTAATTTTGCCAAAACCAATTTCCATTTTTATCGTTTAGACTAAATTCGTAAAAGATAAACAGGCCTTTAATTTTATGTCTTAAATAAATTTCCAAACAATATCAAATTATCAAATTTATTAACCAAGTCTGTTCTACACAAAGTATTTGACTTAAGTAAATAAATATTTTGCAATTTTTTTTTTGCGTTTACTACTGAATTGTGTTTATTTATCTTTTAAATGCTTTTCCTCAAACAATCCGCAAGGAAAAAAAAAACTTAAACAAAATATAATGAAACATTAACAAATTTGTTGCGCGTAATTATTAAATTTGGAAAGAAGAATACAAATGTGATGCGATGAAATGGATATGGACTATAGAGATGAAGAAGAGGATGATATCCACAATACAACTGCATAGTGTTAACATAAATTATTAAATTAAATGAGCGTGCGAAATAAAACCACACGCGTTTTGTTATCGAATTCAAATAACCATAGAGAAGCATATACGAATGAATAGTAAAATTTTGTTTTTATATGATCCACATATAAAACATTGGTGGAACTATGGGCTGCGATTTTATTTTTAGAAATATTTATTTTTTATAAAACTTATTTTATCATCTCCAAAAAAAGCTTCTTTCTTTCCAAGGAACATTTACAAAATATTATTACTATATAAATGAAAAATTAATAAAATGGGGAACATTTGTTAATAGTACCAAATGACCTTCAAGAGTACCATAGTACTTTTAGGGATCTAAAAATACCCTGAAATATAATTAGTACCCTGCTCTACACAGTGTTTTTGCTGCAAATAATATACAAAAATTTAGATGTGAAAGCATTATGGAAAAATTATAGTAAAAAATAATTTTGGGTGAAAAAATTGTATGGTTGTGAAAACTGTTTTGTGGTGAAAAACATGTTTGAGTTAAAAAACTATTTGTGTATTGAAAAAATTTTTTTGCTGAAAAAAAAATTTTTTTTTGTGGAAAAATATTTTTTTGCTGAAAAAATTTTTTAGGTGAAAAAATATTTAAAGTTGAATACAAAATTTTTTTCACCTCTAAGCGTGTTGTAAAACATATAAGACAATAATATTGATAATTTTACTCAAATACACCAATTTGTATGAAAAATTTAGAGACGGCCCCTTACATTTTCACTAATAACTTTTTAACCTCTACACAGATTTTGCACAATACAAGATTTCTCGAAAAGATGTCCCTTCAAATTAAAAATGAGCAAGCACGCTTGCGTTTTTGTGCCGTGCTCACTATTTCGAAAGACGAATATCGCCAGATCGACTTAAAATTACATAATTTATGGCATCCTAACAAACGATTTGACAATCAAGGATGAAGGGTACAATGAATATTTTACTTAATTTAAAGACATATTTTTTGAGTGTTCCTTCAAATTGTTTATCAATAAAACCTATTTTTTAATTGTAATTTTTGTGTAGTATCTAAAGATCAGATCTTTATAGTTTTTATTCAATATTCTTTTTCTTTTTACTTTTACTTTTAGTGGGTTCGAGAATCTTTTTATTCAACATAATAAAAAATATTCCTATCACATTTGATTTGCCATTATTTTTATTTTCTTAATCTGATCTCATAATCGCTTTCAGCGACCTCAAAACCTCCATTCGCGATTAGCGAGCCTAAAACTATTAATATTCGTAGCAACTTATTTAAAGAAAACATGTTCGCTATTTTTGATTAACAGATTTACATTTTCTAAATTTGATCTCATATTTGGTTTAAGCGATTTCGTTATATTAAAAACATAAAATAACTGATTTGAGAATGCGGTAAGAAATTTAAAGAGGAAATTAAAAAAAAAAAAAAATTTTTTCAATTCGCTTAAAACCTTAGGTTGTAAAAAATCCAATTAAATAGTCCCCCACTGTGTGGGGTCGTATAAATCTATTTTATTCAAACATGCAACATAAAATTTTTGCCTGACGATTTATTTTTACAAAAGCCCACTAAAAATATATATGCGTTAAAAATTATAGGTTTAAGGGTCACACTGATGATTTTAGAATTAAAAAAATCAGTATTTCACAAAATTTATGGGAGTGAAATTGAATTCCTTAGATAGGTCTTTAAAATATTCTTCATAACAAGTAAAACTATAGAGTAAATGATCTCAGAATCATTTCAATTTATATAGAAAATAACTCAATAATGCCTTTAAGGCGCTAAGACCAATAATACTTTGAATTGTATTGTACTTGGAAAATTAATAAATTAAATAAAAAAAATCTAATTCAGAAACTAAATTAAAGGGTTTTCTTTATTCAGTATTGCAAAATCCTATCCCATAGTGTAATAATAGGTTACTACCGAATTAAAAGAAATTAAAAGAAATTGAAATGGATTTAGATGAATGTTGTTGTATGTATTAATTTTTGTTGTTCTTGCATGTTGTTCTTAATGGTTTGTTGGTTATTTTTGTTAAATACGCGCTTGTGTAAATAAACATAATCAAGATGTGAAATATGCAACAAAAAAAAACAAAAGAAAAATCATTGCCTTTTATTAGTTGAGTTTTTTCCTGTAGAACTTTTGGATCTTACTCCTACTTCTTACTCTTGCCCCCAATGGATATTTTACAAACTCATATACGTGTAGGTAAAAACGTCCTCTTTAGCACTGCGGGTGTTATGTGTTTTATCACTGCCACTAATTGACCATTTCGTTTGCAAATTATCATTACAATTTTTTTTTTATTTTTCTTGTTACTGTTGATTATTTTGTTGCAGTTGCAACCAACGCTCTTCGTTGTTTCTACGAATTTTAATTTTTTTTTTTGCATATATTTAAAAAACACTATTTTTTTCTCCTGCACAAACTAAATATTTGCAAATTTCTATCGTGCATAATTTAAATTATGTTTATAATCAACGGTCATTTATTATTGTTTTTATTTGAATTCAATTTAAAACTTTGATAGACATTTGTTGTATTTACAAGATCATATATTATAAACTGACCTCAGTAAATTATATAAAATTTAGTGGGTGATATTTTTGTAATAAATTTCTATATTTTTGCTAAATAATTTACAATTTTATGCACTTTGAATTTACACCATTTACATGAGAAAAAATATACAAACAATGTAATTGCTTTGAATTATAAAACATGGTTAGAAAAAATAGGTAGAATTTTTTAACAGCCATCAGAGATTTTATAATTATTATACCCTGCACCATATATCAGTTTGTCATTCCGTTTGTGACATGTAACATATTAGTCAAAGTCCCCATAAAGAATATAAAGGGTGTCCCTAGAAGAACGCAATTTTTAAATCTGGCAACATTCGAAGTGTCATTGTTTGACATTTGAACAATTGTTATTGTTTGCTAGTAGAAGGTACGAGGTTAGTAAAAATGGAGCGCTACACGAATGAACAACGCATTCTCATTGTGAAATTGTTTTACCAAAATGGTGAAAGTTTTGCGGCTACAGTTTGCAAATTGCGATCAATTTGGGGTCACAATAATGCTCCAAAAGAGTCAACTGTAAAGAGATTAATGGATAAATTTGCCGAAACTGGGTCTGTTAGTGATGTAAAGACAACAACGCGCCATCGACCAGGTCGATCGACCGAAAATGTCGCAGCTGTACGTGATGATGTCGCTCAAACTCCATCCACCTCAATTCGACACCGAGCTCAGCAAATTGGTGTCTCCAAATCCACTTTGCAGCGAATTTTGACGAAAGATTTGCATCTTCATGCATAGAAAGTTCAATTGACTCAGGAACTGAAGCCAGCTGACCATGGACAGCGAAAGGAGTTCGTTAATTGGGTATTGGAGAGACAACATCAAAATGCTGATTTTGCCGATAAAATCATCTTCAGTGACGAGGCCCATTTTTATCTTGATGGCTTCGTCAATAGGCAGAATTGTCGCATTTGGGGTGAGGAAAATCCTCGAGTGATTCACGAGAAGCAAATGCATCCTCAACGTGTCACTGTGTGGTGTGGTTTTTGGGCTGGAGGAGTCATTGGACCTTTTTTTTATGAAAATGAGGCAGGTCAAGCGCAAACAGTCAATGGTGTTCGGTATCGTGAAATGATTACCAGTTTTGTCTTGCCTAGAATTGAAGAAATTAATGTGGAGGGCATGTGGTTCCAACAAGACGGCGCCACATGTCATACAGCCAGAGAAACAATTCAATTGCTGCATCAGTCATTTCCCGGTCGTGTTATTTCGCGTTTTGGAGATCAGAATTGGCCGCCTAGATCATGCGATTTAACACCAATAGATTTTTTTCTTTGGGGTTTTTTGAAGTCGATGGTATACGCGAATAAGCCGACGACGACTCAAGCCTTAAAAGAGGAAATTGGACGCTGCATTAATGAAATACCGCAGCATTCATGCAAAACGGTCAATATATCTGCACGATATATTGTTTCATACATAACCTCATTCTGTCTACTTTACGATATAATAAAGTTTCACGATTTTTTTTTTAATATCTGTGTTTTATTTAAAATTTAAAAATTGCGTTCTTCTTGGGACACCCTTTATATTTTTGATCCTTATGAAATTTCAAACTGACTTAGAGATGTCCGTTCTTTTGTGTGTATGATAAAGAGGTAATCACGGCGCGAATACTAAATCGGGGTTACTCGTTTTTAACCAGATTGATGGACATACTTCCGTTTAATTTGCTTTCAATAATGAGCAAAATCTGTTCAGTGCTTAAACATTTTTGAGTCAAAATGGGAGGGTACTTGTAAATTTTCGATACAAATTGCTGTATTTAAGTACAATTTACACTATTATCCTAGCGTCGTCTTATTGCGACTCAATTTCACGAACCGGTATATTCGGATCGGTAACTGATATTACAGCGCAATAAAAAGCATTAAATAAAAATATTTTAAATTGCTTTAAAATTTTTAAAGTCGGAAATTTTTTTAAATAGCTTAATAAACAACAAAATAAAAATACAAAAATATTCCTTAGTGTCGGCCCAGAATAACAACGTGATATATTTCTCCGTGCAAATTGACAATTAAAACGCGCCAAGCGTTGCAGTTGTAATATAGAATATATTTCATTTTCAAAACGTTTTTTCTTATTCTCTTGTTTTTTTGTTTCTAATTCTCTTAACAGAGTTCCCGCATTTTAAAAATTTTTTGTGAACAAAAATATATGATGAGTAAAATTAGCATGCGATATTTTATGCCTCTTATGTTCTCTTTGTATAATCGCGAATGAACAACGTACTATAAACCATTTAAGTATGTTCCTTTCTAAATTTGTATTTAAATAATTATTTCTTTTAATTGTTTTTATAAAATTAAAATGTAAAAACCAAAAAAACAAAATTAGGTCATTAATAAGGAAAGGAGACACTGGAGTGTAAGGAATCTCTTCGGTACTATTTACACCAAAATAAATATGACAGTTTGTGCAGTCATTATTTTGAGCGCGTTTTCTCTTATAGCAACAATCGTTGCATGTTATGTTCTTATTCTGGGCCGACACTTAAAATTAAGTTTCAAAGCCCTTTTTTAACACAGAGATTGGAATTTAGAAAACAAATTAAATATTTAGTTTTTAAAAAATCTGGATACATTAAAGAATTTTACTAAGTCAACGTTTCAAGTTTAGTTGCAAATATCTTTGCTAAAGGGTGTGATAGGATAATACAATTTTTACGAAAAACTTATTGGGGCACAAGTCCTTGGCCACACCAATTTGATTCAATTTATTGATTCAATTTATTTGGATTTTGCAAAGGCATTTGACAGGGTGTCGCATAAACTTTTATTACTTAAGCTTTCTAAGATTGGCTTTCATTCTAGAATGCTGAGTTGGTTTAGATTTTATTTAACTGGTACACTTAAAAAAGTTTGTAAGTTAAAATAACTGAAAATATCATTTAAAAGAAATGATATTTCATTTAAAAACCGGTCTACTTAATTTTCATTTAAATTGAATGCCATTTGTTATTTATTTTTAAATGTTGATTAATCAACTGACACATCCGTAAGAAACAACTGATATAATCAGTTAAAATAAATGTCAAAATTTTACCCACCAATCCTTAAAAAATAAATGTTTTTTCATTTATTTGAAATT
The DNA here is from genome assembly GCA_949748255.1 of Eustalomyia histrio. Taxonomy (NCBI): domain Eukaryota; kingdom Metazoa; phylum Arthropoda; class Insecta; order Diptera; family Anthomyiidae; genus Eustalomyia; species Eustalomyia histrio. The sequence goes on along the minus strand of OX456526.1, from coordinate 25,956,093 downwards.
ATTTCCGTTTTTGTATTTTTTGTTTTTTTTTTTTTTTTTAATATACTCGTACAATACAAAATGTATGTATGCATATGAAGCTCTAAACACTTTTTGTGTGAATGTATTTGTATATGTATGTGTGTTTATGAAGTTCTTGTAAATTGTATTGAAAAATTTTGTATATATACAACCAATTTAAATAAAAAAACAAATTGAAATTTTTTGAATATTTTTCTTTGAAACAGACAGCAAACAAAATTTAAATTTGTAATAACTGTTACGGACACAAATAAACCACAAGTTTCCGTTTTGTGGGTAAATTTTTTTTAAATTTCAAACAAATGAAAAAAATAAATGAAACTGAAAAAAATCGGTAAATGATAGTAAATTATTTCGAATAAATGTATAAAAAAGTTAATTTAGATGTTTCTTTGAAAAATAAATGAATCTTCCTTTATTTTTAAATGGAACGGAAAACTTTTTTATTAAACTACAAACAGTTAACTACATAATATTCTGAGTGTAGATATGCTGCAGTTTCTGTAGATGGAGTTTACTCTAATTTTTTTTACACCCACCTCTGGTATACCTCAGGGTAGTATCTTAGGTCCTTTGCTTTTTAACATTTGTATTAATGATATTTGTCGTTGTTTTACAAAGTCTCAGTGTCTTATGTATGCTGATGATCTTAAAATTTTTAATTCAATATCTTCTTTTAGTAATATTTTTGACCTTCAGGAAGATTTGTCCAGAGCTATTTTGTGGTCTGATTGAAATGGTTTGCCTTTAAATTTTTCAAAATGTTTTTATATCACGTATCATAGATGCTCTCATATCTTGCTTTCACAATACAGAATGGGACATCATACTCTGTCATCTGTGGATGAAATACTTGATTTGGGTGTGGTATTTGATCCAAAATTGTCTTTTGGTAGTCATTTGAACACTTTAATTCCTAAAGCTTATTCTCTGTTGGCTTTTATACGTCGTAATTCTGGAAATATTTTTGATTTTTATACAAAAAAAGTTTTATTTACTTCTTTTGTTCGTTCCAGATTGGAATATGCATCCTTTATTTGGAGTCCTAATGCGGATACTCATATAAACCGTATTGAGAGAATTCAAAATAGATTTCTTAAGTTTGCTCTTTCTTTCTTGAATGTTTCAACTTCGAATACTTCAACTTCTGTTCTAACATTTAGTATTCCCACATATGTTGATAAATTTGATTTTATATATTTAAAAACGCTGGAAACTCGTAGGAATATTTCTGCATTATCATTTGTGCATGACATTATTTGTGGTGTAATTGATTCACCTGATTTATTGCACTTAATAAAAATATATGTTCCCCCTAGATCCTTAAGGAATATAGATAAATTATTTTTTATTGATATTCATAGAACTAATTATGCATTAAATGAACCTCTAACTAAAGCTTTGAGATTATTTAATAATTATTGTAATCAATTAGATATTAGTTTACCTCACTCTCAGTTTAAACCTTTATTAAATAAATTACTTTAAGTTATTTACTTTTGTAATAAGTTGCTAGTCTGTAAGTATAATTTTGTATCCATAGACTGAAATAAATAAACAAATAAATAAATATGCACAATTTCTTGATTCAGGAGGGTATGGGTTATGTGTAGCGTCTGGTAAATAAAATATTCACAAACAAATTAAAAATGTACAAAAAATAATTTCTCACAAAACATTTGGAGGTAAATAATATTTCCCATTGACCTTAAATTTTTTGACCTAAAAAAAAATATCCAGTAAAATTGATTTTCTCCTCAAAAAAAATTATTTCACCATGAAAAATTTTTTCACCTCAATTTTCACCACGAAAATAGTTTTTATGTCAAAAAATAAGTTATTTGCCGCAAAATTATTTTTTTCCCCTTGACAATGTTTTCGGATCTAAATTTTTTATATTATTTGTAATGAAAGCTTTGAGGACGACAGGCATGATAAAGTTGGTACTACAGTAGGTTTTGTGGAACTATTAGAATCTTAAAAGTATTATGGTACTCCTTTGACTCATTTGGTATTTTTCATAAATGTTTCAGTTTTTTTATACATTTTTTTTATTAATAATAACTTTTTTGTGATATAATTTCTTGCAAATGTTAGTTTCGGAGATGATAAAGTTAGTACTATTATACCCCAATAAACATCGATCCAAGATTTAGAGCAATTTAAAAATTTATATTTGCAATCAAATTCCAGTAATTATCAACAAAAATAACTTAGCCCTTTGCAACTTAGCAAAAGTACTTTGGTGTCTAAAAATTGTCGACATAAATGTTTATCATTTCAAACACTTATTAAGGGTTTTAAATTCTTTTTGTATATTTTATGGTGGAGGGTACACAAATTTCTATATATAATTTCAATATTTCCAAAATATTTCGGTAAGAATTCATTTAGTTGTTAAGTTTTAGTTCGTTTTATTTGAAAATGGACAAGTTTTGTATAAAATTTACAATTTTCGTAAAATTTGTTGACAAATTCGAACATTTTTAATAAAGATTATCCAAATCCGTTTAACGCGATTTATTAATTCAACAGTTCTTTTCAAAATCAGAAAATTTAAAAAATTTTATTTGTTTGTTAAATTTTAGAATATAAAATATAATTTTTATTAAAATTATTAGATAAAATCTTAAAATTATTCTATCATTAAATGTTTTAAAATTTTTAAAAATTTCTTCCGAAAGAAAAAAACCTCCATAAATAAATAATATTATTATAACAAAATGTATGTTTAAGTAGAACATATTTTATCAGTTAATAAAATTAAAAGAAATCTGTCATTTTTGTGTAACAATTAATAATTTTTTAACACATGAAAAATTATAAAATAAACAAAAATAGTTTAAACAATGTATTCAAAAGTATTTAAAAATAAAACGCTGTTTGTTAGTAACAGAATCTAATAAAAATGATAAAATTTAGTGGAAAATTTGTGTAAGTTATTTTTAGATAATATTATTACATTAATTATAAAAATTTAAATGATAAATGAAAAATATTAAGCAGACATGAAGTCTGGAAAATTATTTTTAATTTACAAATTTAATTTAAACTCAAAGGTGAAAATTTGAAAATATTAAATAAAAAAATTAAAGGAATCATTAGCTAAATTTACAATTTGTAGAAATTATAAAAAAACAAAAATATTTTTAAATATTTTGTAGTATATACACATATATTGAACAATTTTATTATATTTAACATATTTACAAAATAACAAATTCATTCATTACTTTGTTATAAAACGTATTGTATCGCATGCTCAATATCTTGTACTTATATGGAGATAAAAAAAACTGATGATGATGATGATCTTCAATGACTTTGTCTTGAATTGATTTCAGAAGTTTCTACCAAAAATGGTTAAAGTCATGCCAGTAAACATGCCGCCAATTGTATTAAACGTTGTATACTCATCTGTTGCAGATGCCATTGAATACTTTAGGATTTCAGAATTTATTTTTTTTATTTTTTTGTATTTAATTCATAGATCAGCACAGCCAGCCAGCCAACTTTACTGTATATAAAGTGATTGATCAGTATGCAAGCATCATAGTTTTATGTTGCATTCTTTGATTTTTATTTCAGCATAAGATTGCAACATGTATGCCAATGTAATTACTATGGGCTAGAAACTAGAGGTAAATTTTTAAAAATATAATTTAAAGATCTCTTTTAACAAAAACCCACTTTAATATTCCTTTCTTCTTAGTCTCATATATGATTACTTTAACATCATTATTATACCCTTTACAATATATGATGTGGATGTATATCAGTTTGCATTTTGATTGCAATATGTCGAAATGTACGACTAAGACCACATAAAGTATAAAAATTCTTGATCCTTAGGCAATTTTAAGTCGATCTAGCGACAACCGTCTGTCTGTTGAAATACCGAGCATTTAAGCACTATCAACTAAAATGAAGCTTTATCTCAAGAAAAGACCACTATAATTGGTAAACCTTTAATTGACTCGTTGGAGTATCTTCGGAACGTGTGTTGTACTACACTGTTTTATAGATATTGCCATGTGAGGTGTTTTGCCGAGATAAGTGAACTCATACCCGGGGCCCGGGTTTTCGTTCGGAATTCACGCATATCTAAGAGACCACAGCCGTCTGTTGTCGATTGGCCAGTGGATCGCCTAACAGATTACAGGAAAAATTCGTTCCTTTGTTATATTATCCGTCTGTGAAATAAACTGCCCGCAGAGGTCTTTCCTGTCACAACTTACTGATATTTAAGTCAATTATCCACAGACACTACTCCCTCTTTCCTCTAGCCTCCTTTCGCCAACGCAATACACAGCATTAGTAGGGTAGCGTTGGTCAAAGTAAAAACTGAAATTTTTTTTTATTTAAAATATCAAATACATGATTTTTAAAAATTAGCCTTGATTTAGTTGACTAATTTTCAAAAGTTACTTTTTTTTAATTCGTTAAGAACTTTAAACTGTAGAAAAATTTGGTCAAAAAAGTTCGGGTTTCCCCACTATGGGAATTTTCCATAAAAAAGGTATCTTACACTCACCAAAAAAAGTCTGTAATGTCAACTGAAAATTTTGCTGTTATTACGGGATATTCTGCTAATTTGAGCCCAGCGGTATTTTTTGCTAATCTTAGCAACACATGTCTGTTGACGTGTAGTACAATGAAATTAGTAGTAAAATTTGTAGCCGCTACTAAATTTTAGTATACTTTTTCTAAAGTGGAATTTAAAATCTGTTTGCTAAAATCAGCAAAAAAAAATACTAAATACTATTAATATTAGTACAAAGTTTTAGATTTATTTTTTTTATCGAGCATCAAAAATTTTGATTATATTTTTTAAAAGATGTTTTATACAAAATTAAAAAAAAATCAAAGGCTTAAAAATCTTAAAAATTGTTAAAACATAAACGAATTTATCATTTTGTTTTAATTTGGTAATTTCTGTTTTGAAAAATATTTTAGTCAATTTTTTTTTTTTACTTTTAAGGTTAAATTTAATTGTTTTTAGGGCTGATTCTAAAAACCCCTTTTTAGTGCTATTTTAAGTGGATGTCCTCTTTTTAGACATGAGTCGGTATCTTCACTTCCGATCCCTTTTTTAATCCTATGTAACATTTTAGGGCAATTTAAGTTTGTATGTATAAGTTTAAATTATTAGAAATAACATTTTCTTCAATATCGACTTTTTTAAATTTAGTAATTTGTTTTGCTAATTTTAGCAAATCGGTTTTCAAAAATTTGTAAAATGATTTCTGAAATTAGCAACAAAAATTTGTAGATATTCTGTAAAAATTCTGTAATTTGTAAAATGTAAATAGCAAACAGATTTGCTAAATAATAATTTTTTTACTAAAAATCAGTACAAAAATAGTAAAGTGGGATTGAAAACCGTTTACAAATTTTTCTACTAACTTTTTTTTCTGAGTGTAAAACAATTTCATACTAACGTCTGGTGAATAAAATATTTTGTCATATTTTCTATCTGACTCTTAGAGGTGAACTATATTTTATATTCAACTCAAATTTTATTCAACTCAAAATATTAAATGTTTTGATTTCACCACAAAAGCTTTTTTATTTACTTCTTAGCCTGCTTATCTGTGAATAGTTCATATTATTTACGTTCCGTGGTTTATAAAACTGACTAAATTTTGGTGCACTCGGAAGCTTTTGTCAGCCCTGATAAAAATACAGAAAACAGGAAATGAAGTGATTTGCAAAAATTTTGTATTATTTTTTATGAAAGGACAAAGATATATGAAATTTTTGTTTTAGCTGATTTAAAAAGTTACCCGTTTATTTGTTTTTAAATGATTAAATTGTTAAAATCCAAACAAATTTATTTTTCAGCCTTTTTACGCTTATTTTAGGAATAAATTTCATATAAATATTTTTTTTGATAATTAAAATAAACAAATAAACGAAAACTCCTTTATTTTTACAGACTTTGTAGTCAACTTGTATGACATATAAAAAACGGAATATTCGAAATATCATTTATTTTTACAGATTTTGTTAAATAAATCGAAATAAAGGAAACAGTAAAAAGAAAAATCATTTAATAATATTTAAAAATAATCAAAGTTTTTTAATTTGAATGAAAAGTAAGTAAACCGGTTTTTAAGTGATATTTTTCTTATTTTATATTAAAATCGGTTGGCATAACTGAATATAAGTTTTTACAACAAAATTGGGTTAATGTTGAATTTTGTTTGAAACATCAAAAGTATTTAGCAATCATATTAGAATTTGATTCTGCTAACCGAATTTATTGGTTGCAGCAACCAAAATATACTTTTCAATTAATATTTTATTTTTTTTTATTAATTACGCATTTATAGAAAAATATTGACATAAACCCCTTTTAACGTATTAAAACTTCGGACCCAAACACTAGTTGTCGTTCAATTATACTGGTGTGGGATATTCTATAACCGCCGTTTGCGTCTTAAAATTTGGAGGCAAAATTAATGAGCTATTTTTTATTGGTCTTATATCATACTGAGTTGCTTTTAAAGAAATAAGAAAAATCTTTAAAATTCTATTTTTTCACAGCTTTTCCCACGCCCCTTTTAGATACTTATCATAAGATTACGTGCTCATTAATTCTATCTCCACTACAACATATATTCTTTTTATCCAATTCGAAATGTACCACAATAAGAAGACATTCCTTGTAAGTTGACATCCCCATATATCGCTAATAAATAAGGAGGTAAATATCGGAGTTGACCTTTTAAAAATCCAAATTCTTACGTTTAATCCACAATATCTTCGATACTCCTCCCATTGTAAGTACAATATTGTTGACGATAATTCTGCTGCTGGAGTTGTTATTGTTGTTGATTTTTTTTTTATCTCAAAGATGCAGTTACGCATATAAAATTATTGTACTTCATGAAACGCATTTAAAATGAAAACAAAAAAAAAATAAATAAATAAAAAATCATGCAGATGTTTTTGTTGATCATATGGCTACTGCTGTTGTTGCATTGTCCACACGTCAAATGACTTGTTGCCAACATTTATGGCATGTTGTAATGTGACGCATGACAATGAATCACTGGACATTTCAGCTACAGATTCTAAACAACAACTGCCAGCTAGCCATGACTTTGGTGAATGGCTAGATGAGGCTGATGGTGGTGGTGCTGCTGCTGCTGATATCTTGCACCATTATCAAAAGGCGCTTTAGTTTTAACCATCTATGGTTTCACAATGTAACACAGAGTAAAACAATCTTATGATTTTTTTTCCATCTTTCTTGCAATTGGAGAATTAAATGATCGCGTGTATTTGCCTTTTATGGTTTGTAGAGTGAACGTTTTAATTAGGATAATGAGTTGTTTCCGGTTTGAAATGTGTTCTCCAATAATCTCCAGCATACTATAGTGCTGCTCGATACATGTTCCAAACTATACATGACACTATTCTCTCTATGCCACAATAAAAACATCGACAACGACATCAACAACTATTAATGAAATTCATAGTTAAATAAATGAATGAAACAAAGATTTTTTATTATTATTATTTTTTTTTTTTTTATAAGTTTTTCTGCAAAACTATCCAGTTTTCTTGTTTCTAACCATTTATGGTTATTGTATGAATGGTTGGATGATGATCAAGAGTTTATGTTTTGAATTACAAATCAAAAAATTTTCATCCACACAGCATCGTCAGCCACTTGCTGTAATATGCCCATGACAAGTTCAAGACATTGTCAATAATAGTTTAATGGACAATATAGTGATGAATTATTTAATGAAAAAATACCTACTTGGACTGTTTTTCATTCATTGAATTGAAAAGAAAAAAAAAAAAACAAAATATAAAAGAATCATTAAATCGCTACAAAGAATAACAAACATGTTGAAATGTTTTATCTATCTTCTAAACTAGAATTCTTAAGACTGATTTTTTATTAAAAATTCTAAATTTTTATTCAATTTAATTTAGACTTTCTTTATATGAGTAAAACAAATACCTATAGTCTTCTTAAACTACAGTGGCTTAGAAAATTGATCTAATTTAATGTTAGCTTAATTGTTGAAAATTACTCTTAATTAAATACGCTTGAAAAAATCTGTAAATTAATTTATTGATTCTAACAAAATTATGTCCACGGTAAAGTTATTGTTTTATGCAGCAATGGACGATTACAATTTTAAGTAACTGTATACATATTAAGATTATAATCGTATACTGTATTATGATTACATTTTAGTAGATCAACTTTCATAAATTGTTTGAAATAATACAAAAACATACTTACCAACATACACCTGCCTTTAAAACCAGACATATGGTATTTTTGTCTACTTTTTTTTAAGTTTTATTTGTATAATATTTTCTTAAGAATTATAAATTTATACAATTTTTTTTAAACATGAATTGTCATACTATGGCATGCAATTAAATGACCATTTAGGGAGACTATTTGGCGTCTGAGGAATATAATAAAAAGTAATATTTATACAATTGATGTTTGATAAAGACTCGATAAACAAACTGAAGCTTTAGTAAGGGGTGCTTTATATTTATACATTACGTTGTAATGATAACTCGTTACCTTTTACATAATTTTGAAGCATAAATTAATGGATATTATATGATTTATAAACATTAAATAATAATTAAAACATTTTTGAAAATCAAATTTTTAGGTTTTTTTGCAAGCATGAATAAATCCACAAAGCAAAACACTTCATTTCAATTTTAAGCAATCATATATTATAGATTAGGGGTATAACAATACGATATCACGGGTGGGAATAGGCATATTATTTTTCACATCCGCGCAATTATATAAGTACACACTTACTACATTAACTCCAAAGTAAAAGGCCACACATTATATAGGGGCTCATCGCCTGTAAAATTAGACAATGATGTTGGAAATGTCTAATTTTGATGAAAGATGAATTGAGAATAAGGAAAAATGATTGCCCTAAAATTTCAAATTAAAATCAATAATAAATTTGTTCTTAAATATTAATTTTATTGAAATATACAATGTACGTTTACGATTTACTAAACTTATAAAGAAATTGTCCCTTCGAATTTCGATCAGGGTGCGAAGACGCTATTTTTGAGTTTTACTCAGATCGTTCGATGCAAATCGGTATAACGGTAAAATAAATTTGTTTTTAATTATTAATTTAATTGAAATATACAATGTTCCTTTATGATTTACCAAATTTATAAAGGAATTGTCCGTTCGAATTTCGATCAGGGTGCGAAGACGCTATTTTTGAGTTTTATTCAGATTGTTTGATGCAAATCGGTATAACGGTAAAATGCGAAGGAACGCTTAATTTTTTTACACAAATTTGAGTATTTTAGTATTTTTTCAATAAAATATTTTAATATTTTTACACCAGACGACTCAAATAATTTTACAGCATTAAAAGTTTTTCACCACAAAAATAATTTTTTCCGCCTTAAAATTTTTTTAATGGGAAATAAATTTTTTGAAATACAAAAATATTTTTCACCTCAAAATTATGTTTTTCACTTTTTAGTGTAATATATATTTTTATGGATAAGAATTTTTACTAAAAGATACTTTTTATTAAAAGGTACTTTTATTAAATTACACTTTTTATTAAAAGGTACTTTTTATTAAAAGTTACTTTTTATTAAAAGGTACTTTTTATTAAAAGGTACTTTTTATTAAAAGATACTTTTTGTTAAAAAGTACTTTTTATGAAAAGGTACTTTTTATTAAAAGGTACTTTTTATTAAGAGGTACTTTTCATTAAAAGGTACTTTTTATTAAAAGGTACTTTTTATTAAAAGGTACTTTTTATATTAAGTTACTTTTTATTAAAAATACTTTTTAACAAAATGTACTATTTGCAAAAGGTATTTTTTATTAAAAGATACTTTTTAACAAAAGGTACTATTTGCAAAAGGTATTTTTATTAAAAGTAACTTTTTAACAAAAGGTACTATACAGCAAAAGTTACTATTCAGCAAAACGTACTTTATAGTAAAATATATTTTAAGCAAAAGGTACTTTTTAACAAAAGGTATTTTTTAACAAAAAGTATCTTTTAGTAAAAAGTATTTGTAAGCAAAAACTTTTCTCAGTTACTTTTTAGCAAAAGGAACTTTTAGCAAAAGGTACTTTTCAGTAAAATATACTTTTTGAAGAAGATTCCTTTTAGCGAAAGATACTTTTTTCTAAGGCCTTTTTTTAAAAGTTACTTTTTTCCAAAGGTCTTTTTTGCTGAAGGTACGAGTACTTTTTAGCAAAGGGGTTTTTTTAGAATAATGTAATTTTAAGGAAAAGGTACTTTTATTAAATTATACTTTGCAGTTAAACCAACATTTTAGCAAATTTTTTTTAGTAAATGTTACTTTTTAGTGAAAGGTAAATTCTAGTATAAGGTACATTTTACTGAAAGGTACTTTTGATTAAAAATTATTTTTTGTAGACGGTATACATAATTAAGAGGCATTTGTGTAAAATGTGGTCATAAGTGACAAATACTTTTTATAAAGTGTTTTATAATAAAAGATACTTTTTAATAAGCATTTAGTAAGAGTTTGTATGAAATTAAAAATATTATGCATACTACAAGTAAATAAACATTTTGTTCTACCTTTTGAAGAAAACAGACATTCTTTCGATTATTTTATAATCAATATCATTTTTAAACAGTTCAAAAGTTCGATCGTTTATTTAAATGATAATTATTGTTATTACAAATTTGTTTACAATAAAATTTACATATTACTTCGGAAATTCAGTATGTATTTTCTTTATTGATTTCAAAACAAACAATTATAAAAAAAAATTCCTTATTAACACACAACATTAATGTAAAGATATTTCAAATAAGATTTAAATGCAATAACAATAATCATTTGCGTCAAAATAAATTGCAGTATTATTTAAAAAAACAACAAATAACTTTTAAAAAAGGCCGCCCATTTCGAAATAAGGCCTATAATAAAACTTAATGTTTTATTTTATATTCAAATAAATTTATTTTAAAACCAAATCCTTTCTACTAAAATAAAAAAGAAAATTCTTGAGCACTTATTGGCGCTAATACAACAAGCCAACGGATGGACAGACAGAAATGTTCAAGCAAAAAATCAAATAAAACTTAATTGCCATAACTGTTTAGTTAATGTTACAATCTGAATGGTGTGGTAAAAGAGTACTCAATGGAAATTTTTCATATAGAGTAAAATTTTTAATCAAACATATAGAGTAAAAAGAGTTTCTAGTCTATTTAGAGTTAAAATAAAACCTAATCAAAAATACCACACTCAGGGTAACATTAAATTTTATTACTAATTAGGTGTGAAATGCAAACAAAAAAACCGTTCTGTTTTTATAATGGGGCCCTTTCGAAAACCCAGCACATAACTCCACAATGAAGAAAAATAAGTCAAGAAATGCCAGCACAGTGTTAATTGAAAAGACTTTGATGTTTGTGAGTTAAAGATTTAAAAAAAAAAATCTTTCAAAAGGCAACAAATAGAGTAAAAATATTTATATTAACATGACTTAAGCAACGAGAGCATGATCAACATCATGCACATTTTCGTCAGAAGCAAATTTGGTATCAGCCTCATCTGCATCGGCAGCAACAACATCAACAACAACAGAAGCAAAAGTAACAAACACTAAATTAAATTATGGTAAATAAATATAAACAAAATTAGACAACCAGGGCCCATACAAAATAAAATTATAGGAGTACAATACAATTATAATAATACTACACCTATCCAACGATTTACATTTTCAGTAAAAGGTACTTTTTTGTAAAAGGTATTTTTTTGGTAAAAGGTACTTTTTGTTAAAGGTAACTTTTAGTAACATTTACTTTTTAGTAATATGCAATTTTTTTAGCAAAAGAAACTTTTTCGAAAAAGGAGCTTTATAGTTAAATATACTTTTTAGTAAAAGGTATTTTAAAGTAAAAGGTACTTTTAAGTAAAAGGCACTTTTTTGTAAAAGGTACTATTTAATAAAGGGTAGTTTTTAGTTAAGCTATTTTTTAGTAAAAGGTACTTTTTAGTAAAAGGTACTTTTCAGTAAAAGGTACTTTTTAGTAAAAGGTACTTCTTAGTAAAATGTACTTTTTAGTAAAAAGGTACTTTTTAGTAAAAAGGTACTTTTTAGTAAAAGGTACTTTTTAGTAAAAAGTACTTTTTAGTAAAAGTTATTTTTTAGTAAAAAGTACTTTAAAGTAAAAGTTATTTTTGAGTAAAAAGTACTTTTGAGTAAAAGATACTTTTTAGTAAAAGAAATTTTTTGGAAAAAAGTACTTCTTAGTAAAAGGTATTTTAAAGTAAAAGGTACTTTTTTGTAAAAGGTACTATTTAATAAAGGGTAGTTTTTAGTTAAGCAATTTTTTAGTAAAAGGTACTTTTTAGTAAAAGGTACTTTTCAGTAAAAGGTACTTTTTAGTAAAAGGTACTTCTTAGTAAAAGGTACTTTTGAGTAAAAGGTACTTTTTAGTAAAAGGTACTTTTTAGTAAAATGTACTTTTTAGTAAAAGTTATTTTTTAGTAAAAAGTACTTTAAAGTAAAAGTTATTTTTGAGTAAAAAGTACTTTTAAGTAAAAGATACTTTTTAGTAAAAGAAATTTTTTGGATAAAAGTACTTCTTAGTAAAAGGTACTTTTTGGTAAAAGGTACTTTTAGTAAAAGGTACTTTTTAGTAAAAGGTACTTTTTAGTAAAAGGTACTTTTTAGTAAAAGGTACTTTTTAGTAAAAGGTACTTTTTAGTAAAAGGTACTTTTTAGTAAAAGGTACTTTTTAGTAAAAGGTACTTTTTAGTAAAAGGTACTTTTTAGTAAAAGGTACTTTTTAGTAAAAGGTACTTTTTAGTAAAAGGTACTTTTTAGTAAAACGTATTTTTTGGTAAAAGGTACTTTAAAATAAAGATACTTTTTAGTAAAAGGTATATTTTACTAAAAGGTGCTTTTTCATAAGGTACTTTTTAGTAAAATTTACTTTTTCGTAGGGTACTTATTAGTAAAAGGTAGTTTTTATATAAAGGTAGTTTTTATATAAAGGTACTTTTTATATAAAGGTACTTTTTATATAAAGGTACTTTTTATATAAAGGTACTTTTTATATAAAGGTACTTTTTATATAAAGGTACTTTTTATATAAAGGTACTTTTTATATAAAGGTACTTTTTATATAAAGGTACTTTTTATATAAAGGTACTTTTTAGTAAAAGGTGCTTTTTATATAAAGGTACTTCTTAGTAAAAGGTACTTTTTATACAAAGGTACTTTTTAGTTATACAACTGTTGCAACAGCCAAAATAATCAGCAATCACATTGGAATATGTGTATGCTAAATGAATTTATGGGTTGTCGCATATTTTTCTGTGTGTACGGTTGCCACTATGATTTCATTATGTAGTGATTTAAAGCGATTTTGACTCTAAGTCTGAGCTATGAAATTTCATGGCATTCAATTATAATCTTGCTTTTTGTTTAAAATATCCTCAACTTCATATATTCCATTAAGTAAATAATAAAATCATGATAATTGAAATGTCATAATTTATGATCTATTCAGAGATGAAAATATTTATAAAAAAATATAAACAAAAAATAAACATTATGGGTTGTGTAATCGGTAACAGAAATGATTGTTTATAATTTTCTACAGCACAATATAAACAAAGAACAAAGGGAAAGTTTGAAGGGAAAGTGTTGCACAGTGCAACAACGAATCACAATACATTAAAACACATACAAATGTCTTTATAACTCGATCAAATTAGTATCGATATTGGGTTATTTGGTATTTAGTATCATTTTACAGGCCTTTTTTCAACATAAAACTTAAATAAAGCAACATACTAAAATTAAAATGAATTTAAATACACGTTTTAATGTTGTATTTATGAAATCATAAAATTTCATGTTTCCTCTGTTTGCATGCGTACTGTCAATTGCCTTAACAATTGACAGTTACGATCAATTCACAATTATCTTCTGTAGAGCGATAAGTGTTATAGGAGGAGGTGGTGGAGGCGCTTGTGAAAAATACAAGTCTTCTTTGTAAAGCACTGGTGGCAAGTTTAAGCGTCAAGTATTGTATGGGTTTTATTTTTATTTGGATTTTGTTTGTTAGTGTTAATGATGATTTTGATGATCTGGTAACGATTATGATGCCGATTACTGTGAGAGTATTGATGATTATCAGAATGGTTATGGTTGCTATTTATTGACATAAACATGTACTACTTGTTATTTTGAATATTGTTTGAATAGGTGTGAATAGATGATTTTTATGGGTTTTACAGTGCAGAGGTCTTACCCTGTACTTCCATCATAATTTCAGTATGTAATTTTAATATACTGATAGTGTTATTTATAGCAAAAATCGTAACTATTTGATTACTGGATTTCTTGAGTCGTCTTTGACTCTTATTTTGCTATATTGTCAAAATAAAGCGATAAATTAAAA